>SRSE01001340.1:1200000-1829524 GCA_005024645.1 Planiliza haematocheilus | reverse complement strand
TTTTGGAACATTATCAGATCATGTTGGGATAACGTGGGTTTCCAAGTTTGAACAAACTTGTGGAGTCCATGAAGTTGGGTGTCATTAAAGCAAAATAGATGCAGACTAAATGCAAGGATGTTCTGAAATACATGTATATTTTTATAGACTGAACTTTACACTCAAATTGTTGTCGATATAATCATTCATATCCTATTACCTGAAGGACATTGACCAGAATCATGGAATTGGTGACGTGGCCGTATAGTTCTTGCTGCTTGGCCATGTAGGACAGATTGATGAGAGTCCAGGCTACAATGCCAGGTCGGCCGTTGAAGAAAAGCTTGAAGTCAAACCACTTCCCAATGCGTGGGTTGAACTCAATGCCCATCATGTAGTTATAGAAGATGTTCCCTGTGAATTTGCTGTGGAATCATAAACAATCAAGTTCACAAAGTCATGTCTTAAAAACTGTAAATACTAGTTCAATTTTAACTGTACAAATCTGCTCCTCCTATTTAAGACTTGTTGTACTCACCAGTCCTCAGAGTTGGTGGGGAACAAGTAAGCCTTTATGAAAGCAAAGGTGGACACAGCGTAGCCCAGTATGTTGGTACACCACAACAGGGGGATCCAATTGTCAAAGATGATGGTAGGAGGAAAACCAGTGGAAATAATGGGCATTGGCAAACCACAGAGCATGAGTGATCAGCCAACACTGTAGCCCATTGATCTCATACTTGTTAATCAAGGCCTTGTGAGTAAAAGAAAAAAAAAAGAAATAATGTAGTTTGTTGGACATTTCTACAATTCACCATAAAAGCATTAAATTGGACTGTTAGCACAAAAAGGGATTGATAAACAGGTGCATGTGTGTAATGAATTACCAGCAGGAGTTCGTGCTCCATCCTGCACTCCACCAACATAGCCAGGAATAAACTTATGGTAACATCGGGAACACACATGTACAGGAACACCTAAGCAACAACACAACCTGTTTCACTCTGAAGACAACAGACGGGTCTCTAAGGTCCACATTCCTTTAAACTCCTCCACTTACCTGAAAGCACACCCAGATAGCATATATCTTAGCAGCTGACCATGTGAAGGAGGGAGCCCGTGCCCAGATGGAGTGCAGTGTTGTCTCTCCTCCTACCAACTCAAACAGGGGCTGGCTGATTGAGCACTGGTACTGCTCACAGGCCATCACAAAGTAGAAGACAATGAAAGGGGCAAAGCAAAGGAGGCCAATCACCCCTATCAGCGAAAACCAGTCCACCTCCCTGTGAACAGATAGACACAGACAGGCACAGCATGAGGACAGAACTGAATAGCAAGATCAAGCTGTGATTAAGAACATTATTGACCTGTCTGACATGTCTCAAAGTTTCTAACTAAAATTAGAAAGTCAGATACTTTCTTCCATGTAGATCATACAACATTCTACCAAGTAACACATGTTAACTGATGAATCCTCCCTGACAATATATATTATCCAGTACAGACCATCTCCAGTGGACATACTGTATTGGTTGACATTGGTGGAAGGGCCAGAGGGCAACTGTAATTAACATTACCCGTGATCCATTTAGCTGTTCCAATGAGCTGCATGTTAAAACCCTCTAATTAGAGTTAAGACCTGTCATTGTCAAGTTATAAAATGCCCATAATCAAACCAGTCACCTGCCTGCAAGCACAGGACATAAATCAGATGGATCAAAAGTTTTCACTCACACAGGTTTGTTTTCACTGTTGGGATGTTTTTTTCTAATCTTGTTTTTTGCTGTCATATTGGACTATTTAAACATTTATTGGTAAATGAAATAAAGTTAGGAGTCAAAGGTCAGTATATGGCGTAGCTGTAAAAAACAATAACCAAGTGAAACATAACCCAGAATACACACTGATTTTGCAAACCAAAAGAAAGAAAAAATCAGGTGTGGTGTGCTTTAAAAGCTTGATAAATTATGCATTGTGTAAAACTGTCTTCAAAATAACTTAAGTGGAAAAGAACGTGTAAAACGGAGAGACCAAATTAAAGTGCCAGTACCATACATTTTACTGACAGTAAATGTGCTTAGTTATTATTCATTGTACTGCATATACTAATACAATTTGTAGTAAAAAGAGGTTAAACAGCAAACTTTCAGTGAAGAACGTAGCTGCAACTATTCATTAATACTGAAGTATAATATCATAACTTCCTGAGCCTATTTGTTGGAGCCTCTGGCCATGTCTTAGACCCACACCAGGCTTTAGAACATTTGCTTTGTAACAAGATAAGGAAAAATGGAAACCATGATGGTTCAGTTTCATCAAGACATGGCCACAAGCTCGTACACAATACCTGGAACTTGGAATGAAATGGCACCGAAAGGGAATGTAGATGTTGTTAATGACACCAATCACACCTATGCTTTTCCTGCTACAAGACAAAATGCTTTTCCCAGCTCCATGTCAAGGCTCATTTGTGTGCTGGGAATAATCAAACCATTTATTACAAGCAGAGTTAATGTATTTTTAACACCTTGCTCCAAGGTTTCAGGGAACAGCTGACAGCTGAGACTCCGCTTAAAGTCAAACTTTAATTTGTGATAAACCTGTTGATGGAACTTTAGGCAACGTATTTTAATTGACAAAACAACCCCAACAAATCTGGCACATGACAACATCAGCTTACCATGCTCTCCCCCACTGTGCTGGTTGGTCCTTCTCTTCGGAGGTTTTCCCATTGGCTCTGTGCTGCGTACGTCTCCTGCTGGCCTCCATGCCCACTGCACCATTCATCTCTGGTGATGTAATGAGGTTATCAGTTTATTATCTGTCATACTGTTGTGCTACACTTCGTACACTACTACATGAACTCAGTGGGTTAACTTACAGTGATGTGCAACAAATGCACAAGCAGTAATTAATGGCACATTAAAAAGTATTAGATGCTATCTCCTCTTTTATTCAAAGATTTAGAGCAGTCTTTTTATGTGCAAACAAATGTTCACAATTCAGAAGAGCATTACACGTCACAACAGCTGATTATAAGGTTATTGAGGTAATTAAAGTGCATATCCTTGGAGATGTCAGATAAACACAGCCTTAACTGGAGTTCAACAGGCTCTGGAGACACAACATTAACACCTTGTTTCTTGTATGATACATTCTTCAGTGGACAGTTTAAAATACAGGTATGAACGCGCCTAACACGGACCTGAAGAAGCCACTCAGAAGAGTAGTGCAAAGTCATAGACAAAATTTAAACAAGTTCAGTTGGCTTTTTTTTTTTTTTTTTTTTTAGCTATTCCCTGACCTGGATGACAGAATCAGAACAGACACTTATTTATGGATATCTGATTTAAGCCTGCCGGCATAAGCCGGCATAAAAACAAAACAAAAAAAAAACATGGCCCAGTAGTGTCACAACATCTTCATTACATTTAATATCTTGGTGAATGTCCCTAACTACATCTATAATTACTACTTTACTAGGAGTTTGAATTATAATTTCAAAGGAGGTAGATATTATTTGTGCCCTCACAAAGATCGAAATACGAGTACACACATGCACATGCGAAGTTGCATAACGTTAACATGAAACCTCTAATCTGTATGGAATCGTTTGTCATTAATACGACTTTTAGCATGTTTAGCTACCTCTTGCGCGTGCCTTTCTACTGATGCTAACTTAAGGTAGCGTGAACTACCACCAACATCTATGACCAGTTGTCATCTAAAAGATGCATTTTCAATAGCACAGAAAGAATGTGAACATTAAGTAACGTTTAACAGGTGGTATGCAGCTGTATCATTGCCTCATGGCTCACTCACCTGTAGTTAACGTTAGACAGAGAGAGGTTGCTCGTCTCTTCCTTCTATCAGTCGACGAGCTGCTGTTTTTTCTTCCAAACCACTGGACACATCCCCGTAACACTCACAGACTCCGCCCATAACGCCATTGCGTATCGCATGTCAACCAATGAAATTCACGCAAAGGCGTGCATTAAGAAGTGATTCTGACTTCCAATTGGCTAATGCTGACTGGAGCCACAAGCACCTGACGAGGTCGCATGGAGAAGAGGGCTCTTACCGAACAGTCTCAAAGGCTTGGTCGCAATGTCGATGAACTGATAGGAATTCAAGGTGACTAAAGATGAATGCTTGAACAAACTGCAGTCAGTTCCCTCTTATATCATTATTAACAGTATTAGTATTCATACTTTCTTCACACATAGAAGAATTAACCACAGTGGTGGTGCTTTTTTTAGGGAAGAATATATTAAAAAATGAGTATGTTATAGACATCTGCAGTAGCTGAATCATTCTCTTCCATCATCCAAATGAAGAAATATCATTCTTGGACAGAAACATTTGAGTATAATTGCAGTTAAATGTTTTTTGTGAGTTTAAAGTGAAGCATTATTTAAAGAATGGCCAGAGAAAAGTTCAGGATATACCAAGTTCAGCAAACAGGTTATAGATGTGATTAAAGTAGCCTACCTTTAACTAGACAACGGAGTGACACTCTTCCTCGGGGGTAATTAGTAAAAAGTGAACATTATCTCTTATAAGGCCTTTTGTTGCTGTTGCTGTTTAGCATATTTTCACCCTGCCCCTCTCAATGCACTGAGTTTCTGGATGCATGTACACAACCAAACCACTAGAGGGTAGGATTTAGCTGTGGCATAAACAGTCACTTGTCCGAACTACAGCTGCTGGATAGGGTGGACAAGTCACTGGATGTTGAGAACACTCACTGCAACATGTGCACTTTTGAATTTTATGTCAACTTTCCAGCCTCTCAAAAAACAAAAACAAAAAACGAGCATATCTCATTCGGCAGTTTAGCCAAACACTGCCCTCATGCCAACAATCTCTTGTTTTATTTAGATGGAGGAGCTTATGCTGGAAACAAGGTCTTCCCCCAAATATTATTCTGGTAAGATTTTTGAGGGCAGCGCCACGATGGACTGGCAGCCTGTCCAGGATGTCCTGTCCTTCACAGGACATGTGGTTATATACATATTACTAGCAGTATGAATTGAGTAATACATAGACTGATTTCTTGTGCATATATATATATGCACAAGAAATGAGAGTTAGTGCCTAACCATTAGAGGGTAGAACTTGGCTCCTTTGTACATTCACAGTCAAGTTTACTTAGTAAGGATTGTACAATACTATGGATTTTTCAAATGTTTAAAACTGGAATAAAATAAAAGAGAAAAACATCCTGAGTTCTTCACCAGGTCTATGGCTCCCTGCAGAAAAGCTCTTCCTTCATCTTCTTCCTTTCCATTTACTGGTCTTTCCGCAGTGCTTCTATGTTTACTAAATTCTAGCCTTTTTCCCTCTGCTATGGGGAATTGCAAAAAAAGGCAATTTTTGTTTTCAACAAGTTTTCTCTGCCTCTGTCGCTACAGTCCTTATTCTGTCTTTCCGTTCCTCTCTTCTATACTCTTTGATCAGATTCCTTGTTGCTATGCTGTATCCAGACAGTATGATGTATCTGGGCCAAGCAGACAACAACGCTCTACAGTGTGTCTGAGGTAAAGAGGAGATTTTGTGTTACTGGTGAAATTTGTAGTTTGATGTAAAAGCCTTCTCTCGGGGAGTTCATTTATAGAACACGCTTGGTACCCTGTTTAACATTTTGGCATTTCTGTTATTGGATATTTAGATTCTTTTTCATGCAGCAAGTCATACTAGCAAACAAGGTTGCACATACTAAGGCAACTGAACACTAATGGAATGGAGTGGTTAAGGATATAGTTTATCTAATTTGTAGTTTCCTACTATGTCTTTAATAACTACTGAGATTTGTTTTCTGTGGGCTGTATAATAATGGAACTAGTCCTTTAAGTCTGTGGGCACCAGCGTCTGGGGTGGGGACCAGCACTGAAACAGTGTTTATTTTATTTTGCTAAATCAAATAAATATAAAAATAACACTTCTTGGTTAGGGCTGCTCGGTGCAACCCCTGAAAGATAAACACAAGCATATCAAGGCTATGTGTGCAGTAATTAAAATGAATGTGACATAGTCTGTGCTTCAACTTTGCCCAACCCTCTCATGCTGACAAACCAGCTTGTTAGTAAAAAAACACATTTCCAAAAAAATATGTGTAATGCAGAGACATCAGAAGCTAAAACCTTCCCATACAATGGGAAGCACCTTTTGGTGCCATACAATCTAAAATATTACTCCCCATGTGTGATTTGTGGAGACAAGCTGTCTTATGAAGCAGTAAAGTCCTTAAAACTGCTTATGCACCCTTGGATCCAAGCACTATTCACTTAAAGGCAAATTATTATTATTATTTTTTTTGACTGAAAATTCCAAGCAAGGGGGATGAGGGCTGCTACCTCTGCAAATGCTGATGCTTTGAGAGTGTTGTACTTATCAGCTGCATTGCTGTATTGCTATTGGCAAAGAACTGATACTGCTTGCTGCCAGGGACACACAGTGAACTTCTGGGAGATGCTGGCTCTAACATGATGGCACTGGTTCGTCTTTCAGTACCACAAGAAAACAAAGCCAGGTTCCCTGACATATCTTAGCCTAATCAGCTCCCCTGGGATGGTACATTCATGTTTATATGCACAGTATGCGGTAACCTGAATTCATGAATATTGTTTTTACATGTGCTGCTACAATTGTGCATAACCGGTGAGTGAATGTGTGTATGTGTCCCTTTGTTGGTGTGTATAAGTGCCTTATGAATGTGAGGGCCCATGCTGTATCAGAGATGCAATGTGACTGTTAAATAATTTACAATAAATGAAAGTGAAAAATTAATGAGAGCAGATTCTTTCTTCTGTTTGTCCCCACCCCAATCCTGATGTAAATGTCTCCTCTTCTTCCACCCCTCCCGCTGATTTAGCCTATCAGCACTTTCATCGGAATTAATATTCAGTCTCTACAGTAGCTGTCCATGATAAACAACATTCAACTAAAGCCACACTAGAAAGAATTTCGTTTATATCAAGTAATGTGTCGATTTTGCAACTTCACCTTAATATGTATCAGGCCCTGGTACTACTCCTCATCCAAAGGGACTGTTTCAGTGTTTGCAAATTTTGGTTTTTAGAGTTTCTGCTGCTCACACCCCTTTACTTTACTGTCTGCACCTCGGATACTCTGGTTTAAATGAGGCAGGAACCAATACCTAAACACAAAAGAGCACAGTATTAAGTGTATCTGCTGCTTTTTCATCTGAACTTTTGGTAAAATGTCACACTTTCCTTAATATAAAGTTCTAATGATCATCATTAAAATGTCATTATCAGCCTCAGGATTGATAATTTGCAGCTGGAACAACAGGACCATGATGTCATTGAAAATTGAATGCGTTTGTACAGGCAAAAAAAAAAGGCAAAACATATTCTTAGTATTTAAAAAAAATACAGAACATGTCACTTTTGTACTATATGCATATACTGGACACTGTGTAATTACATGTAAACAGAACAGAAGGAAACGACACAATACCATCTCAGGGGACTTGTAGAGAGCAGCCCACATGGGCATCATGATGAGTCACTTCACAACAGAGGAATTCAAACTCTGATGACCTCAGATAACAGCGTAACATGCATGTGAACAAGTAGGTCATGAGAAGAGGGTTTACTTCAACTGAATCAGTTTTTACGGTTTTTGTTGGGTTTCTGAAAAGGATGTTGTGTCTTTTTAAAAGTAAAGGTAGGAAATAACCTGCAAGCAAAGCAGCGGATGCAGTAGTCCATATAACAGTTTGTGATGTGTATCTTTGCAAAGCTGGTCATTGTGTCTCTGGTATACTCTTAGAACACAATAAATGACCCAACATGCTACATCAGCAGAAAGAGGTGCACTGAAAATATGCAGTAGCCTTCACTGGGCAAAAGTCTGTTGAATTAAAAATTTCTCCTTTGGTCCCTAAGCAGCCCAGGCTGAGTGTGCCCACACTATCCCAGCTGTCACCAGGTACACCCTGGACAGGTCTCCAGTCTATCACAGGGCTGACAGAGAGAGACAGAAAGGCCACACAGAATGGATTCAAACCTGGAACATTCTTGCTGTGAGGCATCTGTTCTAGCCACCACTCTACTGTGCCACCCCACATTAATCCAGTTGCTTCAAAATTACTGTAGCTCACACACTTCATATTGTTATGACAAACCTAAGGGAAACCAGTACATAACACAAACACTGACCCGCCTTTTCCCTGCTCCCGAAGAGATCCAGAGATTCACAAAATTGCAGTCCAGAAACAAACTTTATTTGCCCTTGTCATCTTCAGGGTGAGCATGGCCAAAATAACAAAACCAACTGACCAACATAAATTCTACGTAACTACCCAACTACAATCTCAGGTGTGCCATTTCCTGTAGGTGCTTCACAAATCTTCCCTCAAACTGAACATCAGTGATTACAAAAGGGTTACATTTGAATCATGTTTTCTGTTTATAAAAGCTCCTTTGTGTCTTTTTGCAATGCAAAGATACCGTATCAACAATCATCTAGCACAGGATTTCTTACAAGAAGCTGCCTATACATTTAGATTTCACATGTACTGGATTGAACCGTCACCTTATCGTGGTGGAGGAGTTTGAGTGTCCTAATGACCCTAGGAGCTATGCTGTCCGGGGCAACTTGCCCCTGGTAGGGTCTCCCAAGGCAGATTGGTCTTAGGCGAAGGGCCAGACAAAGAACGGTTCACAAGACCCTTGATGCAAAAGAAGACCAAGAGAACGTGTACCCGGCCCGGAGGGATACCGGGGCCCCACCCTGGAGCCAGGCCTGGGGTTGGGGCTCGTGGGCGAGCGCCTGGTGGCCGGGCCTTTATCCATGGGGTCCGGCCGGGCCCAGCCCGAACGGGCGACATGGACTCGCCTCCCTGTAGGCCCACCACCCGCAGGAGGTTCATGAAGGGTCCGGTGCTTTGTGGATTGGGCAGCAGACCAAGGCGGGGGCCTTGGCGGTCTGATCCTCGGTTACGGAAGCTGGCTTTTGGGACATGGAATGTCACCTCTCTGGCGGGGAAGGAGCCGGAGCTTGTGGAAGAGGTTGAGCGCTATCGACTAGATATAGTCGGCCTCACCTCGACACATAGCGTCGGCTCTGGAACCCAAGTCCTTGAGAGGGGTTGGACTCTCTTCTTTGCTGGAGTTGCTCCGGGTGAGAGGCGGAAGGCCGGGGTGGGCATTTTGCTTGCCCCTGGACTATCTACCTGTACGCTGGGGTTCTCCCGGATGGACGAAAGGGTTGCTTCCCTACGCCTTCGGGTTGGGGAACGGGTCCTGACTGTTGTCTGCGCATATGCGCCGAACAACAGTTCAGAGTATCCACCCTTTTTGGAGGTCCTGGGACGGACGCTGGATGGCGCCCCGACTGGGGACTCCATTGTCCTGTTGGGAGACTTCAACGCTCATGTGGGCAACGACAGCGTGACCTGGAGGGGCGTGATTGGGAGGAACGGCCTGCCTGATCTGAACCCGAGCGGTGTTCAGTTATTGGACTTCTGCGCGAGTCGCAGTTTGTCCATAACGAACACCATGTTCGAACATAAGGTTGTTCATCGGTGCTCCTGGCACCATGACGGCCTAGGTCGTAGGTCGATGATTGACTTTATAGTCGTATCATCCGACCTGCGACCGTATGTTCTGGACACTCGGGTAAAGAGAGGAGCAGAGCTGTCAACTGATCACCACTTGGTGGTGAGTTGGATCAGATGGCAGGGGAAGACACCACGGAGACCTGGTAGGCCCAAACGAATAGTGAGGGTCTGCTGGGAACGCCTGGTGGAAGAACCTGTCAAGATGGTCTTCAACTCCCACCTCCGGCAGAGCTTCAACCGCGTCCCGGGGGCCATAGAGTCCGAATGGGCCATGTTCCGCTCTGCCATTGTGGAGGCGGCTGTTTCAAGTTGCGGCCGCAGGGTCGCTGGTGCTGGTCGCGGCGGTAACCCCCGAACCTGCTGGTGGACACCGGAGGTGAAGGGAGCCGTCAGGCTGAAGAAGGAGGCCTACAGGGCATGGTTGGTCTGTGGGTCTCCTGAAGCAGCTGACCGGTACCGGATGGCCAGGCGATTCGCGGCAAGGGCAGTCCCTGAGGCAAAAACTCGGGCGTGGGAGGAGTTCGGTGAGGCTATGGAGGAAGACTATCGATCGGCTCCGAAGAGGTTCTGGCAAACCGTCCGGCACCTCAGGGGTGGTAGGCGGAAACACGCCCACACTGTTTTCAGTGTGGATGGTGAGCTGCTGACATCACCTGAGGATATTGTCCGGCGGTGGAAGGAATACTTTGAGGAGCTCCTCAATCCCACCAACACGTATTCCATAGAGGAAACAGAGCCGGAGAGCCTGGGGTTGGGTCGTCCAATCTCTGGGGCAGAAGTCGCCGAGGTAGTGAAACAACTCCGCGGCGGTGGAGCTCCGGGAGAGGATGAGATCCGCCCCGGGTATCTCAAGGCTCTGGATGTTGTAGGGCTGTCCTGGCTGACACGCCTCTGCAACATTGCGTGGACATCGGGGGCAGTACCCCTGGAGTGGCAGGCCGGGGTGGTGGTTCCCATTTTTAAAAAGGGGGACCAGAGGATGTGTTCCAACTATAGGGGGATCACACTCCTCAGCCTCCCCGGCAAAGTCTATGCCAGGGTGCTGGAAAAGAGGGTCCGGTCGATTGTTGAACCTCAGATCGAGGAGGAACAATGTGGTTTTCGTCCTGGACGTGGAACCATGGACCAGCTCTTTACCCTCACTAGGGTGCTGGAGGGGAGATGGGAGTTTGCCCAACCAGTCCACATGTGCTTTGTGGATCTGGAGAAGGCTTACGACTGTGTCCCCAGGAGCATCCTGTGGGGGGTGCTCCGGGAGTATGGGGTGGATGACTCCTTACTAAGGGCCATTCAGTCCCTGTACCAAAGGAGTGGGAGTTTGGTCCGTGTAGCCGGTAGTAAGTCGGACTTGTTCCCAGTGAGGGTTGGACTCCGCCAGGGCTGCCCTTTGTCACCGGTTCTGTTCATAGTTTTTATGGACAGAATTTCTAGGCGCAGCCGGGTGGGGGAGGGTATCGAGTTCGGTGGGCGGAAGGTCTCGTCTCTGCTGTTTGCGGATGACGTGGTCCTTTTAGCTTCATCGAGCAGCGACCTTCAGCTCTTGCTGGGGCAGCTCGCAGCCGAGTGTGAAGCGGCTGGGATGAGGATCAGCACCTCCAAGTCCCAGGCCATGGTCCTCAGTCGGAAAAGGGTGGACTGCCTACTCCGGGTCGGGGAGGAGGTCCTGCCTCAAGTGGAGGAGTTCAAGTATCTCGGGGTCTTGTTCACGAGTGAGGGTAGGAGGGAGCGTGAGATCGACAGGCGGATCGGGGAGGGCATCTGCAGTGATGGGGATGCTTAACCGGTCTGTTGTGGTGAAGAGAGAGCTAAGCCGAAAGGCGAAGCTCTCAATTTACTGGTCGATCTACGTCCCCATCCTCACCTATGGTCATGAACTTTGGGTAATGACCGAAAGAATAAGGTCGCGAATACAAGCGGCCGAAATGAGTTTCCTTCGCAGGGTGGCCGGGCTCAGCCTTAGAGATAGGGTAAGGAGCTCGGACATACGGGAGGAGCTCAGAGTAGAGCCGCTGCTCCTCCACGTCGAGAGGAGCCAGTTGAGGTGGCTAGGGCACCTGGTAAGGATGCCTCCCGGACGCCTCCCTGGAGAGGTGTTTCGGGCATGTCCCACCGGAAGGAGACCTCGGGGACGACCTAGGACACGATGGAGAGACTATATCTCTCGTCTGGCCTGGGAACGCCTGGGGGTTCCTCCGGAGGAGCTGGATGAAGTTGCTGGGGAGAGGGCTGTCTGGGTTTCCCTTCTGAAGCTGCTGCCCCCGCGACCCGGACCCGGATAAGCGGGAGAAGACGAGACGAGACGAGACGATGTACTGGATACTACATGCCTTCGATGGAGGCAGGTCATGAGATAGAGGAATTGCATGAGGATAGAACTTATTTGCCCTACCCTTCACCCTACCACCATATGACATAGGGAAAAAAACAACAACATGTGATAGACACAATATGATTAAAGTAAAAATGCTTTCTCTATCAAACCTGAGATGAGAAGTGAGAAAAAAAGAAACATTGCTTCAATAATGATTACTGGTAGTTAATTACAGCCTGAGGGTAAATGGGATGTATATTATCAATTACCATCACACTTAGCCTCATGTTACTCTAAGCTACTGTGAATAAGTGGGGTATAATAATAATATTAAAGCACTATTTGGAATCCCATTGGAAAAGAAAGAAAGCTTAAAATGCACTTTTGATAACAGGATAACAGGGTTTTGTGTGGTAAAATAGAGGGTCTGTTTTTAAAGCAGATTGGATTCATGGAAGGTCTCGACTGGCAAAATTCTGTTAAACGCTGAGACAACTTTTTGGAGTAAAGCCCAAATATCTGGATCATATCTTGTAATTGGAATGTGATAATTGTTTAGGATAGCATGCCATTTATCAGGCAGGTATTAGCTTTGTCATTTTGCCCCTCTACTGTTTGGTATCATGGTATCGTGTATAAGCAGCACACCACTTCAAGCACATTTCGCAACTGAGCTAGGCCAGACTGGTGTGTAAACATTGATACACAATAATGGCTACATTTTAAATGCCCACGTTGCTAATCCAAACCCTCTGCCTGTTAAACTGTGAAGTACATAACCATCTACAAATGTTTGCACACATCTGTGCAGGCCTGTTTCTGATGACACCTCTGTATTCCAGCGAGTGTTTTCCCCTGAGACTCCTCTCTGTGTGTGTGTCCTTGTGCAACCATATTGTAAATGTGTCTGTGTGCATCTGTGTGTATTTCTGCATATTGTGACGTATGTGTGTTTAGTCTGTGAGATGCGTCAGTAACTGGGGCAGAACTGATTGTTGCTGATGGCTGTAGGCAAGCGCAGACCTACATTTGACTCTGCCATACAGAGGATGAGGAGGAGGGGCGCAGGAGAGCTATAAAAATTGGGGTCTCTCCTTTACTCCTCTCTCTCCCTCCTTTAGATCCGATCCAAGCATACAACCCCCGTCATACACTGCTGCTTTTGTGCCTTTCATTCTCAACTCTGTCTTGCACATTTTCATTATGTCGATGTGACACTTGATAGACATAGGGTCTCAACTGCAAAAAAAAAACAGTGACTACGGATAGGATGGAGAGAAAAGACGAGAACAAACAAGGGAGATATGTGGTGAGACGCAATGTGTAAATAGACTGGGTGTGAAAAAAGAAATATCATTCTCAGTATAGATCTATTTGTTTTACAACATCCTAGTATTATGAGCAGAGGCACACAACTCTAAATGCAAATCAATGAACACATGGCGTACAAGCTGGATATGTTGTGCATCATTTTGTCAGTATTTGATATACCGCCATGGCTTTCTCCCAAAACAAATGTGGCTTACTAACAGTGTGTGAGGTCCTGATAAATTTCACATTAGTCAGCTGCTAAATATGATCCAGTCAGCATGAACTTATCCTCTCTTCTGGTGTCAAAGTAGCAAAAGTAGCAAAAGTGCAAGAATCCCCCAACTCCCAGGCAACAATGTCATGGAGTCAGGTATATCAGCAAGATCTAGACAAAAGTGAGCAACCAGCAGTGCAACACAGCAGCCACAGTGCTCCCTAAAGTTTTCATATATCTGTAAACCCATGAACTGAAAGATCATGCAGTTTACTATATGGGGAATGTCTGTTCCAATATAGCAAAGTGTCCTACTCCAATTAGAAGTGAGGGATCACCTTTAGGCCTACTCCAGTACTCAAGTAGTCCCTACAAGGTGGGACCTTCTATTAAAGATCTTTTCAAACATGCAATAGTGGATTTGACAGTAAGTTGTGTAAGGAGCTGTAAGATGGCACCAAGATAAAGTCCTCTGGATACTGGCAGCATCTTGAAGCGAGATGCATGACTGAAGGCAAAAGTTCTAAGAGCACAATCAACCCAAGCCCAAACCAATCTGCCTAAAGGGGAAGAAAGGGGGGATGACTGGTCAGCTGGAGTTGGTGGTGGTTGAGGAATGAAACCTGACAACCATCATCCTCTAGCAATCACCAAAGGCTAATGAAGAGCTGAATGATAAAATACTGGTGAAATCCAAACAAACCTTAAATGTAAAAACTCCTCTCTTGTTCTGTACTAACATATTTTGGCTAATGTAGAAGAGTTCATCTTTGTATGAACTGTCATGTCCTCTGTCATGTTTTCGGTTCAGGTTTCTTTTGTTAAGGTCATGTCTTCCGTCATGTCTTCCGTTCTTGGTCTTTCGTCTTGTCTTTCCACAGTCACTGTTAAGTTCTGTCATAGTTTAGTTTCTTGTGTTTCTGTTTACTGTATTTTGTTAAGTTCTTGGTTTTCATAGTCATGGTTATTGTTTAGTTTTTTTCTGTTCTGTAAAATTAAAATCTTAATCTAAATCAGCAATAACATTATGGGCCTGAACTGTGTTCCTGTTATATGTCTGTCTTCTTCAATGTCATATTATTCAATTTATATTATTTTTAGTTTTTGATTCCACTATATGTGACCCAAATGAACTAATCAACAGCTGGATATAATTTTCACTAAAAGAGTCTTATCTAGAACCTAACTTCTGTTTTAAGTCAGTGTATATGGCTAACAATGCTGCAGCAGCATGGTTCACTGCTGATTTGAGATCTTCATATGTCAAGACAAAGCAGCAGGTTTTTGCTAACTCTCTTTGTAAGAACTTCCACCTGATGATAAATCAACAGCAAACATCCCAAAGATGAATACCTCAACAGATGAAACAAACCTAATTTCACATATCACAGAAGGCTACTGTTTGAGAAATACGCACATCTGTTTTCAGTAGGCAAAATCAGTTGCCTCCTCTCAGAAGAAACACAGACTCATCTGCTTTAAGGGTCAGCTGTCCCCCACTCAGGGATTGGTCTGCTTTGCATGTGAGTGTGACCAATACACCACAGAGCGAAAATCTCCAAAATTCATTGCTGACTCATTGAAAGTACTGTATTGCTTGGTTTCCATAATGGAATAAGTAAATAATTAATGTTGTTAATCATGTTAGTATTATACAAGCATAAATGTAGCAGCAATTTATAAATTGGTGAATGACATAATATGCCATTAAATAAAATAACAAAAAAAGAATCGAAAGAGAGAATTCGTCTTTTTTTTTGACAAACTGTAAAAAACTATGTTCGTCAGTTCAAAAGTACACAGGTCTTCTCTATGCTGGATGTGATTCAACCTCTTTTATTAGACTTCCATCTCCTGATTAAGTGACATGCTCATTTTAATGCACAAATGTAATCAAACACTTAACAGAATATTTGGGAATGTTATATGCGATGCTGTTTTGTTACCATTGATTGTGAGTGCATCTATTTTTAGCTACTTTATGCCCTTTTAAATTACCCCTTGGGGACAAATAATGTGTTTTGAATTGAACAGAACTAAATTAAATAGCATTGCTTCTTTACTGACTTCATATGGGCTCAGTTCTGCCATATGTGAACCACTGCAGCATCTGAATCAACTATTAGCCATCAGTTTCTCAAACACAATGCATGTTAATGAACAGTGAAAAAAGCTCAGTCTTCACTATTCAGCCTGCCCAAGAAAGCTTAAATCCGGCAGGCCAAATAATACAAATCAGCCTAGGTGATTTGTACTTGGCCCTCCAGTGTAACTTTTGGCTGATGCATTGAACCAGTTTTTGTGCTAAGCATCTCTGCATTATCAATCTCTAGACAGCTCAAAGAGCTGAGAGTGAGAACAGATAAAATGCTGTGCTCAAACGTTGCATGTATGACTGGATGCAAATCTATTGTTTTTATTTTTATTTTTATTTTTTAGTATTAATTAAAAAAAAATAGTGACATTTATGTTGACACTGACATTTTCTATGTTTATCTGTTACCAGGATTTCAAGAGCCTGAGGACAGAGTCTGATAGTCACTTACATTCATTTTATGGCAGAGGTCTGCCTGCCATGCTCTGTGCAGAGATAATAAGAAGAGTCTCTGGAGTACATCTGGCTGCTTTACATAACTGGCAGAGCTGGGGCTGGGTACACAATTAATGGACAGATGTTTTCACCTGAACTAAAGTATGAATGAAACACACTGCTGGTGTGATCTTCTATTGTGGCTTTCTTTATGTCTTAATTACATGTCAAAACCTGTTGCTATAAAAAGTACAAATTAAAATATACAGTTAGATAACATATGTGTGAAATGACATCCTGTCGTGTATGTGGCCAGGAGGAGCAGACACCTCCCCCCTCCCCTGCACATTGGAGGGACAGCGGTGGAAGTGGTCTCGTGCTACAGGTACCTGGGCGTCCACATCTCTGACGACCTCACCTGGAGCACCAACACTTCCTGCCTGATTAGGAAGGCACACCAGCGCCTCTATTTTCTCAGGAGGCTGAGGCGCGCTGGACTGGGGAGCTCAGTCCTGACATCATTCTACAGGTGTGTGGTGGAGAGCGTCCTGTGCTCCTGCATCACTGTGTGGCAGGGCAGCTGCTCTGCAGCAGAGAAGAAGGCTCTGCAGAGGGTGGTGAAAGCTGCACAGAGGACTGTGGGACACAGTCTATCCACCACCACGGACATCTACACCTCCAGATGCAGGAAAAGGGCCACCTGCATCAGGAAAGACCCCACCCACCCCGCACACACACTGTTTGTCCCCCTCCCCTCAGGCAGGAGGCTACGTAGCATTAAAACCAGGACCACTAGACTGAGGAACAGCTTCTTCCCAGAGGCTGTGAGACTGTCAAACGCTGGAGGATCTTCGTAGCGCCCCCCCCAATAGTGAACAATAGTCACCCCCATGGACAGACTGCATTTGCACTGCACTGCCACTTTAACTCCATTTGCACACTACCTCAATTGCACAGGACCATCACAGTTAATTTCATAGTTTTTATTTATACAGTTATACAGTTTGTACAGTTAGCTAATTTTACTTTCTATATTTATACTTTTCTATATTTATACGTGTCTTTTTCTTACTATGGCTTGAAACGGGACCAGAGAAACCATTTTCGTTCCTTCATATGTACCAACATGTGTAGAAATGACAATAAAGAATCCTTGAATCCTTGATGTCTAGACAAAAAGCCATGTTGACTCTTGTTTGATGCATGACAGTGACGACAGATAAAGACCAGCAGGACAACAGGTTTCATGTGCATCCAGACATGACTGGCTGGCCCTCCAGTACCTGGAGGATGAGGCATCTTGAAATAGAAGTCAGCTCCACAGTCAAGAATGCAGTAAAACCATGTCAAATTGATTTCACCTGTCTGAAATCTGTCAGTTCATCAGTTGCGGCTGTTAATACACCCACACTGTTTTCATGACTCTTTGAAGTATGTTTACTTTCTGCTCTGATCTAATCATTTGCAGGAAAGGCCTCATAGGAATTAATGAGAATCAAAGGATTTTGTTATTACTGAAAAAGTGCTTTCCAATATTGTTCAGTCCCAAGGAGCCCATGCATTTTGCTGGGTGTTGCGTGGATGCGGCTGTGTGCAGGAAAGACAAGACCAAGCAAGGATACTATAAACACACAGGAAGTGTTAGACTAAGTAACTGCTGTGTGATTTCCATTACAGCATTCCCTCTGTTCAGTTCCTCACACAGAGCCGTTGCCGTCATAAATGGACACGCAAACATGTACACATGTAAGTGCAAACAGCAGAAGCTTTGGTGTGTCTTCTCCTGCACAGAAAATGGAGAATAAGAGATATTAGAACACCCAGGAGGACTGTGAATATTCAGACTGTATTATTTGAGATGAAGGACTCAATGTGGAATGGTATGTACGTTCATTTTGAGTAGAGTTGATGGGTTCAGGGGTTTTTAAAGGGCTACATTAAAGATGTTCCAGTAGAACACTATATGCTGGCACCAGGTTCAGATATCACCACGAGATTATCATGTGACATCTTTCCAAAAGACTCCATCAAACACCACCGTTCTCTTTTTCAAGCATCTCACTGACATGATCCATCTGTGGCCGCAAGATTATCCAGATAATCTACTGCGACCTTTGACCTTCCAGCCATATTTCTGGTTGCTTATGGCATCATGTTACTTACTTGAAACTCTGTATGTACAGTCAATTTTACATACAGCTTACACTGCAAGAAAAGCAACTTTTTTTTTCTTTTTTTTAAAATGCTGCAGTCTAATGTTTAGCCCAGGAGCCATTCTCACGTCAAGGGCATAAAAAGAGACCCACATGAAACAACAACTGACTCTGGAAAGATTTCTATGCATGCAGGAACTTCTTCAGAATATATTTTTTGCAACTTAGTTGTGTTTTTTATAGCTGGGTGGCATTAACTATAGTTGTCATTGTACAACATTCATAAATTCATACCATTCTCAGTCCAGCTGTTCATCAACTCACTTTTTTTCATTTCAATCTAAATCTAACTGACAAAGTTGCCAGATTACCAATCCAACAAGTTTAAATATTAGTTATTGATGGGAATAGTCGCTAAATGCAATCACAACGTTATAGACTTTAAGCAGTTAACAAAAATGAACCGGGTCAGACCCAAGAGGTTAGCGGCTGAAATTTCAGAAATCTCCAAGGTGACACGAGCAACTGTCCATACAGGTCACTGGATGGTTAAGTGATTTTGAAGCGATAAATCAGGGTTGTCAGGGCACATTCCTACACTCATACTCTAGCGGTATCTAAATCTATGTGACATTTACCCCCTGCTGATTTTTTATGTATGTGTGTATGTGCGTTTGCTCGCGGTCATGTGACGTCCAAAGCTGTCCAGCCTTTTTTTTTTTTTTTTAACTCGCTTGAGGTTGCATGGCTCGTATTACTGACTCTCCCTGCTCTGCTGAGCCCACCGCCTCTGCGCCAATCACAGCCCGTCTTTGCCTACGAACACACACATGCACAAACGCACCGACTCTGGCAGACGCACGCACACACTGAGTTAACATTGCCCCGCTTCTCCGCTGCCCTCACATGCGTCCCCACCGACTCCGCGTAGCGCTGGCTGCGCCAAGATGAGCGTGGTCGCCCCGGTGCCATCTGAACGGTACCATCTCGTAGCTTAACTGAGTGAGAGCCTGAGTAAGAGAGAAGGGGGAAGAGTGAGAGAGAGAGAGAGAGAGAGAGAGAGAGAGAGAGAGAGAGAGAGAGAGACCATCCTTCCTCTGTCAAAACCATCTTACCTTCGCCTGGAAGAGACCGCAGCGCAAGCCGTTTGCTTCGGCATCTTTCTTTTTTTTCACCCCCTCCTCCTCCTCCTGTTTTCCTGCATCCCTGGTTTAAAGGTAAAACCGGAGAGCCCGGTCGTGATTTTGTGGGAATACATTTTTGCTTTTTTCCCTGCTGGGTGTTGGTAGCGCGCAGTTAGTGCGCGCTTCTGCAAATTCCGGCGAATGGTGGATTTGGCAAACATGGAGACCGTGGAGAAGGAATGCGGGGCTCTCGGGGGTCTATTCCAGGCGATTGTCAACGACATGAAGGTAATTATTTTTCCACCTATGTGTTATTTCACCAGCTCTGTTGCTGAATACATGAGAATAGCCTGGAGCCTAATTATAATGGACCTGGTGTCTCGGTATCAAATGCATGTTTCATATTCATCTATCCTAATAGGCTGATGCTGATTTAGGATTTACTTAACATCATGAATGGTGGCACCGTCATACTGACAGGATGCGGTGGCCCGATGGGTTGTTGGTGCGAAACCCGTCCCCCCTCCTCCTCTTTTTTTTTACCCACCCTCAGAATATTGGCTGCGCATGTAAACGTCAGTGCATCCATTTTCGGACGAATGGGACGAGATCACAACACACCCAGTCTCCTATTGTTGGTGTATCAACGGTTCTAGTATGTTTTGCCATGACACGCAGAGTGGTTGCGTGGATAGCCGCTTGGGCCGGTGCCAATATTAACCAGGAACTCCAATCATTTCGATGTCTTTACCGAATATGAAACAAAATCAGACGCGTGTCTGTTGTGTTTGACACATTCCGTTACACGTGTGAATCAGACGGATAATTGCTCGAGGGTCTTCTATTTTCTTGTGTCTTGCCTAACGCCAGTGTCTGCCTCGGTAGTGGAAAACGTGCAGATGTCTGCTGCTTACAGTCAGCCTCCCCACACCGTCCTTTTCAATGGTTGGCTTGCCGTGCGTCTCCGTGAGAGTGCAGCGTCATTGATTTTCTGTCAGGCTGATCTGGCAGGAAAACATGAAGGCGTGAGAAGCTGTGCAGCCGTCAGGCATCCATCCTCCCTGCCTCTTTGCCTTTCTGTCCGTCTGTCTGTATTCTCTCCCAGCCTGCCTGTCTCTCTGCCTGTATGTCTGTCTGTCTGTCAGCCAGTGATTCTGCAGCATGGTGGCTCCAGCATGGCACCAACAACAGCCACTTCCAGGCTTTAGTGGTTCAGTATCCACCCAAGCTAAACCCACTATATACACTCCTGCTGCTGTGAGATGGCGTGGGTGAAATAGCCCATCGAATTGTTCAAGATAGTCTCTAAATATGACTGCCTGTCAGACATCCATACAACTCTGCATGCCAGCCTGTCTGCCTGTCATCCCATGTCTTTGTCTCTCCCATTCTAAAATATTGTTTGTGCATCGCTATATGGAAATGCCCACACCCTGGCCTTTAACATAAAGGAAGACTCTTTTCTCTTTCAAATTTTTTGCTGTCTGCATGGCCCTAAATGCTAGAGGTCACAGCCAATGCTTTAGTCTCAGTGTAATGTAAGGAAATTATATTGGCTTTCTGTTGCTGCTAGTGAGGCAAAAGATGTGATACTGGCACTAATCTCTGATCAAGACTAGCAAATATAGATTCATTTTATTTCAGTTAATATAACTCATTCACTCTGCAGAGACACAGAATTAAATGACTGAGTTAAACATATCCACAAGAAGGTAACAATAACTGCAGCACTTCACATGAGGATTTCATTCCTGTAAAGTTGAGAAACTTCACTGACTGGAGAAAAAACAACAACAACAAAACAATACAATATTTAACTCAGCTGCAGAAAGCTTTTAGTTGGACCAGCCTCTAAAAACACTGAAAACACAGAATCATACCTATAATGCATCTTTATTTTATTTATTTATGTTTTTTGTAAGACCCTCCTATTTAGCTGCATTGACAACAAATATTTTAGCAATTCACAGTGAAAATACTGGGTATCAATCAACCGAGGTTGAAAGAAACATTGTCATTAAACTGTATTGAAAAAAAAAAGAAATATTAGACGGTATATCATAAATAGGTGGTGCATGCGCAATGCATTCAAATAATTTGACAGTACAGCATTGGAGTAGTAATTGTAGTTACAAATATTGTGACAATTGAAATACTGGCCACCAGGGGTTACAAGTTGCACAAGGTACATGTTTGATAAGTGATACTGTAGATTCAATTCCAAATTGGATATTAAAGTTGACTGGGGATAGATTTATATTTATATTTGCATATTTAGCTTAGTTTGCGTTGTAATTGTTAATATATAGCAGCTACAGAGTGTATTCCTTTGTACTCTGGTAAACATTGAGGAGTTTCTCTGAGAGCTGTAAAATGGGACAGATCAGCCATGCACATCATAAATCTGGGCACTTTCAAGGGCTCTGTACTAATGGAAATCACTATTCTGCCAAATCCAGCCATTCTGATGTTATAACAATCTTCTGGAGGCTCTTCATTTGAAAACAGACTACAGGACTACAGCCTTTGTGGCTTTACAATATATCAAATATATATCAAAGAACGCGTATCAGAATTAACACAAACCAACAATACATAACAAAACCAGCCAATCTCTGTCCCAAGAAAACCACTTCACGCTTATCCCTGCTTCCCCTGTCTCTGTCTTAGTTGCATCTATTATTCATTTCTCTTCTAATGGTTCTCCTGTTTATGTTATCCGACTCACTCTGAAATATATGGGTCACTATAAAAACACTCCTGCCCTAATCTGGAATGGATGGATTCCTCAAGCTCCAAGGAGACTGTGAATGAATGTCAGTGGATGAGAGTCATTGAGTCATCAGCCCTCAAACTCCTTTTGACTCATCAGGAAACAATGTGCCTCTAATCAGTGTCTACAGCTCACTACAGAAGAAGGCATTTTTGCAGATGAAACAAATAAATCGATTGTTTTTTAGGGATTCTTGGAAACAAGCTGTTTTTGGCTTTGGTGACTTAATTGATGCAAGATTTGTGTACATGAATCTTTGCTACTGAGGAGACACTGTATACCGATGCACAGTTTGTGCAAGGTCTGACAATTGATATTCATATGCATTAAGTGCATTAAGGATTGGATGCATAATGTACAGTGTTCTATCAGATGTACAGTACTGATACTTACGTACACCTTTCAGAAATAGAAAAGAATGAAAAATACACCAATTCATGGGTTTCTAATCGCAGTCTGCTTCTAGTGTTGCCTCCACACTGTGCTGATGGCCTTCCTATAAATTAAAATAAGTGCCACAAATATAAATCCATTCAGTTTATGTAAAATTCATTCATCTTCTGTCCAGCTGTCATCGGGTGAGAGGTAGGTTACACCCTGGACAGGTCTCCAGTCTATCACAGAGCTAACACAGAGAGACAGACAACCATTCACATATAATGTGAATACACATTTATAACAATGCAGACATTTTCAACATTATGTAAAAGCAGGTTATTAGAGGACAATGACATCAAATTTATGATGCAGCTATTCTCATACTAATTCTAAAGCAATTAGCATAGCGCAAAAGAAAATGATTATGGGATTGCAGCCACTAAAGTGAGCGAATGAAATGAACTGCTGAATTGTTTCTTTTTTTATTAGGTGGCTTGCACTTTCTGTTGAAAACAATACGTTTGATACAAATTTATATCTGCACATTCTGTGAATATAAGGTCACCATTGGTATACTGTAATGCCAATTACATCTCAAACCAATTTTCTACTCCTAAATGTAAAAACTAAATATGACATGGAATAGCAAGGCATTTCTTCTAGACAGCTGAAAACACAGCAGGTAGAGTGGGTTGTCCACAAACCAGAGGGTTAGCGGTTCCATCCCCGGAATGTGCCACATGTCGAAGTGTCCTTGACTAAGACACTGAACCCCCAGTTGCTCCCAGTGTGTGTGGCGAATGGTGTATGAATGTGTGCGTGTTTGTGTGAGCAAATGGGTAAAGTACTATATAAAAACAAGACCATTTACCATTTACCATCTATACCCCATTAGGAACGTCAATTTACTTCACTATACTATATCAAGACCTGTACATGATGATTGTGACAGCATTTGCAGTAAGAAAAAAATGATAGAAGGAAAGTCCGATCTCTCCCCTCACTTTGTGATATCATCTGGAGACTTTGAACTTCATGGTTTCATCTACTTCTAGTGGAATTTTTACCTAGTGCTTTTAGATGTCAAGTAAGCTCGTGACTTCCCAGCAAGACTCAAACCAAGTGCTTTTGTATTTCGGCGTCAGCATATTGACTGCACACGGCCACAAAAGCACTTTTTCTTCCTCTTTCCCATCATCTTTCTCTTCCTCCTCCCATTCCTCCATTCCTCTTTTTCTCCGGCATCCAGGTGGTTGTTTGTGTGACCTGAATGTGCATGATATGGTACCTGCAAGTTAACTTTGGTTTGGTTTGTGCTGCATAGAGTTATTAAGATTAAATTTTGACCTCTTACCATAATTAGTCACAAATTAATGACCTTTCAGCTTAGTGGTAACCGTGATATTTTAAAAGTAGGGTTACAAATCTGGATGTCTGGCATTACAGATATGAAACCTTGACAGTTTAAGGGCATTATGTAGTTGTCTGCCAGTTTGTATCCCCTGAGGCAATGTCTCGCAACTTTCTAGTGAATCAGACACACAGGTCACGGAGGGGCAATATGATGGGATTAGGAGGTCATGTTCACGGTCAGCTGACTAAACAGACCAGTGGACTCTGGGTAATAGTGATGACAATGGCAGTAGGTTGGAATAAAGAATAATAGAATTTCCCTAATCCTGTTTTCTGTTATATTGATACATTTGGGTTAATGCAAAAAATATTAATGGGCATTTTGCAAAAGGAAGTGGTGAACGGATATCCATATGCAGTTACATTCTGTTCCTGATGTTAAACTAACTTCCTGTGTTAGTGTCCTTGCTCTTGTTTTCATTGAACTTTAATAGCATTAGGCAATTTTCTCCAACAAAAAACAGCTGGACTAAACTAACAGTGGTACATTTCTTTGCCACACTGATCAAGAACAGTTTCGTATTCTTTGAAATAATTAGTATTATGAGAGCATTTACGCATAGCTCAGATACAACGGTTAATGATATTTTAGTGCCTCTTAAATGTGGTGTTTCATAATCATCACCTAACATTTGCTTATTTTCACTTTTCATGCAAATTTGTAATTATGAGTTGGATTTTGCAGCAAATAGAAAATCGTAAAGCCAAATTAATGACATAATTTAGAAATGTCTGCTGGTGTTTTAAGGGTATCTGTCAGTAGATCTTATTTAATTGGGTTGCGCGATAAAAAATACTTTTGTAATGGAAAGATTGCAGACTATAAAGATTCACTGCATACTACAGTGTTACTGTTGGTAATTAGTTTTCTAGTCATGACACACTCACAATATCTTAATGTAATATACTGCAGATTTATAAGCACAATGTGTACACATGCATCTATCCAAATTAAATGTATTTGTACATTTTTCATTTACAAAAAAATCCTATATTTATTTTCTACAGTATAAGGATATGTTATATACGAAATTTTAGCTGAACACAAACGATTGAATTGCAGCTCCAGTTTAAACATGGGGGAAAAAAAATACACCTGGCCTTTGAGAAATAGTAGACTGATTTTGCCAACTACAGAAAGACCTTTTCTTTTGGAATCCAGCTGATGCGTTTTATGTTACTCTCCCTCACTAATTGATTCATAGCAAGGGCTGCTGTAAAGTATTCAAAATAAGCATTTCAATAGAATATTTTATCTTCATTTGTGTAGCGGTGCCTCCTCAGAGTAAGGTCGAGGGCTCAGATATTATGGGAACCAGAAGGAGAGTGCAGCTTGGGTTTGCCAACCATCTGCTTTGCTTCTGTGTGCTGTGGCTATGCATTCTCCACATCGTTGTGTGTGTAGCACATCATATAACATAAAACATGCACACAACCTCACATGTGTGCTCTATCTGGGTCAGTGTCTATAAATTGTATAGCCTGGCCTTGGAGTAGCAAAGCAAGAAATATTAACGAGTGCTGCCATTAAGACACCACTGCTGGGTTCATTCATTCATCTTCTATACCCGTTTAGTCCTGTTAGGGGTCACGGGGGTCTGCTGGAGCCTATCCCAGGTGTCATCGGGCGAGAGGCAGGGGTACATCCTGGACAGGTGTCCAGTCCATCACAGGGCTAACTCACACTCACACCTACGGGCAATTTAGAGTCACCAATTAACCTAATGAGCATGTCTTTGGATGATGTCTTTGCAGAAAGTTTGTGGATTTGAACCGGTGACCTTCTTACTGTGAGGCATCAGTGCTAATCACCTCACTGTGCTGTCGCCTGTCCACGATCTACTCCACTGGTATATTCGTCACAAAGAGTGGTATCAATAAATATTTTACAGTTTTCTTTAATGTTTTAATGTCAAACAAAAGAGAGATTGGAGAGATTTTTCAACTCCGCTTTTGAGTGAAGTTGACAGCCCTCAAAACACCTTAAGAGTGACTGACTGTCTCCTCCATGCCCTTGACACTGTGTTGGGAGACACAGCCAACCTTCTGTCAATGGCACGTATCGATGTGCCATCCAACAACCTTTGTTGGGTTCAAGTATCGACTCTGCTGTCAGTAGTGACACTGACCCTAGCCAAATGCAGTCAAAAAAGATGTCGAGGGAAAATTGTCAGTGGCCTCCACCTGTAAAGCCTGTTTTGGGGGTTATCTCATTGTTGCCTCTCAAATGTATCTGTTGTTGATTTCATTAATGCCAAAGCAGATGAAACTGGTTAACCACGCCCTCACACAGATCCTATAAGTTTAACTGAATTCATGCTTTAAACTGAGCACTGTGTAGAAATAGATATGGACGTTAAATGCACATGATTCTCTTTATACTGCTTCAGGTGTCAGCAGAACCAGTGATGTTAATACATGTGCAGTGAGCATTTTGGTCAGTCCATACAGACTGTGATCTGATGAAGCTAATATGTAGGTCTAGATCTTTTTTGCATTTGAGATAATTTCTTTGGCCAGTTAAATTTGTATTGTTACTGAGATTTGTGTTAGATTGTCTGTCTCCCCATTAATGTAGTAAACTAGAGAAGCAGCAAGAAAAAAAACGAGGATAACTGGAAGTAAACCGCGTCCTCACAGAAACAGTCTATTGTCGTCCATTCCTTTAAAAGCATGCGACAATTATGTCCACATGACTTGGGTCCGTGCTGCAGAACTGAAGATGCTCTGTGGAAGCGTATCATTAGTGAAATCTGTGGTGTGTTTGTGTCTGTGTGGTCCATGGGACTTCCCACTGCAGAGCTGTTGTGTGCATATCCGTGTTGACAAAAAGAGGCAGAAAAAAGACAGAGACTGATCTCTCATCTTTGAGGCTCCTGGATGTCCATGCAGCCTTGGGTCCAATAACCCTGAGTCAGAGCAGACAACTTGACTTGAGTTAGCAGTAACACTGAACATTGCAGCATTCTGTTCATGTCCCTCACTACGTCAGCCAGCGTGCACAATATCAGAAAACAGAGTGAAACAGAAGAGAATTACTTTTATATCATAGAGGAAGAAGATGAGTAATTTTATTAGTTAGTCATGTGACATGTCAAAATGTCTTCCAGAAAAGAAACTTGTTACTGCAATTGTTTACCTAAAGACATATGACTTAAAATACGGACATTTTGCAAGGGTATATCTCTAAATCTGTTGCTAATTTAATGTTAAAGCAAGTCTTTGTAGCTTCTCACTGACTTTTGTCTGTGATTGACTTCAAACCATGTCTCTCTGTAGAGGAGTTTGGATAATAAAGAATCAGAATCAGCTTTATCTCAGTGCACTTGAATATTGTACAGGCATGACAGGTAAGAGAATGATAAGAAAGCACAACTAGTGGGATATACACTAATCAGCCACAACATTAAAACCACTGACAGGAGAAGTAAATGGTTGATCATCACTGACCATCTTGTGACAGGTCAGTGTTCTGGTTTATACCTGTCAATCATGTGGATGTTACTTAGACATGTACCACCCACCTAGACCAGATCAGGCACCCCTCAACGTATAGGACCCAAAGGCCCACACTAACAACATCCTATTGCCAGTTACCACAGGACACCCTGTTCAAGGCCCTTGTTCATTCTCTGATGAGTCACAACTGTTTTGGAGGCACAAAGGAGACCTATACAATATTAAGAATCAACAGTCATGATGTTATGCCTGATTGTGTATACCGGTGGTGTGGACAAGGGTGTAAAGAAGATTTGTATAGAGGTGTGAGCTGGATAAAAGGTTATATAACTATATACAGAATTAGTCAAAAGTTACTGTAATTTCTTAATGTATATGTGAAGGCCAGTCAATCTGGCAAACTGTGCTTTGAAACATTTGCCAGCTTCTGCAGTGTTTATGCAAATGCACAGATTCTCGTTGTAAAGTATTTGTAAATTTGCAAGATATAAAAATAGTAGAGCAGGACAATGACACTGTAAGTCAGTGGCATAAAATGGCAGATTTATATAAACCTGGATGGCAGCGTTTACATGGGTTTGTGGAACTCCTTAAGTGAATAAACTTTTTTTCAGGTTTATAAAATAACATGAATTGATTCAAGCCTTCTAAATGCTGTGCTTCAGGATATTATGACTATGATATTCCTTAAATACCACTGAATCAAGAATTTATTGAAAAAAAAATATGCAAGTGAACAAACAGTGAAGTTTGTAGAGAAATTGATTATTTTTTAAGTGAGAAAAGAAGCACAGCGTTAATGGCAGGGACATTAGCCTTATGCATGAAAGTTGTCATGCAATGAGTTCTTGAAAATCTTTCATTGAAAAACCATGTGAAAGCTTCCATTTGCATTCCATCAGTATAAGGTGCCAGCGTGCCAGCAGAATCATAGGACACTTAAAGGAGCATCTCCCTCGTTAGAACTCGTTAAAATCTGTGAGGTCGTCAGGACCCGAGGCTCGTTAGGGCCGGTAGAGATGAATGGGGAGGACTGCTTGTGGGAGGCGTTGAGACTTCTTGGGAGCCAGCCAAGAAAGCCTCACTCAGTGAGCCCTTTGTCAGGCCTGTCAAAGCCTTCTCATCACACTCAGCTGTTCACTGTAAAACACACTGATCATTATGAACAGGCCAGAAACAGACAGAGAATAACAATGACCGTGGCTGCAAATCAATATTCTTCTGTTCATTTAAAGAAATGAATTACTGAATGAAAACAAAGTTCTCTTTGTGCTCTATGTGGCATGTTTTCTCCTCAGGATGATATGTATTGCTTGCTTTAACCTGGTATGTGATTACATGTGGATGCTTGCATCATTATTATGTCAGGTCGCAGAATGCTAATATATTCTTATTATGGTATATGGAAATCCATTCACTGTGGGAGCTGCAGAGTTGTGAAAGGTAAAGCTATAGAGAAACTTAAAGGATTAAAAATAACATCATATTCATTCAGCCTTAAAGATACTGTTGCATTCATCTCCATTAGAACACACAAACAACATACCGTAGCGCTGGTCAGCTCTGATTGCTTCCTGTTATATGTTTGCATAACAAAAAGCTCAGATTATGTAAGTTATTTAAGTAAGTTTGTATTGAAATCATCCGTGTGAACATTTGAATTGAAGATACATTAATGTCTGATGGCCAGGTCAATGAGTTGGCCAATTAGCATGTTGTAAATATAGTGTTACTGGTGTAAATGTAAGTGAGTAATAAGTGACAAAGCATGTCAGAAAAGAAATGCCAACAGCCGCGCTCACTGAATAAAAAGTTTCTAGCATCAAGCACAAATTTATTTTTTCTCTGTATTTAACCCGTCTATTTGTTTACACAGCAGAGTGTACACTTGGAGCTGGCTGCCACCCTTGCGGCTTCTGGGGAGTGGTTTGCGGGCTGGGTGCTTACTCAAGGCACCTCAACCATGGGGATGGGGGGGTAATGTGACGCTTAGCTGCTTCTCTAACCACCACTCCATGACCCTCCTGATAGTCACTGTCTGACAGCAGCTTTGGACAGTATTCATCTTAACTTTATGAGGTTTTCCAGTGGGTTTCAGTTAATAGATGTGCTTTGTCTAGTGTTAAGTGTTGAGATTTATTGTCTAATTTTAGGCTGGTAGGTCTCTTGTGCCAGAACAATTGCCAGCAAATAATCCTGGCCTGCTATAGTAATCTATATTACAAGAACTGTTCAGTTGAATAAAGATAAAGTAGTTTATTAGTTGATGACTTGGAGGTTTGTCAGAATTTCAGGAGCTTTTTATTTTTCAAAATATGTGATGAAACTGGCTCATATGAGGTCTGCAGACCAAGGGCCTGTTCAAGTCTTGCATTAAGATCCAATCTGGGCGAGACGATCAAGTGAAAGACAGGTGTAAGCACCCCCAGGATGCTGAGAGATCCGACCTCTGACCATGTTTGTTTAATGTTCTTGAGTCGCATTAAAGACTGCCTATACTCAACAGGGGTGCTCCTGCGTCAGCGGTGTTTTGCCTCATTCATTCAGAAAAAAACATACGACCGCTGTCATAGATCATCAGAAAAGGAGAAAGCACTGTAAGTGATGATTGTTCATCAAACATGTTGATGTATGTGGAGCTGTGTGTGGTTAAGTTACATGTTCTCATTTACTGACGTCTTTAATTACCTTTATTGCTGAGATTACGGTGCATATGGAAACTTCCAGGGTTCGAGTTATAATCTGTATTTTGTGCAAATTATGTCTGGGTTTATTTGCATACAGAGTGCGGAACTGAGATCTGATCTAGAGACACATTTGGAGACACATGTTAATGGCAGGTCTGAACGCATGTGCCTAAAGCTAGTCAGTTGCAATCGGATAACCCAGATTGGATCTTAATTCAAGGTCTGAACACGCCCCAAGAGTTTCCTCAGCTGTGGAAGGAAACTATCCCTCAGGTTTGAGCCCTTAACAAGGCTTCCTAGAGTTCAAGTAGTATATACACTATATTACCAAAAGTATTCGCTCACCTGCCTTTACTCATTCTATGAACTGAAGTGCCATCCCATTCCTAACTCATAGAATTCAATATGATGTCGGTCCACCTTTTGCAGCTATTACAGCTTCAACTCTTCTGGGAAGACTGTCCACAAGGTTGAGGAGAGTGTTTATAGGAATTTTTGACCATTCTTCCAAAAGCGCATTGGTGAGGTCACACACTGATGTTGGTCGAGAAGGCCTGGCTCTCAGTCTCCGCTCTAATTCATCCCAAAGGTGTTCTATCGGGTTCAGGTCAGGACTCTGTGCAGGCCAGTCAAGTTCATCCACACCAGACTCTGTCATCCACGTCTTTATGGACCTTGCTTTGTGCACTGGTGCACAGTCATGTTGGAAGAGGAAGGGGCCCGCTCCAAACTGTTCCCACAAGGTTGGGAGCATGGAATTGTCCAAAATGTTTTGGTATCCTGAAGCATTCAATGTTCCTTTCACTGGAACTAAGGGGCCAAGCCCAGCTCCTGAAAAACAACCCCATACCATAATTCCTCCTCCACCAAATTTCACAGTTGGCACAATGCAATCTGAAATGTACCGTTCTCCTGGCAACCTCCAAACCCAGACTCGTCCATCAGATTGCCAGATGGAAAAGCGTGATTCATCACTCCAGAGAACGCGTCTCCACTGCTCTAGAGGCCAGTGGCGGCGTGCTTTACACCATTGCATCCGACGCCTTGCATTGCACTTGGTGATGTGTGGCTTGGCTGCAGCTGCTCGGCCATGGAAACCCATTCCATGAAGCTCTCTGCGTACTGTACTTGGGCTAATCTGAAGGTCACATGAAGTTTGTAGCTCTGTAGCAATTGACTGTGCAGAAAGTCGGCGACCTCTTTGTACTATGCGCTTCAGCATCCGCTGACCCCTCTCCGTCACTTTACGTGGCCTACCACTTCGTGGCTGAGTTGCTGTTGTTCCCAAACGCTTCCATTTTGTTATAATAGAGCTGACAGTTGACTGTGGAATATTTAGGAGCGAGGAAATTTCACGACTGGATTTGTTGCACAAGTGGCATCCTATGACAGTTCCACGCTGGAATTCACTGAGCTCCTGAGAGCGGCCCATTCTTTCACAAATGTCTTGTTTCACAGTCTGCATGCCTGAGTGCTTGAATTTATACACCTGGGGCCAGGCCAAGTGATTAGAACACCTGATTCTGATCATTTGAATGGGTTGAATATTGTACAGGCATGACAGGTAAGAGAATGATAAGAAAGCACAACTAGTGGGATATACACTAATCAGCCACAACATGGTGGTGTTAGCCACAGATTTCTCATTGTTCAGATATCAAATATGGAACATTGATTAGTATTATTTAGATGTCATGTCACATATCTGGCCATATAATGCCTGTAAGTCAGATATTGTCTTCCAGTATTTCTGTTTTGGTGTCTACCCACCAGCAAAAGGATTCATTGTTTTCACAGCCAGTCACTAACACTGTCATAAGACAGATCGACAATGTAAAATATTTTCAATGGATGTACCAATGTCATCTGTTATGGTGAGTCTCATCAGGCGTAGCCATCAAAGCCAAGGTCCTCTCCTTATCTCTGCATACGTATCCCTGTAAGTGGTCAGGGTCACAGTAACGGTGGCTGTCACTTACGCTAAGTGGTCCAGCAGATACACCTTCAGCATGCATCAACAGCTCTTTCACACGACTTGAAGAGCGCAGAAAATAATAACATTTGGCCCAGCAAGGGAGAGAAAAAAACAGTGAAGAGCTTGGATGATTGAATGCCCTGTCTCTTGATATTTATGCTTATATGTGAAATATTGTTTTGACCTGAAAGTTACTTGGAGATGAAATTTTAAGTGCCCAAATTTATATTATTTATAGATATTTTTTTGTCCTGGTTAGACTCATTCAAGCTGTGACGAAGCGTTTGGGTTTTTAATTGGTCTTTTGCAATAACCTCATATGAATGCAAGTGCAGCTGCACCATTCCCAAACCAAAGCATCTACAGCAACTTCACTGTTTTGATGGGTCATTTAGACTTAAGTGGTTCATGGGAGTCTTTTGTCCTTCCGTGGTTTGTGTTATTCTGCTGTTGCATGACATTCAACTGAATCTGTCACTGTTTTATGATGGCTATATTTAAATTATATTGTGACATTTTTACTGCTCTCTAAAATCCTTGCAGAGTAGGCCAGGAAGGATCCTTACTAGAAACTGCAAATACTGTAGATGTAGTTGAACCCAAAACGAATGCTGCTCCCTTCTTTCTCACCTCTTATCTTGCATTTCTTCCCAGACAGTAGCATGACATTGCTTGAGTGTGCACATTTGTGGCAACCACTGATCGGCACATTACATGACATTCATCTGTAGTTTTTTATCCAAAAAGTGATGCAGGGGTGTGGATGTTCTCTGATAGGGTGCCTGTGATCTCTGTGCCTTGCAGTGCACACTGACACAACAACACACAGATGGTTTCCTCTTTCTCCTCATTACTGTGTTTGGATTGGAATTAGCTGCTGCACTTCATCAATTATGCAGTGGAGCAGCCTCTGTCTCATCATCTTCACCCTGATTCTTTTCCCTTTGAAACTATCTGCCTGCCCTGTGGTGGGAGAAGTGTTTTACTCAGGTGGAGGGAATCAAGAACCAATCACATACAGCTATGTTCAGAATGTTTACAGCTGATATCAAATGAATCCAAGTTGCAGTTTCTCCCCCGAGTCCTTCAACCAAAACCACAAAATAAGATATCACTACAGAAATGACTCACATGATTACAGTACAGTTTACACACCATGCAGTAAATCAATCATCTCCCTGGATAAAACATACAAATATAGATGCGTCATGATTACAGTGTAGTTACTAGATAACAGTTTTAAATAGTCACATCACCCATTTAACAGATGCTGCTTGTGTTGGGTTTAGAGCCAGCATTTTATATCATAAGCTTTATACTTTTTTAATTTCATATGTTTATTCAGATATTATGCCCTCCCTTAAACACAAAGCCTGTAATGCAGAGGCAGACAGGGCCAGGCCTGAAGAGTCAGCGCTCAATGACATTTTACCGGTGACAGAAAGCAGGGCCTTTTCCAAATCCCAAGGAGATGCTGGTTGGGCCCTGCGTCAAGAAATCTGGATGACAGAAATAAAGTTAGCAGTAAATCAAAAGCAAGGCATCTTTGGAAAGAATTCAATAAAAAAAAATGCTGTTTCCAGCATCCAGTCCCTTTCAGTATTTGAAACAAGAACACTGAGCTTAAACTGTGTAAGTAATCTAAATTCAATCTAAGTCAGTGTAATGGTAGAGTTGACTACAGAGCAGAGAAAAATAGATCATTTCCTTCTAGGAAATACAGACACATGATTTTTCATGTCAAACCTTGATAAAAATGAGTTTGACCCTCTTTTTGACAAAAACTCCCAGCCTGATGATTATGCATATGAAGCACTGTGAAATTAGCTTCTTTTGTTGGGTTCTTGCGTTTCTCTTTTATTCTGTGAATTGGCTCGATTATACAACACAAAAAAATTGAGTTAATCCTTACATCCCTCTCTCCCTGCCTCCACCCGTTTTCTCGCTCCCTCTGTCTCTCCTGCTGGATTTCCTCTGTTTTCTCTGTCCTTCTGTGGGGGGAAACAAAGGGAACAAAAGAACGAGGGGAGACAGTAAGCTTCTCGTCCACTGTAGTGAGTGCTGGAGTGGAGCTCTCAATAGAATGCTGGGCAGACTGGGTACACTGGTGCTATGAGAACTAGGCCAGAGGACTATTGACGGGACCCCAGAGTCCACAGTCAGGACCAGATGAAATGCAGGATTACTGGAAGAAGGAGTGTTTATGGAAAAGGGAAAAACATTCAATGTATAGCTCTGATTCTTATTGGAGGGATAGAAGTGGATGGAGGAGTCCCTGCAGATTGGTGGATTTAAAACTGGGGTCAACTTGAGGGTATAGCACAGTTTGCCTAGAATACCTTTCATTTTCATACACAGCAGCGATCAGGTTGTTTGCATTGGACATTGCTCCATTAGAACATGTCTATCTTCTTAGAATCATATAAATGAACAGTCAGTAATATCATCATTCAGTATAGTTCACTCCTGGTAACTATACTGTCTGAAAAAAAAAAAACTACTGTCTGTAGATCACTGATTACATTCCCAACATGAAATGCTAGCTTCAGGTTCTCCAAAATGTGCACATTGTTTTGGTGCACCTTCACCAAATGCAAACTTTTGTGAGTCTGTACAAACTGAATTGCCACTTTGTTGTTGTTGTTATGTTCCGCTTTAGCCCACAGAATGGGCACATCACCAAACCCAGCCGGACTCACTAAACAAATCTGAGATACGGGGCCTAACAGTAACAGTTTACTTCCTGTTTAGACATCCAGAGCTTGATGATTCCCTAGTGACAAGGTGGCAAAGTCCTTGTGATTTCCTTTGGTTTCACACAAACAAGACATCCAAGAATGTCCTATTAGGATGGTTATCACTGCACAATGTAATACTGGGATGCTGACACCCAAAATATCCATGTATGTGCTACCCTCCTCCTCCATCTTCTTGTGAGTGTCTCTGGGCTGGATTTGTGTGCTTCCTGTGGAGCTTCATACTACATCTGTTGTCATGGTCTCATCAACATGCCCAGGCTTCATGGCCTCTTGCTGTTATCCACTCCTACCTGAATGAACAATTCTCCAACCTGCCTATGATTCGTCTTATATTTTCTGTCATGTAACATCATCATGTATTTGTATTATCATCAGATTCTACATGTGCACTTTAGTCAGATATGTGTATCTATGACAGATGTATGTTTATCTCATTCCTCCTGCTGTTCTTCTCTCTCTTTTCTGACTGGCCTTAGGCAGATGGGTCCCCCCATATGAGCTGGGTTCTGCTCAAGGTTTCTTCCTGTTAAAAGGGGCAGTTTTCTTGTCACAGTCGCCTTCAGGCTTGCTCTGGGGGTTTCAGGCCGGGTTTCAGACTGGATTTTATAAAGTGTCTTGAGACAATTTATATTGTTATTGATGCTATATAAATAAAATTGAACTGAAACTGAACTGAATATCAGGGACTGTCAATGATGCGAAGGAAGGACAGAGGGACGATGTGTAAACTGTTTCTAGGGTTAGGACTTAAGTTACAGTCAAACCAAAAGTGATTATGTTGCCTTGAGCTTGTAATGCAAATACAGCTGCTTGTTTAGGTTTTAAGATCTTTGGTAAAATAGACTGATGCAGTGACTGTCTGGCTTTTTCTATTCATCAAGACATCGATTACCATAGTTATCACTTTGCAATTTTCAAATATTAAAAACCAACAGTTTTGCTCATTTTGAGACAAATAGCTGTTCATCATAGAATATGGGTGCCGACATTATCATGAGGGAGGCAGCAATAAAGGAAAAAGGAAGGAAGGGAGGATAAAAAGTAAGAATGACGGCCAAAGTATTAAGGTGAAGCGGATAAACTTGGAAATTTCCCTACTTTTTCCGACTGCATAATAGCACACACAACTGATCTGCTTAGAAATACAGGAGAACAAGGCCGGGTTAACGCTGATATGTTTATACTGATGGATCAAGTAGTATGTGTCTGTCTGTGTGTATGTGTGTGCTCATGAGGCAATCATGCATGTCCTGCTATGTTTTTCATGACACAGGAAGTGGTGATGTAATTGTATACAGTCCAAGAGCTTTTTCACACACTCACTCCCGCTCTGTGTCTCTCACGCACTGATCTATTTGCCCCCGGGCAACTGTGATATCCCAAGTCGTACAATCATGTGATTATGGTCGCGGTCTTTGAGCTTTATGGTGGGGACAAACACACACATGCATTTACGGAGCAGGCAGAGAGCATCGCAACCTCCTTAAATGCAAAACTTAAGTCATGCTGCAGGTCTTTGACCCTGGCGGCCTTTCTCTCTCTCGCTCTGCATCTAATGTAAGAATATTCAAAAGAAAAGTATGAATTGTTTAGCAATTACATTTGAGATGTTTTCAGCAGTAACCTGAGGCCAAAGTCTTTATGCCATTTTTGAGCAGAAACACCCAAAAATAGATTACATTTCTGAATGATAGCGTCTTTGATAGAAAAGAAAAATGTCTGTCTTACTACTCATACTTTATAGGCGCCCATCATGTGTATAGTAATAGTATTAGTAATGTAATTGTTCCTCTATTCCTAACTTTCTAGTTGTGCTATTTAAGGAGTGTGGCCCTTTCTGTCCATTTTGAAAGCTTGCCGAACGTATCTGAGGCAAAACTTTGAAACAGCAGAACATAATATCAGAAAGTTAATGTTTTTTTTTTGGTGTGATTGTGAGTGTTGATTAAATTAAAATTTTAATTCTTTGCCAATGCTGCATTTGGATTTATTGGTCTGTTTTGAGTTTCGCTGACAACACTTCCCTTGCTAGCCCAACTGTGCATGTGAGGTGTAAACGTGTAAATTGTAGTTACATATCATGCATTTTTGGGCTGCTAATAGTACAAAGTGTGTAGAGGAGAAGGCCAAATACTTAAGAAGCAAAAAGCAGTCCACGGTCTGTCATCACTTGGTCACTTGCCACCAGGCTTGCTAATAAAGTGTGGTGCTCCCTGTGTATTTGATGAGTGTACCGGGGAGGAGGGCGTCACTGCGCTTTATCTCCCATCCACACTACTTAAGCTACACAGGGCTCTTCAAACAGGCTACAAGGGGAGGAAGCAGGGTTAATGTGTGTTTGTGTCTGTGTGTTGGGGGACGGAGGGGGTAGCTTTCTGTACCATGGGGAAATAGGACTGTGATTTCAGACCAAATTAAGCCACATCAAACAGGACAGATCAAAGAGTACACAGCCCTTACTGTCTGTGCCAGTCTGACATCACGACATGATGCCCAAGCCCCCCGACACAGACACACACCCACACACACACACACACACACACACCACCCATTTTCTTTTTAGTTTTCACCTTCACTTTTTCATTCTGGCAGATTTCCTTACTGTTCCTGTGAAGATGTTTTGGCCTGTGCTGATATAAATACATCCCCCGACCCCCATGCACACAATTTGCAAGCGTTTAACAGGGTTATAGGTTAACCTGGATCAAGTATAATGTAATAAAGTGAGGCCTGGGAGGATGGGGGAGCAGCATCCATTAGAGACATAGCTTCAGCTTTGAATTGTGTTAACGATCCTAGCCGTTCAAGGCAAATCCTTTGATGCTGCCTGATGCCAGTGGCTGTCAAGGGGTCGGCATATCTACGTGTGTGTGTTTGGGTAGGTGGATTAGATGGCTGCACTGGGAGGAGATGATTTTTTTGGGGGGGGATGAAGGAAGAGGTGAAGCGAGGGTAAAATGGAGGAGCAGGGTACAGATTAAGACTGGTAAAGGGGTGTGTGTCTGTGTGTATGGATTTGCAAGAAAGCGAAAAGCTATAGGAGAACAAAGCATGTGAAGTACACAAGACTGTAATGAAATGCATTGTGCATTTACTTAATATAAAAATATATATAATACACAAAACAATAACAGTAACACTATAATAACTGCACACTATGAAGCATTAGTACATTGTCCTTGTGGGTCTTGAAAGGCGCTTATAAATAAAATGTATTATTATTAAAGCATTGGTAAATACTTCATTTATAAAGCATTACTCCTACATTAATAGACATTAGTCAGCAGAATATAAATGTATATGTGTAATGAATAAATGCTTTATTCATATTTATTTTCATTTTTTTCATACTAAAGTATAATATCAGATTATAGATGTTTAGTTTACTTTACTGTAGTGATGAAAGTCAACAGAAAAAAAGTGTTTTATGAGATTACAGTATAAATGTACATTTAAATTAACCTTTTAAATTTTATGAACTACTAATAACCCCTTACTCCTTTATAACAGCTTTGTAAACAGTTTAATGTTTAATTCATAAATGATAAATTAATCATTAGCAAAAGATGAAAATATCATTATTAAACACCTTATCTTAATATTACAGATTCTTTAATATGTATACAATGCAAACCAGATACCAGATACAGAACCAGATATCAATACAAACCAGACAGTGGCTGGTGGTGATGTAATGTGGATGGGCTAACAATTGGATTGGATTTATCTTTACATTTGAGATACAGAGTTCCAGATGGAACACTGCCTTGTTTCAGCAAATTAGACATGTCAGTGGAGTCCTGTGATTTTTGGATGAAGTTCAGCTCTAGAGACAGCAAACCAAGTTCAACTCTGCCTCTACTGCTGAGTTTCCTCCCAAAGGCAAGCATGGGAAATAGGAAAGTGACTTATTGTCATTATCAGATTTCAACCCTTTTATGTTATTTGAATATTGTTAAATGACACAAGTGGACACTGAGTGTCTTTCCATGAATGTGTCCTGTATATTTCAATTCTTCCTCCAAAGACTCTTAGGAAAATGAATGAGAAGGTGAATAATTGGATAACTGGGTAATGCTAACATTATAACCGTAGACAGTCTAATTCCATTCCACTGTCATTCAACAAGCAGCTCACTATAGGTTTATTGTGCATCCATTGTCATAGCTCAGAACTGGTGTGTAGGCATAAGGAAATTAGCCCAAATGATAAATAAATCAAAATACTATGCCATTACTCCCTTATCATTACAAAGATGAATGGAAGCTAATGCTGCGGGGATTGAGTTGTAGATATGAGCCCCCTTAAATATATAGTGTGTCTTTCTTGGTACCCTTTGCTTTTGTTGCTAGTTTAGGTCTGTTCTTATTCTGCATAGTATGGTTTAGTATGGTTATAAAGGACTTATTGGACCAGTGCCATTCAAGTTAGTTGACAAAATACTTCCTGATTCCACATTATATCAAAGTTCAAAGTTCAAAGTCAGCTTTATTGTCAATTTCTTCGCATATACTTGACATACAAAGGAATCGAAATTACGTTTCACCCCATCCCATGCGTATACATGAACCACGAACAACAGTAAAGTGCAGATTCACAAACAAGTATGACATGACAAGACAAGACAAGACAAGACTGAGTGTTCCAGCTGTGTGCATTTAGAGGTAGTTGTTGTTGTAAAGGTGCAGAAATAGTCAATTGGCAGTACATGGAGAGTAGAGTAGAGTAGTGGCCAGTGCAAATACTATGGGTATAAGAGTTTGCAGCATACGTGTGCAATTTCAACAGGTAATAGAAATGGCCAGTGCAAAAATAATATAAATATAATATAAATATAGAAGTTAGCAGCAGTTGTGTGCAATTTGCATATTCAAGAGTCTCAGTTGTTGTGCAGGTCCAGAGTAACTAGACTCCTCCCCAGCCTGGTGTTCCTTCCGGCTGGGGCTGAGGGTGTGGAGGGGAGGGAGTTCAGCAGTCTCACAGCCTGGTGGATGAAGCTGTTGGTGAGTCTGGTGGTGCGGGAGCAGAGACTCCTGTACCTCTTCCCAGAGGGCAGGAGGCTGAACAGACTGTGTGCAGGGTGACTTGCGTCATTGACGATTGTGATGGCTTTGCGGGTGAGGCGGGTGGTGTACAGGTCTTGGAGGGTGGGGAGTGATACACCGATTATCCTCTCAGCTGTTCTCACGATGCGTTGTAGAGCCTTCCTGTTGTAGTCAGTGCAGCTCCCGCCCCATACTGTGATGCAGCTGGTAAGGATGCTCTCAATGGTTCCTCTGTAGAACGTTGTCATGATGGGTGGTGGGGCGCATGCCCGCTTCAGTTTGCGTAGGAAGTAGAGACGCTGCTGTGCTTTCTTGGCCAGTGATGCAGTGTTGGTGGTCCAGGAGAGGTCATCGCTGATGTGCACCCCCAGGAACTTGGTGCTGCTCACCCTCTCCACTGCAGTACCGTCGATGTTCAGTGGGGGCTGTTGGGTGTGGCCTCTCTGGAAGCTGACAACAATCTCCTTGGTCTTGCTGATGTTTAGCACGAGGTTGTTTTCTTTGCACCATCCGGTCAGAAGCTCCACCTCTTTCCTGTAGTGAGTCTCGTTGCCGTTGGTGATGAGGCCCACCAGCGTTGTGTCGTCTGCAAACTTCACGAGGTGGTTGGAGCTGTAGGTTGTTTTGCAGTCATGTGTCAGCAGGGTGAAGAGGAGGGGACTGAGCACACAGCCTTGTGGGGCCCCTGTACTCAGGGTGATGCTGCTAGAGATGTTGTTGCCAACACGCACCGCTTGAGGCCTCTGGCTGAGGAAATCCAGCAGCCAGTTGCAGAGGGAGGTGCTGAGGCCCAGATTGTCCAGTTTACAGATGAGTTGTTGTGGTATTATGGTGTTGAATGCCGAGCTGAAGTCAATGAACAGCATTCTCACATATGAGTCTTTCTTGTCCAGGTGGGTGAGCGCTGGGTGGAGGGCAGAGCAAATTGCGTCGTCTGTGGATCGTTTTGCTCTGTATGCGAACTGGTACGGGTCCAGGCTGGGGGGCAAGGTGGATTTGATGTGTGACAAGACCAGTCGTTCAAAGCACTTCATGATGATGGGTGTCAGTGCCACAGGACGGTAGTCATTGAAGCAGGATGGGGATGATTTCTTCGGGACAGGTATAATGGTGGCAGCTTTGAAGCCTGATGGCACAATGGCTTGCCTCAGGGAGGTGTTAAAGATGTCTGTGAAGACATCTTTCAGCTCCTCTGCACAGTCTTTCAGTACTCTGCCAGGGATGTTGTCTGGACCTGTTGCTTTTCGGGTGTTGATGGTGGAGAGTGTCCTCTTCACACTGGCAGCAGACAGGCACAGAGGCTGGTCGTGCGGAGGTGGTGGTGTCTTCTGCGGACGGGTGGTGTTTTGTTCCTCAAAGCGTGCGAAGAATCTGTTCAGGTTGTTGAGCAGAGTGGTGTCGCTCTCGCAGCTTCGTGGTGCAGGTTTGTAATCCGTGATGGCCTGGATGCCCTGCCATAGGCTCTGTGCATTCTTGCTGTCCTTGAAGTGGGAGGTTATCTTGGTTGTGTAGTCTCGTTTCGCTTTCCTGATGCCGCGGGACAGGTTGGCTCTCGCTGTTCTGAGGGCTGATTCATCCCCAGCTCTGAAGGCCTTGTCTCTGATCTTCAGCAGCCTGTGGACGTCTCCTGTTAGCCATGGCTTCCGGTTAGCTCGAGTGGTGATGCTCCTGATGTGGGTCACGTCGTCGATGCACTTGCTGTATATGCTTATATATGACTGTCCTGGTGTCTGCTGTGAAGTGGTCAGACATAAATGACAGAAACATAAATTACTAAGTAATATTTGTCAGTATTAACACATTTTGCTGTCTTTGTATTGCCAGTGCTCCTATCCTGTGTGGGAAGACTTCAGCGCCAAGGCCACCAAGTTGCATTCCCAGCTCCGGTAAGTTCCAGTGCAAAAATAAAAATAAATGAACAAGAAATATAAATTTGAAAAAATGGTGTTATGAGTTTTCTCTCTCTTTTTTGATGGCTGATGCTAGTACTGTTTTTTGGTGTAAATTAAATGATACTGATTTCCATAGCATTTTCATTTTGCTGTTATCACTTACACGTCCCTTCATTTTTGTTTTGTTTTTTCCAAACAATTGCTAAAAATATCATATTCTACTTGCAAATTCATTGACCAAACGGTTGTTGCATTACCAGTGCAAAACTAGTATGCACTGAACATGTAAATATAGTTAAAGCAAGTGGCCATTCAGTAAAGCTTCATGATGGCATTTTCCATAAGTGATTAGCATTTTCTGTCCACCTAGAACCACTGTTTTGGCTGCTGTGGCCTTCCTCGATGCCTTTCAGAAGGTGGCAGACATGGCTACAAACACCAGAGGTAGGATGAGAGTGGGTGTGGTGTGCATCTGTGCTAAAGAAAGAACCACTGGCCAGCTGAGACAACTATAATGTACCTGCATGAGTATGTTGTCAATGGTATGTTTTTGCTCCTCTGAAGTGCTCTCCACATTGCTGCAGATTATCAATCAGTCTACTGAATTCTTGCGCTGTACTATTTATTAAGACAGAAAAATGACTGAAGCAAGTAGTTTGCATTGGAATCAAAATGGTTTTCTGAAGGTTGATACCAATTCGTAGCTTTTACCCATCCAGTCCAACAGGCGGGGTCCGATGACACGGATAGCTGCCTGTCTGAGCTGGAATACCTTCACCTCCCTTTTCCCCCTCCCCGGTGCAAGTTGTTTTTGTCTTATTGTGTTGTAAAGTGTGTTCATATGTGCTTATGTTGCTGAGGTTTTTTACTGGTCCCACACTGTACTCCTCCAGAGGAGTGAAGTCTGGGAGCTGCTTTTTTCTCCTCCTCTCTCCTCTTGTTCCTTCCCCCTTTCTAGACCCCAATTTCCCAAAATTGGCACGGATACCCATCGGCGGCCATGGTCTTTTCTGTAGGACCAATGCAATTTCCCCATTGCGGGACTAATAAAGGTTTCTTATATTCTGAGGTTGAATCTATACACCTGAGAATGTTTCCGCAGTGGAAATGTTCTGTAACTGGTTGTGCCACCACAAGTCTGCAGAATCACTGCAGTCCTTACTGGCACCTGTTAGAGTCTATGGAACTCTGCTGAAGAAACTGAATTACACTCCAAAATTGTTTGTGGTCAAGGAGCGCTAAGGGTTGTACCGACTAGAAGACTAGTCGACTTTGCTGCTGTGCCATGACCCTTTAGCGGCTATGGCCGACAGTCGTTGTATGGTATTATTATATTATAAGCTTTTCGCATGTCATTTTGTGGTGTTAAATGACTGGTTTAGGATTGTTAGGGTTAGGATTTAGGACAGAGGTAGGGCAATAGGACGTTTAGATGATACCAGGCTGACTAGTGTATGGTAAGGACAAATGTCACAAACAGGCCTACATTTAAACAGTATTTTGACTGCTTTGGAGCAAGTTGCTTGACTTCTCAGTCTCAAAAAGGACCACTATTTTTCTATCATGAGACTGTAATAAACATGTTTTCTACATCTCTGCTTCACATTCATCTTCTGATGTTTCAATGTCAAGCCTTTTCTTGCGCTCTACTCTGCCAAAGCCTCACTGAACTTTACAAATGTGGCCTATGGGTTGTTGTTTTATGTTTTCTGCTTGACACACATATTTGATATTCTATGCCTGGACTTTAAGCTTGGCACTACTTTTGAGTGTGGGCTGAGAGCTGAGAAGGTCAGACAAATACTCACTGCCTACTGATGGCCATGTGAATACAGTACTATGGTTCCACTGAGGGAACAAAGGGGAAATGAGGACTGTAAGGCTATATACACAGAATTTATTGTCATGTTTTGACTTATTTGGTGCAGCTGCCAGGCTGTGTGTGTGATGATTATGTCTGTGTTTAGTCTCAGGTGGGCTTCTATAGCAGAGGAGACAGGAAGAGGCTCATGCTGCTTTTACAGGCCAGACAGGAAGTCACAAAGCTTTGTCAGCTCATTACACAGTGCCACACACACATGCACACGCACCCACACCAACACTCACACACACAGGGCTAAAATATAACACGTGCTGCCACTAAGTTCATCGGAGGCTCTTTGTAGTTTCTTTGCTACACAATGACTGCCATTACTCAGTGTGTAATATTTGTTAGATGGATGGAGGCATAGGAGGGCACCAATAACGGTGCTCTCTGTCTTCCTGCAATGCACTGTATCAATGTGCCTCTTATTGCACTGTGTGTGAATTAAGCCCAAAGGGTACTGATGATCTTGTGCTCTGCTCTTGTACCAACAGTCCTTTTTGTAGGCCTCTCTTAGCAATGCCTTTCTACTCAGATACAACGAATTTCACGTGAACTTAAGTACTGCAAAATGTTATCTTGAGCTTGCCGCAAAGAAATAAGGAACACATGTTTATGTTTCCCTGCGTTGTGTGATGTCTTAGGATGATTTCACACCCGTGTTTCGTTCCTTTTTCAGCATTCCGGTTTGTTGTCACAGGGGAAACGAGACAAAGTAACTGAGACAAAGTTCTGACATGCCCTTGACACAGCATTCTCATAAAGTTTTGTTATTGGTCATTGCTGGAAATTTGTATTTCCAGCAATCAGGGAATAATCAAGTCAGAAATTAAGCATCAGCAAAGAGTATGGGCATCGGTATTTATTGCTGTGTTGTGATTCATATACCAGCGTTCTGTATATGTTTAGCTTGATCAGGCATAGACTGTGTAGAAAATAATGTCTATCTATCTATCTGTCTGTCTGTCTGTCTGTCTGTCTGTCTGTCTATCTATCTATCTATCTATCTATCTATCTATCTATCTATCTATCTAGATAGATAGATATGATGATGAGAAGGTGTACTGCTGATGCCAGACACCTTCAAAGAACCAGCAATGTGCTCCCAGGCACCTCTGTCCACACTTTACACTTCACAAAGACAGTTAACTGCTTGATTTTATAATTATAAAGTAGTCACATCAGACTGTGGGCAACACTGCACATAAACTGTTCCGGGGAGCGGTTGCAATCGGGCTGAGACCACCCTCTCCAACCGGGCTCAGCTTGGTTAAGTTGTTCGAGAACAGAGTACGATTGCTGTGTTCACACCAGCCTAAATTTACCGACATGAGGCTTATATGTTCCTGGTTTTTGGTTTTTGTTGAAAGCACCTTTGGTTTTTTATCTTAAGAATATTCACTGATCAGGCATAACTTAATGACCACTGACAGCTGAAATAACTAACAGTTATCATTAGGGATGTCCGATAATATCGGCCCTCCGATATTATCGGCCGATATTGAATTAAAAATGTAATATCGGGAATTATCGGTATCGGATTTTTATAACCGATATTTGTTCTGTAGGCATCAGCATTTCCGAGTCTGCATGAACGCAGCATGGGATGTTAACCGGCGCGTGCTTGATGACGTATAACAACAACAACACACTAGTCTCGTAGGTTGCTAACCGTGGCTAACAAGCTTGCTCGCCCGGTGTATGAGGTGTCCATGGTTTGGAGGTATATATTTATATATATATAAGTGTCACCTACTAACTAATTTGCGATTTGCAATGTCTGCAAAGCAAAGGTGGTTATGAGAGGAGGAAACAAGGTGTCTTCCTTTAATACATCAAATTTGATCACCCACCTCAAGAAGAATCATGCGGAGTTATACGCTACATTTGTCTTCCTTGTTTTGATATTGCCTGTAGTGTTGTTTGAGGCAAAAAATTGTCTCTAAAAAAACAAACAAACAAACAATAAATGAATGGCACCTTTTTGGCACTTTTTTCGGTAACTTATTTTGCACAGACATTGTTTGCATTTGCATTTGTATTGAAAGCCATGTTGCATTTATGTTTGTATCCTGTGGGATATCGCAATAAAATTAGGCATAATCTGTTAATTCCATAATAGGTGATATGTTATGTTGTTACCTAACAATTTTGGTGTAAAAAGACTGCATATATCGGTATCGGGTGATATCGATATCGGAAATTAAGAGTTGAACAATATCGGAATATCGGATATCGGCAGAAAAGCCAATATCGAGCATACCTAGTTATCATCTTGTGACAATGAAATATTCTGCTGGGAAACGTTCAGACCTGGCATTCATGTGGATGTTACTTAGACATAAAGACAAACATAGACAAAAACGTTCTATGCGGTTTCGCTTTCTTCATGGGGTCAGATAAGGAGATATAGAGGAAGTATGACAAATTATTTTGAGGAATAGAGGACACAAAATTGACTTGATATCCATTACTATAGAGTAATTACTAGAACGCTACCATGATAGCATGTGCATTGAACAAACATGTATATTGCATCACATACTATATACTGTGAATAATGGGAAAGGTTCCTCAGAAGCTGCTGACTCCCCAGTGTTTACCCATCAGACATATTCAGTATTTCTCCTAAGCTAATAAAGTTGAGGAAGGGAGCACAGAGGGCAAGAGAAACAGTTCTTGTGTCTGTGATGGTGTCTGTGTTTTTTTAGGGAGAGAGAGAGGTTTAGCAACTGGGTGAAATCTAGCAGTAGGAAGTGTGCAAGTGTTTGTGAATTCCCTAGTGTGGGGGGAGTGTGAGTGCACTTTTAGATGTACTCTCCACTCCCTCTCATAGCCCAAACATTCACTTTCCCTTGGGCAAACCGTGTGCTTTACATGCGTATGTGTTTGTGTGTCAGAATCCTGTAGTGAAATGGAAGCACATTAACAAACACACAATGCCCCTGCTTCTCTGATTTGGATTGCATCTGTAGTTTTAAGCAGACACTGGCCTTACTGGACCTTTTGGTGAAGATAGACTACAAACACTGTTTTGCCCTTTGTTCAAATTGTCACTCATAGTAATCTGGCACAGGTACAGGTACATATAAAGGTATTCTGTGATACAGATTATTCTTTAGTATGTGGCTATGTGGCTTCCAGTCCAATTGTATAAGGGAGCCATCGATCAGAATAAGAAATTATATTCAGGGTCTCTGTATCGGTGAGCTACTAAATATATTTACAACATCATTGTATATGCAGAAACAGGACCATTTCTCTCTCTTTGAATACTGTGAGGCTCAAAAGATGAGTTGTATGTATACAATATTCATTTTGTGTTTGCAACTGGTCTGATACAAGTGTTTACTGAGCCTCCAGTTATGATTATATCTTGGAAAGGTGTGCATCATTCTAATCTCAAGAAATGAGGCTTTCCAATGACGTTTAACATATGTTGGAGCATAGACAGGGGGCAGAGTTAATCCCCAGTTTAAAGGTGAACAGCATCGGGTAAAACTGTATCAGTTTTACGCGTGAACTAATGTTGATGATAGTCATGATTATGATGCTGATGCATCTCTTTATGTGAGCCCCCCTCCTCCCCTGTATCTATGTACAACAGCAGTAAAATCAGGCTCAGTCCCAAGACTCTCACAATGCTCACTTGGCACAGCGCACAGCAATAAACCGCCACTGTGTGTGTGTGTATGTATCTATGTTTGCGTGTGATCTGGTTTATTAAGGCACCAAACCCTTGTGGAATACTAACATTGTGGGGCAATGTTATCCTTGTTGGGTCATTGCCTGGACTAAAGTTAAAACATTTTTTAACCCTTTGGTTATAGGTCTTAACGATAGGCACTTATTTGAGATAGTGAATGTAAAATCCTCACAAAGATTGACAGACAACTTTGTATGTGTAAGTGTGTGTGCATGTGTGTGTGACAGAAAGAGAGACAGCAGTGATGAGGATGATGGTACAGAATGCCTGGTGGTTTTATTGCCAGGCTGTGTGCCTGCGTCCATATACAAGGTTTCATAATGAATATCATTAATCTTTTCAATACTTAAACACAAATAAACATGTGCATAGATACAGATCTGGATTCTCCTTTGTTCTTTGGTACAGCAGCATGGTAACAAAATAAAGATGCAGAGTGCAAAAACATGTCTGAAACACGGGTTTGCTTGTATTTTAGGTTTGAAAGGAACCAAAAACAAACATTTTACATTCACAGTTACTTCAATGCCTACATAAAGTAGCTCAGGGACCCTAGAAATCTGAGAGGTCATGAGTCTTTTGCCTTTTTCATATCTGGCCCTTCTCCTGTTTAAACAGATCTCAGCAGATCTTTTTTTTATTTTTATTTTCCTTTCATTGACTGTTTGTTGGTCTGTCCAACTGCATACAGGGATGATTTGTGTCCATTGATAATGCCGATTGGAAATCAAAGCCTGACTGAGAAGTTAGTCTGGCAATGGCCGGCTACTGTTTACATGTTTACAAAAGGAATATGTTTCTACCACTTCTCTGGCTATTGCAGGGTATTCATCATATGAGGTTTATTAGGGCAACATCACCACTTCAAACTCTTATCTTTAACACGGTTACACCAGACATCAGGTGTATTTATATGTATAGGTCATAGGCATCCTGTGGCAAATACACCTGACAACACTATTTACAAACATACAACTTTTCAGGTGGACTACAGTCTATTAGATCAGATTACATTAGATTAAACCAGTCCATGCTGTTTGTAATGGTTCAGATCTGCTCAAAACACTGGTTTAAAATACATCAAGAATCCCAAAGAGTGCCAAACTATATTACAAGCAATGATATCACTCCATACCTTCATAGTTCTCTGGTTGATACAGACACACTGAATTGACATTTTTTCAATTGGACTCTACTTGATGGAAAATTATCTCCAACAATATGTGAAAAGAGCAAGACTGATTGTTTTTCTAAAAGCAAGAAATGAGAAGTAGCAATGCAAAGGCTTATCTCAACTGCATATGGTAGAAAAGAGGGAACACAGGCTGGAAAATGTATTTCCAACATGTTTGTCTTCTTTAGTGTAGCCAAAGAAAGGCAGCTGCTGGGACAAGAAGCAGTGATGTGTGGTGCTGATTTTGAGAAACACTACCACAAATAACACTACTGGCATGGAGGCCACCAACCTTCCTGGCCGTGGTCTTATTCATTTATAATCATTTTTTACATTGTTACACACAGTACATTTATAGGAAGAAGAAGAAGAACACAGTGTGTAGTAAAGAAAGAAAATTTAATACAAAGTATTGTTGTATTATGAAGTGATAATGAATGTGCTCAAATGGAAGTAAAACAATACGTACGGATGAGAATTGTTCCAGTTCTCTGAAGAATGAAGTGTGTGAGTAGACAGAGTGGACGGTGCTTGAGGGAGCGTTGAGAGTAGCTAGCAATAAGGACAGAGGGCTGTTGTAGACAAATGTGGGAATGTCTTCAACATCAGGCCTGTGCTGTCAGTCACTCATGCACAGTTAAGACAGTGGTTCCCAACTTTCAGCTGGTTAAGTTGTTCCAAGTAATCGCTCAAGCAGGTCTTTAAGATGAACTCCACTGACCTTGTATTATTATGTGCAGTTGAATAGATTTTTAATAGTATTGATTAACAAAGTGAATTTACATACTGTATACATACTGTGGCATACTTACATGCTCAATATCTGCCTTAACTATAATTTATTAGAAAACAAATAATACTTTATCTGTATATCTGTTACCTTAACTCAGTGGTTCTCAATTATTTTCTGTTATGCCCCCCTTAGGAAGAAGAAAATGTCGCGGCGCCCCCCCCCCCAAAAAAAATAAAAAATAAATAAATAAATAAAAAATCCTTATTGAAACTATTTTAGGTATTAAATTATTTATTTATTATTTAAATATTTGAGCTTATATGATGCCAACAGTGCTCGCTGGTTAACTGACGTAGCAGTCACAAAACGGGATGATTGCTGGCAATATTCGAGGCGTTTTCTCTGAAAAAACATACCGGTACGGTCTTTCCTCGTCCCCGAACGTAGTTACAGTGAAGCCAAGCGCTACATCATATTTTCTTGTCTTGGGTTTTGAGTGACTTTCCTTTGTCTTATTATCTTCCTCTCTTACGGCCTTTCTTTTCATCCCTGTCAAATATTCTTCCATGTTCCTCAGTTTGTTTACATCTCTTACCGCTGGCTCTGTTAAAAAACACCATAGAGCTAATAGTGCGCACAATGAGAGCGCCACTGCCACCTACGTTCTGGATGTGCAATTACACTTTAATCGAATACAACAAGAGCAAGCACTCGCTCCCCCCCAGGCATTGCACGGCGCCCCCCCAGGGGGGCGCGCCCCACTATTTGAGAAGGACTGCCTTAACTTTAACAGTTGTTTGATTCCTTTTAGCTGACTATAAGTTCCACTATTTGTGGATTTCTTTATGCTGACGGTTTCAACATTCCATTCCATTACTGGGAAGTCACTTAAAGTCCAAAAAATAATGCTTCTTTGTGTGTGTTGAACCGTCAACAAATGAACCTTCAACACTTCCTCATTAATAATTTGGCTGTCTCCTGGGTTGGGAGGACGAGGTATCATACAGATGTGAGGCCTCTTAAGTTACAACAGCTACATGTAAACGCACACACACACATGAAACCCAGCAGGTAGTAGTTTATTTAGCTTGCAGCATGCCAAGTGCCTCTTGCTAGGTAATACCCCCACTCACACATACACTGATCAGGCATAACATTATGCCCATTTCTAATTGTAGGTCTTCCTTGTGCCTCCAAAACAGTTGTGGTTCATCAGTGAATGGACATGAGCCTTTTGAAGGTGTCCTTTGGTGACTGGCAACAGAATGTTGTTGGCGGGGATCCAGTGAATTTGGAAGCCAGGTCAACACCTTGTGCTGTTCTTCATGTTTTTTTAGTTGTTCCTAAACAGTTTTTGTGTGTGTGTCTGTGTCAGGCTGCATCCTGCTGGGGATGGCTGCTGCCATCAAGGAGTGTCATTACTATGGGGTGGGGGTGCCTGGTCTGGTCTAGATAGGTGGTAAATATCAAAGCAACATCCATACGAATACCAGGTCCATATGTTTCCCAGCAGGACATTGTATTGTCACAAGATGGTCAGTGTTGTTTACTTGCTGTCAGTGGTCATAATGTTATGCCTGATTGGTGTACAGTATTATCCAGAGCATGCCAAGCAATTGAGAGCACATACTGCACAGTGTGCACATATGGTAAAGGGCCTTGCTTTTCTACCTATTGGTACTCAAAGCCCTTTACTTGTCTGTGACCTAGTCACAGACACATCTACCCATTTGCTTGCACAGGCACACACACATTCACACATACCAGTGCCACACACTGGGAGCAACTGGGGGTTCAGTGTCTTGCTCAAGGACACTTCGGTATGTGGCACATTCTGGCGATCGAACGGCTAACCCTCTGGTTCATGGACAACCTGCTTCACCTACTGAGCCACAGCCACATGGTTCTGTCTGCTGAAAAGACATACAATTTAAGAAGCAGGCACTTGATAATACCCCAAAAATAGCATGCAGGTGCATACCCCCTAAGAGTTACATTTTAGTTTTTAAACGATACTTGTGCATTTACAACTGCTGTGTATTTCCTCTCTCTGACACTGACATGGGTATGCCATCCCTTCAGCCAATCAGAGACAAGTGGGATCACATTTACGAGCATGGTTGCCAGGCAACAAGAACGGGGAAAGATAAAGAGTGAGTGTGTGAGAAAGAGAGGGAAGTGGTGGCAGAGAAAAAATAGCCATGTTGTTGCCAAGAGGAGAGGAGAAATCTGAGCAAGATGGCTTAATTGCCTTTCACAGATAGCATGCCATTCACGGTTGACTGGAGGTACACTTGATCTGATACAGTTGATCATGCAACCAGAGTGGCTGATGTGGGGTTTTATACCATGCTGTACATAACTGGGTTAGCAAGAGGGTTAGTCAGCTATGACCTTATCTTAACCCTGCCACGGTACCAGAATACATTATGACATTTACGTAATCACAATTTGCCTCGCTCTTTCTATGCTTGTCTCTTTCAAAAGCTTAAGCAACAGTTAAGCTACGTGTTCTACTTAACATCAGTTGAAGCAACTAAAGCTAGTTTCATTGTTGAGTGGTTATGCATTACAATATCAATACACAATGAAACAGGAGAGGGGACTGATATAAGACAGAGCAGACATACATGCTGTATTCTACAAATATCCCCAGGTGAAATTTCACGTTGTTTTGACCTTAAGGGATTACAATCTTAGATGAAGCATTAGAAGAGTCCACAATTTCCATTTGATGGTTCATTATTTTCCTTCCTTACATACACTCACTGAGCTAGCTGCTAGCTTGTAGTTCTGTTCATACCTCCAAAACATAGACAAGCTGCTCACTAAACCACATTGTCTCATTTTTCTGTTGTTTGCTAAATAGGGAAAATGTGCTGATGTGCAGGTGTGTAGGCTTTCAAGATGTTCATACATATAGTCAGCATACAGTAGCTTGAAAGGCAGACCAACTTCCCCTCCTACAAAATGTCTGTGGTGGAAAGTGGCTTTGGATTCTCCATTGGGAAACAATTATACTTGTTTGGGCGGGCTTTATGCAGTGTCGATGAAAGTTTTAAAAGGAATAGTTTGGGTCATTGTTTCAGTGTTTAACGTCATGTCTTCTTCCACATAGTTTTGGCTGTCCTGGTGTGTTATTAAAAACCTGACGCTTTTGTCAACAGATCATGACTAAGTTAGTGAGTACAGTACTGCTATGACATGACCTGTAATAAACTTCATTTACCTCTCACTATAAAATCCTTCTTTCCCACCTTTTCATTTGGCCCTGTAAGTAGGCCACGGCTGAGAGGCCTGTTGTTGTAGAGGGCTACAAAACAACATTATTGTGTTTAATTAAGCCTCTGCTTCAGTGTGCATTTCCCTCCCTCCAGCCCTCCATCTCTTTTCTCACTCCCTATGCTCTCTCTTACTTCCCAACACGTTCCACCCATCCAATCCCGTCTCCCACAATTTCTGTTCCTCCTTTGGTCTTTATCTTCCTTCCATCCGTCTCTCTGTCTCTGGCAGCTCTGTATGGACGTTTCCTGATGTCACAGTGCTGTATTGTCCCAGAGGTCAACAACACAAGACATGCTCTGTTGGACGCATGCACACACACACACACACACATGCAGTGCACTCACTTAGTAAGCATGGGAAGCTGAGCTCAGGGAGCCCTGCTGCTCCAAGGCCAATCCAGTTTAATCAGACAGGAGGCTGGGCTGAGGAGTGGTATGCATATGAGAACGAGCTGAGGTGTGTCTTCTGAGGGACAAAGCAACGTTATAGCATTTTTAATGTTTATGTGTAAGAGATAAATACAATGGCAGAGGCAATGTCTGATGTATACTGTACACTGTGTTTATAACCAAGGCTAATCTCAAACACCAAAAGATTTACATTATATGTCTTTTACGTTCAGAAGTCAAACCTTACCACACGTTTGGAGAGCCTCATATGTCAGTGTGTATACATTTGTGTGCCCAGAATTAGTAAGAGTTCGACGATAGTCTGCAGTATTAGCAGCCAGCCAGGTGATAACTGGTGTGGCTGCTGCTGGCTAAGCTCTACACACACACATTTAACCTATCCTTCTGATGACCCTCCATTACTTATACCACCTCCTTCTGAAAACATCAAAGTAATGATCAGAAGTGCATGGTTATTCTAATGCCTTTCTCTAACCTGTATCCTCCATTATTTATCATGCACCTTTTGGTATTAGCATGTTACTTCAGGTACTGGTGAGATCATGAGAGACAATACAGATTGACATCAAAACACTGATAATTGGTCTATAGTGTTATGAGGAATGTTTTATTGCTCCATAAATCGTTCAATATTCAAATAATCTATTTGTAAGTACTGCCTCACTGCAAAAGTTGGAAAGTTTTTAGCTGAGCAATCCCTGCAGAAGTCCCTTTTAAATATATATGAGTGCTGCATTTCTTTTTCTTTGCTCACTGTCTAAACATGCGCTGCATTTTCATTTGAATTCTGTTAATCAAGAGCTCCCGGTGTTCATAGATGTGTCTTGAATATGACTCAGCACTATTGGTCTCATGAACTATTATTCATATTTGATAATAACATGTGAAACTTTTCTCTCTGTTTGTCTCATATATTGGCATGTTTGTAACGCATCCCTCCCTGCTTTCGTCATGTTTGTTATGTACAGTATGTGGTAAATAGTGCTGCTTGTATTTGTCCTTCACAGTGAACACTGTGTAGAGGTGACTGCATCTGCATCTGAGGTCCATTTGTATTTTGGCCTAACCTTCCATGTCTCTCTGCTCTGCGGTCCTTTCTCTGGCTGTGTTGCCATGGCAACGGTGGCAGTGTTTTTTTTGGGGGGGGCGGGCTTCATCTAATCTGGAATTTATTTATTATTTTTTTTCAATTTTGTACGTGCATTCTACATCTTTAGACAGAAGAATTACAGAAGATAATTCATGGCTGGATTTGTTGTATATCTCAGCAACAGGGTAGCTGTTACACAAAAATGTGGTTATTCAAGCATCATGACTCTTTAATGTCATTTTTTTTTCTCTGGAGGTCAGGAGTGTATAGAGCACCAGATGAGCATACGTATCAGCCCACAATATCCACGTGGCTATATTTAGATCACTGCAGAGTGTGACTCAGCACAGACAAGCTTAACTCGGGTCTGATGGCACAGCTCTGACTGGTTGGTCCAGATGATCGGAAACTAAAATTTGGTAAATTGTTTACCCAGAATGCAAAAACCTTAAAGATATCAAAGGATCATTTTATTCCATTTATTTAAATCATGATATCAAAGGGTATCCTTAACGTGGTTGATATCACCCTATGACACTTTAAGCGGGAAGTCGACTAGTCGCCCATCACATGACAATAACAATGGGGACACCTCCTAGGAGACAAGTGGGGAGCCCAGTGGGCCATTGCAGCAAGCTAGTAGTGGTTCATCAGGTGTGTAGAACTACTTCACTAAAGATGAAGCCCATTTTACTGTGACATGCAGAATATGTAAGTCAATCCCAGCTCATCTGAAAAAAAACATCCGCAACCTCTCAGTGGCAATTATCAACTTCACCTGCAGTAACAGCTACATTATCCAATTTTACAACATGCCATGAAGTACTATTACTGATGGTGCAGATTTATATAGCCTATACATATCTGCAATGCACAGTATTGATAAGCTCATGTGTTTCTGTTAAGTTGTGTCATGTTCTATTAGTTGACATTATTGCTGTGGTTGTAGAGCATGTTTATGGTGTTTGTGTTCAAGCTTCAATTACCTTGCAGAAAAGCTTCCGTAGCTTCTTTCTGCAACATATATTCAAGTCAAGTTTTTCATGTGTGACATCAACCACTGACGCCTACTCGACTTTCACCACATATTAGTCGAATTTAAAATATCCAAAGTTGCTCAACCCCTAGTATGGATTCAGACACACACCTCCCTTGCCCTTAAGGATGCCAAATAATGCATCCATGCAGATGGCATGCTGCAGTGGATCTGTAGAAAGGATGGTTGTCATGCTGCACATGTTGACATGCAAATGTTTAATTGTGTGAGACTGCTTATGTGGTATTGTAAATGCACATAGCCACAAGTGAAGATATGTTTCAGTGGGCATGCAGAGGGAAATGTATGCAGCAGAGTGTAATTAATGGAATAAATCGTGGATGGCCAGTGAATCCGAAACACACTCATGAATGTTAGTCATGTTTCCTAGCCTCTGTACTGTATGCGCTCCGCATGCGAATGAGCACGCAATGATGAACAGTCACCCTGAGGGTTTGCTACGTGTTTTTTTTTTTCAATTTTGTTCATAGTTAAGAAATAACATTACCACATAAACACAAATAATTTACTAACACATTGTTGTTTTATTAAAAGTATTGGTTTTGCAAATAATCTTGCACGACACTGATCCTCCAGGGTTAATTTCTTCACCCTAGCTTTCACTATGGAGTGACTTTTCTTCTGCTGCTTGGCAGCTGCTTGCTGTGAGCTTTTTCATTTCAATTCTGTATTTTCCAAAATGTTGAACAGTTTTTTCAGTGTGATTGCTTTAAAAATATATGAGGTCATTCCTTGTGTCAAGGCCATTTTTGGAAATGTTCTTTAGCACAGTGTAAAAGTCAGATTATCTCACCCCACTGGCAAATATCTTCTGTTGTTTTATGGGGGGAAAAAACTATAGAATAGATTGCACGAGTCATTTGACAACTGATGGAGGCGGTACTTTTGTGTGTATCTAGGGGCTTTCAGTGTTAAACCCCCTGTGTTTGTATGGAAATGCTTGATCCTAATGCACTATTGTAAATGCAAAGTATGTTTCTATGGTTATCTTTGTGAGGAGATTCATTGACCTAAAGATTTCCGTAGCCCCTTACCCAATCCTAACCATCTCAGCTAAGTACCTATTCCATACACTTACCCTAACCCTAAGCCTAACCAAACAGTCTTGTAAAGATTGGCCAAAATGTCCTCTTTTTCCATAAATGTATTCATGCCAGTTGTGTAAAACTCAAATTGGTCCTCAGAAAGATAGTTGTACAAGAGCACACACACACAATCACACATCCCGAGCAGGCCGACAAAAATATGTTATAAAGATAAGCTTTCACTTGAACTTAATACAGAGTGGCTTTTAAGTATTTGCCAGAGCAGTGAGAGCTCTTTAAGATCATGTGTCATGTAGCCTCAAGAGGTTAGCAAGTGCAGACAGCTCAGAAAATCAGCCACTCAACAGCCAGCTCTGGGAGAAGCTCCTCCTCCGCCTACACTGGCAACAAACAGCAGCTTTATTTAAAATGTTCAGTATTCTGATCAAATTACAATAAATGAACAAAGTTTTCACATGTGAATGTAGAATCTCAACTGTAAAAGCATGTGCTGCAGGAGTGATACTATACCTGAAACTGAAATGTCAGCATTTACAGTAGCTGTATCAATGATAGGAAAGATGTCAGATCAATATCAGGTTGTTAATGTGCACAAATGTTTTTTCAATTGATTTTCTTTTCATTGATTCTAGGTCAGTGTCCGGTTTCTGCTTTACAGCAAAGTGAACCTGAAACAGTAATGTACTGCATGATAATGTTGTGATATTGGTTTTGCATTAGAAAGCACAGGATGTCTATCAAGGCATCAATGAGGTCATCAGCCCTGGAGCTGCTAGGGATTCACTTTTTCTCTTCAGGTCACTTTGATAAGATGGCTACTCACCAACCGTTGTTATCCTGACCACAACCTTTCTTATGTAATATGATTCTGTAGTCCAATTTTTAACACATTTAGTCAAGTTAGAGACACACTTAATTTGCACGTATGTTCAAAAGTGAGTAATGTCACTTTCTGACAAACTGTAGCCCGTTACCATTGAATATTCACGATGTATACATACACACAGAGCAGTTTTGGTGATTTCAAGTGCTTACACGGTCATGGGCATTTAGTGGATCAAACCAGTGACCTCACAGCCCAGAAGCTGCTTCTTTAATCACCAGTCACAGCTAAAGTTAAATCATTTAGATTAAGCCACAGGCATAAAGGATAATATATTTACTTCAGTCTACGAGAGGAAGGCTCTACTTTACCTGTTGTCAGTTCCGAAGCATAACAAAACGATACGCTCTCCTATAGATTTTTTATTTTAACACTGTAGCTTTCTTTAGCTGTCTTTTTAGCTAATTAAGACTATAGTGAAACTACTCAAGTCTTAGTAACAGCAGCTGAAGCATTATATCCCACAGAGAGTGGACTAGCTAATGGTATTATTAAAATGATTACATAATAATGTTAGTCTTATGTGGTCAAATTAGATATTTGGTCAGTTTACAAACTCCATAGATTCAACTAATCACAGCAGAGTGTGAGCACCATAAAGTACCTAACATAACAATTTACAAGCTACAAGCAACACTAGGCCAGAATTTTTCACAGCCTACGGCTCTTACAACATGTGGCTTTTTGCATAAATAGACAGAGACAGGAAACCAATCAAGTAGAAAGCTTTTTAAGTCCTGCTGAACTCCTGTTTTCTATTTTTTTATAACATTTTTCCACAGCTACTTGTGTCGTGTAGGTGCAAGCTAGCCTGACCGGTTTCACTTTCTGTGTTGGTATTTTTAGCATCAGAATCTGTCCTCTGGCAATGACCCCCCATTTTTGAATAAATATGTCCTGTCTGGAGGCCTGTAGTTCAGCTCTGCCTTGGCCTCGGGGGAGTGAGTGTGTAGATGTAGTTCAGTTTGTATAGTCATGTGTGCCTTTATGTGTGTGTTAGCCAGAATGTGTGTAGAGAGATTTAAAGCCTCTGTAATCAAAGCCAGAGAATGTGCAGGCTTTCCCAGGCCCAGCTGACTCCACTCTAAACCATTACACCAGCACACTCACTGCTCTACAGTACTCTGCATCTTAATGGTTCCAAGGCTCTGGCCTTTGAGGTACATGTGTGTACATTTGTGTGTTTGGTGAGTTAGGAAGTTGTCCGACAGTAGGCTTCCGCTGTAATGTGAAAGTGAGCTCTTTGATGTTTGTCAGCTGGTCTATGTAATCCTCGACCTGGGATGTTTTCATATAGGTAGTGCTGAGCTATTCAGCTCAGATTATCAGGATGTCAGGGTTTAATGATGGACTCTGATTTTGAATGTTAGCAACATGTTGTCACATAAGGAATGCAACTTTTGTCAGCTTTTAAAATGTCAGGGCAGGAGACTGAATGAAGAAATTGCAGCAAACTAAGACATGGCTCTGGCCCATTTTAGCTGTTTTCATTAAATAAACAATGAACAAACACATATAGTATCAACTGCCTCTGTTGCATTCATTAGCAGTACACAGTTGTTAAAATGCATTTGTCTGTCATCAGTCCCTCCTCAGATATTAAGCTCCAGCGCAGCGCCACACATATCCGTATAGTGGGAGTGAATCGGGGCACTAACAACATAGCTGAATATATTTCCGATCCTGAGGCTGTGGACGATGACTTTGTTTATGATGGACGTCCTTACCGTTTCGAGCCAGAGTATAGGAGCTGAGGATGAGGAGCTAGTTGAAAGGAGGATGCAGAGGCAGAGAGAGGAACAGCAGGCCAGAGAACAACAAACCGCTGTATGTCTGTGAACAGATAACGGGGAACTCTGGACTCAACGGGGAATAGCACTAGCATGTCATAACTAAATATTGGTGAAATGAATGACTTACGTGGCAGATAATGCGTTATTTAGAGGCTGCGTTTCGGCGCCCCAGTCACTCCCATTACACGGTTGAATATCTGCGGAAGGGCTAAAAATGACACCAAAGTTATATGGGTGAGTAAACGATCATATTATATGCCAGAAATAAGATCCAGGTTGTAAAAAAATGGTAATTCCTCTTTCATAGTAGCTAATAAAGAGTTGAAGAAGCTAAAATTACTACATTATTCATTATCTTGGCTTGAGCTGCACTGCAGCTGTGACTGGACAGATAATGATAAAAGGTGCTGGTTGTTTATATTTGAATGTTTGACTTTAGTTTACTTCATAGGTTAAAGCTATTTAGTCTTGTTAATGTTAAAACACGTGTCCCAATTTTTTGTCAAAAACAAGTTGGAGGATCTGTCAAGAAAATATTCGTTATAAATGTATCCAGAATTATACCAGACAGTCTGCTTTCTTTTTTCCATGACATCAGTCAGATAGGCCTATCACAGTTGGTTTAATTCATGAAAGCAGCACCTGAACCATTAGTGATCTTAGTTATTGCCAGGGTGTACCCCTGCCTCTCGCCTGATGACTGCTGGGATAGGCTCCAGCAGACCCCTGCGACCCTTAACAGGAATAACTGGGTATAGAAAATGGATGGATGGATGACCATGACTGTTGTGTCATCTGGTGAGTTTTAAGACTTGACTGTCTGACTGGAAGTGGGCAGTGTAATTGTGTAAAACGGTCAGACAGATCAGCTGGAGCCAGGCAATTGAATGATTTTTGGCAAACACAAAAATCGCAAGTTTCAGTTGCTTTGTATCAAAGGACAGACAAATGGATCCTGGTCTGAAGTGGCAGAGTTGATGCATTTGAAATGTACCAAAATCAGTACCTGAAAGCATTAGGCTAGAGGATCTGATGACAGTTGTTCAGGTGACTCACATTTTATTGCTTCAAACTTGCACAGTGGTTGCACAGTGGTGTGGAGAACAACAGCATCAAGGAGAGTCATTATCTTCAGGCATTCATTTGGCAGTTGCATGAAACAGCTTAGACATTTTGCAGCATTCAGAGCGTGTGTCATTTCAGCTGTCATTGCCAGTCTTAACCTCCCATCACCATGACAACGGGTGTTAGGATGGAGATATATATCTGACAGGAAGTGACCTCTCTATGACCTTCTGACAGACGTCATATGTCCAGTGAGGGGGTCAGAAGTCAACACTGGCTTGCAGTTTTGTGTGTGTGTCTGTGTGTGCGTGTGACATTTTCTGTTGACTGGAAGAATCTTCTGACAAACAGGACAGCAGCTGAAGCTTGCTGGGATACATGATTTATACTTGATCAAAACTATTTAGACCTGGACTGAAAATGCCATAATGCTGACAACATCATTCAGATACAGTATAGCCTTTTACAAATAAAAGTTCAAAACAGAGACTCTAAGGTTGTTTTCAGCGAAGGTCCATCATCATCTTAAAGCATTCCAAACAATGCAGAACTTTTGTCAGTGCACGATTTCCTGGTACACCTATTACACTGATGCACATGTCAGAGCTCAGTTAACAGCTACCAAACTGGAAGATCAGATGAAAGCACGTTGCTAGGACTGTATTTAGAGTGGCACTAGGTCTGTTCTAGGGATATTTTCTTTCTTTTTCTGCTGTTTTGAATTGAAATGCAATTAAATACACTTTTGCAGACTTTAAAAAGAGCTTGAGTTTACAATATTCATGCCTGTGTTATGTTTTGATTCAGTCATCCACTAAAATCCGCTTAAATAAAAAAAAAAAAATGAATTGCTTTTGGGGGCAAATATTGTTGCGATTAAAATGGGATTAAAGTAATTAATTACAAAGCCTTAATTAATTGTTTTTTTTTTATTATTATTCCCACTAATCTGAGCTTTGTACAGGTCACTAAAATAGCTCAAGTCAGAATGGAGATAAGTTAATAAATAATAATTGTATGCTTTCAGTGTGCTTTCAGTGAACAAGAGATTCCACAGCTTGTTCCAAAATATGTACCATCTTCCAAAGTCATGACACACACAGAACAAACAGCTGTTTGTGGTTCGGGCACAGCAGTAGGTAGAGATCCATTAGAGACTCCAACTGTTACAATATTCTGTTATGCCTTAAATGATGCCGGTGTTTGTTTACATACAGAGTGCAAAACTGAGATTGGATCTCAAGTGTTGGCTCAGTATGCATATGCAGATGCATTGTAATGCCAGATGTAAACACAGGTACTCAAACGTGCAATCAGATTGCCCAGCTATATGGTAGGCCTTAATTCTTAAAACCTTTACTCCTGCTGCCTGATTAAGGCAGAAACATGTAAACACACTCACCGTGCGTTCATTTAAAATTGATGCCTGGGCTGTAGTAACTCCCATCTCACCTGTTCAAGTCTTGTGAAACTGTAATGTAGCATTATAAACTGCCCACCACATGATTAGCTGAATTATTGATTACTAAACCTAGCTAAAACCTAATGAGCATTTACACTGTTACCACAAATCTTGTCTTCTACCAAAATCCTTCCAAATTACGGCTTATTCTTAAGTATAATGTTTCATGCATTCCTTCAGCTTATGGTTTTGGAGATTTGCTACACAGAATATAACCTGGAACTCACTTCCATGTGTGTACTGTAGATGCTGCTGTCTCAGAGATGGCTTGTTTTGGCCAGGCTAACTGGCTGTCTGGTTGTCTGGAGAGCATTGTTTCTGACTGGGTTTCATGGTGAGAGGACTGTCTTGGCCTCATGAATAATTCTGCTTTATCTGGCAGCACTGCTACTACTGCAATCTTTCTGACTGTCCTCTTTTCTTTAATCTGTCTCCTCATCACCTCTTTCTGTCTCTTTCATGTCATCTTTCTTTTGATATAACTCTCTCCTATTCTCCTATTGTTGCTGTGTCACTGCTGAGATGCTGGTGTCAGGGGAACAGATGGACGGTTGCTGCAGACATCTGTTACCTTGGCAACTGCAGCCTCACCTGCTCTGGCATTACCGCGCCCTCCCTCCTAGTAGGTAGAGCACGTTGTCTACGAAGCAGAAGGTTAGCGGTTCAATCCCCGGAATGTGCCACATGCCAAAATGTCCTTGAGCAAGACACTGTATCCCCAGTTGCTCCCAGTGCTCATGTGAGTGAGGCAGACGTGCCTGAGACTGTAAAGTGCTATGAGTACCAAAAAGCGCTATATAAAAACAGGGCTGTTTACCACTTACAGTATATCTCCCAATCTTTTTTTTTCTAACATTGTCTTTCTCCTTCAGTTCTCCTTTTTTTGTCATCAGTTTTGCATCTGTGTTGACCCTATGGCTGACCCCTGATCCATGTGAGTGCCAGTCAGTCACAGTGTTTCTGAATGTCAAATCTGTAATACATGAGGTTTCTAGTGGATTTACAAAATGACAAAACACATCTGACTAGGTTTAATTTAACAGGGTTGAACTGAGTTCCTTCCACTTTCCACTCAGTAATTCGAAAAATAAACAGGTGCATAGTAAAATACACCACTTCTCCCTGGGAGGTGCATTTCGTATTTCTTGATTTAGAAAACTGTGACTAAATCTATCCTCCCAACTGCTGGCTTTGTACAAAACTGAAGATTAGACACACAGTAATCATTGACTCAACAGTCAAGGACACAAGGTCACGTATTCAACAACATTCTCTAGAGTTACCCTAAATGTGGTATTGGAATGTTTTCTGAATGCATATTGCCAAGTAAAATATACTCATCAGCCACAACATTAAAACCACTGACAGGAGAAGTAAAGAACATTGTGACAATTCAGTGTTCTGCTGAGAAACTTTTAGACCTGGCATTCATGTGGATTTTACTGACATGTGACATGTATCACCCACCTAGACCAGACCAGGCACCCGAACACCATAGTGATGACACTCTAGAGACACTTGATTTTAGCAGCCATCCCCAGCAGGATGCAGCCTGACACAGGCATAAATGAAGAACAGCACAAGGTTCTTGTGGCCTCCACAAATTCACTAGATCCCAAACTGATCATGTATCTGTGGGATGATCAATAGAGGCCCCTCCCCTCAAAGGCCCCTACTAACAACATGCTGTTTCCAGACACCATAGGACACCCTCAGAAGGCCCATGTCCATTCTCTGATGAGCCACAACTCATCAGAGAATGTAGGAGGCACCTACAAAATATTAAGCAATATTAATGTTGTGGCTGATCGTGTATGTGTGCAGTCATCACTGCAGTTCCATGTTCTCCTGCATTGCACAGCAAAAGGAAAACCAGAGGCTGACGAATAACTCTGCAAGATCATAGATAATAGTTGCCATGGAGATACACGGGTGGGGAGGCCATCGACGCCCCAGGCAAAGAAACAGAGAGAGAGAAAGAGAGGGAGAGACAGACAGAGAGAGATGGTATCATTACGGAGCAAAGACGCTCAATGATATTACAGTTGTCAATAAAACCCTAAAATACCAGTAGCCTAATCATTACAGGATGGTGAGATGTAGTGTCTTGGTGGTCTAGTATTAAAAGTTATGTTTGAAATGTAAAGACTATAGCAGTTATGTGGTCTTTATTTACTGATAAGTTGAAAAGCCTCTGGACCACTACATGTTCCTCAATAAAACCACAGTAATTGTGGTCATTAAGTTATGTAATTATGTGCTGGCTTATCTGTTCTTCTTCCCACCACTCTAAGCCCTCTTCAGGGCTTTTTTACAGTGAGGTTGCTGTGTGTGGGTTTGGGACTGCATACAGCATGAGTGTGCGGTATTCCCTTTCTGTATTTTTCTTTCTATGTCTCCCTCTCCTCTAGCAGTGCAGTTCAGACATTCGTTTCTCTAGCAGCAGACAATTTGACCTTAGCAACAAACATTCTGACTCTCACCTTAGCAACAGGCCAAGATCTGCGCTGTCATGGAAACTGAAAAAAAACAACAACTGTCAGTTAAGTCAGTTGCTAGGTGACGAGGAAGAATAGTAACTTTGCCATTCAGTGGGCAAGCTTGCACTTTGCCTGGCCTGTGACTAAACATATATTTAGTCATATTTCATAGTCATACATATTTGTTCAGGATTTCAAAGAGATAAATCTGTTTCATACTTACACAGAAAATGCAATGGAATTTCCGATTTATTTCCCACACTACCCCACATACTCATATTTGAAATGTTAGCCCTTGTGGAAATGACACAAAAATAATAAATAACTCTGCTTGTGAAATTACAAGGTCGGTATTTAATACTTTTTTGGGTGTCATAAAGGGAATTTTTCCTTAGCAGCGTAGGGGTGTGGTGGTTAGCACTGATGCCTCACAGCAAGAAGGTTCTGAGTTCGAGGTCTTTCTGTGTGGAGTTTGCATGTTCTCCCTGTGTCTGCATGTATTCTCCCCGGGTACTCCAGCTTCCTCCCGCAAAGACGTCCAAAGACATGATCATTAGGTTCACTGGTGATTCTAAATTGGCCGTAGGTCACTGGAGCCTATCCAAGCTGGTGAAACATTTAAAAATAGTGGTATACTCCTGTGAGTCATCAGAGAATGGACATGCGCCTTCTGAGCGTTTCTTGTGGTTTATGACAACAGATTGTTGTTAGCAGGGGCCTTTGGGTCCTATAGGTTGAGGGGAGGGGCCTCTGTGGATGATACCACAGATACTTGAGCAGTTTAGGATCCAATGAATTTGGAGGCCAGGTCAACACCTTGTGCAGTTCTTCATGTTTTTATGAGTTGTTCCTAAACCGTTTTTGTGTGTGTTAGCGTCAGATTGCATCCTGCTTGTTGCAATCTGTGTTTGTTCTGGTCTAGGTGGGTGCTACATGTCTAAGTAACATCCACATGAATGCTAGGTCCTAACGATTCCCAGCAGAACATTGAATTGGCAGAATGTTATTTACTTTTCCTGTTAATGTTTAGTTCAACTAAATTGTATTTATATTGTGTCAGTACCAACATAAATTGTCTCATGATGCTCTATAAAATCCCCAGAGCAAGCACTAAGGTAATGGTGGCAAGGAAAAACTATGAAACCTTGAGTAAACCCCAGCTTGTACAGAGGGACCCCCATCTACTTCATCTACTTGAGGCCAGCCAGGCGGCTGTTGTGGCTCTTAGGTGTATGTTAGCAAAATTTCCCAAACAAAACATCTGCCTTGGAATAGCAACTTAGTTCAGGTCTATCACTCTCCTGTGGGGAATGTCCAGCTCTGATCATGCTAAATGCTTCACTATTCTAACCAACTACTGTAATTCTGTTTGCTGTAGAAGCTGAGTGAATGGCTTACAACCTTATAAATTATCAAGGACTAATTATCAAGCAGGCTGATATCCAACTCTGGAAAGGGATATTTTTAAATTACTGCCAAAATGAATGTTGTCAGTTGCAGTTTGACAAAATGTAATAATTAAAGTATACAGCAATACTTTTCATCAACTACACTTAAACTGTGAAAGATAAGAATGACTAAAGTGTGACTAAGACAAATAAGCGTTTTCATCTGATGACTAACATTAAGAATAAATAAAAAATGTTGGTCAAAATGACCACTGGTGCTATGTGGCTCCTTCTAGCATAATAACCTATGTAATATTCTGTAGTTAGTGTTGTTCTGTTTTTTTTATTATTTTTTTTTATTTAATGTTTATAGAGAAGAATATTCACAAAATGATGTGATGATCCAAAAATTGGGATTTAAAAAATCTTGCAGTGTGATGGCCTGCTAACTGTGGTTTGAGCATTTATGGTCCTGTTTTGGTTAAAGTGCTGAAAACATGGTGATTTGCTTTGGAAGCAATTGGAACTGACATACATGTGCACACATTCACAGTAGCTGTATTCCAGATGTGAGTAGTGTGTTTTCATCTGGTTGTTGATCTCCTACGGAGTCTGAGAGGTCTGGTAGTAGCAGACAAACAGGAAGCATAAAATGCATCATAAATGCAGAGATCAAACACCCACACACACCAACACACACACACTTGGCTGTAACTCCAATCCCATGGTTCTCACTCCAGCAGTGAGCTCATTAAAATGTGCAAGGCGACCCCTCTCGTCTTCATCTTCTCTCCTTCATCTCTTCCTCTCCCTTTCCTTCCAAAATCATCCTTTTTCTTTGACGGAAAATATCACACACACTCTCCCTCTTCACTGGGTTTCTTTCCATCCTTTCCATGTCAGCTTCAGGATCCAGTTGATGATTATGGACTAGATCACATTCTCAGTATGCACAGTTCAAAACATTTTAGATTAGAACTTTAGATTTAGATTTAAAACACATGGGCATGCATGGTGTATACTTGTATATTCTAAGTATGTGTGACTGTGTCTATGCATGTGTGTGCGTTTGGGGGAGGGTGGCTGCTTTAATGAATGGTTGCCGGGTAGAACAGGAGGCGTGAGGGAGGAATTTGTTAATTATGAATGGAGCACTTCCCTCTGAATGTGAACAACACACAGTGTAAGTGTGCATATGCGTGTGCTTTGGTATTTGTGAGTGTATGGCTATGTGGAAGCATACGTACCTCAGTTGCTAATGTTATTGTAAAGAATAGCTGCTGAGTAAATCAAATGAGTTATACTAGTTGGTATTGAGTAATACTAGTTAATACTGAGGTAGCCATGAGTAAGGCATTCAGGACTGATCAGACCATTGTAGCATGGAGCTATGCTAAAGGCAAAGGGCTGAGTTACTGTATGAGCTGTATGATCACCTTGTGCCTCCAAAACAGTTGTTACTCATCAGATAATGGAAATGAGCCTTCTGGGGGCGTCCTTTGGTGGGGGTGTCTGGTCTGGTCTAGGTAGGTGCTACATGTTTAAGTAACATCCACATGAATGCCAGGTCCAAAAGTTTCCAGCAGAACACTGAATTGTCTTAATATGGTCGATGTCATTTACTAATCGTGGTGGCTGACTGGTGCTTTATGCTTAAATGTGAAACAAAAAGCAAGAATAGTTTCATTATCATATGGGCTAACCTATAAAAACATTTGTAGCTAGTAATCCTAGCAATCACATCAAATTCAGTCAAGACAATATTGTTGCCTTTTACTATCAAGGCAGCAAAGGTGTAGTGGTTATGGTAGTGTGCTATCGAAACACAAAGTTTGTCTTCACACAGGAAACTGAAGATGTAAAACGATCTTGTAAACTGTAGCCCAATGTAACCTAATCACTGTTGATTTTCCAGAGTGAAACATAAAAACTGATTTAAATTCATTTGAGTTTCCTGCCACAGTGATCACCTCCTGGCTACCCCGCTTACAAGTTCTGTGACTTTGTACAACGTTCATTTAAGGTGAACAAACAACTGCAACCATGCTGTGAGGTTGTGCTTGGACCTGGATATGTAACTTAGAGTTTACTGTAGTGTGCTAACTTCTGTTGCACCTAAAAGACGCAAATTTCATTACGTTGCTGGGAAGCAAATATATTCTGGCAACTAAAAATAGAATCAAGCACTCAGCTTAAATCATTGCACTGTAAATGTTTCCACCAAATTCTAAGACCATGCATTGGAAAGTTTATATTATTACATTCTCTAATATTACACTCTGTGTATGATAAATCCTGTGGTAATCAGATCTTGTGTGTGTGTTCCCACAGTGGAAATGTAAATGAGAGCATTTTTATTTTCATGAAGAAATGATATCCACTTTAAGAATAAAATTGTGTGTTTGCCCATTTGATATATGCAATTATGCACAGCAATCCTCAGTTTTATCAAACATTGCTTGATTCCTTTGTAACTTAGTCAGTCCACATGTTCACAATACACAGGACAAACTGTTGATGAAAATATTAATCTAGTACATAACATTTAGGGAAAAAAAACCTTCCTCCCTCTGCACTCCCTGCATTTTACTGTTTAAGCCTTTGTAAGCCCTTATGATAAACAGTGCCTCATGAGGAAATCCCATTTGGCTGCTGTTTAATATGAATTTTCCAGTGTGTACATTTCAGTGACACAAGTGATTATGGTATTCTCTAGACACTGTATGCTGTATAAGCCTTACCTCTGCTGGAAGTCCTAAAGTATATAGCATGAGAGTTAGGCTGTAATCGTGTTTTTGGTGTTGGCTCTCCACCTGTACAGTGTACAGTCACTCTGAGCACCTTGTTTGGAAGTTAACCGTGTTTGCCATTACTTTAACTGACCTAAAGTCTGGGGTCAGTTTTTTCCACAAGGGCCTACTTCCTTAAAATAGGCCGGTGTGTACAGCTGCAGGCTGGCGTGCTCATGAAACTGGGTCTCTGAGTGCCTGGCTCTCACACAAACACACGCTCACGAGACACTACTTTATTTGGATGAAGATGGTAGTGTGTGTAGTGTCTACAAGAGGCAGATTGGTGACTTGTGTAAATACTGGCTGAATGTAAAACATTACATCAGCTCGGTAGTAATTCATCTCTTTGAAAGCTACAATACCTTTACCAGCATTTACTTTACACAGTACGCTAACAGCTGTAATGTAAACACTCAGCACAGCTATGTGATCTGTGTTTTTGTTCTGGGGAAGAAAAACACTGACCTTTGTGGTAAAGGTGCAACAAGTCACTTTGTAGCATCCATATGTATGTGTGTGTGTGTTCATGTTTCATGATATAAACCGGATAGTTTTGTGTTTCCAGGGGCAACCAGAGATATTGGTTCAGCTCTGACCAGGATGTGCATGAGGCATCGCAGCATTGAAGCAAAACTTCGCCAGTTCACCAAGTAAGATACTTCCCTCCATCCTCTCTTCCTTGCCTCTGCACTGTTTATGTCCCCTTGCTTCACTTACTTGTTAGCTCTCACACTGTAGTCCATTAGGAGTCAGGCCATTTTAAACATCAGTTGTTTACATTTAACTTTTGTTTAGAGGGTTATGATGGGACTACAGTGTGGTGAGGTTTTTTTTTTTGTCAGCTGCATGGATTCCATTAGGATCATTACTCTGCCTGTACATATTTAAGAAACTGTAAATAAATACAACCATTGTCATGCAGACCACTTTGGAAACCCCTCCCAATGACAGGGGCTTTTAAAGACTATTTCAGTCTTAAAGCTCTTGTGTGGCTGTGTATACACTACGAAAACATGTTCCAATTATCCTATAGTTAACTCATACTTGAGCATTTGTCACACGTGTATGCATGTGTAGATTAAGAGGCGACCCATGTTTCACATACTAATTGTGAATATGGAGACAATGTATACAGTATATTGTTAAAACAGAGGATTTGCCTTATTCTCACTCTCTATTATAGACTTTATGCGTCATAATAATTTGTCTTCCTCTTCAATCTCTACAGTGCTTTGATGGAGAGTCTGATCACTCCTCTCCAGGATAAGATTGAAGACTGGAAGAAGACAGCCAACCAGCTGGATAAGGACCATGCCAAAGGTACTCTCAGATCACATGTCACGATGCTAATTATAATTCAGCGTTCACAAGGCCCACATCCATCTTGCTTAATCAGCTTTAGTACAAATGCATTGAACAAAAGAAAATTCTTCACTTTAGTCCTATAGTTATCCAGAACAGTCAGTTTCCATTATCATTTAAAAAAAGAGGCAAGGCATTACACTGGGCCCTTGCACCTTGTACTGCTATTTTTAAAACTGTAAGAAAGGATTCACAGTCAAATGACCGACGGTTATTGTTTGAACAGTCATCAAGTAGATTACTAGATTACTAGATTTTCAGTAAACAATCAGGAATGTTCAGGAATGTCACTGAAGACATTTTTGAATAACACTGCAAAGTTACACTTAACAGAGGCAGTTGTGTTTATTTTGAGAGATTCTAAAGACATATTGTTAATAATAAAAACTAAACTTCCTCCCATAATTTGCCAACATTATGGGAGGAAGGTACTGTGTTTATTCCGTGTTCCACTTGTTTTGCTCATTCTTAAGCGAAGAGCTGCTAAAATAAGGTTGACATGAGAAATTCCTTTGATGAAACTCACACCTTTCACCTTGCTATGGGGAAATCTGCTCTGTTTAGGCCTAATGCATTCAGCATGTGTCAGATTAACATTGGTTCCAGATCATTTGCAATCTTTGGCAAAATGTATCATTGGCAAAGTGGATTGATCTGAAACCAGATACAATACTGAATGTTAGTCCATCACAAAACACTGATCTGTGTCAGCTGATCAATGTTAACTGACCTCTTGGTTGAGCAGATTCTGGAAGCATTTCTATTTAAGTTCATATTGGAAATGGAACATAATATGATCTCACACAGAAGGGTTTACATTCCTGATACAGGCATCTCCGTTTGTCCTCTTTATAGAGTACAAGAGGTCACGCCACGAGATCAAGAAGAAGTCATCTGACACCATGAAACTGCAGAAGAAGGCTCGTAAAGGTAACAGTCAGCAGTCTGAAAGTCGAGCACAGAGTTTTCTCACTTTTGACAGAATACAGAGGAGATCGGATAATTGTTTGCAAGGTCACACATACACAGTCAGGTCTACTCACATTAGTGATGCTTCAGTGCAGCTCGTGTTTTTTGCTGTGGATACACTGGGACATCTAGCTAGTTGTTGGTTCTTATCCCCTGATTTTATCACTGTTGATAGCAGTGCTAGTCAATTGTTTATCAGTGTCAGTATCAAAATTGGCATCTCTTCATGTCCTATTAGCACCCAGGATGAATGAGTCAAAATGCAGGGATTTCATTTATTACCAACACACACAGAGACTTGAGTCATTACCTGATGTTAAGAACCAAAGACTTTCTACAGTCTAGGTCAAATGATTTGAAAGTTTTTATTGCCATCTAGTGGTGCTCAGTAATATTGCAAGTCTTTTCTCATTTGTTGTATCACTTTACTCAGCAAGGCAGCAACCAATTGTTACTTTCTTCCCACAACAGCTTCCATTTGCTTGCATTCAGTTGCCAGGCAGACTAATGCAAAATGCAACATGCTTGTAAAGCCAGTTTCAAAAGAAAGATTTCTAAATTATCATGATTTAAGATTTTTTTACACTTATAAATGGCTTGGATACATTTGCTTATGAAGCTGTTTCAACATTTTTAGAAAACTGCATTGAACTATACTGAGGACATCAAAACTATGAAACAATTCATTTCGAATAATATAATCAATAACATGTACAAAGACAGGAGTTTACAATATGGTTCAACACAGCTAGGCAAAATCCGTATTCTCTCAGCCAGCTTCAGGGGGCTTTCACCATGAGCTTTTCTTGGAGTAGTGCACAGACATATGCTGGACACTTGCACTCTGCAGTCCAACATCTAAAACCATCTCAGCCCCATCCCAGTCAGGGTGATTGGGTAGGCCAGGTCATCCAACAGAGCACTTAACTACTGTTTTCTTGATCAGAAAGCCCTTAGAGAACCTTGAAGTGAACTGAAGTGAATTGTGGATCACTGTCCTGTCGAAAAACAATTATCCTCTGAAGCAGAGGTAACACTTCTTTGAGGCAGGCCTCGTGAGAGCCAGTTTCGTCATACCTGTGGATGGGTTTTGCGTTACGAAATACTTACATTTTACATGTTTTTTTTGTTTTGTTTTTGTTTGTTTGTTTTTTCTTTTTTCATCAGTTTAGTGAGCTCTTTTAGATTTGAACCTTTTCAATTTAGTTGAGTGGTTCTGACACATACCAAAATGTATGTAGTCCAGTGGGGCTATTTCCTAAATATCACATACTTATAACATACATTAGTTACATATGGTGACTGTATAAACCTCAACTAATAAAGTATGGGTGACAGAAAATTAAAGAAATGTATATTTGGATCTATTTTTCTGTGCATTCCTGTTAAAAGTGAGGAAGTATAGCTGCTTCTGTGGTAGTGGCATCTTAAAATCCCGCATGCCATTTGAGTCATGAGGTTTTGTGCTTTTAAAATGATGTATAACTAGGGCCAGTGCATTTTAAAACAGCGGCCATAATCAGGCCAGTTAATGTTAAAAGGTTAATTGAAAGTTAATCCAGGTGACCACCTAGTGTGCAAACTGAATCTAAAGTATGAAACCTATTGGAATGTGCTCACACTTTTTGTGTTTTTTCTGTTTAGTAGCTTTGATGTCTTAAGTGTTAACAGTGTTTGGTAAAATCGAAAGTTGAACAGCGCAGTGTCCATTGCAGTTATTTTGAAATTGTCTGGTTAACCCTATCACAGCTGATGCTTGGTGGTATTATTGTTTCTGGATCCATTTTTGGTTGTATCTGTGTTATTTTGCTCTAACCTGTGGCTGTCTTGTGATGGCTTCCTTGTACTAACCGTAACAATGAGTTCTGCTATTTTTGCTCCCCTCCCCCCTTCCTCTTTTCTTATTTTGCTTCCTTTTTGCTCTCTCCCCCTCTCACTGCCACCGTCTGTCTGTGGTACTTGTCCCCCTGTAATAGAGATCCAGGGTAAGTATCAATCTGTCGCTCACGACTGCACTGCCGCATCACATCTTTTCTTACTCATATTTCCTAGCTGTCACCTGCAGACAGTGACTGTTACTAAACTCAGGAAACGAGGGTCATGGAAAGGTCTTTGGGATAAATTAGTACAATGCTTCCCAAAAAGAAACAGTCATGAAAGACACAACTTTACCAGGTTGGAGTGACTTGCCACAGGTCCCCCAAAACAAGCTGTGGACCTCACTTACACTCCATGAAATTGCTTTGTAGTAACTTCATTATTTTGTGAGTTTTGTACAGATTTTTAGAAAACACAGAGGACTGTCTTTTTTTAATGATAACTGTTAACATAGCTTCCTTTCTGAGTTCCATTTTGTATGAGACTGGGGTTGTCCAACCTTTATTATAACAGACCTCATTCTACCAGCAAACTGAAAACAAAATTACAGTACCATATATTAAGGTTTCTGAGAACGTAGGTTTTTGTTTTGTAATCCCTGAGTAAGAATCCCACGTCTAATAATAACTCTCCATTGAACCTAAAAGAAAGCACCCTTCATGACTTTTTAGATAACTAGCTGTAACAAGTTCCTAAACAAAGTTCACATGAGTTTTTTTGTGTCCTAGAGACAGATTAGAGTTCAGTCTTTCTAGTAAGTTTCATAGTTCAGTGTCATGTAGTTCACACAGAGAGTGCATGATGTAATTTAACTTCTTCCTTGACTCCTGCATGACTTTTGTAGCTGCCGCTGTCACCTTTGTAGTGACACTGTAGGCTTTCATTCTGTCCCTCTCCTCTTCTTCGCTCTCATTCTATCCTTCATCCTAAAGACAACTGACTTTTTTGCACGCAGTAACACTATAACTGTCAGTAACACTATTTCTTTCACGATAAACAGCAAGGGACGGAGGACCCAAGTACAAGATACACAGTCGAGAGAGGCAGGCAGACTTAATGACAACTTACAGGAACAAAAGACACTGCAGGGATGGCAGGGTAATCCAAAAACAGGTATAGTCGAAAAACCAAAAGCAAGACAGAAAACCTGGAACACCAGAAACTGAACAGGAACACAGAGGAAGATTTAAATTACAGGGACAACAGCACAGAAAATACTCCACCAACAACTCAACAGGGGTAACTGAACAGATAACTTGACAACGAGTTGATGAGACACAGATGAAACTAATGAGAGCGGAGCAGACAAGGAGAAACCATTCATTCATTCATTCATTCATTTTCTGTAACTGCTTGTCCTCTGGAGGGTCGCAGGGGAGCTGTCATTGGGCAAGAGGCAAGGTACAGGTCTGTCGCAGGACTAACAGAAACCAAACAGGATTACAGCAGCCTTACCAAAAATAAAAGATCCTCACAGTATACCCCGCCTCTCGCCTGAACTGTGTCTTTCTACTTACTCCGTCTCATCTGAGTTTCATAATCTAAACTAGTGACTTGATAGAGAGTGTATTATTTCTGGTGGAGAGATGCCACATTGTGGGATTTACAGAGATAGAAAAAACAGACGGTCATTAACACAAACACATTTATTCTGCACCTCCATCTTTCCTTCTTCTTTCCGTTTCATCCACCTCCTATCTGTCCGCCTCACTCGGTCCCGTCTCTTTTCTTAAAATTTTCTCACCGTCGCTGTACTTTTTCCATCCCAGGACGAGGAGACCTGCAGCCCCAGCTTGACAGTGCCATGCAGGATGTGACCGACATGTGCCTGTTGATGGAGGAGACTGAGAAGCAGGCAGTGCGGCGTGCCCTGGTGGAGGAGAGGGGTCGCTTCTGCACCTTCATTGGCTTCCTTCAGCCTGTTGTGGTGAGGAGATAGAGGAGGGAATAAAACATGGGTCGACAGGGAGACAAGTAGTTCCAGACCTTTTGCACAGTGTTGCTATAATGTGACCTTTTAGTGGTCTACCATAGTGCACTTGATCAGGGATGGAACAGTTTCAAATTATTATTAATACTACAATACTACTAGTGCAGAAATGGTGGATTTATCAGTGGTGCCACCCACATTAAGTTATTTATTACAAGCCATTAAAGAATGATCAAGAATTATCATGATAAACATTCAAACAAGTTTTTACGTGTCATACTCAAACAAACCTTTTGTTGTTTCTACATGAATTCCCTCACTTTCTTCCTAATGCAAAACTATAATCTTCTGGGGTTTAATAATGTTAGTAAATGAAGGTAGGAATGTCAGCAAAATAGTCCAACTCACAACCTTATTATAGTACTGTATATATCTTTTTCTTATCCTTCCTTTCAGAATGGAGAGATCGCCATGCTGGGCGAGATCACCCACCTCCAGGCCATCATTGATGACCTCACTGTGCTGACCACTGATCCTCACAAACTGCCCCCTGCTAGTGAACAGGTGAGAGGCGTGCACACCTTCGCCATGCAGAACTAATAATAATAATAATAATAATAATAATATTAATAATGAGGAAATCATAGAAAGAAAAAATAAATGTGTCTATTGTCTTTTCTCTCAGGTTATAAAGGATCTGAAGGGCTCAGATTACAGCTGGTCATATCAGACACCTCCGTCATCCCCGAGCAGCTCTGGCTCACGCAAGAGCAGCATGTGCAGGTACTGACTCACAAACACACACTCTGCAGTGATTTAAGTAACAGAAAGAGGAGCCCTCTTCGATGTTTATGTTTCACTGTGATCGTCAGTTCCTCTGTCCGTTTGTCAGTCCATCGTTGTCCAGTCATTGTCAGTTTAGCAGTATCCCTGGATACTGAACCACAGGCTTCAGACAGAAAGCAGCACTGAATAAAACATCGCAGCCGTGCAAACCATATTAGACATGATTTGCATCGTATGCAATCTGTGCTTCATTTTGCTGTGCATGCATACCTGAATTCAGGTCATTTGAATAACTTAACACTATAAAAAGGATACAGTAAAATCAAAAGTGATTTCTGTGGTTCTTTGCCATGAAAATAATTAGTCCGTGTGTGTAAATCATTCTAACAGTGGGTGATGTAACACATGCAAATGTCCTTGTGTGTGTGTGTGTGTGCCCTGAATCTTCATAAGTTTATACATTCTCTGTCTATTCCCTCTTGCCCTTTCTCTCTTCCCCTTCTCCCCTTCTCCCCTCACTACAACCACCATTCTCTGTATGTGTACTCTTCCCCTTGTCTACCTTGTTTTCTTGTAACTTGTTTGTGTGCACTCATGTGATTTGCCCTCTTTCTTGCCTGCTGGGTCTTTGCTTGACTGGTTTTCTTTCATTCGGGGACTTTGCTTTTAACTGCGACCGGCGTCGTGACTTAACTGCATCATTGCATTGTGGGTTTTCACTAACCTGACGAACCAACAACTTGCTGTGAACTACTCCTGAACTTCAACCCATCACATAAATCTCAAACTCTTCCTATGCTTCCTCTGTTACCATCTGCATCGATAACAACCTCTCATGTGTTTGAATTTTGTTTTAACTTCCCCTTCCTGAATCAAACCATCACTTTGACGTTCCTCTGTAATCATGCACTCTCTCCCTAAATACTGTCCTCACTTCAAACTGGAAATCATTACCTCCATCGTTCACATTCCTCACACCTCCCTCACTTTGCCCTCCCCCGCCCTGCTCCTCTATACCTTCCTCCCCCCACAGCAGTGTCAACAGCGCCCACAGTAGTGCCTCCCGTTCATCAGGGGGAGGTGGTAGTGGTGGTATTGGTGGTGGTGGTGGAGGCTCCCAGCCCCACTCACCCACCTCATCCTCCTCCTCCTCCTATCGCTACCGCAGCAGCCTGCCACACCAGCCTCCGCCACCAGGGGGCATCGCTGCCCACCGCCTCAGCAGCGTCTCGTCCCACGATTCAGGCTTTGTGTCCCAGGATGCCAACATCTACTCCAAGCCTCCCTCACCTATGCCCTCAGACATCACTAGTCAGGTACAAATGTACACGCTGGCACATACATATATTTATGAATACAAATCAACAAAGACATAAACAGCTGTAATTTCAGAAACAGGCAGATAAAACAAATATGATGCTAAAAATAGCAAAACTTAATTGACCTTTTCTCAGTTAAAAACCGTGCTGTCAGTATGACACAGCCACAGGGCCCTCAACATTAACACTGTAGGACAAGGCATAAAGAATAATAGGTACACATAACTTGTTTTGTTTAATTTACTTTGGAAATCAATCAGAATCATGTCACTTCCACATTATTCTTAGCTTGCTGCAGGTATGACATCCTGGAAATGTATAATGTGCACTGCACACGCAGTATGCTGTACGTGTGTGTATATGAAGTCTTTTTCTGTCTTGTTTTCTGTTGTAGAAGTCATCCAGCTCTGCATCATCAGAGGCCTCAGAAACATGCCAGTCAGTCAGTGAATGCAGCTCTCCCACCACTGTAAGTATTCTGATCTAACCAATCAGCAGTAAACACACAAAACCAAATGAAAAGTTAAGAGAAAAAGAACAGGTGCATTTAGTAATTATTTGATACGTGTAATCACAGCTTTTTATGTTTTACTTATATTTCATAATACAAATACAAATGAGTTGACCATTATTGGCCATTATTTATGATGCTTTTTCAAATGGTCTGATTGACTTTTGGTTTAACTTAAGCATATAAAAGAGATTCATCAACAGAAGGAGATCAATTTACTGCTCCTATACCGAGAAATCCTCCAAAAGTAGCACTAGAAGATTCCACTCAGTGGGCCTGTATGCACAGTACTAGTCTGGACAGTCTGTGATATTAATGTCGTAAAGCAAACTGGTGCAGTCATGAATATCAAATGAAGATCTTTCCAACACCCCTGTTTTTTATTCTTAAGTTTTATATTTCAAATCGGTTCAGTCTAATTGTATTTGTATAACGAAATACAATCCAACCTGTCGGAAGACGCTTTGAAGAATCCATAGTCTGAAAACCCCAGCAAGCAAGCACTAAGGCAATTTGTCTGGGTCATACGCTAATGAATTTGTTGAAATGAAAAAGTCAACCTCGATTTGTGACTAAAGGATAATACCAGTTAGTCATATGCATTGAAAGTTAAACCCGCTGATATTTTTGCCATGGAAGATACTGCTATCTGTTTTGTCAACCTCAGTGGGTTAAAAAGTTTTCAGACTGAAACTGTATCTAACAGCTTTTACAGTGATTATTGCGGTGGTTAAAAAAGAAAATTACACAATGCATGTGACGGTTACAGTAGTTACATTCCACAAGATAGCAACTCTTTTGTGAGAGTTTTACAGATTCCTTGAAACTTCTGAATGGTACAGTAAAGTCAAACCTACAACTGAACTGGGAGCAGTAGCTGGCTGGAGGCCGAAAGGACTCTCCAGCAAAGAATATTTTCGGTAGAGTCAAGCAAAATCATAGAATATGCCACCAACTCATTTAACAGAACACTGAGAAAATGCACCTCAGACATGAGGGGTTGGTTGAATGAATGCATTTCAACGCTTTCCAGAAAAATAAAAAATGTTTATTGCTTTAATTAATGCTAGAGGGCTCCAGTCTTTGCAGGCTCTTGTAGCAAATGTGTGTCGTCCTAAGCAAAAGCCACCTACTCAGTTCAGTGACAAATGCAAGATTTAGATCCATTTGCATCTTCCCTGCTCACCAGCTCACATCTGGTCTGCAACTGTTGGAGGCACACCAATACACTGGAACTCTCTTCAGAATCACATAAACATTCTCTTTATGTTTGAGAACTTTTCCATTTCTCTTTCATTCTAAAATTTTGACTGTTTGAAGAAAAAAAGAACACTCCACATTTTGACTGGCTTATTTTTGATTTGCGGTGAACCCAGCCATCTGTGATTCCATTTCTAAATTTGGTGTCATACATTGTCAAAATGGCCCATTTCCGCCGGTAACCTTGATGGAATTTTGGAAGAGCATGAGGCAGTCAGACAAAACAATCCTGCAATTTTGTTCATCTGAGTTATTGATTATATCTGGGTGTTCATATTTAAACAATCAGGAAATCTGATGTGGTGACATCCTCGGAATGCATGAAAAATTACTAATCTCCTCCTCACATCTATGAAACGCCTCCAGTTTCAACAGCTCATCTCTCTGCACCCACATCAAACAGCATTTTGAAACTACAGCAGCGGATGTACAAAAAAATCAAATCAAATAAAATTGAATTATACAACAAAAGAAGAGCTAAGATTGGTAACTTGAACAGCATGACTTGGTACAATGGTTCTGTTGTTCTGTGTTGGCAGATTATGTAGCAGTGTTGTCCGTTTAGAGACTACCAGCTCTAACTGGAACAAACTTTCAATCAATTATTTATCAGGCTGCTGGAGTACACGTGTCTGCAGTTACAAATATATCAAAACACCACTACCTTTTCCACATATGTTGTTACACTGAAACAATGCTTTGCTGCGTTCCCACAATCACAAAAATAGCTTCCAAACTTTTGCTGATCTCAGTAACATCCCCACCAGGGCAGTCTCATCTATGTATATCTCTGTGATCCGGGTCAGGGCCTAACTATTAGTTGCTGTGTAAGGTTTACTTCCTGCCTTGATAAAAACTGCTTTCACTGCTGTCAATTGGAGTGGCTGCTGCAATGGTGAAAGCGCTGGAGGCTGTTTTATCTTTTCTGATTTCAGCTTCATGTTTCACAAAGCAATGCTCAGATTTAATAAAATATATGGACTGTGTAAACCTCCTCTTTGGCATAGGTTAGCTGTAACTTAAAAGGTATACTTTTTGTTCCACACCACTACTTACAGTGTAGTGCTGAATACTGTGGTGTGATTTAACCTCCCCCACCCCTGCTTCACCACCATAGCACCACTGTGCTAATGCAACAGCAATCCTGTCAAATTGACCAAGGACATCTATAAAGATAAAACTGTTTTGGTATGTTTTACATTTTAATTAAGTTGGAAGTTTGGAGCAGTGGGCAGCCATGCGTACAACACCAGCCTAGCAGTTAGGAGCTTGCTCAAGATATTCCAGCTGTGACTTTTGATCCCACGTCTGCTGCTTTAACCAGTTCATATCTCCTGCTATACTGGTTTTTCACCAGCACATTAGAAAACAAACACAAACAGAACAAAACAGAGTTACTGAAAAATTTAATAGTTACTTTAAAATGAGCCAGAATTGACATGCATGCTGCATTTACACATTCCATCAGCTCTTTAACAAAAACAGTAACTGTTAAATGTAGATTTTCTAGAGTAGTTCTTATACTAATTGTGCTCCATGTGCAGCAGAGACTAATTGCGTTCAGTCTTTTTCTTTAGTTGCATCCGCTTATCTGTGTGCAAGTGTCTGTAGTAGGTGTGCATATACAGTACATTTGTGGCTTTTTTTCTCATGTGCTTGGTAAGTGGTCCCGCAGCTGGCTTCCTCTCCCTCTCTTTCCCGTGTCTGGTGCTTTTTCATTTGCTGATGACATGACTGTGTCTCTCGTCCCGCAGTTTGGCTCGTCCTTCGCTACCTTCCGCCCCGCTCTTTCTCACCCTGGCTCCACCAGGCCTCTCTCTGTCATTCTCCCTGTTCCTGCGTCCCCACCCTATAACCGCCCCTCTGGATCCAGCTCCTCTTCTCCCACATCAAAGGTTCCTATGTGGAAGGTTTGTTCCCCATTCGCTTCCATTTCTTCAGTTGCACTTTTTCTTCTGTTTAACAATTTTCATGTAATGCACAGAGTTCATTTTCTTTTCATTTTCATCACCAGATTAACTCATCCATAATCACAATGCTTTGCTTCCTTAAAATGTTCATCTCCTCCTGCTGTGTGTGCATGCACATTTTTTTGACTTCCCATGTCTCGCTGGTTTTGCAAACCACCTACTGTACTGGTGGTTGGCCAAAACTTAGCAGGGTCCAAGTCGTCCACATATACATATCCAGACATTCAAAAAGGCCCTTTCCCTCATACACAGACTTACACGTTGTTCCAACCACCCAGACCCACGCCACCAAAAAGGGCCCCGTCTCTCTGCACTCAGATGAAGGGCTTCAAACTGCTGGATAGCGGACAAGTCTCTTTTGCTAATACTACTAGCTACTTCATGTTTATTAATTCCACTCACCTCTTCAGGATTGGTCCAAAGCAGGTCAGTATGAGCAGTCCATGGCTGCAGCGACAGTTCAGAGAAGAAAGGAACCGCTCGATAGGCTGAGGGAGAGTGAGGCGTCACCAGGCTCTCCGGCATACGCAGGCCCATCACACCCGGAGGATGCACAGAGGCCCAGGATGACACCGCCTACTGTTGCTGCCAAGGTAAATGTGGATGATGCTGACAGGCAGGCTGAAGACAACGGATTTGTGTATAAAGCGATGCCGGTATTTGCGATTAATCAGATAAGCATCTGATCTGACAGATGTTGTGCCTCTGCTGTCATCTAAAGTAGCTGTAAACAAACAAAAATGTATTATAATGTGTGCTTATGTGAAAAACAAGCTCTTTCTTCAGCTGGAATAGACATCCGAAGTGAGTGAGAAGCACCTGCCAAAACTCTGTGGTGCATTTATGCCCAAAAAACATTACTTTACTTAGTTTGAATCGTGACAAAATCCAAGTGACTAGGAGTTAGCTAATAAAAGTAGCTCTCCTGATTCTTGAAACAAATGGCTGGTCAAACATCACTTTAATGCAGTTTTCCCCTACATGCGCTCAGCATGGAGATGAGGTTTCCCCAGCTGCCAGTGATCTGGCTATGGTGCTAACCAGAGGACTGAGTATGGAGCAGCAGAAAAGCAGCAGAGACTCCCTGCAGTATTCCAGTGGATATAGCACAGAGACAACAACCCCGTCCTGCTCTGAGGACACAATTCCTTCACAAGGTGAAACCCTAATTTGCACTTTTTAATGATGTTCTTTATTAAAATTCCCCTGGGCACATTCATTTTCATGTGTTTGGTAACATCTTCGGAAGAGCCACCTACTAAGAAAGGTATTAATGACTTTTGTGCCTAAAATCACATGAATTTATTTAAGGATACAGACAGGAGCTACAGTATATGACAGATGTTTCTTTGACAGCATCATAAAAATGACAATATGAAGATAAATCTGACAACTGTCTGACATGTTCCTACATTAGTGTCCTGGCTCTCGGTTGCAGACTTGTTCTACCCACAATGATGTGGCTATCTATTTGCTATTACAATTATATGCCCACAGTAAATTGTCGTTTTTCTTCCTCTGTAATATATCTTTTTCTACCTTCCTTGCCCCCCACATTAGGTTCAGATTATGACTGCTACTCAGTGAACGGTGATGCAGAAGGGCCAGATGGACAGACGGAGTTCGACAAGTCCTCCACTATTCCCCGCCACTCTAACATTGCCCAGAACTACAGGCGCATGATACAGACCAAGAGGCCAGCCAGCACAGCAGGCCTGCCCAGTGGGGTTCTTGGTCCAGGGGTTCATGGTATACCAGGACAACCTGGTGGAGTTGGTGGGGGTGGAGTAGGGACACCAGGCACTGCCACCATCCGCCGAACCCCATCTACGAAACCGGGCGTGAGGCGCACATTGTCCAACGCAGGACCCATCCCCATCCGACCACCCATTGTGCCTGTCAAGACACCCACCGTTCCTGGAGACTCACATTCACTTGGCGCAGGTGGGTATGCCAGTGGAGGGCATGCAGGTGGCGTGCCTGTCCGTGTGGGAAGTGAGGAGTGTGTGTTCTTCACTGGAGTCGATGACTCGCAAGGAGCGCTTGATTATGTGAAGGCATCACCAAAGCGTCTCAGTCTGCCTAACACGGCCTGGGGATCAGGGGCAGCATTAGAGGTCTATGCCCAGCAGCATGGGTCCCTTGCCATGGGAATAGCCTCAGGGGGTGGATCGGAGGAAGATCAGATGATCGCAGCAAATCGGCACAGTCTAGTAGAGAAGATTGGTGAGTTGGTAGCCAGTGCACATGCCCTTGGAGAGGGGCAGTTCCCTTTCCCTGCCCTCCCAGATGACCCAGCCCCACCTCCGACTGGCCCCACTGACACTCAGACAGGGACAGAAGGGGCAGAAGGGTCTGGTGACATGCTGACCACCATCAGGAGAGGAGTTCGCCTTCGCAAAACAGTCTCCAATGACCGCTCAGCTCCACGCATATTGTGATTGGAGGAAAAGCAGAAAGAGGATGATGCTTGCCAACCAATAGGGAGTCAGGTGTTGGTGTGATGCAACCCAACCGCCTAGTACAAACACAGAAACTTAACCATGTAGGTGAAGCTATAATTTAACAGAAGATAAAACATACATGAAAAAAAAAAAGTTTAAAGACACCATTAGAATAAATGATATATAATGATAATGATAACATTAATAATGTTAACCCATACTGACAATTAAAAGTTAAATACTGAATATTGACAGGCTCCTAGCAGGCCACTATAACTAGTGTGTGTTGGATGCATGTTTGTCTTCTATACACCATCACCCAGGGATGGAAAGACTCACCGGAAAAACAGATAAAAAAAAGAGGCAAAGAAAGAGAGAAATACTGTTTCTGCACAGTTCTGTTCGCCAACTTATACCCTCCCCTGTCTTCTTCCCCAACTAACCCGAGTGTCTGATCCCAGAAAAAAGACTGATGACCGAAGAAGGGGCTTCGTGGGGGTTTGAGAGAAAGGAGGACTGGTAGTGCCATGTGACCAGCTGGATTTGAAGCTTCGGTATTAGCACGGGGAGCTAACAAGCCAGGGTCTTTCTCTGGTTCATCCTAATGTAAAAGAGTCCTTAAAAAAATTCTGTTGGCATTGAACCGTGCTAGTGCCCTTCCCCCCTCACTCACTCCTCCCCACCTTCTCTCTGTAGTGTGTGCGTGCATTCATGTGCATGCATGTGGACAAATGTAAAAATTTGAGTGTGTGTACCTGTGAATGACTGGGTGTATGCGTGCGTGAGTGCGTGCGTGGGAGGGGGGTGGGTAAAGCTCTGCTGCAGGACAGCTGGTTACCCAATGTGGGCAGGGCTTTTATCCTGTGTGTTGTGCGTGTATTTTCTTGTTTATATTGTGACGTCATTTACCTTGTTACCACTGTATGAGAAGTTACGAGACGTAATCCAGGCGTATAGATATATTCATATATATTTTCTAGAACCAGAGAGAAAATGTTAAATCAGAAATGGAGCAATAAATGTGTTTTATTTTCTTGTTTTGAAGACGCAGATTGATGGAGGATTGTAGGTTCTCCTTTGTCACATCCAGGCAATCATCAGGAATGCTAAATTATACATCAACTGTGAATTCATGCCTAGCCGGTTTTGGCGTGTGTCTCTCTGTCCTGGTCTCTTTCTGGTGTCTGAAATGAATTACAAAAATTTGAAAAAAAGGAAAACTGTAAGCACTTTGATAAGGGGTAGAGTATGTACAATATCCAGTAGGTGTTGCTGTAGTCATACTGTATGATAGGAGGAGTGAAAGTGAGAGATGGTTGCCTAAGGCTGTGTCCTGAGGAAATTATTTATGTGAAAGAAGAAGAAGAAGAAGATGGGGAGGGACAAAGAGGAAGTGTTAAAGACTGCTGGAACTGGAGTGATAGGTCAATGAGAGACTGAATAAGAAAGTAGTGCAAAATATCCATCTGAAAATGGATTGGGTGTCATGGCTGGGCAAGCCATCGGCTGTTGTCAATCATCTAATCCTTCTACGATGTGGGTGCACTGGTATTTGAAGGAAAACATAATGCAAAAAACACATAGGCCTCACTAAATTTGAATCCGTGCTTCTAAGTGTAGTTGAATCAAATTATTCTCCGTTTTCACCAGCCATGCAATTACTTTTAGTCTAGTCTAGAGATTTCTGCCTTCGCCTCATAACACTGGTAGACATGCAATGCTGAACTTCTTTTTACTGTGGAAAAAGACCTTCAAAACGTGTTGAGCACATTCTATAGATTACAGAGAGTAATACGAACACTGTCTGAGAAATCACACATTATTTTTTAATTTTATAAATGCCATTTTCAATTCTGTGAGTGCAGCACATGGAATTCAGTTCATCTGTATTATTTTTGCCAGAAATGTTAAACCTAGACAAATAAAATCAAAACTACAAGCAAAGAGATGCAACAAGTTCTTTGGTCTCAGTGTACTTATCCAGCAGCAGCCACAAAAACAGCACAGAAAAAAAACAAAACACTGAGAGTCATAGTTGTTTAGTTAGTTAACTGTTGAAATGTTTAAATGGACACTACTATTCCTGTAATGATCAGAATAAAATCAGGATAAATATGCCTCATGCAGTCACTTTTTGTTGTGAGATCCAGCAGAACATCTTATGCTTGTTAATTGACGCTGAGGGTCATGTAAACACATATATACAGTGCTTTTATTTAGGGTCCATGTGAACAGTTACATTGGGATCTCAGAATAAATTCAGTTGGACTGAAGAAGTAGTAGCCAATAATGTTGCTTGGTAATACTTTACCTGTTGCAATTAACATCAAGCGTTTGCAATTTGAAATGTCAGCATGTTTGCAGGCTTAGCACTAGTCTAATGGAGGCCAGACACCAATTCCATCTCTAGAAGGCACCTGGATGAGTTGGCTTGGTGCAGGGACAGGACATTGAGAGGGAGGTCAGTCTTATTAAACGTATTGCTAGTTGCCAGCTAGCTACTGGATTCCAGTCCACCTCAGGACATGGCTGTATGAACGGATTATTTATGAACATTAAGATGTGAGAAAAGGTAAAGACTGTTTGATGTGTTTGCTTATGACAAAGCAGGAGGATTTCAATTAGACTTCTGAAGTTGACAAAGAGAGAAAGATGTGTGGAATGAGCATTTCACTGCCTGTTCATACAATATGTGCTGTACTTGTAAAAGAGAATCAGGCGCACAGATTTGGTATAAAGGTTTGTTAGAAAATATTACATAGACTATTCAGTTTTTCTTTTCTTCTACAGTACTGTTTGAATATTTAGTCTTACTTTTAATTAATGTAAAAAAATAGAAAAAAAAACTCCAGTTGTAACACAAACTACTAAGCTGTGTAACACATGGATGTAGGATGTGTGGGCTCAGAGTGGGTGTGTCCTTGTTTGGCTGTTGATCTGTAGGCTAGTGAACTCTTCATCAACATGTCTGTATGCTCTTCTAGCAGTGATCTGAACATAGCCAGTGACATCAACTCTCTTACATGCTCTTATTTATTTTTATTTTTTATTTTTATTTTTTTGCCTTGAATGGAGAATTGTTTTAGACAGGTTTGTGTCTGTTTAAACATTAACATTTCATTTAAGGTGATAGAGAGGATAATATCTGCGTTTTTAGTTGTTGTTTTTTTAAACACTGTCAACCTCTGTGAGCACATTTTTAATTTTTTTAATTTTGCAACAGTGTGGCAACAAGGGGCTGTTGTTATATTTTTTTGGTCAAGGGGGAACTACTGTATGTGTGTTAAATATGACTGGATGGAAGGGTGAAAGGGGAGAGCAGTAGGCTTGGCCTCCATTCCCAAAAAAGAAAAGATTACATTTTGGGTGATAAAGTGTTCAGCTGAATAATTTGCCTAAGACCACCTGTCATGGTTGCACTGTACATGAATCTACATGCTGAATGTACTACAAGGTGAAGGGGGACGTCCAACTGTACATGCTTGATTTGCTTGAATGAACTACTGAAATGTCAGAACTTTGTTCGCGTTCGATTGAATGAAGTTTTCACTTCAACAGTAGAAAAGCAATACAGGGGTAGTGTTTGTACATTCACAATGATGTTCCACTGTGGGTATGATAAAGGAAAATACCACTGTTTGTCCATTATAGGATACTTGTGTTCTGTTCTCCATTGAAACGCTATTCCATGTTGCATATCTCAGATTATATAAATTTAGAGCACTAATTCCACTAGTCTGAATGTGTATGTGCTGTATGTTTATTTACTGTTTACTAACTATGAACAAAATTCACTGCCAGTTTTCTACAGTAAGTTATTGCTTGAATTAAGAGTTTCTCATGCTCTGCAGAATAGACACTGCTGCTTGATTCCAGATGATGGATAACAACTCAGGACCCGACACGGATTCTAAATGAATTCTGAGCCTAAACAGGCTAAACAGCACATGCCCTGTCATACAACAGGATGACTGGCTGTAGGATGAGCGTGAGAGGACAGAAAGATATAACACTGCTATTTTCCTTTAAAATACCCAGTCAACAGCACAAACTTTAAAGAAACAAACAAAATATGTTTTTTTTTAACTTGTTGAATTTACTGTATATTGAACTAACTGTCTGAACAAGCTGAAATAACTACTCTGCTGCAGTGTCAATATGTCCATTTTATTAGTGTATGTGGTTTGAAATGGGTTTACTGCTAAATAGGGAAAGTCGACTTCGGTGTGAGTACACACAGGTACACACACATATTTGCATGAATGCACACACTCAAACATGCACACATACATATAGTTTGAATACACACCTAAAACAGTCCCTTCACCCTGTGTGAGAAAACTCACACAGCCCTTACTACAGCTTAGAATGGACGCTTCGTAGAAAGTGACATTTTAACATTAAATTCACAATTTGGTTGAGTCAAAAGGTTGAAAACTGAACTTTCTGTGACATTAACAGGTCTTTAATCGCATTTTAACAGCTGCCTTTTTGGTCAGTAAGGTTGGTGCGTGAGCTAGACAACATCTTCAATGAAATAAGCCCTGAGCATGATGGTGCATTGCACTTAAATGTTGGAATGATGGCTTTGAAGAATATTGTACATCGAGTCCCAAAAACTACAGCGCTGGCAAAAAAAAAAAAAAGAAAAAAAGAAAAAGAAAAAATACATTTTGGGAAATATTCTAGTTCTTGCTGAGACTTTGATGAGAAGACTTATTCTACCCCCATCTCTGTACACATTCAATATGAATAGATACCATAGGTAGCATATGCAAAACCTTGAGGCAGAGTGAAACCCAAACCCTTGTCCAAAGTTTATTATTTCCCTGACCTGCACCTCCAAAATTCACACAATATACATTCTTTTGCTTAATTTGCACAAAACTCAAACCAGTGTAGGGTCAGCCACAGTAACTTCCACACAATGACAAAACTGTATGACGAAAGATATCGAATAAGTTTTTCATAACTATTAAACTTAGTTTAATTTTTTAAAGAAAACATTTAAAAAGACTGACATAAAAACACTCAATAGCACCGTTATATGAACATCCTACACATGTATGAAAACAACCATATTTACAGCTGTCATTTGGCTTTCAACATTTTTTGACCAACCACAGAAAAGCAAAAGAATTTATGAATTCCTCTAATCCTTGACATTTTATACCTCCAAATCCTTCTCTTCCTTTACTGTTCTCTACCTATTTGTTTTCTTAAATTGCTGCTCAGCCTCCATCCTCTTCTTCTGATCAGTACAACAGAGGATGCCTTGTAGCTGACAAATGAGAAAACATGGCTTGTCATGATGGGAGTCCTATTGGCTGTAGTCTGCCTTCCTTTGCCCCACAGCCCATCAAAGCTAATGAAAAATAATTTTGATAAAGTCTTTATTCTCCCCGCAGTCTTCAGTGAATACACACTCAGCTCTCTTTATTATCTCTCTGTCAGACTCCCCTTCAATCTGTTTCCTCCCTTCTCTCAGTGTGTGGCTGCACTGTGCATCAGCATGCATGTGTACAACAATTACATGGGTGTGTGTGCGTGTCATAATGGCTATTGGGTGGTATCGTTTTGGGCCCTTGGTGTGTTGTTTAAAGCACTGGAATCGTTAGCGAGGGTAAACTTCTCCCTGGTGAACGCCGTAACATGAGCTGGTTTCAAGGCAAGCAGATGGATGTCTAACGCGCTCAACGCTAGATTACATTTTAATTAATTTTGATCAGGCTTTTAAAGACATCTTTCTGGCATCATCACAAGCAGCTTATAGTACTTTGATGGTTTCTCAGTGAGCTTCTGTCACAGAAAGCTACCAATGTTAATAGCAAGAGAGCATGGGCAACTTTTTGTAGGTGTGACCATCAAAATGCATGAAAAAGAAAAAAAAATGCTATTCTGAGCTTTACTCTTAAGCAAAATAAAAAAATAAATGAATTCATCACAATATAATCAGTCAAAGAGAAGTTAAGCCAATAAGGATCTGGTTGACGTGCTGGCACAAATCCTAATCGAAGCTGAAAGGTAAATGCAAAATCTTAACATAATATTAGGACACTAATATTGGGAGAGATTTAGGTGAAAACTGCGACTCAGTAATCAGTAAGAGATATTTTCTTATGTCACCGCCATTGGTCAACATGGTAAAACCAGTCCAAGTCTGCTATGCTTTGTAACCCATGAATTTAACTTCAAATTTCAAGAGAGGGACTCTGATATTCCTTCTTTTAGAGATGAGGGTGTGTACGTTTCAGTATAGGAAGTATTGTGACAGGGCCTGTCGGTATGCTCCAAAAGCATATGGGCCTTTTCTACAAGCTAAGCAACCAGTATAGTCATTGTCATGAATTCTTTTGATTCCACTGTTCTCTGTCAACTTTTACTTCGTAAATTTTAGCACCACTCAGGATTCAATAATAATAGAGCCACAACTTGCATAACACTCCTTTCAGCTAAATCCCAACTGCCTGCATCAGTAATAAGTTAGTCTCCCAATGCCTCAGATATTCCCCCTGTTGCCTTTTAAGTCATCGACGTAGAGACTGAAGAAGAGGCAGTGGCCTTGTAATTTTGTTGTTGCCAGATATGTCGCAAGAGAATTAAAAGAAAGGTACAACCGAAGCTCAGATTGCTTGTTTGATAAATGAAAAAGAAACATTCAGCCAACTTCTCCCAGCCAGTAAACTTCAAGACCAGTTTCCCTGGTTACTGAGATTTATAGGAACTTGGAAGACTTCCACTGTGAGCATTTGCTCGCAGCATGAACGCACTGTTAGAAATCTATCTGGAAATTTTGTGGACAACAGCAATATTTGTGGTGTGGAATTTTTTATAATTTTCTTCATAAACTCTGTCATACATTTCTTCAAATGTGGACAAAGTGGGAACTTGCAAGATGTGCAGAAAAAGAAATTTAAACGCCACCCATTTAAGAGTCATGTATGTTCTCTTTTTGTTCTTCAAACAAGGAACAGCACTAGTCAGTAAAGCTTGTTTTTGTTTATGAGTACACCACATGCAGTATCATGAATTTGTTGTATGTAAAACCCACTCTTTTAGCCATCTGCCCAAATTAAATTGAATTGTGGACTTGTGTGTATATGAGTGTGAGCATGTGTGTGTGTTGCACAAAGACACGTGGTTAAGACCCCTACTGTTCCTCCCTCCCACCTCCTACACACAATCTGTCAATCCATCCTGCTGTCTATTACTGAAGGAATCCACTACACACACACAAACACACACACATGCAACATGACTAAGGTAGATTCTTAACCACATGAGGGCCCACTGAAGACCCCTTGGGGATTCTGATGTAACACATTGCAACTTCCTGTCATACAGCCATGCAGATAGAGTGGTCACAGTGGCCCCCTGGTGCCACTGTCACTAAATTGAATGTCTTAATGTCTATACTCCAGTTCTTGGTAGTGTCTCTTGCTCGCGTGTTCTCTTTCTCTTCTTCTTCCTGGACAGCCAACATCTTAAATCTACAATGAACTCTCTGCAAACTCACCACAGAAGCATTTTCGAGGGGGTTATTTTTTCAGAGACACAGCTGCTTCATCCTTTTGAACAACCCAATCTTTTGCCCCCTCCCCCAACCCCCCCAGAGTAGCCCCACAGGCTTCTCCCTTCTCTTTCTCCCCCTCTTATGCTCTTTGTCTTTAATTTATTGTGAATTGATTTCTAAGGTTGTTTCGCCTCTTTCGCTGAAGATATGGTTTCTTTTCTGTCTTCCTTTTTGTAAAATTGACCTTTTTTTTGTTAACTTTAGTCACTGCTAATGTAACAAAATGCACTGTGATGATTCCAGTATTAATAAAAGTTGTACTTAAACTGTGTGCGACTGTGTAAACTGTGTCTTATTAGTTGAGGACGACAGTCAAGGTCCTCAACTATTCACATGGTTCAGTGTACGCTGAGAGAAGTTGTTGAATATGGGTCAGTGAATTGTCTGTATGCCTTCGAAAGCCAGCTCAGGGGAATGAAGGCTAACTTTAGTCAATGAACCAGAGAATTAATAACAGTGTGACTCTGATACTTTCACTATGCAGATGAAATTACATATTACACGTAAAGCGTATTTTTTATAGATTATGTTGTTTCAGCAATACTGCATAAAAAATGATTTTGTCACAGCTGTAACTTATGCCTTAACTATGGCATTCAGTTACCTTACTAAATAATTCCTTTAATAACAATGGCTCACTTACTGTGACAGACAAAGTGTGTAAATTCTGCATTTATACTCTCACTACACTATATTCATTACATCAGATGTTTTAATTGTCTTTCTATCATCACTGTGATTTGTTTCCACATTGCCCAATATAAGTTTTGATTTCTATAGATTACTGTAGATTCCACAAAACAAGAATGTCACCAGAACTTGCAGACAACCATGGCCATCGATCTAAAATATATGACAACCATCTTTTCCAAATAGAACTATACTAACCATATCTTGACATATCACTGGGTAAATCTCCCATTTTTCCAGACTCCTCCAACCTCATTTGTCCTGCTCATTTTAGAATGTTTAGTATACTCAAACCCCAAGTACCCTAACTAATTTCAGATCTGTAGTTGATTTTGAACACATCCACCCTTTCAATAAATTAACAGCGCGCAGGATGGAAATTATCAAGGGCTGTGTTACAGAAGTTTGTCTGCTGGCCTATTTTCTGAGCAAGATGCAGCTGTAGCCTACAGATTTAGTTCAGAGCATTTTTTTTTTTTTTTCTCATATTGCAGGGTTTTCATAACAATAACTCTGCAACAAGATGCTCCTGAGGGTGTGGCAGGCGGTGAGCCAGTCATGAATCATATCATTTAATAGTAGAACCCAAACATGAAAATGACAAAGCACAGGCAATCTGAAAGGTTAAAGTGTTTGTCTCAAGAAAAGTTAAGTTTGATCAACTGCCTCAACCCTGCTTCTGTAATGTACGCAAAGCAAAGCATTGCATCAAAATAGAATTACCTGTGAAGGCAAATGCAATTTCCAGAAAAATGTTGTCTTTCAGCTTTTGTGGCCAGTGCTGGAAAAAAGGAATGGGGTTACACAACTTCCAGCAGCTTTAATTAGTCCATAATCAGAACTGCTTTCTCTTATAAACATAAGAATATTTGTGTACTTTGTAATTTTATTTACTTAATATTTTAAATGTACTGAAAGCATGCACAGGTGGGACAAGGCTCCAAGCTTAACTTTTAAGATATAAAAAAGGATGTTTGGGAACTGCTGATGTTTAATCACCACTATATTTTGGACTACTCATTAACTAACAATCAGCTATTCAGTAAATGAGCAATATTAACTAAACTTCACACAGTCTATTTAGTTATTTTGGGGGTTAAATGACAAAAATATGAAAAAAAATTCAATTATTTATAAAAAAAAATATTTTGCATGATGAAAAGAACAAGTAAAACAAATGCATAGTTTTATTTAGAAGCAAAGACACAGACTGGAGAAAATTAGAGAAACTAAACCAAGTCCTGGTCACAGCTCAGTGGATATTACAGTTTTCCTAAGTGAATGCTGAGTGAGCAGTCTCCACTTCAATTGCTTTTTTTCCAGGTCAGTGCCCATGACAAAGTGATGTATATCACTAGAGTAGGTGGAAATGAGGTGAGAGGAAATGCGATGTGTTCTGTAGTGTGTTGGTAGGGGGTGCCCAAGACCTTTAACTCACCGATGTAGATGAGGGTCTGAGGCAGATGAAGCAGTGATGATACACCCTAATACATGTAGATATGTTAGACACCTGAGCTGTTCTGGAAGAAGTCAGACAGCAAGCCAGGCTACACATTCCCCAACCAGCATGAGGGTGGCCTAAATTTCTTTTAAACTATGGCAAATATACAGCTGAAATGACCTTTCATCTGTGAACACAGTAAATGTTCCAAAATCCTTTGTACAAAATTAATTAAAAAACCAATAACTTCTTTCGTTTCAAGCGTGACAGAGAAAGAAATAATGATCCTTTATTATCATTTGTGGATTTATTTATTTTTTCCAACCCAAAAAAAGTAAAAAATAAAATAAAATAAAACAATTGCTGCTGCTGCTGGGAATGGGTGAATCTTTTGGTTAGCTCAACCAAATCTTGTCAGCCAGTGCTTGATGAAACCACACTGACTAACAAGGACAGACGTCTTTTACTTAACACTTACTCCCACGTTACCAGCATGGAACCACACAAAGAACTTTAATTAAAAATAAGTGGGCCACAATTAATCGGAGGAAGGCATGCTTCATTCAAACTCACAGCAGCTTGACACTGTAAGCCTGATAGCCATGTGTGTGTGTGTGTGTGTGTGTGTAGGTGTGTGTGTGTGTGTGTGTGTGTGTGTGTGTGCGTGCGTAAGAGTGTGTGTGCATGTGTCTGTAGTGAAGGAATTAGGAGCTTGTGTCTACTGTTCTGCCCTTCTCATACTGGGACTCTGCTTACATGTTTAAATAGCGGGGCTCACTGTCAGCTGCACTAATAGTAAGGTGCTGTATGACATATTTAAAAGATGACATTGTTGTGGTTTATTCATAGAAAAATAGATAGGAGTAGCTGATATTCTGGCAGCTAATTTAGTTTTTAGATTTATTTTATATCAGTTCATCTATTACTTCACCTGCCAGTTTGGTGTCCATTTGCTACTTTGAAGCAAAGTGCCATGATGTAGAAAGTTTCCCAGGGTTCAAATCCTTTTGGAGATGAAGTTTTTGAGACATTACATTGTCGGCTATACTGGCATTTATGTGTGTTTATACCCCTATGTCAGGGGCTTATATGTACAGTAATTAGACAAATTAACATAATTTTAAATGAAAGATTTATTTTTAATACTTAAATGTGGAAGCCATGGACATGCCCAAATAATGAGTTTCTTCCTTTGTGATGATTTGTCAGGCCTTCATTGCAGCTGCCCTCTCTTGTTTCTATGGGGGTCTTTCTGCCTCTAGTTTTGTCTGTGCCTGATTTTGTTTTGGGACTGATTTATCCAGGGTGAAATATTTCTGTTTAGTTTACTAATACATTTACTTAAGTTAACATGTTTTCCTACAAATATTTGTTTCATTGATGTTTGTTTGGTTTGATTTCTAATCATTCTCTCTTTTGGAGTTCTTCCTGTTTGGAGATGGTGCTCTTAAATGCCACATATCCACCTGGTGCTTCCAATTTGGACTGCACTACTCAGTATTTAGAGGGGCTTTCTTTTGTATTCTCATTTCTGTTAAGCCTGGTAAGATTCATTTAAAATTAAAATATTTGTTTTGAAGTTATTGCATTTGTCATATCATGAATCATGGTTTCATTATTTATTTATTTTTAAAACAAACAAAACTCTTTGTTTACATTTGTAGTTTCATGGTTTGGTTTAAACCTTTGCATCTGAAGGATGGTTTAGTTCAAAGTGTATTTAAGATCATGTGTTAAAGAATTCTCCCTCTATCTTTTCTTTTCTGTTCGTTTTTTGTGGGCTTAGGAACCTGTAAAATCTATAACATTGGTTCTTCATATTAAAAACTATCACAGCAACTTTCTGTGGGGTAAAACCATCAATCCCTAACACTGCTATACACGGAACAACTTTTTTTTTTTTAATTCCGGCTACATTATTTTACAACGCACTGCACTGTGTTGTACTATTGCACGCTATTGACGTGCCGATGCATATAAACAATACATATCTTCAGCGCACTGATAAGCTCATGTGTTTCAGTTCTATTGTGTTCTATTAGTTGACATTGTTGCTGTGGTTGTACAGAAATGTCAGACTGATGGAGTTTATTGCGTTATATTTGTTTCAGGTAACTTCTTAAAATATATTTTAAGCATAAATAATGCCTAAATAAGTACTTATTACTTACTTAAATATTCATGCCTTTATCTTCAGACAGTTTGACAGCTCTTCCCAAGAAGCCTGTTAGACAGCTACAGCTATGAAGAAAACTGTCTGTGCCAGTTGCATCTACAATAAGCCACCATCAAGACTGCTTTGTTAAAGATAAAACTTGAACAATTGATAAAACATTATGACATGCTACAATTGTTACTATTTTCAAATGAAGGTAGATATATGTAACGTTCGTGCTATTTCTGCTAAAATGCTTATACATTTTTTCTGTTCTGCATTTATGTATCTGCTTTCTTCTCTTCAGTTTTGATTTAGCACTTTGAAATGTACTGTGTGTGACATGTAGTGTGAAGAACCTTTCATTGCCTGCTGCTGTTTTCTCACACACATAATTTTAGATCCGGTTAGTACAGTGTATACAAGTGTGTATAAATGTGTGTTATATCCCTTATGTCCTAGTTATGATTTAAATGCATGCCTTCATCTCACGTAAACAATAGAACAATAGAAAAAATAAATAAATAAACTGTAGATAAACAACTCGGCCATTGTAAAGAACAACGCTTTAGCTTTCTTGCTTTTAAAAAATTCATGCAAAATTGATTTGCTGATCAATAATGACATCATTTGTCTATAATTTCACAATAATACTGTATGTGACTTTGCAAAGCAGCTCAGTCCAGTGACACCAAGAAAGGCATTGTGTTGGCCAGTCATTGACAGCCAAGTACACATTCCTGATGAATTACTATATCCTTTTATTTAACCAGAAAAAGTTTTATTGCAATTATAAGAATGTATCTCCTGAAAACTGTCACTGAAGGAATTTTTACCACCTTTCTTAGTCTAATTGAAAATTTCTTAAGCCTGAGCCAGTCTGTACTGATTGAGGTCATCATATATATGAGGCCATTGTTTAGCACATAATGTCCAGGCTTACAGTGTGGGAACTACATGAAAAGAAGTCTAGCTGTGTAACAAAAAAATAAATAAAAAATGAAGGCGCTGGTGTGGATACATTTTTCATAGCTGTGCATGATCTTCTATAGTATAGATAGACTAACATTTGTCAGTGATTCACATCCTACATTGACACAGAAAATGTCCCATGCTTGGACGCGAGATTGGGACAGTGATCTTATCCGGAACATCTGTGTCTGAGGAAGGGTTGGAAAAGTTTGGGAGAACAACATTGACTGAACTGTGAAGTTGATCAGCTGCAGTCTTGGCCTGTCAGACCTCGGTCTAATAGATATTATGGTCCAATGACCACCCTAATGATGTTTGTTCACCTTTCTGCCATATTGCCACCCTCCTGTCAGTCCACAATACAGTATATCCATCTCCACATAATGTATGACCAAATCTGACAGGCTACTTTGTTCGTCTGCATCCTGTTTGTTTCTGACTACAGTATATATGTTTTTTCAATTGTTTTCCTCTATGTCCATATTTCATTTCCTATCTTATATTGCCATATACTTATTGCTTTGTGTTTAGCCTTATAGTATTATTTATATTGTTAAGACTTAGTTTGAAGGTCACGGTTGCAGTTTGGTTATGTTTATGGTAAGGCCTGGGATTAGGCACTCAGATGAGATAGGGTAAGGGCCTGCAGAATGCATTTTGTCACTGGATTATTCTCACAAAGAGGTCAACATGAGCTTGGATGTGCAAGTGTGTGTGTGTGTTGACTCTATTCAACCAGACTACTCAATATTAAGACCAGCCTGGTATCATCTAACAGCATATAAGCAACACACAAGTCAGTTGTGTGCTATCAATGTGCATTTTGTGTAATTTGGTAAATTATTGCCTACTGTATAATCTTGATGAAGGACTGCCATGAAATGTCCTACTTAGCCATGACACTCATGTTGCAGGTTGGTAACACCCAGTTACATAATATTACACAGGCTAAAACCCAAGTTGTCCATCTTAAATAAGTAAAATTCTCTTTCCAACTGTCTTCAAACATGTAACTGTTTGACACAAAAGGAATTTACTAGGTATGCTTTTAGAACCATGGCAACACAGTTGAATAGTAGGTAAGAAGCTTTCTATATTTATGACAAATGGAAAATGGCCTTGTTTTTATATACCGTAATTTCCGGACTATAAGCCGCTACTTTTGTCACTTGCTTTGGACCCTGCGGCTTATACAGCGGTGCGGCTTATTTATGGATTTTTACAGCTAACGGTCACCAGGGGGCGCACTATCACGCGCAAGAGCGAGACAGGTCAGGTCGAGCCAGGTAACGAGAGAAAAAGAAACCAAGTGAGCCCAAATACAGTACGAGAGCTGCTTTTAAGTCAATGGAGATTGATTTGGCTGACTTTTCTGGTATAGTAGGCTGGTTACTTTGATACAGTAAACGTCCGTGTAACTGCACCTTTACTGCCGTGTTGGCTGTTTTCCAAAAAGATGCTGGTTATTTTGTTGAGCAGTCGGGTTACTGCACTTTTGCTGCCGTGTTACAGACAAGTACTTTTAAAAACAAATTAAATTTAGCCATTTAACGTTGTTGCCTTGTCAAGCGTTGTAAGCTTTGTTTTTGTTAAACTGTACTACTACGGTACTATGACTGCAGGAAGTGCACTAGGAGAGCACCGATTGTTTGATTGATTGTTTTAATTGTTTGATTGATTGATTGTTTGACTGACTGAAATATTTATTGTGTTTCTCAAATGTAAATAAATGGGACGCTTTGCGTTTCCAAAAAGTCATTTCTGTCCCGTCAATCCCCCCTCGAAGAAACCCTTACGGTAATTAGGCATTAAAACACCAGCGGCTTATAGTCGGGTGCGGCTTATATATGGATCAATCTGTATTTTCCCCCAACATTTAGCTGGTGCGGCTTATATTCAGGTGCGCCTTGTAGTCCGGAAATTACGGTATATCGTTTTTCTACCTGTTGGTACTCAAAGCACTTTATAGTCACAGTCGCATCTACCCATACGCTTAAACACACTCACACACCAGTGCCTTCAGTGCAGTCTTGCTCAAGGACACTTCGTCATGTGGTACATTCCGGGGATCAAACCACTAACCCTCTGGTTCTCTGTGCCACAGCCGCCCGGAGATGATGATACTCTGATTTTATGCTAGGTCATGTTTGTATTAATTATTATTACAGATTTCTTTGTGATGAAACAGTCTTTCACATAAGTGGTGCATGACAGAATCGACCAGTTGTTACCAAGGATAAGTCAACGTAGATCTGAGTGGTGCAAAACAAATGAAGGATTTGACTGGAGAGATGCATAGAAAATTAAAACATCCACATATGGTCTCATTAACTTTGTCTGCAGAGCACAATTCCATGGTAGTAGCTCCAAGTCCTTAACAGCACTGAAAAAAGAATTTGAATGTATCTGGCAGCTCACTGGGAATAGGAAATGCAAAGACACTGAACACCAGAATTACTGATATTTTGTTTATTGTCTTCATTGATCATAACTTAATTAAAGTTTGGGTTCCCCATACTTTTTTACTATTTTTTCAGTTTAAGCACTTACATTAACCCTTTTAAAGAAAAAGAAAAGACGGGTGCGTCAGATTTAGCAGAAGCTAATGTCCATCTGTAGTCCTGCATAAAACATCAATAGACACCACATAAAAACAAAATGCATACAAAATCACCTTACGCACACACTCAGCCTAGAGCTAAACAATGTGCACAAGTACCAGCACTCAATACCACACAACATATACATACAGGACAGTGTCACATAGTGCCACACATTCACTTGTGTCTGATGATAATTTCACATTGGAGACACCGCTACACTGTACCGTGATATCATACTGTATTAGCTGCAAAATCTGAGGTCTGGATATAAAACTGGCTTCTAGAACATAATCATACATTTTTTATGAATAGCTTCTCTTTATCCAATACCATCTAGGCGCTGTCTCTGACACCGCTCCCTTTTATTCACCTTCAGTCCTTCTGTGTGTCTTCCAGCAAATGTTAATTTTAATATAAGCTAAGTTGATATACCAACCCCTTAGAAACATGCATAGACACAGTATGAGGACAAATTGCTAATAAATGGAGAGAGGGTGGCAAAGGAAAGAAAAACAGAAATACAAGAGGGCAATGAAATGAAATTCCAATCAAAGCAGCAAGGCCACAGAGTAACATGATTTGATTATCACGCTGATAGGTGGCCTGCTGCGAGACCTCACAATGAATCAGGCAGATCTCATGTTTAAATGTATATATTATTGAAAATAGAGGGAGCACATTGGGGCGAAGGAGAACAAGAAGAATTAGTGGGGAGAATAACAAAGCCAGAGATGAAAGGGATGTCTGGATTTTGGGTGTCTGGGACGGTGACAAAAAAATGCCAGTCTTATCATTATGTGGCTCTCATCATATCCTAACATGGCTGTCAGGCTTCAGGCTGAATGGCAGCTTGCTCATCTGAAGCTGCTGAAAGCCGAATCAGAAATCACAGAATACCTCAGCTCACCGCACAAACCACTGAGTGTCTTGTCTGCATGCACAGTGGCCTCAAGGAGGCGTGGGGACAAGAGGGAAAGAAGAAAGAGGAGAGGCTTGACGGAAGAAAGAAAGCCTGTCTGAGTAAATGACGAGCTGTGTGCTCTCACAGCATGTCCACAACAGAGTGAAAGTCAAAGAAAAAACAATATAACAAGAAAGTACATCTGTGGAGAGATGACAACAGACACAAAAAATTTGAATACTTATAACAGAATGTGTCTAGTGTTCAGACATACTAGAACTCTAATATTTGACAGCGTCTTTCAAATGATGCTCCCATGTGTGGTGGTCTTGGTGAGACATTCAGGGTCAACTTATCAGACTCAGCCCTTCTTTCATCAGTTTGAACTGTGCTTTGATAGACACTGTAAGACATCCATATGAGACATACTAAATTTATGTTGATTTGCTTTAGTTGTACTGTAGGAAGGAAAAACAAAGACACATAAAGAACTGCTGGAGTATGTTGTTCATTTAGTATTGTTTAACCTGTTATATTTTTCATAAAACTTGGAAGTTGGTAATTTACTTTTTCTTAATTTCTTTTTTCTAAATGTAGAATTTGTGGAAAGTCCTTTATATATAGATTTAATTGAATTGCATTAATGTATTTAAAAATGAACTCTGTACTGTACGTTTTTTTTATTATTATTATTATTTTGTTTTGTTCTGAAATTATTATTAATTTACTTATTAGACGATAAGCTGAAAAGAAAACCTTTTATGGGGCAAGGAACCATATATGGTAACTTCCGCTTCCCTGTGTCTCTGTTGTCACCCAGCCAATCAGCAAAGATCAGGGCAACATTTTTGGTCAATTCAGGGTCTCATGTGGTCTGCAAGGTCTACCTCTGCATGCTGCGCATAACTGCTTTCTTAGGTACCATGAAGAAGTGGCCTAATGTTGTCTATTGTGATAATGTGTGTTGACATGTGCCTGAATCAGCACTAATGTTCTAATGGTCTAAATACATGTTTACATTTGTTCATCACTTAAGGGCAAGGAACCATATAGTAATTTCAACGCTACACAGAAAGGCCCAGTCGGTCTGTACCATAAACTGTCTCAACCTGGATTTTATGCATTACTGTTGAGTTGATCTGCCGTTACAAACTCTTCATCACAGAAGAGTTATATTTTATGGATAGTCTGCAATGTGTCTAAAAATGTGTACAAAAAAGGTGACATTTGTTACTGGAAGTGTTAGTTGTTCATGTTATGGACCTATGCTATGCCTATTAATTCTGAGCGTTAACAAGCCAGTTTCATTATTAACTGAATGAGCTTATTTTGGTAAACATACTGTATATGTTTCAGAACCTAAAGCATGAACTGTGTTGGATAGTTTAGGCACCTCAGTATGTTTCTGTGTCCGCCCACACTGTGATTTCTGCCTATAGTATACTATTCCTTGCTTTTAACATTGTTAAAGTGTTTGCTGTTAAAGTCACTTACTGTTCTACTGCATTACAGTGTTGTATTGACATTAGTAGAATGAATATGATATAGCTTAAAATGATATTTCTCCAGGTAAAAATAATGAAAGAAATGAATCAAACAGCTCTGTGGCTACTCTTTAGTAAGTTTATGTTCAATCAAATAACCCTTAACTAATTGGACACACACCCTATCTTAATTAAGCATTTCACATTGGAGTATTATTATATGTGCTCCAAGCTATATGTAATGCATACAATTGCCACTTGAAGGACAACGGTTGCTGCAACCATGTCTCCAGGGGGACACAACACGTTGGAGGAAATCCAATTTTCCAAACCGTGTTTCACATTTATTAAGACAAGGAATTAGAAAGAACTAATGAAGTGTCGGGAGTCTTATCTGCAGAGTCTGCTGGTTGAGAAAGGGAAGAATTCTGATTCCTGCATACTGACTGACTAAAGACAGAAACATAAGCCCTAATATTAAATAATAATAACAATATAAAAATAATAAAGCTCCACTGCAAGCAGTTATAATATGCCAATGATATGCTTGGGTTACTCCTGTTTTAGAGTATACTGGCAATCCCTTCGCGTGATAATTCACTTTTTATTAATAGCCCTTCTCATTCTTTCCAATTTTCCTCATCCTTTCCCCATAATGTTTACCCTTCTCCTCCACTTTGGTTTCCCATCAACGTATTTACATGGTGCCGCTTTCCTTTTTCTCTCTGTGGCTGTTCGGGAACGATCTGTGTCTCTTGTCTGTTGATAAGTGGTCTAGTGTTGGTGGCTGCTGTTAGCCAGAAGCCCACAGCAGCACGCTCGCTAATTAAAGATACCTAATGAACGATGGCATTAGCATATCAATGAAGGCTCCTGTTCTTTCTGCTCAGCTGCCTGGCTGCTCGGTTGTTCATGATACTGTGTTTATGGCCAAGCAAACATGCTGCTCAGAGGAGAAATAGGACCATGCAGAGCAATGGCAAGCATACAGGCTGTATCACAATACTGAATAGACTGAGTCAGTTGTGTGGCATTAAATATGGATATCTTCATGCTGCTACGGATGTCAGTTAAAAATAGTCAAACAGCCAAGTGTAAAACTTAGTTAGAGGCAACATGATGTATGACATGACCTTGTCTGAGTTTTGTCATACAAATTGCTGCTTAATGCACATGAGCAAAATTTAAATATATCTTGGCTATTGTACGTGAGCTTAATGCCAAGTCTTGTTTCCATGGTAATTAAAGAATTAGGTGCTGATCTTTATACAGCTAAATTATTTCTGTTCCTGTACACCATATAAAGTTTAGTTTGGCGAGTGGAAAACAGGGAGAAATGTATTGCTTTGCACATGTTGTCTTGATTCTGTTAAAATCTATTTTTAAGATGCAACTTGTATCTGAAGATGTGATCTGGTACATTTGAAGATTTACATTCACGCCTGTTGTTAATGAGATTTTTGATATCAAGAATCTGCCACATTATAATCTAATCTTAATATGCAAATTAGTTGCAAGGTACATTTCAGGTCACACAGCTAAGCTCTTTTCAACCAAATAATTTAGTTGTATGAACTCTGGTTTCACACAAACGATTTGTCACTACTGCATCTGAACAACCATGGGTATTAGGTCAATTACAATTACAAGAGTGATGATGCAGTTGCAGGTGTTTTGTATCATCGGCCATCGAGGTGGTCATGTAACACACATCTTGTAGGCCTTTCAGTAAACTGGGTGGTCAGTCTCAATGCAATCGTTCAACAACTGAAATGTGTTGGGCATGCATCGACACTTTATATTAAAAATGTCTTTACTCTTGGCATGATTCTTTTTTTTGTCCTATAGAGAACAATGCATTATCAATACAGATTTATTTCAGAAACACGCAATACAAAAGTATAATAGTAAAAGGCATGAAAATCTGCTAAAAGTAAATGAAGAGGTGGCTTGCATCACAGAGTCAGTTTACAGTCACTCTGATGCAAGCTTCTCCTCTGTGCCATTTCATAAAGCCATGGAGACTCATTGACTGACTATGGGATCCACTTCCCCTCACAACCTAATGTCAAGAGCAGGGCTGGCACTCTGGGAGCTGACACTTTGAATCTTCATTTGTTCTGCGCTGGTTGAGTTGTGCACCATGATGAATTGTGTATCTGGTCTGATGTAAATGTATTCACATATTCGTATAGTAATGGGCAGTTTTCCTTCATAGCAAAATCTGGTTGTTATTTCTTCTACTTTGTTACTGTATAATTAGTTGTATATCCTGGGCATCAAGTGTGGTTCAATACTGCAGTGCTTCCCCTACCTTTATATTAATAAACACCAGCCATTCATTCATCGTCTGTAACCGCTTGTCCTGTGAAGGGTCATAGGGGAATGGAGCCTATTCCAGCTGTCACTGGGCAAGAGGCGGGGTACACCCTGGGCAGGTCTCCAATCTAATGCAGAGAGACAACCATTCCCACTCACATACACACCTATGACCAAGAATCACCAATGAACCTAATGAGCATCTTTGAACAGTGGGAGGAAGCTGGAGTACCCAGAAAGAACCCATGCAGACACAGGGAGAACATGCACATCCGCAATGAAAGGCCCCAGTTGGCCATTGGATTCAAACCCAGAACCTTTTTGCTGTGAGGTATCAGTGCCAACCATCACCCCACAGTGCCGTTCCCATAGGACATTAAAACAGGGAAATTCAATGACACCTTCAATGGGACTTTATTGTCATTTTTTTTTTTTTTTTTCCTATTTCCCTGGGCCCCTATTCTTAACCCCATAGAGGCTAATGCTTGCCAGGACAGTGAACTACAAAACATGACCCAAAGTCCTGAGAGAGCACCAACGTTTTATAAATTTTTTAGTTGCACGATTCTGGCGTAAACCAAGCAGTTTTAAAAAATAAATAACTATGATGATAAAACACTGAATTAATTAGTCACTTTAATTGTGTGTTCTCCAACTCCTATTCTCTGCGGGCATAATTAAGATGTGTTTATTTGGACACAGTTTGCGCTTCAAGGAGGTAACACAGCTAATTGGTATTATACTCAAGTCACGCATCTATTGCAATTATATCAACTAGCTGCTGCTGCAGAAGCCACTGTCTAGGGCTGGCGTTTTCAATTACTGATTTAAAAGATAAAAATTAGGACATATTTAATGGATTTGTAAATGCAATAACAATTTAAAGTTATGGTGAATTAAAGTTGGAGCATGGTCTCTTGGGAAGATGTAAAGGGTTGAAAATTCAGATGGCTCCTTCATTCACTGTGCTCTCCCAATCAGTTTCACTTTTACTTTAAATGAGGAGCTAGGGTGGGTGAGATTAGAAACAAGTAAATTTTTTATCTGATGATGTTGCATAACTATACCCAGTGTTGTGCAAGTTCACACTAAACAAGAACTAGTTCACAGTTCAGTTCACACAGATAAAAGACAACTAGTTCAAGTTCACAATTCACATTTTTTCATAGACTCCAGTTCGCGGTGAATGTTGCTTTTTCCCTTCAGACTGAGCGCAACTCATTTCTGCGCTCACAGTTGGACAAATTATGTGTTCAGTTCACAAAAATATGAAACACTGATCATACCCTTCATTAACAGATTCAGTCCAGAACACCACAATGCTTTTTTTGTTGCTTTCTTGCGGTGCTAAATCTTAGCCACACTGCAGATAACAAATCAACTTTTAACTTACTTTCATTGTAGGTTACTGTGAGAAGTTGTTGCACAGAATGTTTTTGTGGGTATTTTTGTAATAAATCCTGACTACCTTCAATTAAAAACTTATTGATTGTCAACTTATTGCATACAGATGAAAGAAATGAGCACACTATGGGACATACAAAGAATGCCATAGAGCACTAATGCAACAGTATAGTGCGGACCTTTGCAGTAGTGCTTCAGTTTTTTGCAGCCTTTGAATTTTTTACATTTCTGCATGAAAATTATTCAAAACATCCATTTGGGATGGTCAAGTCAAAGTCCTGACCCTGATCTGACCTGGTAATGTCGTAAAAAGGACCTGAGGAAAGCAATTCATGTGAGGAAACCAACCAACATCTCAAAACTAAAATGATTCTGTACTGATGAATGGGCTAAAATTTCTCCAAGTCGCTAATGACTGCTCAACAGTTACCAGAAATGTTTAATTGCACAAGTGGGTAACACCAGATACTGAAAACAAGGGTTCACTTACTTTTGCAACTCACAGGTATGTACAAATGGTTAATTTTCTTGAGTAAATGAACACTTATAATAATTTATTTTTCATTTGTTTTTTTTTTAGTTCTCTATGTTTACTTTCAGGAGCTATGTAAAGATCTGCTGAAGGAGTTTAGAGTTTAGAAGGAGTGAGATTGAAGATGCCATAAGAGGGACCATGCCCTTGGCATCTTCCTCAGAGAGAAAATAGGGCAGATACCTGACCCCAGCAGTAGGAAAGAGAAATTATTCTCTAACACACTGTACTGTAAAGAAATACAAAGTCCTGGGATCACCTGTTTACAGGGTTTGGAAATTAAAAAAGATCCAAACGCACACCTATCAGCCATCATATTAGCCTAGCCTTTTAGCTATGGTTCTTAAAAGTGGTACTGCTTCTGAGACCAAACAGTTTCCCTTGTGGATGAATAAAGTTTCTCTAAAGTCTAAGTCTAGCAATTTCAACCAACAAGCTAATAGTCCCAAGCAGTTTACTACTATGTGTGGCTAAATGCCTCAGATTACAGTGAAATACATACACTATATTACCAAAAGTATTCGCTCACCCATTCAAATGATCAGAATCAGGTGTTCTAATCACTTGGCCTGGCCCCAGGTGTATAAATTCAATCACTCAGGCATGCAGACTGTGAAACAAGACATTTGTGAAAGAATGGGCCGCTCTCAGGAGCTCAGTGAATTCCAGCGTGGAACTGTCATAGGATGCCACTTGTGCAACAAATCCAGTCGTGAAATTTCCTCGCTCCTAAATATTCCACAGTCAACTGTCAGCTCTATTATAACAAAATGGAAGCGTTTGGGAACAACAGCAACTCAGCCACGAAGTGGTAGGCCACGTAAAGTGACGGAGAGGGGTCAGCGGATGCTGAAGCGCATAGTGCAAAGAGGTCGCCGACTTTCTGCACAGTCAATTGCTACAGAGCTACAAACTTCATGTGACCTTCAGATTAGCCCAAGTACAGTACGCAGAGAGCTTCATGGAATGGGTTTCCATGGCCGAGCAGCTGCAGCCAAGCCACACATCACCAAGTGCAATGCAAGGCGTCGGATGCAATGGTGTAAAGCACGCCGCCACTGGCCTCTAGAGCAGTGGAGACGCGTTCTCTGGAGTGATGAATCACGCTTTTCCATCTGGCAATCTGATGGACGAGTCTGGGTTTGGAGGTTGCCAGGAGAACGGTACATTTCAGATTGCATTGTGCCAACTGTGAAATTTGGTGGAGGAGGAATTATGGTATGGGGTTGTTTTTCAGGAGCTGGGCTTGGCCCCTTAGTTCCAGTGAAAGGAACATTGAATGCTTCAGGATACCAAAACATTTTGGACAATTCCATGCTCCCAACCTTGTGGGAACAGTTTGGAGCGGGCCCCTTCCTCTTCCAACATGACTGTGCACCAGTGCACAAAGCAAGGTCCATAAAGACGTGGATGACAGAGTCTGGTGTGGATGAACTTGACTGGCCTGCACAGAGTCCTGACCTGAACCCGATAGAACACCTTTGGGATGAATTAGAGCGGAGACTGAGAGCCAGGCCTTCTCGACCAACATCAGTGTGTGACCTCACCAATGCGCTTTTGGAAGAATGGTCAAAAATTCCTATAAACACTCTCCTCAACCTTGTGGACAGTCTTCCCAGAAGAGTTGAAGCTGTAATAGCTGCAAAAGGTGGACCGACATCATATTGAATTCTATGAGTTAGGAATGGGATGGCACTTCAGTTCATAGAATGAGTAAAGGCAGGTGAGCGAATACTTTTGGTAATATAGTGTATTTATGTATATCAGAACTCAGGACTGGCCATCAAAAATATTTTCTAATTAAACGAAAAACATCCAGATTCTATTTCAACATATTTGTCCACAATTAAGTAATAAGTGAACAAAATTACACAAGGGCAGATCATTTTGGAAAATATTTATTCATCTCTTTTACATGGAAGAATTAGGAATTATGCACTTTTCCCATGGACACCAACCTTAACCATTCAGTCTCCAGACACACTGTTTTCTGCTAAAACTACAGCTGTAATGGACCCAAATAATGCAGGCACTTCTCAACAATAACAACAAACAAGGCAGCTAATTAGAACACAAATCCCAAAGAAGTATCTGCTGAAGTATCTGATTTGTCAATGCATTCTGCTTGAAAACCATTTTTTTTCCTCCAGCTTTTGTTGTTGAATTGAGTTTGGACTCTCTCCATTCTTGCAGCATCTTCAATCACTAAGCAGTTAAAAATTCTCTTAAGTGGATAGGAGGAAAGAGACATTCACATGCACAAAGACATTCTAGTTTAAAGCTAATGACTGGTCATCAGATTAGATTTTTTTAAAGCCACAAACTTCAGCAAATTCCCATGTAATGAGCTAACATTTAATATTGATAAGCCATACTGTATTTTGATTTTATTATGTTCAAAAAAATCACAGCATAAGACATGAGAGCCTTAGTGCTTTACTTCATATCACTGTGATTCATATGTGACGTATAATTTGCTGGACGGCTATTTCAGATAAGACTCCTCATACATTATGAGTAATGTAGTCTTCTGAGACAATGTTAAAAGAGGCGACGCTTGATTTATTATGAGAACTGAGAAAAAAGCATATTGCCTGGAATGTATTGACAAAAAATTACAAGGCTTCTTCTTGAAGATGGGATTTCTGTTTGTTTGATCTCTGTTTTAAAAAGTTTGTAGTTTAAGCATTGTTTTCATAGCTGCACATTGAAAGCTGTACAATGTAGCTTAAAAATAATTATTTTGAAATACCTGTAACTTTCCTCTAAACTGATTGCAAGTTCATACATAAATTTATTGTAATTAGCCCACAGAGGTCAACTGAACTAACAGCGAGCTTGGAAGATGCATGTCCGTGTTGTAAACCTGGCAGGGGAATTGCAGCACCACACTGAAACAGGAATTCCTGGGCTTTAAAAATGTATCTATTTGTTCTCTTGGGACTGTTTAATATTTAATACAAATGTAATATCAGAGACCTTTATTATACAGCTCAAACCTCTTGAAAATGTTCTACATGAAATAATGGAACAACTTCATGCCAGTGATTGCAGCTGTTAAAAGCTTTGAACACCACTGTTTGAACATCATAGCTTTTCTCTCTTTGTTACATATAAATATATTATATTATATATTGTTATATTGCCAAAAGTATTCACTCACCCATCCACCCTTCAGCATAGCACCATGGCCACAGGTGTATAAAATCAAACACCTATGCATGCAGGCTTCTTCTACAAACATTTGTGAATGAAAGGGTTTCTCCCAGGAGCTCAGTGAATTCCAGCCTGGTACTGTGATAGGATGCCACCTGTGCAACAAGCTCAGTCATGAAATTTACTTGCTACTACATATTCCACAGTCAACTGTCAGTGGTATTATTATTGTATCCCTTCACACAAGTAGAAGTTATTGGGAAAGAGAGCAGAAGGGGGCAGGGGGGTTGTGAGGGATGGTGTGGGGCTGTTTTTCAGGAGCTGGGCTTGGCCCCTTAGTTCCAGTGAAAGGAACTCTTAATGCAAGAGATTTTGGACAATTCCATGCTCCCAACTTTGTGGGAACAGTTTGGGGATGGCCCCTTCCTGTTCCAACATGAACAGGGTCCATAAAGCAAAGTCCATAAAGACGTGGATGAGTGAGTTTAGTGTCAAAGAACTTGACTGGCCTGCACAGATTCCTGGCCTCAACCCAATAGAGCACATTTGAGATGAATTAGAGTGAAGACTGAGAGCCAGGCCTTCTTGTCCAACATTAGAGTCTGACCTGACTAATGCCCTTCTGGAAGAATGGTGAAAAATTCCCATAAACATACCTTGTGGAATGCCTTCTCAGAAGAGTTGAAGCTGTTATAGCTGCAAACAGTGGGCCCTTCAGCTTCATCTACCCACAAACTTTGTCTTGCCATATATTCTCTGTTTTATGTAGACCCTACCCTTGCCCTCCCCCTTATGTGAAAAACACCACCACTCGTTTTAGGGGAGAAAACAGAAAAAAAAAACAAATGATTCCCACATCTAGTTTGTGCAAGCACTGTGAATCCCCAGTTACTGGCACTTGCCTAAGGATACTTGGGCATTTGGTGAACCGCTAACCCTCTGGTTCGTGGACAACCCACTCTACATGCTGAGCCACAGCCAAGTCATTTGTTTTCTGTTTAACACCAGGTGAGCACACTTGGACCAGTGAGCAGCCATCGTGTCCGATGAGCAGTTTAGTGGATTTAGATGCATGATCAAGGCAACTCAAGCATGGACAGAGGGGATTCAAACCAGAGACGAGAAGCTAGCTCATACTATGATTTATTTAGTGGAGTTTTCAAAAGACGCTTTCCTTTTTTTTCCACTCTTATTTTTTATTCTGAGAGTGAGAGTATGAGATTAATTGTACTTAACTGGGATGGCAGATTGAACCAGTGTGTTTGTAGAAGCAGTAACATGGTTGAAGTCTGAAGACTTCAGAGTGAGGGACAATAAAGATCAGGATCAGTTTTTCATCCTGGCCCACTCTGCTCTTTAAGAAAAGAGCTTTGCAGCACCAGTGTATGTGTCATTCCTTGCACATAATGCTCTTACTCCTCTTTGCAGATAACACCTCTGCTCCTGTTTATCTCCTCCCTTTGTCCTGGTTCAACTCCATTCACCCTCTCTTGTCCTATTCCAATCCTTCCCAAACACTCCTACTTTGTCTCTTTTCCTCAGATCTCACCTCTCCTCCCATCTCTCATAATCTCCTCTCCTTTTAATTCCCTTCACATTTTCTTTCGTCTGCTTTTCTTTTCTCTCTCTCATGCTTGCACTCGTTCTCTTCCCGTCCTCCCTTCCTCTCTCCGTCATAGTGGAGCCGTGCCACATATACACCCCTACTTTTTGCTGATCTTTTTAATCTTCTTAACCCATTTGCATATTCACGCTGTAATTTTCCTCCCAGGTTGCATTTAAATAATACAAATCCAGTCTATATTTGTCAGCTGTGAGACGATCCTATATTTATGAATATAATTGAACACATTCCAGCCGTCAGAAGATGATGCCAAGGGGGGCGTAAGAACAAGGAGTCACATCTGGAGGCCCACTTTTCTCAACCTCATTTATTCTCCTCTGAAACCAGACCATCACCGTTCTGCGGCTCACTGCTCAGACCCATTCATGTCTTTTCTTTGATTTTGTTATTTTCTTTAATCTTTTTGAATAAGCTCACATTTACATCACAGAGCCTACTTTTCTTGAGTGGTTTTGCATTTGTTGATGTGCGACATTGGCCAAAATTTCAACATGGTTCATTAATTTATTTTCAAGGGTGCTTCAGCATAGCAGCATCTTCGTTGTCTCCGTTTCTGTTCCTTGCAAGTGGGTCAGATTCCTAAACTAATGAGCCACTTTTAATTCTTCATCTGCACTTGTGAATGGCAATATTCATCAGCATGATTAATCAATCAAATAAGAACCCCTTCACTAATGATATTAATGCAATCAAATGCAAAGATGTAAAAATGAAATCTTTTCACACCTCACATGTGTGGATTCTCTGTGTATGTGTGTAAATGTTTGTGAAATCCAAGAGGAGGTGGAGAAAGCATAACCCTCAGAGACTGTGATCTGATATGTATCCTTTGAAGCTGTGTTCTTGTAGTAACTGTGGATAATTGATCCAAGCCTTTGATTCCCACACCATGTCTCTCCATGGGTGAAGCACCATTTCACGACATTTGAGTGATCATCAGCTGAAGATAGAAGACCTATTAGAACTTTTGAAGCTGCCATGAGTGCCCTTTAAAAGAAGCATTTTGTGCATTACATGCACAGGTATCCTAAAATACACGTTAATACACATGTTACGACCCAGCTCTGCTAAGGGAAGAGGGGAGCAACAAGATGTTGTGGTTTTAGTGACGGATATATTGTTTTTAGAGACCAAGTGAAATATAAAGAAAACAGTGTTGATAAGACAAAGAAATGAGTAAAACAAAACACAACTAAACATCCACAATGTCCTCTTTCTAAAACAGAAATCTCAAAAGAAAATCTTACTCCTTAACCACCCTGTTCCTAAATGTGTCTATACAAACATTAATGCTTTAGCGCAGTGATGTGCGAGTCCTGAATGAAATGTTCAAATTTCGAGTCATTTTACTAGTTCATGAGTCCTGATTCATCAGCCCTGCTAATTCATGGACTCATCCCTGCTACTGCTAGCTAGCTAACTGCAAAGAAGTGACCAGACAACATGTCACTAGTGTGCAATTGCTATGAACAGCATTTGTTGCATTTGCATTATATAACGTTAGACGCTGTATAAGCCTGGGAAAAGCAACAGCTCTGGTTTCTTGTTTCAGCTCACCTCCCTCTTTCAATCCCTGCTATAAGCTGTGAATGAACGAAATACTCAGTTGCTCACAATAGCCTGACCCCACTCGCAAAATGAACGAATCACTCACTTGCTCCCTCCCATTCCAGGAGCAGTGTATTTACCTGATTTATGTCCTTTACCTGAGTTGAAAGTCTGTTGAATCTGCTCTGAGTGACAGAGTCACTATACATATAATATTTGTCTCTCAAAGTGTATCAGTGGGCTAAATTAAAAAAAAAAAAAAGTTTATTCTGAAGATAAACTACAACTCTAGTGTGTGACTCACTACTATGTGCCCCAGTGCACTCGCTATTGAGTTCTGCCCCTTTAACATCTCTTCAACATCTCATCAATCATTATTAATTGACATTAAAAAATATAGTTTTACCATATGTAAAAAATGTCCGTACATTTTTATTCATTCATTCATCTTCTATACCCGGTTAGTCCTGTTAAAGGTTGCGGGGAGCAGCTGGAGCCTATCCCAGCTGTCATTGGGCAAGAGGGGGGTATACCCTGGACAGGTCGCCAGTCCATCGCAGGGCCCATACATTGTGATTCATGGGAATTTATGGATATATTTTATGTTTAATGGACAGAAATAGTGATACATCACCATTTGCAATTCATTGATTTAATTTTGTGTGATTTAGAGAGAGAAAAATAAATGTTTCCCCTTTGAGAACTGTTCATTTTCACTAATTTTCACAACAAAATGGATCATTTACCCATTTCAAATCAGGTATGAACATACGAATCAGCCAAGAAAGGGAGTGGGTGGAGCTTGTGTGCACACCCTGGGTGACTGACTTAGCGACTCAGATGACTCAAAGACATGATTCTCTTTGGTGAGTGACTCATATAAACTTCTGGGGGTCACAGAGTTCTCAATAGTCACTTTACAAATGGTTAAGATGTTGCTTAAACAACAATAAGCACGGATCACAAAATGTTCAAACAGAGCTCCACACATAGGTACTAGGATGAACTGGTCACTAAATCCCAATCACCCTAGAATGACATCAGAGAGAGGTTTAAATAGAGTGCCTAAAGATAAGGCGCCTGGCTCCTCTGCCTGGATGGAACCACACCAATCAGTCCTCGGTGGAGCCAGGACAAATTACAGGCATGAACCACTGAATGGGGTTTCTTGAGACTTAGCCAGTCACCGATTAGGGGCTGCACATGGACATCTGCATACAAGAACAACTGCAAACACACAACCACATACTGAGACTGACTAAAATATAAACTCTTGGAAGTGTCAAAAAAAAAACAAAAAAAAACTTAGCAACAAGATAGTTAGATAGTTGCTGTTCTCAGTTTTGTGATTTGTAAAACTCTTGCTTGACTAAAACTTGAGGTAACATGGGAGAAACTAAAGACAAATAATGCATGCACAGTCACATCTAACTACACTACCTGTAATCTTGATGCCCTTTGGTAAATTGGCAGATTTGACCTGTTAAAGTGTTGGTTATCACATGTTTGGATATTTTTAGGTAAAAAGCTCATACACATCCTGTTGCATCTTTTCACCAACATCAACAAGCAAGCTGTCTTTGCATCTAGAAAATGCTCTGCTTATTTGGCAGTATATGCTCAAATTTTAAGCATTGTTTCTGAATGGTTCTGTTGTTTGAGTCTACACTGTGTCTGAACTGCCAGTAAAATCAGTGCATATTGTTAGAAGCAACCTGTCTCTGCTAAGCCTGGAACCAACTGAGCACACCAAGAGTGCTGCAGTTGTGTTGTCGGATTGCATAAAGATGGACGCTGAACTGATTTTTGAAAAGGGAAGCCAACCAAAGCAAGAAGAGATCCCCCTGGTGTCTGGCTGCAGTAGAGGTCATAAGCTCCATGCTATGTAAGTGGATGAGACTTAAACCAAATACAACACTAAAATACAGTCAGTCATTTTCTAAACCCGTTTGGTCCTGTTAGGGGTCACGGGGGCCTGGACAGGTCGCCAGTCCATCGCAGGGCCAACATTCACACTCACATGCACACCTACGGGCAATTTAGAATCACCAATTAACCTAACGAGCATGTCTTTGGATGGTGGGAGGAAGCCGGAGTACCTGGAGAGAACCCACGCAGACACAGGGAGAACATGCAAACTCCGCACAGAAAGGCCAGCCGGCCCATGGATTCGAACCGGTGACCTTCTTGCTGTGAGGCATCAGTGCTAACCACCTTCCCACTGTGCCGCCCAACACTAAAATACATGTCAAAGAATTATCAGTATTAATTAATAATATCTGTGTGTATGTGTATGAGTGTGATTGTGTGTGGAAAGTATTAATTAAACAAAGGATGTTATACAGTACATATTTATACAGTCCATGTGTCAGACAGTAATTAAAAATAACATATTGCCCCTGAAATCTATAAAGATAAACAAAATAATAATTTACAAAATCTGCACAGTAAGTTAACATAACTGCAACCTGTCATGTGAAGTGATGGGGTAGGAGGTACTTTTCCCCACTCCATCAGGTCTTTTGTGTATTCAAACTGTAATTTAGCTTCAGATTTTATTCAGTGTTGCTCCGGTCCAGTCTATTGCAGCTTAGTGTATTGATTGCACATAGTTCCTTACAGCCCAGTAGCAAAAGCTCTGCAGTCCTATAGCAGTGGCTTGGGACCCCAGCAGTCTGTTACATATTTATATCTGTAAAGGTTATCATGCATCCAACATGATATATACAAAAAAACAAGCTAAAATGAGGGCAGCTGGAATTGTAGGGTTTCTTGAGGACGTCTCACCTCTCAATCCATGTAGCTCCTTCAGTACTGAGGATTTAGACTGTGTGTTTTATTTCCATGCAATAATGTTTACATTCTGCATCCCAGAAAAGTATGTCTCTGCAACCTGAGGATCTTATCCTAAGCCTAGGGTCTATATTGTTGAAGACAAAAAGAAGGCAAGAATAAACTGTCAGGACACAAGTATAGGGGGACTATGTAGAGATTATTTAGTAATCTTGCTTCATCCCAAATAAAGTACACAAACATGTACACTCAGTCAAATACTCACATGCTGGCATTTACTGACAGACACAGATACATTGGTGGTAATACACACACCTACAATTCACAGTGATGCAGTGGGCACAGTAAAGCAGCCCCTTGACACTGATCTATAGTCAGCGATTTATTACTCCCTCTAATGAGTGAGGTGAGATGGCTGTTCTCAAAGCAACTCCCCACCGGACCACTGCAATGCTGCAGCAAATTACATCCAGACCAACATGCATACACACTGACAGAGGTATACATATTAAAATATCTTTCACTCTCCTATCACCTCATTTTATTTGCTGCTTTTATTCCTAATATTCATCTCCTCTTCTTCCTACAAATGTGCACATGCTGTCTGTGTTTGAAGCCATGCGTGATGGCGCAGCACTCGTTGCTGATCAATATTGAGAGTGCAGTTATAGGGCGATTAAGTGGGCAGTCGCCTTCAGAGGAGGTGTCTGGTGAACCGGTGAACCACATTCACTTCTTGTGCCTGTAATCACTCGCTGGGGAAATTAACAGATGAAGATAAAGAGGATGAGTGAAAGAGAACATATTCATTTATTGAATCTTTAAGGGTTAAGTGGTAACTCACGTACCCTCCCTTACACACACGTCGTCTCTCTGTCTCTCACACATGCACACAAGTTTAAGGCACCACTTGATAGTTACATTGATCTTCTTCGCTCTGGTCAGAGTTGCAGCTCCGACCTGCAGAAGATAGATGAATGGTTCAAAATCAGGGATTTAAATTCATATAAGACACTTATAATTAAATAACTGTATGTTAATGTTTGTTGCTGGCTCCGCCATGCTTCTGATTACATGCTACACCCCCATGTCAAACAACTGGATGATGCACACCAACCACTGGCAGTAGATGGAGATTGCACAGTGGGAACATTGCACGTGAACTAATCATGCATAGGTAATTATGTGTAAACTAGGATTTGGCAGGAAGAAGTTGGCAGCTATATTAACGACCTGTGGGTTCAGCTTTGATAAAGGAACTAGCATGTGCAGCACTGACATTTCACAAAATGTAATACTGGGACAGCAGCAGTCCAAATGTTTTTGATGAGTATTGTTTTCTTCCACGCTGAAGTCAAATGAGCTTACATGTAGCAGAATAACATTATCCTCACATGAGGTAGCTGAAAAATTGATGGAAATTGGTGGAAATTCACTGTGAAAGAGGAGGTAATATAAGTGTGAAATATTTTTGTACAAGGCAATTTGGCACACAGTGTAATTTTCAAGTCAAAATAAAAGAAAGAAAGAAAAATGCCTCTTCACAATATCCATGTTTGGTTCATTACCCCACCAACTGGAAATTCTAAGAAGCTATAAACCTTTAGCTCTCTTTTCTGCCATATGTTTCCACTCAATTTTCCTTATTTTTTTAGATATAGGTCAGTTAAACAGCAGCCTCATATCTTCAAAATATGCCATGAAAAATTCAGCACCACCAGAGACATCACTGTTTTTAGGGAATGTAATAGTTGGTCTTCTTATAAACACCTTCCAACAGAAATATTTCCATATGATATCACATTACAAAACCAGGAGCATGCTTACATTTCTCAGTATGCTTACAGATTTATTCTTTGTATTATATAACATACATAAAGTCTCTCTCTCTCCACCTAAAGCAGTGAATGGTTCTGTTTTTACGACACACGTCGCTCCCAGGTTGGATTCAATGATAGTGTAAGCTTCCTCTGGAGATTTTCTACCTTGAAAACCACTTACCAAAACACATTAAGGGCACGGCTGGTCAGTTCTCTATTTGATAAATCCTTCAAGTATTGAAGTGCATGACAGCTGAAAACATGTATTTCTTATTCTTTGTGACAACACGTGGCTGTCTGTGATTCTTCATTTAATGAAGCACCCCAAGGTTTAGTCTTTTAATGACATGAGATGATGAAGCCTTTTGTTTCTGGGTGCGTAGCCTGAGGATAATAATGTTAAAATGTACAACACTGATTGAACTAAGATCAGAAGAACAAAGGAGAAGCAAAGGGAGATTTTTGTCTTCATAAGCTATAAGGGGCAGGTAAATTACTTGAACAGACCTTTTTATCACGCGAGATAAGTAGAGAGGTAAGAAAATTGATTGTGTCATTTATTGAAATTAGAGGTGTTCCAGGACTTACTAAGAAACAGTTTGAACTCACTAATTATGTTCTATAATTAATTCAAATTTACTTCAACGATCCCTTTCAGGGACCTTTATCTTTTGTTGTCTCCTTTACAACAAGGTCGAAAGTTCAGCTACACAACACTTTTTGTCCTGAATATCTTTCTTTATGCATGGCTGAACACTGTGTAGGTTATTTGTTATCATTAAAATTGATTTACTCAGCTATTATGATTGGTTCAACCTATCCATTGTCTTTTAATTGGTTCTCATTAATTAGTTAGTGAATTAGGGCACAGAGAAACAAGGCGGTATTTGGTTTTGATTATATGGTCAGAGTGCTATGAATACTGAGTACTGAACAGGTCACTATGTCGGTGCTGATTTAATCACAGGTAAAGGTAACCGAGGAGCCAGCCAAGAAAAGTGCTACTTTTGAAACATTTGCACAAGTACAAATGTTGTGCATCCAGACCAGGCCTGGTAGACACTAAATGAAGCCATGACTAAAAATGGGGATTGGGATTTTCTACATTCTATCGCATTTTGCACTCATAGTTATTGAGGACTGAATTTTGCATATCTTCTGCCATACTTCTGTCTGCTCTGTTTGTATGTTTTCAATGAACATGAAAAGGGGTAGTGAACTCTCATTTGTCATTATGCACATCTATGTGCATGTCTATTGCTGTATAGTGTCCATAATATAATTCATTCACTGCATGCAGTGATTATGTACTGTTCCCAGTGAAGGCTGAAATGTGGCACCAGGTACAGGGAGGGTGGGTGTTTAAATAAGATACAATATCAACCGTCATGGAAAGCTTTATGTGCCATGATTTCAACTGACTACATTTTGGATTTTTGTTGGCAGGTGGCCACAGTATAAGGGGTATACTACTTAGACAGCAGATCAGGAAGGACTTGGGTTCAATTTATACCAAATTCAGACATGAGGATCCTCTTATTTTGCATTCATCCCTGATTTAATACAGAATTTTAATTACAACAATGTGTGTGGAAATTGAAAAAAAAGTATATAAAGTTAAGACAATCTTTCTATTTTATAAATGTTTTTGTAACAGCTGCACTTTGACTGGATGAACTCAACACGTCTGAACAAACGTCATAACTATGTTCTTCAAGCATGATTTGTTATGTTCTACGGAGTTTCTTGTGATGTCAGGGGTGTTTGGCTTCTCAGTCCTTCAGTGATCCTTAAATGTTCTGTGAGGTTGAGGTGAGGTGACTGTATAGGAAAGTCCATGACAGTCAGTGCTCCTTGGTCCTCTTTGGTCTTCAAGTAGTTCATATGTTTATCCAAGGTCAGGTCACAGTGGCCAGAGGTTGAGAAAGGAATTCTAGACATCCCTCATCCCAGCAGCACATCTTGATTAATCCCAAGGTATTCCAATGTAAGCTGGAAACTTTTCCAAGCTGGAAAAGTGTCCGTAGTGCAAAGTCCTGCTCTTGCTCTCCCACCAAAAAACAAAACCTTCTCTGGACTTTAACAATAACAGTCGACATCACTGAACATGCAATACATGAAACACTTGCTGGCAAGTCCCTTGTCAGGTCTGAATCCAGGTGCTGCTTTTCCAAATCTGGGTGAGGTGTTGCAACTAATTTTTTCCCATTCCATCAAGGTCTTTGAGGGAGTGTCTGTGGTTATTTCCCTGTTTCAGACCTTCAGAAAACATGCAAGGTGTAGCATATCTGAAGATACTGGGGCTGTTTCATCTTGGTCAGGTTGGAGTGAATTTGGTGCCAATGTCAAACCTCTAAAAATCAAACTTCAAAGAGACACAGTGTATCCTCTAAGACATTAATAGACAGCCTTGGTTTGACAATAATCAATTTAACTGATCCAGTTTACAGAAAGTGTTTAAGGCTCTAAAATTTAGAGTATGATACACTGAGCAACTTGGCTGCCCCACGTCCACACAATTTACCTTCCGATGCCTTCTCAATAAAACGGGCAGGGCAAGTACACAACCAGACATTTGGACTGTACTTGGTCATACGTATACTTTGAATTGGGACAGTACTTGGCCAGTGACTGATGATGTTTGTCATGTGCACAAGAATGCATATTGATATACGCCACAAGTAGTTGAACAAGACTCACAACATCTATTTCCTCTATTTACCCACATCAGGATCTCCCAGGAAGAGATGGACAAGAGCTGGACCAGTATTCCTTGATTATCCTGCTGCTACCATGACCCTATCATGGATATGCTGAAGAGAAACACACATAAACATGTATGAACAAACACTGAATGTAACCGCCTATTTCTGTTAAGGGTTGCGGGGTCTGCTTGAGCCTGTCCCAGCTGTCATCAGGTGAGAGGTGGGGGTACAACCTGGACAGGTTGCCAGTCCATCACAGGGCTAGAGAGATAGACAACCATTCACACTCACACCTACAGCAATTTTAGAATCTCCAATGAACCTAAGCACCTAAACCTAAGCAGCCTTTGGTCCTAAGCATGTGCCATATCTTCTGAATCCCCCAAACTATACATATTCAGAACTCACGCCAGTTAATGTCATTTGCCAAATTTCTGCAAAGTCTCACATGTGGCAACACAGTGTTGTTTAATATTCATAAAGAATAATAATAAACTGTATTTCACCAAACTTTAAACTCAGTTGTTACTTCTTCAGACTGAAAAGACTACGAGCTGTTTTTCTACATTTACTATGGTCATGTCATGTTCTCTGTATCACTTGACAGCTCACAAGTCAGCCCTGAATTGTCTCAACCCCAGCAGTATCTGCATTTCCCTGATTACTATCCAGCTGTGTTCTGGGGTTTCGTAGTGTTAGATGCAGAGTATCAGGTCCCTGTCTGTCAGTTGTCTTGTTCTAACCTGTGAGTCTGACAGCCCGGATTCCTGTGTTACGGTACATACAAGCTTTTCAGAGAGATTTCCTCTCTTGCCTGCCTTCAATTCCCCTGCCGTTGTCAGTTTCCTCCTCTTTGGACCACCCTAGGGATTATATTTATGTCTCTAGGGGAGGACCATGTCTATGTAAAAAAAAATATATATAGATTACATTCTGAAGACATTATGCATGTTAGATAAACTGCTCCACACATGGCAGCCTCCTGCTCTGAATGTACGCATTGTTGTGTGAATAACTGGAGGGGTTAAATACAAAGAACAAATTTTCCCATGAGTGACTGATAAAGGGAATGAAAATGCCAAAAACATGTAGATGTGCTGAACTGTCAAACTGTTTTCATTAATTGATTATTTGGGTGTGTCAGAAATTTTGGGGGTTAAGTATCATGTATCCTCCAATTTAGAGTACATTACCATTAGTGGTTCCCCTGCTTGATTACGGGTTGTTACTACAACATCTAGTTTTATGCCAATTTGCAGCAGCTTGGTCATTTTTATGCTAAATGTTTAGGAGGCAATACCCCCTAACATTATGGACTGTTGCTATGAAAGTGACAGACTATGTTAGTAGTTTATAATGTCATAATCTACTCATACATGTGGAATAAATCCTGTCTGAGACGGGTTTTACCATACTTCCAGGGATTGAACTGCTAGCCCTATAGTTGTCCCTATAGACCACGATAGTTTGTGGTAATAAGACATATTAGATCTTAAGTCTAGGGGTGATGGCAACACAGCCTTTTTCTGTTAAATAAAATGAAGTTAAATTAAAGTTACAAGCAGAGATGAATGAGTCTCTGCATCAAGTGCCTGGCTAGGCTTCGGTTGGGCCCCTGTGTATGTTGAACTGTACATTTACACATCTCAAAACAGAGGAAAATCATGTTCTATAATATAAGCAGGTAAAGTCCATGGTAGAGAGACACTTACACAGCTCCTTATTTCTTGCAAGAATTATTTTGAGAGTTCGCTCTTATTGGATTTTACATCAGTCAGTAATGACAGGAAAAAGAGAAGAATGTGACCCTTAACAAAAGTTCCTGGGTGAAACAGCAGCTCATTTTACTCACTGCCGTTTTTTCCACAGTGTCACTGCAACCCCTTTCATTAGCTGTTTTGAAACTTAAGACCAACATCACACTGCAAGTGGACTACGTTTTTAGGAAACTGGAAAAGTCTGTATGTATTGAATTGAGTATCATATCTTCTTGGTAAGCACCTTTCTATGAATTTGTTACTTATTTTTCCACTATCAGTGGATCCAAAGAATATACTAGAGGTACAAGGTAACATAATCTTTATCTTGGGGCAACTGTGGCTCAGTAGGTAGAGCGGGTTGTCCACGAACCAGAGGATTAGCGGTTTCAATCCCCGGAATGTGCCACATGTCGAAGTGTCCTTGAGCAAGACACTGAACCCCCAGTTGCTCCCAGTGCGTGGCACTGGTGTGTGAATGTGTGCGTGCTTGTGTGAGTGAATGGGTAGATGTGTCTCTGACTGTAAAAGCGCTTTGAGTACCAATAGGTAGAAAAGCGCTATATAAAAGCAAGGCCATTTGCCATTTAATGTTTTTAATAGGGGCGGGGCTTTAATGTGTTAATTACAATTATAAAACGGAAAGGTGAAATCCAGCGATCTGATTGGCTGTTAACCGTGGTATATTGAGCATATACCACGGCTACTATTCTAAAAAGCCTTATCGCAGCATATCATTCCGCGTCAGGGAAGCAACAATGTTTCCATGACAACAAAGTACAACTGACGGTGGCAACAGAGTAGCCGGCTTTTGACTTTTATTTTTCGGTGGCATTAACAACAAACATGTACGTGCTGTACGTGCGTCACGTGAGTAAGCGTATTACGTCATTTCCTGCTTCTGCACCGTGTGGTATTGCTGTTTACGGACTGTTAGCTTTGCTCTAATTTCATAAAACTTTCGGTTTATAGTGAGAACTTTTCACGTTCCTTCAATCACCACTGCTACTTTTTTGAACCACACATAATCCCTCGTCTTACTAAACTTTGCCAACTTCAGCGACTATGGCTTCTCCCTCTGCTTCCCCTTCTCTGTCCTGTGTCTCTTGCCACATGTTTAGCTACTCCTCTGCCTCCTTTAGTGGTAATGGTATGTGTAAAAAATGTAGTTTATTCGTAGCATTGGAGGCGAGGCTTTCTGAATTGGAAGCACGGCTCCGCACCGTTGAAAAACAACCAGCAGCTAGCCAGGGCCCTGTAGCCGGTGCGGACCGACCTAGAGTAGCTCCTGTTAGCGTAGCTCCAGTTAGCTGTCCCCCGACAGCTCCCGAGCAGCCGGGAAACCAGGGCGGCTGGGTGACGGTACGAAGGAGGCATAGTACCACTCGGCCCGTGGATCACCACCAAACCCTTCGCGTCTCCAACAGATTTTCCCCACTCAGCGACACACCCGCTGAGAAACCAACTCTGGTGATTGGCGACTCTATTTTACGGAACGTGAAGATAGAGAATCCAGCGGCCATTGTTAAATGCATTCCAGGGGCCAGAGCGGGCGACACTAAATCTTATCTCAAACTGCTGGCTAAGACTAAGGTTAAATACGGTAAAATTGTTATTCACGTCGGCAGTAACGACACCCGGTTACGCCAATCGGAGGTCACAAAGCTTAATGTTGAATCGGTGTGTACGTTTGCTAAAACCATGTCGGACTCCGTAGTTTTCTCTGGTCCCCTGCCCAATCTGACCAATGATGACATGTTTAGTCGCACGTCATCATTCCATCGCTGGTTATCTAGGTGGTGTCCAGAAAACAACGTGGCCTTCATAGATAATTGGCACACTTTCTGGGGAAAACCTGGTCTGATTAGGCGAGATGGCATCCACCCCACTTTAGCGGGTGCTGCACTCATCTCTAGGAATATGGCTAATTTTATTAACCCCCCGAAACCATGACAACCCAGAGTTCAGACCAGGAGGCAGAGTTGTAGTCTTACACACTTCTCTGCCGCTTCTCTAGCACCGTCGCACAACCAAAATTCTATAAACTCTATAGATGTTCTGTCTGCTCCTAGATTATTTAAACCAAAAAACAACAACAGAGGAGTTACTCATTGGAACCTGGTACAAATCAGAACAACGTCATTGACAGAACAGAAGAATAGGAAAATTAAATGTGGTCTTTTAAATATCAGATCTCTCTCATCCAAATCTCTTTTAGTGAATGATCTGATAACTGACCATCAGATTGATCTATTTAGTTTGACTGAAACGTGGCTGCAGGATGATGAATATGTTAGTTTAAATGAGTCTACGCCACCCAGTCATAGTAATTATCACATTCCTAGAAGCACAGGTAGAGGAGGAGGAGTGGCAGCAATCTTCCACTCTGATTTATCTATTAATCCTAGACCTAAGGAGAGCTTTAATTCATTTGAAAGTCTTACCCTTAGTCTTGCTCATCCAGACCGGAAGACACAAAAACCAATTCTTTTTGTTGTGGTATATCGCCCACCTGCTCCTTATTCTGAGTTTTTAGCTGAATTCTCTGAGTTTTTATGTGATTTAGTTCTTAGAACAGATAAAGTCATTATAGTAGGTGACTTTAACATCCATGTTGATGTTGTCAGTGACAGCCTTAGCTCGTCATTTACATCATTACTAGATTCAATTGGCTTTTCTCAGAATGTAAACGGATCAACTCACAGTTTTAATCACACCTTAGATCTGGTATTAACATACGGCTTAGAAACTGAAGGTCTAACTATATTTAGCCATAACCCTCTTTTATCTGACCACTTTCTAATAACCTTTGAATTTACTATAATGGATTACACAGGACCTGAAAAGACATATCATTACAGTAGATGTCTATCTGATGATGCTGTAACTAGATATAAAGAATTAATTCCTTCTTTATTCATCCCAGTGCCATGTGTCAGAGATGTGGACGACAGCAACCACAATTTAACTCCTGCACTATTAGATGATTTTGTCGACGGCACTGCAGCATCGCTTAGTTCAGCTCTAAACGTAGTTGCTCCTCTGAAAAAGAAGGTAAAAAATCGGAGGAGGCTAGCTCCCTGGTATAATCCGCAGTTACGCTGTTTAAAACAGGCAGCCCGAAAGCTAGAAAGAATTTGGCACTCCACTAATTCTGAAGAAGCTCACATAGCCTGGAAAGATAGTTTAACGACTTATAAAAAAGCTCTCCGTAGTATTAGAACAGCGTACTATTCATCATTAATAGAAGATAACAAAAACAACCCTCGATTTCTTTTCAGCACTGTAGCCAGGCTGACAAAGAGCCACAGCTCTGTTGAGCCATCTATTCCTTCAGCCCTCAGTAGTAATGACTTCATCAGCTTCTTTACCAATAAAATTGTTGACATCAGGGAAAACATTCAAGGCATCGTTCCGACGACTGTCAAAGATGTAAGTACAGTGACTTTAGAAATTTCTGTTAGACCTTATCAACATCTGGAATCCTTCTCCCCAGTAGATCTTCTCGAGCTATCTTCAACAATTAAAGCATCTAAACCATCAACTTGTCTTCTAGATCCAATCCCAACTAAATTGCTCAAAGAAGTTCTTCCTTTAATCAACACCTCCATATTGAACCAGATAAATTTATCTTTATTAACAGGATATGTGCCTCAGTCTTTTAAGATTGCTGTAATTAAGCCCCTACTTAAGAAAGCCACTCTAGATCCAAATGTTTTAGCCAACTATAGACCAATCTCCAACCTTCCTTTTATTTCCAAAATTCTAGAAAAAGTTGTTGCTAATCAGTTGTGTGACCACTTAAACAGGAATGGTCTGTTTGAAGAGTTTCAGTCAGGTTTTAGAGTTCATCATAGTACAGAAACAGCTCTGGTTAAAGTTACCAATGATCTCCTCATGGCTTCAGATAGTGGACTTGTCTCTATACTGGTTCTGCTAGATCTCAGTGCTGCATTTGACACTATTGATCATAATATTTTACTACAGAGACTTGAAAGTGAGATCCAGATTAAAGGAACTGCATTAGATTGGTTTGAATCCTATCTGTCTGACAGATTCCAGTTTGTTCATATCAACCATGATTCCTCTACTTATACTAAAGTAAGCTATGGAGTTCCTCAGGGTTCTGTGCTGGGACCAATACTCTTCACATTATACATGTTGCCATTAGGGAAGATTATTAGAAAACATGGCATAAACTTCCATTGTTACGCAGATGACACCCAGCTATATTTATCTATGAAACCAGATGAAACTAATCAGCTGGTTAAACTCCAAGCATGCCTTAAAGACATAAAGGCTTGGATGACCTGTAATTTCTTACTCTTGAACTCAGACAAAACAGAAGTTATTGTATTTGGTCCTAAGCATCTCAGAGATTCATTATCTAATCACATGGTTTCTTTGGATGGCATTACCTTGGCCTCCAGTACTACTGTGAAAAACCTTGGTGTTATATTTGACGAGGATATGTCCTTTAAATGTCACATTAAGCAAGTAACCAGGACTGCCTTCTTTCATCTACGTAATATCATCAAAATTAGGAACATCCTGTCTCAGAGTGATGCTGAGAAACTAGTTCATGCATTTGTGTCTTCCAGACTGGATTATTGTAATTCATTACTGTCTGGCTGTCCAAATAACTCTTTAAAAAGCCTCCAACTGATTCAAAATGCTGCAGCAAGAGCATTGACAGGAATTAGCAAGAGAGATCATATTACTCCAGTTTTAGCTTCTCTTCACTGGCTCCCCTTAAAGTCTAGAATAGAATTTAAAATCCTCCTCCTTACATACAAGGCCCTTAAAGGCCTAGCTCCATCATATCTTAAAGACCTCATTGTACCATATTATCCCAACAGATCACTTCGGTCTGAAAGTGCAGGCCTACTTGTGGTTCCTAGAATTTTAAAAAGTAGAATGGGAGGTAGAGCTTTCAGCTATCAGGCTCCTCTCCTGTGGAACCAGCTCCCAGTTTGGGTTCGGGAAGCAGACACTCTCTCTATTTTTAAAGTCAGGCTTAAGACTTTCCTTTTTGATCAAGCTTATAGTTAGGGCTGGACTAAACCATCCCTTAGTTATGCTGCTATAGGCTTAGGCTGCTGGGGGACAATGCACCAAACACATGTTCTCCTTCTTTCTTCTCTCTCCTCTCTCGTGTCCTCCACTTTCTTTTCTCTGGCACAGAGCTCCTCCCTCTAAATTCCTATCTGTTACTAGTCATGACATTCTGTGCTATTACTATGTAGAATGTTTACTGCTGCTCTCCCTTTTTCCGAGTATCTCTGGCCTGGAGTTGAGTGTTTCCTGTGGAGCTCCATACTACATCTGTTGTCGTGGTCTCATCATTCTGCCCAGTCTCCATGGAATCCTGCTGTTATCCACTCCTACCAGAATGAACGATTCTCCAACCTGCTGATGATTCCCCTTACATTTTCTAACCGTCATTAACATCATTAGTTTGTACCATAGCATCCCACCTGTATGCTTTAGTCAGATGTGTGTATCTATGACAGATGTATGTTTATCTTGCTGTTCTCTTTCTCTGTCTGTACCTGGCTGGCCTTAGGCAGAAGGGTCCCTCCATATGAGCTGGGTTCTGCTCAAGGTTTCTTCCTGTTAAAAGGGAGTTTTTCCTTGCCACCGTCGCCTGCGGGCTTGCTCTGGGGGTTTTAGGCCGGGTCTTGTAAAGCGTCTTGAGACGATTTGTATTGTTTTTGACGCTATATAAATAAAGCTGAATTGAATTGAATTGAAAACAACTATGTTCACGGTTAACTTTGATCTCCGCGGGGGGTTAACGATGGACGAGTGGATTGACGAGTGCCTGTCACCAAAGAAACAGCCCAGAAAAAGACGACATGCGGAGCTGACGTCAGGAGACCTCGATCAGCTGAATAAAAACGTAATTGATTGTGTATTCCTCTTCTCCGTTGTCATTATTGTCAGAGAAGCAACAATGTCTCCATGGCAACAACCAACTGTTACAGTAGGAGGCTAGGTAGCAAAAGTAGCCGAAGTGTTTGACAAGGTTAATAAATGGATTAAATTCGTTGAATTCACATGTTTAAGGTTAACTTTCACCTCCGGATATGGTAGGGGACTGAGGAGTGACCTGCTCCTGAAGAAAAAGGCGAGGAAAAGAGACATGCAGAGCTAACGTCCGGAAAGGAGGGACTATTTTTTTCATAATGGGGCTATTTTATCAGTTAGGTAGGCTAATTTGTGATTGATTTTTTTTTTTTTTTTGTACCTGAAATTGATTGCGTATCCCTCTTCCATATTGCCTTTATTGGTAACCGTTTTATAAAAGCAATATATCACGACAGGCCGTGGTATATGCTCATTATACCACGACTAAGGGGCGTTGTTCGGCCCGACGCGAAGTGATATATTGCTTAATTAATTAATTACAAAAAACATGAATGCTTTAAAAAAAGAATGCGGGTTTGCATTCCAGAGCTAACGGCTAGCAAAATGGAGGAATCGAATGAAAGCACATTGCTAGAACTGCGTTGCTGGGACTAACGTGCCCAACACTGTCAACTACAGACCATAAAGTGAATCCCTCGTCTATCCCCAAATACTTATAAATTAGATAATCTCTCCAGGGAATATTAGGATAGGTGCTGTGACTTCCTCCCGATCAAAGCATTACATTCTCCTCCCTGCAACAACTGAGAGGTAAAATAATTTAGATTTAAAATAAGATTTTTTTAATTGGTGCTCATGTCTTGTTTGTCCTTAAATAAGTACAGATACTCCAGTCAAGCCAATCAATACTCCTAACTTTAACCTGAGGCTTTAAATTTTCCTAAGCATTGATCTGTATAAGTGTATAATACATATTTCAATATCATAGCTCCCTCTATGTGCGTGTGTGTGTGTGTACGTGCGTGTGTGTTCAGCCACCTCTTACTGCTGGTTTATAGTGCCATTGTCTCAGTCAGTTCTTTCTGGAATGTGCAATTCTTTGTAACCAAATTTGTTCAACTTAACAATGTTGTGTGACTCAGACTAATTGGTCCAATTATGGGCCAACGTCCCACAAGGACAAAGCTTGAGTGACCAATACCATCTGTTGATGGAACACCCTCTCAGTTTGGATCTGTCAGTCTGCATATAGTACATGGATGAACACACACAATGCAAAAACATTATATTTTCAAAAATATATCTATGGATTTAATGTCCAATCTTTAAATTATGATGAAAGAGGAAACAACAGGAAGCAACATCTGTCTAGCTTCTAAAAGTCAGTCCATCATGCTTCTGATAGACAATGCTTCAATATGCTATTAAGGAACCATGTTGTGCTGACATCCATCTTGGCTACAAATTTAGAATGCTTTTGTGTTATGCACTCATGTTACATTGAGCAGATTGTAGGGGCAGCTGCTTGATGGAAAATCTGTGTACAACAGACAGTTATAATTTTGAGTCATATAACGGATAGGCCTTTTTCAGCAAAGACATTTTAAATGACACTAAAGAAAAAACATATAAATACTAAAATTAAGATTGGATGAAATCCATTTAGTTTTTAGATCTTACTGTTCGAGTAACATTCACTCCAGCTGACTGTCACATTGCATGGCTTCTGGGACACTTCAGTAGAACAGAGTCATTGTTAATTGTAGTAATTGCAGCTTTTGCTTTCAGTAAGAACACACAAGTCTAGGGAACTGCATTGTAAATGGTTATAAAGCCACTACTCACAATGCTATCACAATAAAACAACATTTTTGTGGGGAGATTTTCAGATTGTGCTACACTGTGCACATGACAATAAACACTTTGAGTCTTGAATCTTAAAGAAAATAAGAACATAAAACTTTTTGTGTTATGCCACGACAATGTATGTAAATAACAAGTCAAAGGAAACCAGTCAGTGTTGACAGCTATACTCGTTAAAAAAGAAGTGCATCTGTTGGAAATGGATGTGAGATGGATGAGTGACAAATGAGGCTCAAACACCCTACGTGTAGAGTAGCCACGAGAACAGAATAACAACAGCACTATGTTTTAAGTTACTGAGCAGAGCATGGGCTGAATAATTTGTGTATAATGCTGATATCCCAGTACTACTGATAAATCAGTCTGAAGACAGATTTGTCAGTTATGTCACATCAAATCATGAAAAAGTGGCTGAGTAAATGTATGACACATAAAAAAAACAACACATTAAATATAATCATTTCTATACAATACTATGGCATGATACTACACTATAATCTCACGGCCTTACAATTACACTATAATTACTCCCACACATGCATTTAACCTCCCCCTCTTACTAAAACACCCTGGGATCTCATTGTGTCTAAGCATCTCTCATGCACAATATTTGGCACATGAGAGGCCCTTACAGCATCTATAAATTACCATTCAGTGCTTAAGGTTGTTTAGACATGTCTTGAACAATACTACAGTATTTGACATTCTGATATAAAAAAGGAATAGTGTAAAAATACATGAGCTCTGTTTCTCCATCCAATACTTCACATGCATCTCTGTTTCAAAACTGTTTAAAGCCCATAACGTACAGTAAGAGCTCTATGAGATTTTACACCGTACACTTGTTTGAACTGTGTCCTTATGTGTAGATAAGAGAGCGATAAAGAGGGTTCTGGTGAGACATTGAAGGCACTCTAGTCAAACATCTCCAAGCATAATCATAAAATGGACAAAAGATATATTTTGCATGATACAAACGTTTGTATGACACTCTTCAAAGCAAATGTTTCACCTTCTCTATTCAAGGAAATACTGTAGCAGCCATGAAGGTAATTCACAGGATTAATGTTGTTTGCAATATGAGGCACAATAAGATATTTTAAATCACTAGTATTCAAGAAGAAATAACTAAGTCACTTTTAAACTTGCAGGAATTGGCTTTACCTGACCTTAAAAAAAAAAAAAAAAAAAAAAAAAGCTCCAGTTTTAACAGTGCTTCAAACTATGTATGTGACTTGATTCTTGCCTCAGAATTTTTGCTGGTGTCAAAATGTGTTTTGTTGTGATTGCAGACATGGCATGTGTTTGTTTCCAGAATGCAACAGCTAAGAACCTAATCTACATATTTATAACTCTGTTTGATATCATTAATTTTATCTTTGATATATGCATTGGTGTGTGTGTGTGTGGGTGTACGTGTGTGTGTTTCTGATTGATGTGCATTATGCTTCATCTCAGCATAAACTGCGAATGAAGATTAAAGGAAAATGGGGATTCAGCAGAACGTTCTTAGAGTTGGTTCGCACGTAAGCAAGATAAGTGAAAAACGAAAATGCACACACACACACACACACACACAACCACGCATGCCTCACACACACAGTGACTAAATCTTTTTCACATTTGTTTCATCCGGCTGATCTGTTGATCTGTATTTATTTAAACATCAGAACCACTGCAGATGTCAGATAACCCCTGGCTTTACTCCCTCTGTTTCTCAAATTTAAACGAGCTTCATCAGCAGGAAATATTTCAGCATCTGTTTGCCAAAAAAACACTATGACAAACTTGAAGAATGATAAATCACTGAGCAATATGTCATCGCCAAATTACAATCTATTAATCAATGAGCATTTCATTAGTCCTGTTTCTGGTTAAGAAAATGTTTTGATTTTTTTTTTGTCTTTGTTTTCTTTCTACCTCTTTCTCTCCCTTTTTGTCAGATTCTTGAAATCTGCATGCAGCTCTATCCGTCATATATAATCATAGTATGAAATCCTGCTCCGGGGCAGTGATATGGGTATTATTTAGACAGACGCAAACATAAATTCCATTTTGAGTCAGAATTGCAATACAGTGTGCTTGTTATTAATGTGGTATAATGCAGTAGTAGCTCTTCAACCAAGCGCAAGCAAGTTTTATTCTGCAAGCTTCCTTACTAGACATTGTGAATGTATCTGTGTTTTACGTAGTACTCCACTATTTAATGAGACAAGAAATTTGGGCTTTTTGGGCACATCGATATGGCTAAATTTTACAGCACCTTTTCCAGATTTGTGTTTCAACATTTTGATTATGGGTAATGTCAAGGAATAGAATCTTGGGTAGTTTGTCTGAGAGAAAATGGAGTTACGTGCTGAATGGATACATAAAGGTCTGCACTTTGCAGAAGACTCAAATGGGGACTGCTTATTTAAACAGCTTTATGCAACATCAGTTTTTTTAAATTTTTGCAAAGTATAAATACAGGCAAATCAAGGTGCAGTATGTCACAAATAGCCACAGATGACTGGTGCTGACACAGCCGAGACAAGAAAAGAGTTGTGATATTTATTGCAGTTTTTGGGGAATCACCAGGCTGTAGTTGAGAACCAAGAAATTGAGACAGTGCACAGTTAGATACTGATGTAGCACATCGGGAGTGGAATATGGTGTTGGTGGTTTGGGCAGAGAAGCAGGACTGACCACATGAAGGGCAGCAGACAGAGACAGAACGGCAAGGCAGACATAGAACAGTGCAATAACTGAAAGCTGAAAGGTAAAATTGATTTAAAAAAATAAAAAAAATTGCTCAAAACATGGTGATACTGACAGGTAGCAGAGTCCATGATCTGGAAGTGTTAGGGCTGACTATTTATAGAGATCTTGATTATGGAACTGGTTGCGGCAGGTGGGCCACTGCTCTGACTCCAGTAACACCTGTCTTGTCTCTCTGCTGATTATTTTATCTGGTTACACTGGTCGGTCCTGGAAGTATAGTATATGCTCATAACTGCTATACAGAGTATTGTCAAATACTACTCGCAACTCAATCAACAGAACTGAACTGTACTGACTCACATAAATCTTGTCAATATTCATATATGCAGTTTGAACTGAGCCATATTTAAATATGCTTTTTGACTTGTCGTTCCTTGCGGAGACAAGAAAAAATAGCAAACTAGATTGTATCAAGGAGAGCAGCTTATCACAATGTGAGTCTGGTAACACTCCATTTGGATTTCATTATGGCCCGTGTTTCAGCTGATACAAACCAAGAAACGTTTTGTCTCATCTGTTCAAAGGACATTTTCCCAGAAGCTTAGTGGCTTGTCATTGTCAATATACATTTTTGCAAATTTGTCTTCCATTAAGTCCCCTTTGGCTCAAACACTGAAGGTATGATCTGACTCTGTTGTACCTTGACCTCTAATCTCTCTGGAAGTTGTTCTGGACTCTTTGGTTACCATTCATATTATCAGTCCTTTCAGTTGTTATCAGTTGTCCTCTTGCGCCCATGTCCAGGGAGGTTGGTTACAGTCCTGTGGGCCTTAAACCTCTCAATAATAGGCACAACTGTAGTCACAGGAACATCAAGCTGCTTGGAAATGGTCTTCTAGCCTTTACCTTTAATATGCTTGTCCAGTGACTACTTTTCACCCTTTAATAGTCAGACTGACTGGTTACAAGTCTGAAGACATCTGTGATGCTGTGATGATGTCTCTATGGTCCAATTATTTTCAGTCTTTCCATTAGTTTGTTTCTTAAAATGATTCTTTTGAACCACAATTCAAAAGCAATGTCTAATTTTCATTAGTTCATTTTCAGTAAATTTCATTCATTCAGTTTTCCAGTTTTCAAGTTATTTCAGTGACTATACATGGGATTTTCTTTCTTTAATGGGAGGCTACCAACAATTTTGTCCACTTGTGTATACAACTTCAGCTCAGGCTTATCTATGCTCTGCATGTTTCACATTCAAATGCAACATGTAGCCATAATGTAGCCATAGCCTGTTCTTTCTGTTTTTAGCTTTTCTTTGGTTACTGAGCATCCAGACAGTTCCTGTCTACACTGAGTATAATTAATTAACTTTGTTGAACCATCATACCAGACTACAATAGTGCGGGATAATGCAACACCATCTGATGAAGTAAGAAGTCACCTTGCAATGATGACAATTAAAAAAACATTAAAAAGACATAAAAAAAAATGAAAACAAAAAAATAGTTTTTATTATGTTTGGGGGAAATTAATCCACTGCACTCCACAGCACATCCTCTACAATAGCTCACTGATATCTTGTCTATTTTTAAAGAAAAGACAAATGTAGGCATATCAGCAGAACCCTGGTGGAGTTTAGGGTGATACTAATGATGTTATTTCTTAGGAGATACTGGTTGTCTTTTCCCATCGGTGATTGCATTTTATACATGGGAGGTCATTCCAAACCCGAACTTGGGCAGGTGTTTATGCCATAGCACAGAAAAGGTGGACGGCAACCATCTGTCATGGGGATATTAGTTTTCCCAGGAGCCACAGGGAAATCTAGCATTTGGGTTCTAGTTATAATTTAATTGCTCTAAGATTGATAATGCACTCTCTAGGTTTAAAGTCCAGCACAACTAGCCCATTTGTTCTTTCTGATGTCAATCCTTGAAGATTATAATTTAAATGTATTTTCATGGTGGCCAGTACAGGTATGCACTAATGCAAAGAGATGGATAGGACTATCTGAGCTTGGCAACCCAATTTACTGCTAATGGCTTGTTTCTGGTTTTAACGACCCAGTACCTCTACTGAAACAACTTATTATATTGGACAAACATATCTTGTGTTTGTATGAAATGGAAAGTAGCAAAACTTAATCACTTACCTGTGGCACACAAAGGGGAATTGTAAATAAGGTTTGCCAATTGTGACTTGGAACACTATTGTTTTATCAGTCATAAACACCTTACTGCGAATACATCTGATAGTAAAGTGAATGGCAAACGGGCAGTACACATACATCCCTCAGGCATACACAGCTTGCACCGAAGGCAGTTAATTACTGGGCCTTTACCAACTATTAGGAACTGTACAAATCAAATCAGGATTGAGACACATAGCTTGTGTGTGCGTGTGAGTGTGTGTGGCACAGACGTCTTAGTCTTATCGCAATAGAAGTAAACGGTGGGGTCTGATGGGAGGATCTGTAAAAACAAAGAGATTAATGAATAATGCAGGAATTGTTCACACAAACACACACATGCATTTACACAGCCCTCACAAAAAATACATCAAGGGTTCCCTGTGTGTGTTTGAGTGTACGTGTGTGACACAGAGAGACAAAGAGAGTTTATGTGAAGGGTCCATAGCAGGGTCCACATTATCCCCCAAAGGGCAAAGGGATGTTTTTGACTGTGTTACCATGGATATAAAGGGAGTTTGGAGAGAGGGTGGCAGGAAGAGGGAGAGAGGAGACTCTTCACTGAATATTAATGACAGTCATACAGTGCAGGGCAAAGTGTCTCTGTGTCCTTTGTCAAATATCAGTGTGATATCACAACAGCGGCTGGCTTCACCGCCACAGGCTTGGAATTGTGAACAAGCGAAATTTCCTGTTGTGTGTTTTGAAATTATTTTTTACACAGAAGGATCCATTTTAGAAATCCATTCCCCAACTCTACAGTGCACATAAAATTCTTCATATGAGAGTAACAATGATATTATTTTTTTACAATGTGCTTTTGCAGCTACAAGAATAATTTCAGAACCAGTTGGGTTTTTCTAGATATAAAACAAAGCTACATGACAACAATGTAACCAATAAAAGTGGCATTTACATCAGTGGAAGAGATAATAGTTGAGTAATTCTCAAATAATTTTGCAAAGAATGGCTGCATCGTCTCCTTCCCTGGGCCCTGAAACAGTAAGCAATTTCTGCATAACTGACGTAAACTACAAAGAAAAGGATGTCAGGGTGGTTGAATGGGTCATTAACTGATCAGATATGGTTTCTTTTTGCCATGACCGTCATAACACAGCCATGATTAACCTAACCAAGCAATGTCCATCATATGCCTACACCTATCCAATAATAAAAATAATAATAATAATAATGAATTCAATTTATAAAAAATATATATATATTCTAGACTTTCGACTCTTAAACATAGCCACTTTTGACAGATGTAGCACTTGTGGCATTCTTTCTAAAATAGAAAGCAAATATTATCAGAACTTTCTTGTCACTTATGTTGCAGAAGTTCCCATAAATGTGTAGCACTTATAGGGTACTTTGCTTTCACTCTTTTGCCTAGTTTATATCAAACCAGCTGCATAGATGCTGGTTGCCGTGCTGGTCACTCTATACAGGTGACCGACCCTGGATCCAGCAGAACAGAATCAGAATCAGAATCAGAATCAGAATCACCTTTATTCGCCAAGTATGTGCACATACAAGGAATTTGACTCCGGTAACTTTACTCTCTAGTACAGTAATAAGAATAAAAACACAATAAAATAAAATAAATCTAAATCTCAATCTGTACATATTAACTATAGGATAATATATACACCGGGGGTTATTGTACAGTGAATATTTACAAGGCAGAGTCATTGTTCATGTTCATCTATTGTTCATGTGGGTGGGCTTGCACTCTGTGACTGCTCAGAGTTCATCAGAGCCACAGCCCGGGGAAAGAAACTGTCCTTGTGCCGGGTGGTTTTGGCGTACAGTGCTCTGTAGCGCCGGCCTGAGGGGAGGAGTCTAAACAGTTTGTGACCAGGGTGTGAGGGGTCTGTGGAGATTTTCCTGGCCCGCTTCCTGACCCGGGACTGGTACAGGTCCTGGATGGAGGGAAGATTGGTACCAATGATCCTCTCTGCAGACCTGACTGTTCTCTGCAGTCTGTCCCTGTCCTGCCTGGTGGAGGATCCAAACCAGACAGTGATGGACGTGGTCAGGACAGACTGGATTATTGCGGTGTAGAAGATGATCAGCAGCTCCTGAGGCAGGTTGAACTTTCTGAGCTGGCGCAGAAAGTACAGCCTCTGCTGGGCCTTCTTCCTCACAGAGTCAATGTGGGCGGTCCACTTCAGGTCCCGTGAAATTGTGGACCCTAGGAACCTGAAAGACTCCACTGTTGGGACTGTCCTGTTGAGGATTGTGAGAGGAGAGGGTGATGGGGGTCTCTTCCTGAAGTCCACTGTCATCTCCACAGTTTTGAGCGGGTTTAGCTCCAGGTGGTTCTGACTACACCAGAGGACTAGCTGTTCCACTTCCCTTCTGTAAGCAGACTCGTCTCCATCCCGGACGAGTCCAATGACGGTGGTGTGGTCTGCAAACTTCAGGAGTTTCACAGAAGGGTCCCTTGAGGTGCAGTCAGTGGTGTAAAGGGAGAAGAGCAGTGGGGAGAGAACACATCCTTGGGGGGCGCCAGTGCTGAGGGACCGGGTACTGGAAGTGAAGTTTCCCAGTTTCACCTGCTGCCTCCTGTCAGTCAGGAAACTGGTAATCCACTGACAGGTGGAGGGGGGCACGGTGAGCTGGGACAGTTTATGGTGAAGGAGCTCCGGGACGATGGTGTTGAACGCCGAGCTGAAGTCCACAAATAGGACCCGTGCGTAGGTCCCTGCAGAATCTAGGTGGTCCAGGATGTAGTGGAGAGCCATGTTGATTGCATCATCCACTGACCGGTTTGCTCTGTAGGCAAACTGCAGGGGGTCTAGCAGGGGATCCGTGATGTCCTTCAGATGGGCCAGCACCAGTCGTTCAAAGGATTTCATGACTACAGCCCCAGACCATCACACTTGTTCCTCCATGTTTGACAGTGGATGTCACACGCTGACATCCTTTCGCCTACTGCGTCCACCTCGACTATAACCGGAGAGCTGGATGTGGTTGAATGACACTGACAAATCCAAGCAACTGAACTCTTTAATGTGAAAAAAAAAAAAAAAAAAAAAAAAAAACTGTAGTGTGGCGAGAGCTGGAGTGAATGCAGAGGTTGATTAAAGCTCAAATTGAAAAGTAGGAGACAAGAACTAGAAAGAGTCAAGAACAAATCTCAAGGCACTGTCACATAATCACCAGTGAACGAGATGGAACGAACTGACGAAGCTGGACTCAGAGAGCAGGTCTTTTATGGGATACTGATGAGTAGATGAGATGCAGGTGAGTACAATCAACCAGGGGAGAGGAGCAGAGGGAGCTGTCACAGAACACAGGAGGGGGAGCAGAATACAGAACCCTGACATTTGTAGATCCTTGTACACTAAACCACAAGAAGAAACGGTCGTCACCTGTGTCTTTGTCTTTTGTTTTGTTAGTGAGTTATTGATCCTGAAATTCCAAAGACCAACTTATCCAGCAATATACAGTGGATATAAAAAGTCTACACACCCCTGTTCAAATGCCAGGTTTTTGTGATGTAAAAAAACGACAGCAAGACAAATAATTTCACAATTTTTTCCACCTTTAATGTGACCTATAACCTGTACAATGAAATTGAAAAACAAACTGAAACATTTAAAGGGAAAAAATATAAAATAAATTAACATGGTTGCATAAATATGCACACCCTTAAACTAATATTTTGTTGCAGCACCTTTGGCTTTTATTACAGCACTCAGTCTTTTTGGGTTGGAGACTATCAGTGTGGCACATCTTGATGTGGCAATGTTTGCCCACTCTTCTTTGCAAAACCGCTCCAAATCTGACAGATTGCGAGGGCATCTCCTGTGCACAGCCCTCTTCAGATCACCCCACAGATGTTCGATGGGATTCAGGTCCAGACTCTGGCTTGGCCATTCCAAAACCTTAATCTTATTTTGGTGAAGCCATTCTTTTGTTGATTTAGACGTGTGCTTAGGGTCATTGTCGTGCTGAAAGATGAAGTTCCTCTTCATCTTCAGCTTTCTAACAGAAGGCCAAAGGTTTTGTGCCAACACTGACTGGTATTTGGAACTGTTCATGATTCCCTCCACTTTGACCAAGGCCCCAGTTCCAGCTGAAGAAAAACAGCCCCAAAGCATAACGCTGCCCCCACCATGCTTCACTGTAGGTATGGTGTTATTTGGGTGATGTGCAGTGTTGTTTTTGCGCCAAACATGCCTTTTGGAATTATGTCCAAAAAGTTCAACTTTAGTTTCATCAGACCACAATAGATTTTTTGTTTCGTTTTTGCAAAATTAAGCCGGGCTTGGATGTTTTTCTTTGTAAGATAAGTCTTCCGTCTTGCCGCCCTATCCCATAGCCCAGACATATGAAGAAGACGGGAGATTGTTGTCACATGTACTACACAGCCAGTACCTGCCAGAAATTCCTGAAGCTCCTTCAGTGTTGCTGTCGGCCTCCTGGCAGCCTCCCTGATTAGTTTTCTTCTTGTCTTATCATCAATATTGGATGGACGTCCTGTTCTTGGTAATGTCACTGTTGTGCCATATTTTCTCCACTGGATGATGATGGTCTTTACTGTGTTCCATGGTATATTTAATTCCTTGGAAATTTTTTTGTAGCCTTCACCTGACTGATATCTTTGAATAATGAGATCCCTCTGATGCTTTGGAAGCTCTCTGTGGACCATGGCTTGTGCTGGAAGATGTGGCTACAAAAATGTCAGGAAAAGCCTACTAGAACAGCTGAACTTTATTTGGGGTTGATCAGATGCACTTTAATTGGTGACAGGTGTGTGCAGACTGCAGTTTTACATGAGTTTGAATGTAATTGGTTAAATCTGAACACAGCCACATCCCCAGTTATAAAAGGGTGTGCACACTTATGCAACCACATTATTTCAGTTGTCTATTTTTACTTCACCTCCCTGAAAGATTTCTGTTTGTTTTTCAGTTTCATTGTACAGGTTATAGGTCACATTAAAGGTGGAAAAAATTTGTGAAATTATTTGTCTTGCTGTCATTTTTTTACATCACTAAAACCTGACATTTGAACAGGGGTGTGTAGACTTTTTATATCCACTGTAAATACTCCTGTTATAAACTGAAAATATCACATTATAAAATGAAATTGATCTATTTTTTCTAACAAAGGGTAGACACAGGCGGCAATAGACTTGATCATCTTGTTGTACAATTCCTGCCATCATTGTTTTGTATAAAAAAACGGTTCCTGCGTGTTCAAATAAGTTCCTACAATAAATGGCATGTGTGTGAGATCCTAAGATCACACTGCAGATAGGATTACTCAATGATTGTTTCATTCTGTGAAAACTTCTGTCGGTAAAATTGGACCACAAAGAAAAGGTCTGACCACAATAATGAATCAGTTATGATGTCAGTATTTATGGTGTACTTCAGTCTACTCCAACCCCAGATATGACACTCAGAGGACCATACAGGAAACAGTGCGATATAGGAAGTAGGTATAACAGAATGATTACAAGGACCTCCACTTAAGAGCTCAAACATGTTCACTAGTAGTTTTAGGCACTGCAACCAAAGTAAGGATGCCTTCAAAGATAATGACATGAATATTAAGATTAATATAAATGATTTAATTAACTTCAGCAACTGCAACGCAGAGAAGAAGAATAATCAATATTTGGTGGAAATATTGGACTGAACCTGTGACAGTTTGTCTGCAGATTTAGTCGCTGTCAATTGCTTCTGTCTCTTGTAATCCCAGACTGATGCTGAGATCAGGGTTACCACCTGTCTCCTATCTGTCTGGGCTCATTGTTTTACTTGCTGAAGGGAGTTCTCTTCAACTCTGGCTGCAATGGCGGGGTTATTGTCATTCCGTAAAGTGATATTGGGGCCTATCAGACAGCAAATATAGAGTAAAAGATGGATTTGAAATGTGACACAGTTTAACAGCACCATAGAAATATCAACTGTAGAAGCACACGATCATTTTAGGGTACAAGAGATTGTGTTTTAATAAAAGAACTCTGGACAATGTGTGACAGGAACAATGTGTTGTGAACAAAAACCTAAGCATAACCCAAAAAAGTGTTTTTTTTCTTACTCAGGGACGTGGTGGATTAGTATTAATTGGAAGAACTGTTTACAACAAATGGGAATATATGGAGAGTTTTTCTTCATTCATCTTTTTCTTTTATTTATTATTTCTATTTTCCTGAGTTTTCCTCTCTCCAGTGTCTCCTCTCTCCTAAATCTCTTATTCACTCTCTGGAAATATAAGACACATTTTTAAAAAGCTTTATGTCGTTGGAGTATATGTATGAAGGAGCTGGAGAGTTAAACAAACAAATAAAAGCAAAAGCAGAAAAGCAGTAAAACATGACTAATTAAATAATTTGTATTTATTTATTAATTTTTACATTTGCACATTACCATAGTTGAACTTGTTGTATGTAACAGTGGTCCGCTATTATGTTTTTCATAAGTGTCAGTTACAGTGGATTTGCTGAGAATAATTTTTCCACAGACGTAAGTTGGTGTCTGTTCTGTTATAATATAGAATGACATTCTCAAGACAAAAGTGCATTTAACACAAAAAAATGTCTTTATAATCAGAGGCAGCTTGGGTTGCAGTTAACCCAGTGCTCATATACTGTATACACCAGCATCTCTCAGGTTGGAAATGCCAGCTTCAACTTGATAGAGATGGCTGAGTAAGGTCTTTTTGGCAGAGCCCAGCTGCTTACAATCATTGTCTTCCACTGTCGGCTATTGAGCAGCTCCATTGGAGCGGCCAGGGAAGTTCAGCAGTTTACTTAAAGGCAGCACAAAGTATTTATTGTGACTTGAGTATTAGTGTTACTGATTCACATTCCTGTCAGTCCAGCAAGTTTAGGGCAAGTATATGCTCTGACACATTTTCAGTGTCCAGTGTGTGTACACTATTTCAGATCAGACCTACTGAAATACCTCTGACACACAAACTAGCCTGCAATCTATAATCCTATCCACCTCTTCCACACCTTTCTCTCTGAACATAAACACAAGGCGTCATGGTCAGGATGTCTGGACTCAGCGGCAGTGTCCAGTGCCACATGTTATCATTCAAAGAGCAGTCACAGCATGGTGTTGCCCAGAAGAGGAGCTGATACTGAAATGCATTCATTTGTTTTTCCAAGAAACAAATCCACATCAGAGTATATTGTCAGCACATCTTTTGGCCAGTGCTACATGAATTCATCTTACAAAAACACCTGCCCTTCTGTCTGTCTGTACTTTCTCCTTATTAAGGAGGAAAAAACAATGACCTCTTCTTGCCCATTTATTGCTTCACCACTGTTATATAATAAAGCAGGAATAGAATTAATGAATAAAAAAATAATGAATGAATCAAATGATGAATGACAGCACAAACATGTCCCTCTTATTTGAAATGGGGTTTTGAGTCTCTAGCCAGTGAGTGAAGTGAAAAAGCTGAAAATAAATTCCCTTTTATTTCTCTCCTGAAAATAAAATGTGCGTGTGGGCATGTGTTCCCCTTTTGTTTCCCTGCCTTTCCCCATGCTATTTTTCTGTCATTAAAAGACAGGTGCCAGTCTCTCTGTTCTGCTCATGCAACATGTTCATGAATGCTAGTTTTATTTTCACACAGCTTGTTTGTTTGGCCTTCATATCCTGGAAAACTTGGCAGTTATCTGTGTTAAAATGTCTTTTGTGTTTTCACATAGACTTGAAATGAGACTCGTGCTCAGTTTTCCACACATTAAACGGCCTTATAATTTCAACTGATGCTCACTGTGCATTCTCCACTTGCGCATAGACCACAATCAGTGGCTATAAAGAATAAGGCACGATTTCAATCAACTCCCAAGCATGTCCTCAGTAGCTTCACAGAAGGCTATGTTCAGAATGTCATAAGCAACACATGAAAAACACAGCTCCTGAATTCATTTTATTGAAATTGATGCAACCAACATAACAAGACAGTGTCATCTGGAAAGTCATTGCCATGTATGTGTTACGGGTCCCAAGGATGAGGACAAATATGTTACCTGTAAAAGCAGGTGAAGAGCGGAGTAATAAAGACACCATGCGTCTCTGTTTTCCTCCAGAATGTGTCTGAGTCTACTTTATTTTACACAAAATAAAAGCTATGCAAACACTGAACATGAGTCCTCACTCTACACTTCAGCTGGTTCTTTGTTCACATCACATCATCAACCTCAGTGAAATACGTTCCCTTTAAGCAGTTTCAGTTTCTCTAATCATTACATTTCTTTTCATACACAGTTATATTCAATAACAGTATCAGTAAATACATCACATGTTTGTCTAATTCAGTATTTTACTGGTAGAAATCACTATCCACAGTGTATCATGAAAATCCAGCATGTTGGAATAATCCTTTAAATGTCAGCTACATAGAAGTGCTCATAGTGCTCGTGCTACACTAGCTAATAAACTCAGTCACTTTTAAATATACATAAAAATTAATGTCTCACCCAAAATAGATACAAAACATAACCCGTTATTTTCAGAATGGATAAAGTGCACAGACTCTCATTAACGAGCACCTGACCTGAACCTGACCTGAACCTGACCTGAATGGCCCGTAATGGCGGCCACTCGGGAAACTTCTCCCGTTTTAGCGCATTTTACCCGTAAATAACACAAGTGAACAGTCTTTAACTCCCTTGCTTACATTAGCATGGATAACGGCTACAACCTAACAAAACATTTTCCGGTTTTCAAACCGTCTACCGACCTGTAAAAGCAGGTGAAGAGCGGAGTAATAAAGACACCATGCGTCTCTGTTTTCCTCCAGAATGTGTCTGAGGGAGCGGAGGAGAGGTGGGGCTCCTTTACCGTACCCCCCGAACACCTGGAGCAACCACAAAAGTTCCGCCCCACTGCTTTCAACATAAAATGACCCCTTTCATAGGTTATCTATTTTTAAATAAAATAAATGAAAATAAATACATATATTAATGAAAAGTGTCCCATTCACACATTTTTCTTTCTTTACAAAATAATATTAATGTGGCCATTCCCCCCTCAGGGGTGCCACATATGCATGTGCACTTTTCTGTTAAATTACTTCTGAGCTATGATCATGCTTTTTGAAACTGAGTGGACACTGTGAACATACACATAGAAGGGTGGTATATGTACTGTACCTATAGTTTGCAAAATGAATCATCTTCTAAGTACCGCCATTTGCTTTGATGACACCTTTGTACACTCTTTGTTCTCCCAAGAACCTTCACCTTCACTGCCTGGAATGCAGTCTTGAAGGAGATCACAAATATGATGAGCACTCATTGGCTGCTTTCTTCACTCACCAGTCCACTTCCAACTGGGTTAGGTGTGTGACTGTAGAGGTTGGATCATTTGGCACAGCACTCTTCTTGTTCAGGGAGCTCTCTTGCTCTCTCTCTCTTTTTCCTTCTCTCTCTCGCTCTCTCTACAGCCAAGATGTGTTGTGACTCACTGTCCTGACGATCAAGTGTGGTCACACTTAGTACAAACAAGACTGTATGGAGTGCCTTTGTTGTATTTTGAAGCATCAGCAGTCTCATCAGCAAAGCACCCTTATACTTCTTCCTCCACAATCCACAGTGGGAGCCACTCATGCACACACCACAGATGTTTACTCTGAAAAGCTGACCTGTTTTCTTCAGTTGTTCTCAGCCCGATTGCAAATCCTACCAATACTGAGGTGTGTGGCAGCAGCATATACTGTTCATACACGTTGTTTTCTTCGCATAGCTTAGATCATGGGTGCCCAATAAGTCGCGATAGACTGGTAGAAAAAACGTTTTAGATATTTCTCTATGATTTATCTGTCGCATCTCCACAACAAAGAGTAAGACAAACTTTGATCTTCTTTTTTTTTTTTTTTTAACTTTTTATTGCCACACCCTCTAAGGTTAGTGGCTCACACCCATAGCCAACATCAACAACAACTCAAGACTACTGTCTTTCTTAAAGGGACAGCTATATTTTTATAAAGGTGCTGTGCAACAATTTCTTTCTTGGAATTATAAAAAGAAAGATAACTATTAATATGAGGGTAAGTTATATATAGTGTATATATATATACACATTATGTGTAGATAGATCACTTTGACTTTGTCATTGTAAAAGTAGTATTTGAAATGAGGTTTTGAGTCACTAGTCAGTGAGAGAGTGAAGTGAAAAAGCTAAAAATAAATTTAATAGAATTTGTGTGTGTGTGCATATGTTTTCCCCTTCTGTTTCTCTATCTTTCCATGCTATTTTTCTGTCATTAAAAGATTAAAAGACAGGTGCCAGTCTCTTTGTTCTGTTCGTGCAACATGCTCATGAATGCAAGTTTTATTTTCACTCAACTTTTTTGTTTGGCCTTCATATTCTGGAGACCCTGGGAATTGGTTATTGTAAAAGTAGCCCACAAGCCAAAAAATGTGGGCACCCCTGGGTTAGATGCTTGATCAGACTGTTGATCATAAACATGTTGATCATACACAGAATAGCAATACAGTCAGGTCCATAACTATTCGGACATCTACACAATTGTCAATGGATTAGAAATGAAATGTGTGCTTTAACTGCAGACTTTAAGCTTTAGTTTGAGGGTATTTACATCCAAATCAGGTGAACAGTGTAGGAATTACCACAGTTTGTATATGTGCCTCCCACTTTTTAAAACACTTGGTTGCAAATCCTTTGCAGTCCATTACAGCCTGAAGTCTGAAATGCATAGACATCACCAGACGCTGGGTTTCATCCCTGGTGATGCATTTCACTTGCTGTAATATCTTCAGCAAGTGAAATGCATGCTTAATCGGATTCAGGTCAAGAGATTGACTTGGCTATTGCATAACATTCCACTTCTTTGCCATAAAAAACTCTTTGCTTGCTTTCGCAATATGCTTTGGGTCATTGTCCATCTGCACTGTGAAGTGCAGTCCAATGAGTTCCGAAGCATTTGGCTAATATGAGCAGATAATATTGATAACACTTCAGAATTCATCCTGCTGCTTTTGTCAGCACTCACACCATTCATAAATACAAGGGAACCAGTTCCACTGGCAGCCATACATGCCCACACCATGACTTTACCACCACCATGCTTCACTGATGAGGTGGTACGCTTTGGATCATGGGTCGTTCCTTTCCTTCTCCATACTGTTCTCTTCCCATCACTCTGGTACAAGTTGATCCTTGGATGTAATACCCTCAAATTAAGGCTGAAAGTCTACAGTTAAAGCACATGTTGTTTGTTTCATTTCAAATCCACTGTGGTGGTGTGTAGAGCCAAAAAGATTAGAATTGTTTTTTTGTTTTTTTTTCTACAATTCATCATTAGTCTTGAACTTGCTGATCTGATCTAATTTGAACAACTGACTTTCACTCAGGTCTCCAGTTCTCTATGCCTCATGTTCTTGTCCCAACTTTAGCCAGAGCAAAAAAGGTGTCTGCCTGTCTTTGGCATCTTCGGTGAAATTAGTCAGTTTAATGTTTTGGAACAAATAGTCTGAATGACACAGCACAAATCCAGATAAACCTGTTGCATGTAAAGGGATATTTTTCATATCAAACTGGCAAACAAGTTGAGGTAGTGAGTATCTGTGGGCAAAACACAGAAATTGAGTTTGTAGTTTGCCGATCGGTTAGTATTGAACACTGGTTATTAGAGCAGAGAAAGTCAGCTCTGTGGCCATGTCTCTGATATATATGAGATTTCTAACCCTCGCCCTTGATACTGTGAAACCTGCCGCTTCTATCCCAATAAACATTGATTCAACTAAATCATTTATCTCTCCCCCCCCCCCCCCCCCCCCCCCACACACACACACACACACACACCCACATCCCCACACACATAAACTTAAAGACTTAAAAAATGTATTCCATGAAGGTATACTTAGCACGGATCGGGTTTTCTCAGAAATTCCCTGCAGTTAATCTCTTAAAGGTGCAATGCTTTAAGACTAAGAAGAGATGTGCATGGTGTACAGCTCTCTGGCTTGAATTCCATTCCTCAACAACTATATGATAATGCATTCCCTAAGCGTTTCACAGTATTTCTCTTGACATTATACAGAAAAAAACCTGGGGGAAAATATAGGTTACTGGAATTTTACTAAAATAGTAAATGCTGATTATATTCTTCATCTAGCACCACGGTGATATATTTGCTAGAGTTTTTGTTAGTTCAGAGCTGACTAAATCTGTCCCTTTGCAGTCGCTTCAAGTTTAAACTAGGACTTGAAATCCGTAGCGCAGAAATCCTGACTTTGATGCTTTGATGCATTAACTAACAGCACTACACAGGGAGTAGCCAATGGTACCAGCAGATGTTGAAACACATGATGGAACAACAATGGCAGTGAAGGGAATTAAGACTTTGTTTCTCCCCCTCTCTCTCCCTCTCTGTGTAATTAGATTTGATGATTTGATGAAGGGTTTTAAAGATGACCAGAAAATACACTGCCTGGCCCAAAGAAAAGTCACCACTAACTGGATTTAACTAAGTAAACGGGTATGAGCCTTCTGTTGGATAATCACTGGGTAATTATCTTTCAGCTGGCAACAAGTTACCCCAACTGATGCAATAAGTAGCTTCTCATTTCCTGAGGATGGTCAAATCATGTGGTCTGATGATCCAGATTTACCCTGTTCCAGAGCAATGGGGGCATCAGGGTAAGAAGAGAGACAGATGAAGTGATGCAGCCATCATGTCTAGTACTGTACAAGCCTGTGGGGGCAGTGCTATGATCTGGGGTTGCTGCATTTGCTCAGGTCTAGGTTCAGCAACATTTCAGTCCAGACCCACTGAGAATCTTTGGAAATGTGCTGGAGAAGGCTTTGTGCAGTGGTCAGACTCTCCCATCATCAATACAAGATCTTGGTAAAAAAAGGATGCAACACTGGATGGAAATAAATCTGGTGACATTGCAGACGTTTAGTGAAACAATGCCATGGCGAATGCATGCTGTAATCAAAGCTAAAGGCAATGTAATATATAGAATTCTTTAGTCAATACTATATAAACTATATAAAAGTAAACAATTAAAAAAAAATACATCTGTATTTCGGGCAGCACAGTGGAGAGGTGGTTAGCACTGAGGCCTCACAGCAAGAAGGTCACTGGTTCGAATCCATGGGCTGGCTGGCCTTTCTGTGTGGAGTTTGCATGTTCTCCCTGTGTCTGCGTGGGTTCTCTCCAGGTACTCCAGCTTCCTCCCACCATCCAAAGACATGCTCATTAGGTTAATTGGTGATTCTAAATTGCCCGTAGGTGTGCATGTGAGTGTGAATGTTGGCCCTGCGATGGACTGGCGACCTGTCCAGGGTGTACCCCTGCCTCTCGCTTGATGACAGTTGGGATAGGCTCCAGCAGACCCCCGTGACCCCTAACAGGACTAAACGGGTATAGAAAATGACTGACTGACATCTGTATTTCTAACATCTGTACTCTTCATCATCCTCAACTTTTTCACAGCTATATGGCTACCTGCTACCTGCTGTTTAGCAGATTAACTACAACTATAACATGTTTCACTGTTAATCTGCAGATAAGCTGATACAATGACAACTGTTGTCTGCCGATGCAGCTTTCAGGCGTGTGTCCAAGAAATTTCATTTCTAGTCAACAGAACTGCAACACTGAATACCCATTAAAATAAGCTTAACTGCACCCAGATTTTGTTTTCGATCAATATAATGAGGAAATGTTTTGAATGATGTATTTTGGACTCACATGAACCTCTGCCAATGTCAAGAGTGGTGACACTGAAGCTTGCCTGTCACATTCTTACTTATCAGAAAATGAGTCTGGTAGTGGTTGCATCCCATTTAGATTTCATTAAGCCTGTGTTTCTATTCATACAGAGTAAAAAAAAAAACATGTCTGCACACAATTGGATTGTCCTATAAGTAGAATGTGATTAAGGCATTCTCAACAAATGCTTTTATAGGTATTAAATGTTTTTCCACAAACAGCCCAAAATTACCCATGGAGGAATAGAAACAGAACCTTCCACTAAGCTTTGTTACAGTTGCCCACAGCATCATTATACACTTTTTGTTTTTATGATTAAGGAGTCATAGATTTTCTCTAAAGTTATAAGACTGATTCAGCCCAGAAAATGACAACTTTAGACATTGTATGTTTATTCATGTTTAACCAAAACCAAGGTATTTTCCTAACTTCAACGAAGGCGCTTTTATAAACTGAACCCCCAACAGTCTGGAGTCATGCACTTTGTACACCCACCATCTATCCAAACCACCCCCTGCTGGGTCTGATGCTTTTGATGACACGCCGGTAGGAATGAGGCTGGACTCAGATGCAGAGGTTTTTCCAATAAATTCCAAGTTTTATTAAACAGTCTTTAAGAGTCTTTGAGCTCAAAACAAAGAGTAACAAAAAATCGCTCCGTAGAGGAAAAAATAGATCAATTCACAAATCACAAAAAGATTATACTTAGCGGTTTCGAAGTAGCACATGAGCATGGAGCAAGGGATAACAAGAACAACGAACATGACACACTGGCACAGGACAGGGGAAAACGCAGACTATATATACACACACGAGGGTAATGGGGAACAGGTGGAAACAATCAGGAAGACAATCAGACCGGTGACACAAGAGGAAGGGCAAGTGACCTGAAACGAGAGGAGAGTTAGACTTTCAAAATAAAACCGGAAATCACAAGACAAGACCCAAAAAACACCACAACGTGACAGAACCCCCCCCTCAAGGGCCGGCACCTGACGGCCCAGGCTGATCAGAATGATCCCTGTGAAAGTCTTTTATGAGTTGTGGACAAACTATGAATCTTGACGGGACCCACTGCCTCTCCTCGGGACCATAGCCCTCCCAATCCACCAGATATTGTCTCCCCCTGCCGCGGTTACGTACCGCCAACAAACGTTTTACCTTGTAGACCAGACCCCCGTCTACCAGTTCAGGCGGTGGTGGAGGTGCGACAGCTGGAACCAACGGACTGTCCTTCACTGGTTTTACCTGGCTCACATGAAATGTCGGGTGGACTCGAAGGGATCGGGGCAACCGAAGACGAACCGCTGAGGGACCGATGATCTTTGTGATGGGGAATGGGCCCACGAACCGCGGCGCCAGCTTCTTGGACGGGACCTTGAGGCGTAGATCTTTCGCTGACAGCCATACCCTTTGTCCCGGCTGGTAAGCGGGTGCAGGTCGTCTTCTGCGGTCCGCGGCTCGCTTCATGCGGTCTCCTTGACGGATGAGTGCCTGTCTGGCGGCTGCCCAGATACGACGGCAACGGCGGATCAAGGCGTAGGCTGAGGGGACAGATACTTCGGGTTCATTGTCTGAAAAAACAGGTGGTTGGTAACCAAAAGCACACTTGAACGGAGAAAAGCCTGTGGCAGACGTAGGCAGGGTGTTGTGAGCATACTCCACCCAGACCAGGTGTTTGCTCCATGTCGAAGGATTCTGGGACACTAGACACCGGAGGGCGGTTTCCAACTGCTGGTTGAGGCGTTCGGTCTGGCCGTTGGCCTCTGGATGATATCCCGAAGTCAGGCTGGCCTTCGCTCCGATGAGTCGGCAGAACTCCTTCCAGAACCGGGATACGAACTGGGGCCCCCGGTCAGAAACAATGTCTTTGGGAAAACCATGAACCTTAAAGACGTGGTTAATCATGATTTCAGCGGTTTCCTTGGCAGAAGGTAGTTTAGGCAGAGCAATGTATCTCACCATCTTAGAAAATCGGTCCACGACCGTGAGAACCGTGGTGTTACCTCGTGAGACCGGAAGCCCCGTGACGAAGTCCATTGAGATCTCAGCCCACGGTCTGGAAGGAATAGGAAGAGGTTGCAGCAGTCCCATGCGTGCTCCGGTGGATGTCTTGTTCCTGGCGCAGACCGAACATGCCTCCACGTATTCCCGGACCTCCGGTTCCATGGACGGCCACCAGAATCTCCGGGAAATGGCGAACATGGTCCTCCGAATTCCCGGGTGGCAGGAAAGCAGCGAGGTATGAGCCCAGTGGATCACCTGTGGGCGTAATTCCACGGGAACGAACAAACGATTCTCGGGACACCCACTAGGTGGCTGAGTCTCACCGTTTACCTGCTTTACCTTCTTTTCTATCGGCCAGGAAATCACTCCAACCACACAGGTAAGTGGAAGGATAGGTTCAGATTCCTTGGCCCTCGGCTCGGGGTCGTAGAGACGAGATAGAGCGTCAGGCTTGGCGTTCTGTGACCCCGGCCTGTAAGAGATGACAAAAGAAAATCGGTTGAAAAAAAGCGCCCACCTGGCCTGGCGTGAGTTCAGTCTTTTGGCTTTTCTGATGTACTCCAGGTTCTTGTGATCAGTCCAAACCACAAACGGATGTTGTGCCCCCTCCAGCCAATGACGCCATTCTTCCAGTGCCACCTTGACTGCCAACAGCTCACGATTGCCAACATCATAGTTCCGTTCAGCCTTGGACAGCCGCCGAGACAAAAAGGCACAAGGGTGTATCTTACCATCCTGTTCGGAACGCTGAGAAAGAACTGCCCCGATCCCCTCGTTGGAGGCATCAACCTCCACCACAAACTGCCGCTGGGGGTCTGGTAAGGTGAGGATGGGAGCTGTGGTAAACCGATGCTTAAGGTTCTGGAACGCTGACTCCGCTTCTGGCGACCAGTGGAAACGCACCTGGGGAGAGGTAAGATTATGGAGAGGAGAGGCTATTGCGCTGAACCCTCTGATAAACCGTCTGTAAAAGTTAGCAAATCCAAGGAACTGCTGAACTTTTCTACGGCTATCAGGAGTAGGCCAATCAGTCACCGCACTTACTTTAGCTGGGTCCATCTGTACTCTTCCAGGGGCTACAATGAAACCCAAGAAAGAGACAGTCTCAGCATGAAATTCACTCTTCTCAACCTTCACATACAGGTCATTATCGAGTAGTCTCTTAAGCACCAAGTTTACATGCTTGACGTGTGAGTCGAGATCCTGTGAGTAGATGAGAATGTCATCCAGGTAGACATACACGAACTGATCAAGAAAATCTCTCAAAATGTCGTTTATCATAGCCTGGAACACAGCTGGAGCGTTAGTAAGCCCAAAAGGCATCACCAGGTATTCATAATGCCCACTGGGAGTGTTGAAACCCGTTTTCCACTCATCCCCTTCCCTGATTCTTACCAAGTGGTAAGCGTTGCGCAGATCAAGTTTGGTGAAGATCCGGGCCTGCTGCAGCTGGTCGAAAACTGACATGAGAGGAAGAGGGTAACGATTCTTTATTGTTATGTCGTTCAGCGGGCTGTAGTCAATGCATGGTCTGAGAGATCCGTCCTTCTTGCCAACAAAGAAAAATCCTGCTCCGGCAGGCGAGGAAGAAGGACGGATAAGTCCGGCCTTGAGAGAGGACTCTGTTTCAGGTCCCGAGAGAGCTGCTATGAAGGACTACATAGAGTACAAGCGAGACTTGGGAATTGTGGATCCAGGAATAAGATCAATGGCGCAGTCATATGGACGATGTGGTGGTAGGGATGTGGCCTTGGTTTTGCTGAATACTTCACGGAGATGATGATAACAGGTGGGTACGGTGCTTAGGTCCGGGTAATCCGATTCGGTGGCTGGTGCGACAGAGACATAATGAATCTGGGTTAGTGGCTCTGTCTGAGAAGATGTGTGATGACAATGGTTCTTACAGTCTTTGCCCCATTTCAAAATCTTCCCTGAAACCCAGTCAATATGAGGATTATGTTGTTTTAACCAAGGGAAACCCAAAATGAGTGTATGTAATGGTGAGTTGAACAAAAAGAAACTGACTTCCTCGTCGTGGTCGTGGATCTGTAACTTGACTGGATCAGTGGTATGAGTGATTGTGAATAAGTTACTGCCATCCAGGGCGCTGGCCTTAATGGGTTTGGTCAGAATTTTGCCAGTCAGCCCCAACTTATCAGCTAACCCCCAGTCCATCAGACTTTCGTCTGCCCCAGAGTCAATGAGCGCCTCCATTTCCAGGGAGACTGTGTGGTGTGTTACCTTAACCGCGGTGAGTTGTCGGGGTGTAGGTGTAGAGCCGGAAAAATGACTCACGATGGTTCTTTTCTTGACCGGACAAGCTGCGAGACGATGACCGGTCTCACCGCAGTAGAAACACCGCCCCTCTTGTTGACGCCGCCGTCGCTCTTCCAGGGAGAGCCGGGTTCGACCCACCTGCATGGGCTCTTCCTCGCCTGTTTTGGGGTTGAAAAGGTCAGTAGTGGGGCTCGTCAGATGTTTCTGGCTATGGAAATCCAGTTCACGGATTCTGTGGTCTGTGCGGATGGCAAGAGATATTAATGAATCAAGGTCTGGTGGCAGGTTTAGAGGAATGAGCGCCCGTTGGATAGGAGCTGCGAGCCCTTGGAGAAAAACATCATAAAGAGAGGTGGAATTCCATCCACTCTCCGCAGCCAAGGTGCGGAAGCGAATGGCAAAATCACACACTGATTCCTGGCCTTGTTTAATACCGTTCAGCTCCCGTGCTTTCTCCCGATCAGTCGAGACTGGATCGAATATCTGCTGAAGTGATCCTGTGAAATCGGTTAATGAATTACAGAGAGGTGAGTTACGGGACCATTCGGCTGTTGCCCAAGCACGAGCTCGTCCTGACAGGTGAGAAATGATGAAGGCTATTTTAGATCTGTCTGAAGGAAAAGAGTTCGGTGAATGCTCGAAGTGAATAGAACAGTCTATCAAAAATGGCTTGCACAGACCTACCTCCCCTGAGTACCGTTCCGGGGCAGCTAGCCGGATACTTCCGCCAACCGCAGGCATTGTCAGGGAAGGGTTAGTAACAGGAGACGGTGGTCCCGGTGTGGTAGGAGGGATGACTGCAGAAGGTGTCATGGTATCTCTGGATAAATGATCAAGCAGGGACTGGACGTTAGACGCGAGTAGGCCTAGCTGAGAAGCCATGGCCGTCTGAAACTCCTCCTGCCGTGATATACGGTCCTCCTGAGCACGGAGAGCCGCTGACATGGCGCCTGCCTCTGCTGAGTCCATTTCTGGCCAGTGTGTACTGACACGCCGGTAGGAATGAGGCTGGACTCAGATGCAGAGGTTTTTCCAATAAATTCCAAGTTTTATTAAACAGTCTTTAAGAGTCTTTGAGCTCAAAACAAAGAGTAACAAAAAATCGCTCCGTAGAGGAAAAAACAGATCAATTCACAAATCACAAAAAGATTATACTTAGCGGTTTCGAAGTAGCACATGAGCATGGAGCAAGGGATAACAAGAACAACGAACATGACACACTGGCACAGGACAGGGGAAAACGCAGACTATATATACACACGAGGGTAATGGGGAACAGGTGGAAACAATCAGGAATCAGGAAGACAATCAGACCGGTGACACAAGAGGAAGGGCAAGTGACCTGAAACGAGAGGAGAGTTAGACTTTCAAAATAAAACCGGAAATCACAAGACAAGACCCAAAAAACACCACAACGTGACATTTGATCTGTGACACTTATTCACTCTCGGAGAAACTGTGGCTTTACTTGTGGTATTGTTAAATTAACTCAGATATAACCTTCACATGTACATTTTTGAACGAGATTAGTTTTGCCAGAAGAATCATTATTGCTCCTCAGATTCTGTTAAGAGCTCACTTAAAGGAAAACCCATCTTCTGTTAATGAGTAATAGTTTTACTCCTTTTTAATTGGGCTTTCTTTTTTCTTTTTTTTTAGCTTTGACAGTAAGGTGCATCAAGAATGAATAATTCAAGAATGATTTCATGGAAGTGGTAGTGAGTATGCCAAATAAGGAATAATGCAGTTTTGTTACTATCCATTCACAGCATGCTTTATATGTAGTTTTGGATTCCAAGTTCATCTTAGTCTGACAAATACATGCTATTTTTGCCTGTACTGTTTTTAGAATTCACAGCTCTCACAACAAAACAGTTTCAGTGCTCCTACTGATTTCACCCAGTCTTCACCTGCAACAAGGTACATTTCTCCATCGCCCTTTGCTTGCACATATTCCTGCAGTCCTATAACAAAAATGTTTTTTGTTTTTTTGTGTGTACATTTTTTCATTAATTTTTCATTAATGGATACTGAAATTTATTGCATTTAAATTAACATGATACAAACATATATCAATATCTATCTATCTATCTATCTATCTATCTATCTATCTATCTATCTATCTATCTATCTATCTATCTTTAAAACAAATGATGTGCTGTGTAATGGAGGGTTCCATCAGTTCACATGTTCAGTGTTGACACAGTATGGTAACTGAATGGCTATTTTACACACACACACATTGCTTTATGTTTTACAATGCTGACTAAGGAGGCAGAAGAGGACTGACCACCATACCTGTAAGTATGTCTCTTAGATTTAATCTATTTTCTTTGGAGTCTTCAATCATTTTTTATTGTCAACATTCACCTCCTTCTGGTTGACCTGGTGCAAAAAATGTAGGCATTGTATGACAGTCCTTGGTGACAGCAGGCATCCCCAGAAGGATGTTTAGGAACAACTCCAAAAACATGAAGAACAGCACAAGGTGTTGACCTGGCCTCCAAATTCAGTAGATCCCAAACTGATCAAGTATTTGTGGGATGATGCACAGAGGCCCCTCCCCTCAACACATAGGACCCAAAGGCCCCCACTAACAACATTCTGTTGTCAGACACCACAGGACACCCTCAGAAGGTCCATGTTCATTCACTGATGAGTCACATCTGTTTTGGAGGCTCAAGGGATACACAATATTAGGAAGGTGGTCAAAATGTTATGTCTGAACAGTGTTTATCTTACATATAATGCAAAGAAAATCATCAAAAGTGAAATAGCACAATATACTGCCAACTTAAAACTAGATGTATATGGGTCTAAATCTGACCTCTCTATAGAGACAGTTATCCACCACTCAACCCTAGCAAATCATCCCAGCTCAGTGCAGCCTCCAACTGTTGCCTCAGCAGGTAATGTTAAGCTTCTTTGTCACACTCCTGGGAGTTCTTCATTGTCTCCTGTTGTTTTGCTCTTGCTTTCAGTATTTCTAGGATTTTATGTGACGGTCCAATGTAATCTGACAATATACCTTTTTTTTTTAATACTTTTACTTTTTATATTACTAATGTATGTATGTGACATTCAGATGACATTTTAGGTTTTTAGGGGGGAACCTTGCCAAAGTTGGTTTACTGAGTTTACTGTTAATTTTCAGCACAGCAAAAATACTACTCACAAGACTTTGATTTTGAAATAATGACTTAAACAGGGGCACAGCTATTAACCTATTTTAAAGTCATATTCCTTCACTATAAAAACTTTCTAATGAAGGTGCTACAGTTTGCCATGGTTCCAAGGTTGTGCCCTTGGGCCTTTTGTGACTGAACAGTGTTGGGAGCAGAGACAGAGGAAACAACAAAGAGGTGTAGGGGAAGTAAGGGAAGGAGAGAGAAAGAGGCAGAGGCAAAAGAAAAACACAGACACAGACAGAAGGAGACTGCAGCCAAAGTAATGAGCATTAGAAAAGCACAGCAAAGATGAAAAGACTATTTTCTATGTTTTATTCATATAGTTTGTTTTTAGACTGTCGGCTCACATTAACTGCTGTGCATACACATACACATCAGTATTTGGAAGCGCTTGCTCAAGATGTTTTTAATCTTAATGCAGGAAAAATACTTGAGTGCAGTTGAATGGCACTTTACAGGACAAATTGTTTGAATCCTGGCTGGAAGTCATGGATAACTGTTTATCGGGCTACTCTCTATTTCCACTTTATTCCAGTAAGACTAAAAAGTCACTTTATCCTGTAAAACTGCAATATAAAGGGAACAGATGAGTAAGTGCCACTGAGGACTTCCTCTTACCTTGATGGGGAAGTGAAGACATCCAGAAATGGATTAATGACTTTTCAAATGGGCAGGAAAGGCCCAAAACACATTGTGCCATCTTGTATGGTATGTTTCTCTAATGCACTGACAACCAGCTCAACTCTGCCTTAAAATTGAGACTCCAAAGACAGTTTAATAACATTGGAAAGTGTGAAACTGTAACATACAAAAACAAAGGCAAATCAATGCTATGCTTGCCATGAAACAAAAATACATTCAGGCAATATGCTGCTATCCTAGGCAAGATGTATACAGATGTGGCTGTAGTTGCTGTGAACATGAAAAGCACTGTCAGACGGATAATAGAACCGCTGAGTGAAAACATGAATAATATAAATGTCAACTACCAATCAAAATACATTATACTTATGATGTACTACTTATTCCAAAGCTCCTGACACTCTGTTTTTTTTTTTTACGTTTATGTCACCAAGTGGTAATTGTGTATTTTCCAAGCTATAGTCATACAAAGTAAGAGTTCCTGGTGAGTATGGAAGTCAGTCTGGGTTCTCTCACATGAGGCTAACAAACAACTGCATATATAGACACACTTCATACACACACGGAATGTAGGAAGTTAGAAAGTCAGTCAGGACGCTGTTACTTTACTGTTACTTTGACTGCTGGTGGCAAAAAAATAACTGTCAAATCTGAAACTATGGCAAGATGGAGAGCCGCTACTGTTAAGTTTGAATTCAACTTGCTTGCAAGACTAAGAAGCATGCTGGAGCAAGACAGAACATCAAATAAGCTGCTCTCACTCTGCACGGTTTGCCTGCATTGTCTGTAGGTGCACACAGGCACAGTTTGCGCTTGTGGCTTCAGTGCGCCCATCATATGGTGTGTAACTGTGTGCACCTCTATCTGAGCCTGAACTGAGGTAGGCTTAGCTGTGTTTGTAGTTTGCCGTTGCTGGTAGAGATAACAGCTGGTGTTGTACCCATCATGGTTTGATGGAAAGATGGTGCTTGCAGAAGATCCATATTGATGTTTCCAATATCCAAGATCTCCTGTTTACTTAACCTGCTGTGTATATGTGTGGAAGGAAGGAAGGAAGGAAGGAAGGAAGGAAGGAAGGAAGGAAGGAAGGAAGGAAGGAAGGACACAGTGAGACATGGGACTCAAACTTAGGACTTCCTTGTGGTGAGGGGACTTGTTCTATCAGACTATCATTGCCAGTGTCCTTTTCTACGCTGTGGTGTGCTGGGGAGGCAGCATTAAGAATAAGGGCACCTCAGGGCTGGACAATGCAGACATGTAGAGTTCTGTCTCTGTGATAGGGAGAGAGCTGGACATGACATCAGTGGCAGATGCAAGAACCCTGAACAAAATCCGGTACATCATACAACAATGTCCACCACCCTCTGCATGACACCATAATCAGGCAAAGAATCTCATTCAGTGACAGGCTGCCGTCCTGCTCTACGGACAGGTTGAGGAGGTTGTTCGTCCCTCAGGGCAAAAACTCTACAACACCTCTCTGCAAGGAACCAACTGGACTGTGATCATTGCTGATACTACTATATATTTTACATTGCATTATATGTACATTGTTATATTATTATATAACTTAAATAATTTTCATATCTGATATGTGATGAAGCTACTATATACAGAACTGCCCTCTGGATAAATAAAGTATAGCTGCTCAGAGATTTGTGTAGCTCACAGTCAGTGTTCCAGTTCACCCATAAGGTGTTAGATGGCAGAGGTAGATATAGCAAGTTCAAGTAAAAATGTTGTCTTGTGAATAGGCTGACCTCACCAGATACAGAACTAGCCGAAGGAGTTAAGCTACATAGGCCACCTCGTCCGGCTGTGTGAAGGATTGCATGTTACACCCAGTAGGAGCAATACTAGTCACCACAGTAGCCCAGAAAATGAAGGAGAAACCAAAATAGTGGCTAAGTAATTTTGGTGCCTTAACAGCAACTCATGAAAATGAAAACAATCATATTATTAATAGCAGCATTAATAATTATAAACATGTAGCTGTGGATTAACTATTCAGCTTTAATCAACTGCCTGAAAAATAACAATGATCTGGACCATGGGCTACAGTCACCTTCTTTCATCCACCTCATCTGCGGGGGGGGGCAAACACTTCTGTTATTTGATGCACATAGGACTAACATCACTTCAGTTATCTTTGTTGTGTTTAAATGTTAGACAACTGATGATTTATGAATAGCTCAGCTATTGTGCTAAAATTGATTGGTCTAACTCAGAATATGACAGTGTCATGTTGCAACAAATGAGTGAGTAGTGAACATTCATCATGGACCCGTATTACCTGTTTTAGAAAACCACTGGGAAAACAGTTCTCTGAGCAAATTATACAACACATTCAGGCAACATATTCCCTGATGGCTGAGACAACTGGTTAAAGAGTTATGTTTATACTGAAGTTCAACACTAATTTTAGGGCTTTTCTGGTGAGTCCAATTTGCTTTAGTCACGTTGCTTTTCATGTCTGTGGCATTCATTTGTCATTGTACTGCTGTCCAAGACCATAACACAATGAAATCACAATGGCACTCCTGAGTTTAAACAAAACAAACAAAAATTTGCATCAACACAAATGGGATCCAATTGCAAAATATTGCAGTGGCCCACATAACAGGTTTCTGCAGAATTTCACTAACTAGACTACACTGTTTTCTTTTAGTTTATTTTTTTTTTTGGATGTTGAGTGAATATCTAAACACATCAACCGATATGGAGATAATTATCAGATAAAAGGCTGCAAGGCAGCACATCAAAAATTTGTTTGAGCAGGATTTCCTAGACTTTTATGATTATTTTCCCTCTCAAAAAGGGACAAGCACATACTCACAGACAATGCTGGTTAATCAGAGATTTTCAAGAAGCATTTCATGTCAAATTCTCTGGAAAAGACATATTCAGGTGACAAAGCTCAATATTCCGATAAGCTTTATGACATATAGACACAGCAATTCTTCTCCAAGGATTCTGCAGACAGCCCTTCTAAATTAGTCAAAATTGTGCATCTTTTGAAATGCTGTGCATTTTTTTGCAGATTGAAAGCCAACTGTGCAGAATTTGGCAGCTGTTTCACTTAGTAAACTGAGGCACAAACCCGATTTGGCAGCTGAAAGTGTGAGAGTCTGTGAGTGAAAACGTTAGGTCTTCTGGTAGACAGCATTTGAATGACAAGCGAAGAGAGGGTGGATATCTACCGATAAAGTCTGTTATTACATCTTCTCTCTTTTTTTACCTTTTCCACCACATCTTAAGACTCGATGTGTGCCTGCCACACAGCCTCAGGATAGCACAGCACTCAGCAGGCGTCTCAGGGAACGTGTATAGGTGAAGAGAAATAAGTGTTTGTGTGCTTTTGCTGTATATTATTGGGCTCGGCTGTTGAGAGGATTGCTGGGAAGAGGGAATCTGGGAGTAAGGGTAAAGTGTGTATGCATGCATGCAGAGGGGTGGGGCGAGTGTGGAGGGGGGTTATCTAGTTGCCTCAGCAGCCTCTTGCTGAGCATCTTAGCTTGATAAACAGAGAGATTGGAAGAAGGTAGCAAATGCCTCCAGGAGAGAAATGCAGAGGAATCAAAGCTCTCTTACAGAGTGCAATGCAAACACAAAACTTCCACACAAAGTGAGGCGCACACAATTGAAGTAGACCTACAAGAACAAACACGCTAAAGCACACACACATGTTCACATTGGTTCTTTATCTATGAATCCCACCTGGCTGGCAAGGGTTTAGTATAACCTGGCAGACGGCCCGACTGGATGATCTGTAGGGCAGAGAGAGACATAGACAGAGAGAAAAGGAAAGACACAGGCCAGACGTGGGTAGAAAGAGAAATGACAGAGGTGACAACTTTTTGGTATTTTTTAACGAAGCTCGTGCACAGGCAAGAGACAGATAAGAAAGGTCAAGCAAGGGAAAGATGAGAGCTGGAAGAGTTTTGAACAAAAAAGCTCAGAAGAGTGCAAGGTGAGAGGCGGAAAGATCAATGACCCGATGAAGAGAAAGGGTCAAAGATGAAAGAGAAGGATGGTATGAAAAAAATGAAACAGGAATCAAGAGCAGAGTGAGTGTGGCAAAGATGTGAGCGGAAAAGATGAAACGGCTGGCTGCAGGAAGGAAGTGACAGAGAGATATTCTCTTGAGATGAGGAAAATACACGGGAAGATAAAGTGCGTGTGGTGTAGCAGATGTCTAAGGAATCAAGGGATTCGACGACGTGGGACAGCAGGATTGAATGACAGGGGGTCTGATCATTTAAGAAGAAATACCTAGGGGAATTTCTGTGCACTCTTAATGAAATAATCCCCGCTGTCAGCACAGCGTGTAGGAACATATTTCAGAGCAAATGTAGACATTGTTTTCTCAATAGGCACCAAGCCTGCAACAACAGATCGTTAAGGAAATTTACTGCTTAATTAGTTGGTGCTTTAATCAAACAATTTGTTCTCAAAAAAGCAATAACAACATGTGCTGAACACAGCTATACAGCTTGGTAATTCTACATTGTGTTGATAAAAACTCCAATGTATTTCGTTTCCTATGTTTCCAACCTCAGCAAACAGTCCTTTGTATGACTAATAAAGACCCACATGAAGAGAGACAAGTCTTTTTAAGGTGTTGGACTGAAACCCACACAAAGAATTCCTACCTGAAAATGTAAATAAAATACCATCACTAATACAAAAATGATCACCTACCTTATATTGTGTAGGTCTCCCTTGTGGGCCTTCTGAGGGTGGCTGTAGTGGGGGCCTTTGGGTCCTATGGGTTGAGGGGAAGGGCCTCTGTGGATCATCCCACAGATACTTGATCAGTTTGGGATCCAGTGAATTTGGAGGCCAGGTCAACACCTTGTGCTTCATATATTTTAAGTTGTTCCTAAACCATGTCTGTGTCAGGCTGCATCCTGCTGGGGATGACTGCTGCCATCAAGGAGTGTCATTACTATGGGATGGGGGTGTCTGGTCTGGTCTAGGTGGGTGATACATACACTATATTACCAAAAGTATTCGCTCACCTGCCTTTACTCATTCTATGAACTGAAGTGCCATCCCATTCCTAACTCATAGAATTCAATATGATGTCGGTCCACCTTTTGCAGCTATTACAGCTTCAACTCTTCTGGGAAGACTGTCCACAAGGTTGAGGAGAGTGTTTATAGGAATTTTTGACCATTCTTCCAAAAGCGCATTGGTGAGGTCACACACTGATGTTGGTCGAGAAGGCCTGGCTCTCAGTCTCCGCTCTAATTCATCCCAAAGGTGTTCTATCGGGTTCAGGTCAGGACTCTGTGCAGGCCAGTCAAGTTCATCCACACCAGACTCTGTCATCCACGTCTTTATGGACCTTGCTTTGTGCACTGGTGCACAGTCATGTTGGAAGAGGAAGGGGCCCGCTCCAAACTGTTCCCACAAGGTTGGGAGCATGGAATTGTCCAAAATGTTTTGGTATCCTGAAGCATTCAATGTTCCTTTCACTGGAACTAAGGGGCCAAGCCCAGCTCCTGAAAAACAACCCCATACCATAATTCCTCCTCCACCAAATTTCACAGTTGGCACAATGCAATCTGAAATGTACCGTTCTCCTGGCAACCTCCAAACCCAGACTCGTCCATCAGATTGCCAGATGGAAAAGCGTGATTCATCACTCCAGAGAACGCGTCTCCACTGCTCTAGAGGCCAGTGGCGGCGTGCTTTACACCATTGCATCCGACGCCTTGCATTGCACTTGGTGATGTGTGGCTTGGCTGCAGCTGCTCCGCCATGGAAACCCATTCCATGAAGCTCTCTGCGTACTGTACTTGGGCTAATCTGAAGGTCACATGAAGTTTGTAGCTCTGTAGCAATTGACTGTGCAGAAAGTCGGCGACCTCTGTGCACTATGCGCTTCAGCATCCGCTGACCCCTCTCCGTCACTTTACGTGGCCTACCACTTCGTGGCTGAGTTGCTGTTGTTCCCAAACGCTTCCATTTTGTTATAATAGAGCTGACAGTTGACTGTGGAATATTTAGGAGCGAGGAAATTTCACGACTGGATTTGTTGCACAAGTGGCATCCTATGACAGTTCCACGCTGGAATTCACTGAGCTCCTGAGAGCGGCCCATTCTTTCACAAATGTCTTGTTTCACAGTCTGCATGCCTGAGTGCTTGAATTTATACACCTGGGGCCAGGCCAAGTGATTAGAACACCTGATTCTGATCATTTGAATGGGTGAGCGAATACTTTTGGTAATATAGTGTATCTTTCTACATGTCATCCACATGAATGCCAGATCCAAAAGTTTCCTAGCAGAACACAAGAATTGCCACAAGATGGTCAGTAGTCATAATGTTATGCCTGAAGATCAATCAGAATAGAACGTCTTTGACATGTTCAAAGACTCTAGCTACTCTATGTTGGTTCATCTGTACAAATACTTTTAACTACTCTTAAATTTTGGTACCCCCACGTGTCTGTCTCTCCCTGAAGCTCATCGAGCCACCATAAATTTACCATGTGGGGGGCAAACATGGAGAAAAAAAGTTATTTATTCCAGTCGCAGAAGAAAGATCAGATCAGGTAATTTAGCTCTAATATTCTAAAGGGGATTATCAAAGGTTTACACCACCCCACCAGTCCCATTGACATCAGTCCAGTCTATTGTGATTGCTCTGGTTACATGAGGTATTTTCATTCTGAACAGTGTATTAGATTAATTCCCCAGTGCGCCTTGCATGGCTGCCCAGTGCTCCATGTGTGATCACTTTGTTAAATGTAGAGAACATATTCTTTGTATGTGTGTAATTGATTAGATTCAGATTCTTAGCAGAATAATAGTATCTATGTAAATAAAGCACACACATTACTTGTATTACTAACACCATTAACAAATCCTTATATAATATGCCAATAAATCCAAACATTTGCTGCCCAGTCAGTTTTTTTTTTTTACCACTGAATGTCTTCATTCGTATATATAAAGTTGACAACAATTATAAGTACAGGAAATGCAATGTTCCACATGAGGCAGAGCATGCCACTTAACAAAATACTATTCTGACTAAAAGAAAGTCACTGTGACAGTGACCCTACATTGGACATATACGTATGTGAGGCAAGCAAATGGAATTCAGCCATTCAGTGTTATTCTACTGGAATATTGTAAAATGTTCTTTGTCTGGAAATGAGTAAACCTAAAGAACACCTATTAACAGAAGAAAATACTACAGAAAGGAGATTCAGTAACATTTTCTTTAAGTTTTGTGACTACACCCTCTACCTGCTCCATTGGACTCTCTCACACATGGACAGGGGGAATGCTGCTGTGAGGATTATTTTTTACTTTTCCAGTGCATTAAACACCATCCAGGCCCTGTTAATGAGGGACAGGCTAACAAAGATGGGACTGGATAGTGGAGTGTGTAGAGGTACTATAAGTACCTGTGTCTACAGCTGGATTACAAACTGGACTGGTTGGCTAACATAGACTCAGTATACAAAAAAGGTCAGAGCCCTCTCTATTTTCTTAGGAGACTAAGATCGATTAATACCTGCTGGAAGCTGCTGGACATGTTCTACCAGACTTTCATTGCCAGTGTCCTCTTCTACACTGTGATGTGCTGCGGAGGCAGAACTAAGAAGGAGGGACCCTTGCAGCTGGACAAGCTGATACAGAGCACTGGCTCTGTGGTAGGGGCAGAACCTGGAGTCCCTGACTTTAGCGGCAGAGGCAAGCACCTTAAACAAACTCCTGTTCATCATGCACAATGTCCACCACCCTCTACACAACACCATAGTTAGGCACAAAAGCTCGTTCAGTGACAGGTTGCTGTGCCTATCTTGCACCACAGACAGGTTGAGGAGGTTGTTTGTCCCTCAAGCCATAAGACTACACAACATTTCCATGTGAGGACACAACAGGACTGTATTTATATATGTAGTTTTATTGTTGTTTTTATGTGACAAAGCTACTAGAAACTGAATTTCCGTCAGGATAAAGTATCTATCTATCTCTTCTGTATATCTAACGAATGGCAAACATCAGTTACACAATTGATAGAATTAATGTAAGATGTATGGAGCAATTCATAGACAAGCATGATACGATAAGAATAGTGATGGTGGTAATTACCTTAACCAAAATCATGAGCATCCCATTAGACTGAAGGCTTGCAGGGCCTCCACCTCTGCTACGTGACATTCATTAACCCTGTGCTGACTCTTTTTTTTTCTTTTTGTTCCTGTGAAAACCTTCCACAGTGATGCTGGAGCTGGAGCTTGTATTCTATTTAATCATTCAGAATATAGCCGATCAATTGGTGATCATTTGCATGGGCTTATCATTACTTTAAATGAAACTCTTGCTGCTACGCTCCACACACATGCTGAATACATGAGAATACATGGTACAACTGGATGACACTTGCCCGTCAAGTCATCTTTGTCATTATACCCCGCCATAACTGGACAAAATGAAATTATTTTAGTAACATATTCCAAAAGGGCTATTAAAAAGCTGCAATGAGTACCAGCTCGTTCCTTCATCAGAGCATAGTGGAGGGCATGTGTACGAGCTTGGTTAAATTGTCAATCAAGAGAACAGGCGCCTGTTACCAATCAAACATGAGCTGCACCAACCCCATCATCAAAATATTTCCATTGGCTTGACATTCAATCTGCTGTAATCTTTTCTGTGTTCGCGTCTTCTCCCTCTGCCTGGATGGATTATTTCCAGGTGCTCCGGTTTTTCTCCCGCAGTCCAAAGCCATGCATGTTTGGAGGTTAATTGGTGATTCTAAATCAGTTACATATGTGCATGCAAGCGTGAGTGCTTGTTGTTCCCTCTGTAGTAATGTTGTGATTTATTTGTGTAAATAAATGTCAAACGCTGTTCCTCATTAACAAAAGGACTTGCATTATGTTGGGAGTTCATGTAAGGTTTTTGTGTGTCATGTGTTATTTTTTTTGTGTATGTGTGTTAAAATAATGTACACTATATTGCCGACTGGGCCTTTCTGTGTGGAGTTTGCATGTTTTCCCTGTGTCTGCGTGGGTTCTCTCCAGGTTCTCCAGCTTCCTCCCACCATCCAAAAACATGCTGGTTAGGTTCACTGGTGATTCTAAATTGGCCGTAGGTGTGAGTGTGAATGGTTGTCTGTTTCTCTGTGTTAGCCCTGTGATAGACTGGAGACCTGTCCAGACTGTACCCCGCCTCTTGCCTGATGCCAGCTGGGATAGGCTCCTGCCCCCCACGACTCTTCACAGGACAAGCAGTAACAAAAGATGAATGAATGAAGGAATGAACTGTATCTCTCCACATGTAAAATCAGTTGGTTTGAATGTCTTGCCAATGGAATTCATCATCAATTCAACAATTAAACAGTTCTGCTATTTTACCAACTTCTGGTAAAATAGCAGAATCAAAAAGAGGGACCATCTGTCAGTGCATTTTTCTATTTCTATGCCCTTTCCCTTATCTAAAATGTAAAAGCCCCATGGAGCAAAGTTACGTGAGGGTTATTGTTACAACACAATACAACACAGTTGTAGCTTTTGATGTGCGAACAGAAACATACCAATAACAAAAAACAGGAGCAACAGCAGGTGGTGAATGCTACTCAGAATAATTAGAATGTAAACAAAAGAAAGTTTGAACTGAAGTTTTAGTCAATTTACCACTTTTCCTACAAACTCTTAAAAATAAACAAAAAGAAAGAGAGGAGTAGCTCCCCGTGTGTTTACCTGAGAGGTATGTTGTGAAACACAACACACTATAACCAGTGTAGCAGTGAGCTAGGAGTCAACGACAGACACAAGAAAAAATAAAAAAATAAAAGAGATCCAAAAACTCGATGGAATCCCAAAATGGGACAAATGCAAAAGAAGCAAAGAATCACCAGGAAACTTGAGGAATGGCAGGTAAGCAGAACAGATGCATCCCGGAAAGAAAGAGATAGAAACGAAGGACGAAATACAGGAGAAATAGACTAATGAGGGGAGGAGCACGCATACTAGAGACACATGGTAAGATGGGTGATTCCTATTTATTTATTTATTTATTTATTCATTCATTTCGGGCAAGTCAATTCAAATCACACATCAACATCAACATGAGTACAAGTGACCTGGCCGAAAGGGAAAGCGGGAGAAGCCAAAGCTTATCTAGTCCCGCCCCCATTACCCACCAGTACAAAATTCATATATATATATATATATATTCATATATATACATATGAAGCCTAGCGAAAATTCAGACAGGAAGACTATCTCCCCAAGCATGCTCACTGAGTCATTCTTCTCTCCCGCTTCCCTCTGAATCACACCCCTCAACACTCATTCTCATCCAATCACAATCCGCCACCTTCTCTCCTCCCCAATCAGCTTTCAGCTGTCTTGTTCAAAAGTACTCTCTCTCTACCCTCATTCAGCTGTCAACCAGCCCGCAGAAAACTGTTTTGCACATACCTGTATGGCTTTTGCTCTATTGTTGCTCTGTTGCCTCTTCGTTGCCCGCCCGAGTATGTCGGATTACGACACGGATCCTCCCGAGGATTTCGATCCAACCGGCGAGCTGTTGTCGGAGGCAGTGCAGTCTCCTCAGCGCAGGAGCGCCCGGATTGCTTCCTCTCAGTCCGAGTATTTGTCCCTGCTATCCCACCTGAGGTCTCAAGGAGTTTCTCCAGCCCCAGGGCTCCAGCTGTCCCAGCTGCAATCGCTGGCAAGCCTGATCGCGGTTAGCGATTCCGCCGCCGCCTCTCCGGTCTCCGACGAGGACCCCGCGCCGGTTCAACGGGGTCGGGAAAGGACCAAGAACTCAGTCGCACCTCGGGCGAAGAAGAGAGGGCGTCCGCCATCAGCCAGACGGGCAGATCCCGGCGCCATTGCTGGACCGTCTTCGGCCGCCGTCTCTGCTTTTTTCCCACAGGTTCCAACGCTGCCGCCGCTGCTCCTCTTCCGCAGGTCTTCCCCGCTGCTGCCGCTGCCGCCGCTGCTGCTCCTCCTCTGCAGGTTTCCCCCGCTGCTGCCGCCGCCGCTGCTGCCGCTGCTCCTCCTCTGCAGGTCTCCCCCGCCGCCGCCGCCAACGCTGCTGCTGCCGCTCCGGGCGCTAGCGACGTCCTGCTATCCAGCATGCAGGCTCAGGTGAGGTCAGTCCAGGCCATCGATTCTCGCCTCCAGTCTCTGGAAAAGGCTTCAGCCCCCGCGCTCCCGCTGGCTCACCCAAGCACCGCTCCTCTGGCTGCCGCATTCAGCGCAGCAGCACCTCATTCGCTGGCATCAGCCATCCCTGCTCCTCCGCTAGGTAGGCCATACATTCCTTCCGCTGCTAACATTTCTCCCCGCTTAAGGCAAAAGATCCTTCAAGGGAAAGATAATAATCTGGTCAGCCTTATTCTGCCGTCACCGGAGCACGACAAAAGAGTCTCTTCCTCAGAGAATATCACCGCCATCTTCAAATCTGCAGATCCCCGTCTCACCAGAGACTTGTCCATAGGCGAATTCCTGGTCGCTTTCGGGATATACAGGGACGTAATCTGCTCCGTGTTCCCAGAAAGGAGGGTTGAATTAGATGCATACTTGGCTCTGATTGGCGATCTAAATCTTAAATATGGGAGAAACATATTTTATCAGTATCACAAAGCATTCTCCAACAAGGCAGCCCTCTACATATCCCAATCCAACATTCAGTTAACCTGGTCAGTTCTGGACTCGGAGATCCTCATTATGTTAATAGGGGGCTCCCAGGCAGTCTCATGCCGCACATGCGGGAGCATTGGTCACTCCGACTCACTGTGCCCTCAGCTACCGTTCATGCCGCCGGCTCCTCCCCACCATGACAACCTCGCACCGCGCTCCGTGATCGATAAGCGCGGTAGGAAGGTGGAATCGTTTAATAATCAGCCCATCTGCAACAACTTTAATGAGAATGTGTGCACTTACCCAAGTCGTGTATTTCTTCATGTTTGCAGTGCATGCAAGGACGCGCACCCTCGGTCTGTGTGTCCCAGGCAGCTGATCCCCGCCCGCCTGGCCCGCCTCGCCAGGCGAATCAGCGCGGCTCTCTGTAATATTAAAAGATCACCCATCTACTCCCGTTAATGTGAGGGCTCTGGCTCTCGAATTGTCCACTCATCCTGACACTGTTTTCACCAATCACCTGCTCACGGGTCTGTCTCAGGGTTTTCGAGTGGGAGTTGTTTCTTCTCCGGACTCTTGCTATGTTGCAAAAAATCTCCAGTCGGCGCTCAAAGACCCAGAGAGCGTCTCCCAGCTGCTAGGGAAAGAACTAATAAAAATTACTTAATTGGCCCCTTCGACTCCCCTCCTTTCTCTGTGTTTCGCACTAGTCCAGTAGGTATCGCACGAGGAAATACTCAGGGAAGAAAAGACTGATCTTCGATTTGTCCGCTCCTCGTTCAGACCCCGTTGCGAGCGTTAATAGTCTTAATGAGGTTGCCGCTCCGACCTAAAGTTCTGGTCTCTGCTTCTAGAAAGTGGTATGGCGTTTCCTTCTTTTATGATGACGTTGTGCATTCCTCCGATTCCATTCAGTTTTTCACAGATGCAGCTCCATCTGTGGGTTTTGGGGGGTTTTTCCAGGGCCAGTGGTTCGCGGAACGCTGGCCACCAGAGCTGTCTCAGCAGGGCTTCTCTTCCGCGCTCTACGAGATATTCCCCATTGCAGTAGCCTGTCACGTGTGGGGTCACTCCTGGCTACGCAAAGAATTTCCGTTCTCTGTGATAATAAGCGGTCGTTGACATCATCAATAAAGGTCGCTCCTCATGCATCTCTATCATGCCTTTCATGAGACGCATCACCTGGTTAGCAGTTAACCGCAATTTCATCCTCAACGCCCGCCACGTGCCCGGTCATTTCAATATCATAGCCGACTCTCTGTCTCGTTTCAACTTCCGGTGTTCAGGTATCATTGTCCGGATGCCTGCACTTGCCCCACTCCTATTCCTCCTCTGAGCGAGCTCACTCTATTCTAGCTGCCCCCCTGAATAATTATTTAGAATCTGCTAGGGCTTACATGAGGATTAGCGGCTTCTACGATAAAAACCTATGACTTTGCCTGGGTACTTTCAGCACTTTCTGTGCCTCTCTCAACCTTCCTTTAAAACCTGTCTTCATTAAATCTGTTTGTGCATTCATCACTTATTGTACGGATGTTCGTCATTTTAAGCCTCAGTATATTCGTGGGCTGCTAGCAGGTGTCCAGTTCAATGTTAGATGCTATGATCCTTCTTTTCCCAGTCTATTCTCTAACTCATCGATTAAATTATTGTTAAAGGGAATCTCTAAATGTTTCCCTCAGCCACATGACAACAGACGCCCAATCACTCTTTCTATTCTGCAGGATATGGTGTCGGTTCTCCGTAAAGGTTGTTTTCTCCTTATGTTGATTCTCTTCTCATCAGTGTTTTTCTGTTAGCTTCTACTGGTTCTTGCAGATTAGCGAGTTCACCTCCTCTTCTAACATTTTTTGACCCAGTTAAAGATATTCGTTTCTCAGATCTGTCATTTTACCCTTCTTATTATTGCCTGTCTCTTAAACATTCCAAGGCCAAAGGAGCCTGTTCCATTGTCATAGCTAGCACCGGTTCCTCTTTTTGCCCCTATAGAGCTATGCTTAGATATTTGCGTCTTAGATCATCCTTCAACTCATTACCTCTCTTCCTGACACCAAGCAATAATCCTATGTCAAGAGCATGGTTTCTGCAGCACTTCCAAAAGTGGTTCTCCAGTGCCATCTCTCACCTCAGCATTACTCAGGCCACTCCTTTAGAATAGGTGCTGCCACCTCTGCTGCCATGCAAGGCATCTCCTCCGCTTCCCTCCAACAAATGGGACGCTGGTCTTCTTCTGCCTACGCCTCCTACAGCCGACCAGACTCCGCCTCCATCCTCACTGCTCTAAGGAACCTGAAACCTTGATATCTCGGTAAGTCATGCATATCTCTGGTGGTGGTATTAGCATTCTCCTGCATCATGCAAGCCTTCTCTGTCAGCTCAGCCATTTGCATGGCGGCCATTTGCATGGCTCTTCATCAGCAGCATTTAACCAGAGCTCAGCCATTTGCATGGCGGTCATTTGCATGGCCTTTCTCACAATTTGCATGGCGACCATTTGCATGGTCTTTCGCATATTTCAATCAGAGCTCTGCCATTTGCATGGCGACCATTTGCATGGTCTTTTCGTTATTTCAATCAGAGCTCAGCCATTTGCATGGCGACCATTTGCATGGTCTTTTCGTATTTCAATCAGAGCTCAGCCATTTGCATGGCGACCATTTGCATGGTCTTTTCGTTATTTCAATCAGAGCTCAGCCATTTGCATGGCGACCATTTGCATGGTCTTTTCGCATATTTCAATCGGAGCTCAGCCATTTGCATGGCGACCATTTGCATGGTCTTTTCGCATATTTCAATTGGAGCTCAGCCATTTGCATGGCGACCATTTGCATGGTCTTTTCGCATATTTCAATCGGAGCTCAGCCATTTGCATGGCGACCATTTGCATGGTCTTTTCGCATATTTCAATCAGAGCTCAGCCATTTGCATGGCGACCATTTGCATGGTCTTTTCGCATATTTCAATTGGAGCTCAGCCATTTGCATGGCTTGTTTTGGGTTTTATTATGTCTGTATATTCTCTTCTTGTTAACTTTATTGTTCTCTCCCCGTAGATTGATTCCTCTCATCCAGGTATGGTATACCTTTATTTTGGGGGGATGTCCTCTTCAGATAGAAGCTTCACATTCATCAATTTGTCTTCTAAGCTGATCTACTCCCTGGGGCCTAAGCGCCAAAAATATTACTTGTCTCAATAAATGTCTTTCGGTTCACATCCCGCCTATTTCATTCTAATAGTCTGTCCTGATTGAAATATATATATATATATATATACATATATATATATACATATATATATATATATATATATTGTTTCTTTCATTTGAACTATTACAACAGAAGATGAACGCATAGCTGCAGTTCGGCTTAGGACAGTCAAAAACAGATTACATGTGTGTTTGCACAGAGTCCATATTCTTCTGTCATAAGTGAACAACAGTCTCTTCTAGTCGCCTGGCCGTTATAGTCCATTATAGTTCTGTTACAATTGTATTACAGCGTGGCTTAATATCATCAGTCATACCCAAGGTTTTTTTATTATTTTTTTTATTTAACTGACACTGACCTCGAACCCACTTTTCTTTTCTCCCTTTTCACTGTTTGGGTACATTGAGTTTTTTATTTACTTTTCATACCGTCTCAACAAGGTGTCTGCTGACAGGTCTTTGACCTTTATCAGCACTAACTATGTATCGCTGTGTAATTGATGGCAAATTGTGATTTCACAGTTGCAGTGGCAACGTATAGGCACTCAGCATACCATACATAATCGACCGTATTTTTCGGACTGTAAATCTCACTTTTTTTCATGGTTTGGCTGGCCCTGCGACTTCTACTCAGGTGCGACTTGTTTGTTATTTTCACACAGCTGCCTCTAGGCTTGTGTGCCAAAGTTCGCAGAGTTGCTTAGAAGTGACACAGAGGATGAAGAATTCAATGGATTTAGTGATTTGGAGTGAGATCGAGAGTTTGGAAAACTTGTTACGTTAAGTTGTTTATGCTATAGTTATCTGAATAACTGTTAATATGTTACGTTAACATACCAGATACCTATTCAGCCCGTTGTTCTATTGTTATTACTATAACTTGCCTTTCAAGATGAAGTGTGTTCTTGGTCTCTGATTTTATCAAATAAATTTCCCCCCGAAATGCAACTCATAGTCCAGTGCGACTTAAATATGTTTTTTTTCTTCTTCATTATCCATTTTTTAGCTGGTGCAACTTATACTCTGGGGCGACTTATAGTCCGGAAAATACAGTATGACAATTGAGATAATATTAAAAAATATTTAAAAGAAAAAATTTAATTTATATTTCAATGAAACGAATGACTGATATATATATATATATGATGTAGCTGTGCTGAGCAACATGGTGTTGTGTATGTGTTATGAGACTTTGATAAATGGAACAGAATCACAGCTTAACATTACTAGAATAACTAAAGGTTTCAGTAATGCTCCACAGACTACTACGCATGTGAAGTTTGAGATGACTCATTTGGTTTCATTATAACACAGAGAACCAACACAGACAACCAACAATAAGCAGAAAACCACTGCTACACGATGAAGAAAGGCTTAGTGCTGTTTTTGCAGCTGCAGAGTAGTTTGCTTTCCCCTCATCTCTTCTGTTGGCTGGACAACCCCTCCTCCTCCTCTCACAGTACAATCTCTCTCCTGCACTGCCTTCTCCTTTTTTCTTTTTCCATCTCCATCACCAGAGCCCTCCACATGCCACTTTCTGGTGCTGCTCTTCAGCCATTGCTCTATCTCTCCCCATACCTGTCAGCTTTCCCTTTTCTCTTCTCCACTCACTCATGCCTTTTTATGTTTCTATTCAGATTTAGCTTCCCCTGTCCACCTGTGGCCTGTTGTAATTTGCAATACAAAAAAGATGGTGCTGGAAAGATAATTACAACTGATGTGGGGAAACACCACATGTACAGTATAGGACAATAGTGAATGTGTTGATAGCAGTGATAACATCAATCAGTCAGACAAAAATCTAATAATAGATGGCAATACATTGAAGAGACAACATAACAAATTGTAAGTATAATTTTTGCTTCCCTCCTCTTTTCTAACACTGTCATGGTTTCAGTCTTTTTGTTTTGTTTAGGGAAAAACTCACTCAGCCTCCTCCAACAATGAATTATAAGCCATACAGGTCTCTTAGTGGAGCCTTAAGCTGTGTCTACAGTGATGGTGTCGCATGAGATGCACGTTAACAGAGCCGTCGCAGTAACTGCATTGCTCTGCGTACATCAACACTGAATCTATTCAGCCACAGTGCTGAGAGGAAGTTCGCCCACATTTTGGAAGCTCCCAGATCACAAAACACAATCACAGCACACACACAAAAATCCGGAAAATAGACTTATAGAATAAAATAAATATTTTAATAAAATGTTTTTATCATTCTGGGAAAATTAAAGATTCCATTTCTGGTTGGCATTTGATGAGTGGAATTGTAATCCACTATTACCATCAAATCCCCTGATTGAATTAAAATACTTCAGTGAGTATACACTGCTAATTTGAATAAGAAAATATCTTTAAATCACAACAGAAAGAATGTGTTTGTGTATTTTTATTTGCATAATTTAATTAAAACATCTGTCAAACTGTTCATCCTAATGAATTGTAGATGTTTACTGACAACATTATTCCATTTGTTTTTCCCACCATATCTGCCAGTAAAGACTGACGGTGTGTGCATTCACTCGGTGATGGTCTTGTTTAAATATTTAAATAGTTGAACATGGCTTGATGTGAGAGAGAGGGAATTTTTGTTTTATGAACATCCCTAACCTTGACCAACTCAGAAGGCATACTACTAGTATCTATTAATGTCAAAGTTCATCTTGTTCACACATGTGACAAGTGAGTAAAAACTCCAGACACGTTTCCCTCAAAAACATCCCATATAGCGTGAAAATTTCATTTCTACACAGGTTTGGACCATTTTAATGTCGGTTAGATCATATTACTGTATATTACTATTATGTTCATGCTGTTCAACTGCAAACACAAATGCATACAGTGTTACTGACATTTTCTTTTCCCCTAAGAAAAATCTTTAAGTAAAAAGAAACCATTTTTACTTTAGACAGGTTTTTGCCTTAATTAGCAATTGATGATGTGTCGTTGTCATAAGCAACTGACAGCAATAACTGCCAACAACAAGCTTACTACATGAATAATTCCTGATTTGCAAACAGGTGAGGAAAATAAAATAATAAGAGGTTTATTAGCATCTGAGATAAGCACATTCAGGTATTTTGCCAGCCTGGAATTGGAAGCTAAATGGAACCAGCTATCGTATTGTTTTTCAGTGGCTAATCAACATATGACTGAAAAACAATGGCCAGTGTATTTCTGAGCGAGTGATAACCTTTTGTGTTAACCTTTAGAAACATCCAAATCTGCTTTCAGAGGGCACGAAAAGGAAACTGTGTCGTTTTCTGAGTCATTTCGACACATGTACTTTCTTGTCTTCAGGGCTGTTGTATATGTAATTGAGAATTTTACATTAATTTGGAAATTGTTCTCTTGATTCCCATATTTGTCTTCTAGTACAACATAGTCTGTTTGAGGGAGAGCTCTTTAATTATACAGCTGCCTCGTATATTTTTCTTTCAGAGACAGACACAGAGAGACTGAAAGCATACATGGAAGAGAGAAAATGTTTGCCCATAGCAAGACGGCATGGCTGGGAGGAGTGAGGCTATTTGTTAACCAGCAAATAAAGCTCAGTGAAAACAAAGCAGATAGGGCTCGTAATCAAAGTCTGTGTTTGTATGTGCATGAAAGCAGGAGCGAATAATTACATGCCGATTTTTCTCTTTGACATGGAGTTTTGATATGGGGCCAGCGAGAGCAAAACAACAAACCGAGCAAACACTGCTGCAGTAATGACTGACACACCTGCACACAAGCACACACGAAGGACATAGGGAGAATGACAAAGACTCACAAAACATCCTGGTGGTGGGTGAAGGAGTTAAATGTGCCCTGAATTTCCAAAGACCATGCACACCGTGAAGACCAAAACTCTGCACAGAAATTGATTTTTTATTTTTTTATTTTTTCACTGAAACTTTGCAAAAACAGTCACGTAGGCTAACATGTGAAATAGACCTCAACAGAAAAGTGGATCTGTAAGCACACATATGATTAAACAGTTAGCTCTTCTGGACTTTTCATTAAGGTGTTCACATCCATACCATATCCACTATAAACCATCGTTTGAAGAGGAGTGCAAATAAAACACACAGAGTATCAGGTTTCTCAAAGCGCCTTGTGAAACTGCACCAACTTTCCACTATTGATTGGTAGTAGTTGGCTTGTATCTATAAGTACAACACTGTGTGAAGGCCTGCACATGAATTATGTCTGACACATAACAAAGCAAACGCAAGCAAAAAGCAGTGGGCAGAAGACTGAGTCTCTGAACTGAACTCCCACATAAAGTCTTGCAGAAAACAAAAAGACTAAAAACGAATTCAAACTGACAATGAACAAACAGATGAACACTCACAGTGTGTAATATCAAGTAACTGGGGTAAAGTTCAAACGTCTAGTGACTAGCTGGCACAAGTAAAGACTGTTGCATTATAGAGGCTGAAATAAGGGTCTGACATTATTTGCAAGGTGAAATCAGATCATTGTCTTCCCTTCCACAATACTGATTTCACTTGTCCAACACCAGCCATATCATCTTCACGAAGCTATAATTTTCAACTTAATTACAGGTTTCTTTCACAAAAGAGTTCTGTTTTCTCCTTACTTGTCATTATTTAGTTTAATTCAATTCAATTCAATTTTATTTATATAGCGTCAATAACAATACAAATCGTCTCAAGACGCTTTACAAGACCCGGCCTGAAACCCCCAGAGCAAGCCTGAAGGCGACGGTGGCAAGGAAAAACTCCCTTTTAACAGGAAGAAACCTTGAGCAGAACCCAGCTCATATGGAGGGACCCATCTGCCTAAGGCCAGCCGGGTACAGACAGAGAAAGAGAACAGCAAGATAAACGTACATCTGTCATAAATACACATATCTGACTAAAGCATACAAGTTGGATGCTATGATTCAAACTAATGATGTTACATGACAGTTTGAAAATATAAGGGGAATCATCGGCAGGTTGGAGAATTGTTCATTCAGGTAGGAGTGGATAACAGCAGGATTCCATGGAGACTGGGCAGGCTAATGAGACCACGACAACAGATGTAGTATGGCGCTCCACAGGAAACACTCAACTCCAGGCCAGAGATACGCGGAAGAAGGGAGAGCAGTAGTAAACATTCTACATAGTAATAGCACAGCTATTGCATGACTAGTACCAGATAGGAATTTAGAGGGCAGGAGCTCTGTGCCAGAGAAAAAGAAAGTGTAGGACACGAGAGTGGAGAGAGAAGAAAGAAGGAGAACATGTGTTTGTTGCATTGTCCCCCAGCAGCCTAGGCCTATAGCAGCATAACTAAGGGATGGTTTAGTCCAGCCCTAACTATAAGCTTGATCAAAAAGGAAAGTCTTAAGCCTGACCTTAAAAATAGAGAGAGTGTCTGCTTCCCGAACCCAAACTGGGAGCTGGTTCCACAGGAGAGGAGCCTGATAGCTGAAAGCTCTACCTCCCATTCTACTCTTTGATATTCTAGGAACCACAAGTAGGCCTGCACTTTCAGACCGAAGTGATCTGTTGGGATGATATGGTACAATGAGGTCTTTAAGATATGATGGCGCTAGGCCTTTGAGGGCCTTGTATGTAAGGAGGAGGATTTTAAATTCTATTCTAGACTTTAAGGGGAGCCAGTGAAGAGAAGCTAAAACTGGAGTAATATGATCTCTCTTGCTAATTCCTGTCAATGCTCTTGCTGCAGCATTTTGAATCAGTTGGAGGCTTTTTAAAGAGTTATTTGGGCAGCCAGACAGTAATGAATTACAATAATCCAGTCTGGAAGACACAAATGCATGAACTAGTTTCTCAGCGTCACTCTGAGACAGGATGTTCCTAATTTTGATGATATTACGTAGATGAAAGAAGGCAGTCCTGGTTACTTGCTTAATGTGACATTTAAAGGACATATCCTCATCAAATATAACACCAAGGTTTTTCACAGTAGTACTGGAGGCCAAGGTAATGCCATCCAAAGAAACCACGTGATTAGATAATGAATCTCTGAGATGCTTAGGACCAAATACAATAACTTCTGTTTTGTCTGAGTTCAAGAGTAAGAAATTACAGGTCATCCAAGCCTTTATGTCTCTAAGGCATGCTTGGAGTTTAACCAGCTGATTAGTTTCATCTGGTTTCATAGATAAATATAGCTGGGTGTCATCTGCGTAACAATGGAAGTTTATGCCATGTTTTCTAATAATCTTCCCTAATGGCAACATGTATAAAGTGAAGAGAATTGGTCCTAGCACAGAACCCTGAGGAACGCCATAACTTACTTTTGTATAAGCAGAGGAATCATGGTTGACATGAGCAAACTGGAATCTGTCAGACAGATAGGATTCAAACCAATCTAATGCAGTTCCTTTAATCTGGATCTCACTTTCAAGTCTCTGTAGTAAAATATTATGATCAATAGTGTCAAATGCAGCACTAAGATCTAGCAGAACCAGTATAGAGACAAGTCCACTATCTGAAGCCATGAGGAGATCATTAGTAACTTTAACCAGAGCTGTTTCTGTACTATGATGAACTCTAAAACCTGACTGAAACTCTTCAAACAGACCATTCCTGTTTAAGTGGTCACACAACTGATTAGCAACAACTTTTTCTAGAATTTTGGAAATAAAAGGAAGGTTGGAGATTGGTCTGTAGTTGGCTAAAACATTTGGATCTAGAGTGGCTTTCTTAAGTAGGGGCTTAATTACAGCAATCTTAAAAGACTGAGGCACATATCCTGTTAATAAAGATAAATTTATCTGGTTCAATATGGAGGTGTTAATTAATGGAAGAACATCTTTGAGCAATTTAATTGGGATTGGATCTAGAAGACAGGTTGATGGTTTAGATGCTATAATTATTGAAGATAGCTCGAGAAGATCTACTGGGGAGAAGGATTCCAGATGTTGATAAGGTCTAACAGAAATTTCTAAAGTCACTGTACTTACATCTTTGACAGCCGTCGGAAGGATGCCTTGAATGTTTTCTCTAATGCCAACAATTTTATTAGTAAAAAAGCTGATGAAGTCATTACTACTGAGGGCCGAAGGAATAGATGGCTCAACAGAGCTGTGGCTCTTTGTCAGCCTGGCTACAGTGCTGAAAAGAAATCTGGGGTTGTTCTTGTTTTCTTCTATTAATGATGTTTAGTTTGCATCAAGCTATCATCACTAAAACGCATATAATATGGATTACTGTAAGTTTAACATTACAGAAGAGAGGTTTAGAGGCATTGATAAATGGAAAACAGAAAGGGAGAAAGTGGAATGAAAGTCTGGAACTGAACATGCAACAAGGTGCTCAGTATATGATGTGACTGTGATGTGACATATTGTAAATGGTGCTGAATTAATGACAAACCAATGAGACGATAGTCATCAAAGTTCATTCAGACCAGAGCATAAATGCAAAATGTGATGAACTGTATTTTTCAAGGCATAAAACCTAGAGGGCTGAACACACTAATGGTCTCCATAGAAATCTGACTGTTGCATATTGCACTCATAAAGAAAACATGGAGTACAAAAAGAAATAAAGGCCTGACTGCACCATAGCACAGCTTCAGTACACTCATTCTCTCTGTGGTTGAAGGAAATAAAGGTCCTGGTCTATAATACTGTATTTACTATTGAAAATACATCCAAACCTGTTCACTATTTCAGAAATTAGCTTGAATTAAGGGCTATTCTGCCTAGCCATTAATAAAGCAAACAAAGGCTTATTTTTTATTTATTTATTTATTTATTATTGTTTTAAAGTGTTCAGTTTAAAAACACCAAAAAGGAAATGCTCTGTGCTGTGCATTCAGTCAGTGATAGGGAATAAGTTGGTCAAGAAAGTCAGATTGGCTTTACAAATCACAGTACGAGTGTGAGAGACAGCCAAGCCAGACTCAGCAATCTCTGGATTTGGAAAACGTCACAGAAGTTCAAAGCTTGAAATAAATACGTCAAGGGAACTTCTGAGATATTAAAGCTGGGAATGCTTTCTGTTCTGCTTATCTTCATGCCGTGAGAGCTCACTCCTTAAACACTGTTGTTTGTTGGATTGTGGTCACACAGTGGAAGCAGATGGATCTTCCAGTAAGAACTAAGATATCACAGGCTTGGTTACAGAGATGGTCAGATGAGGATTGATTCATGATTAAATAGGCCTCAGCATATAAAATTTAAACTTGTTCTTCAGATATGCATAGAGCAAAAGTGTCATTACCGTTATTCGTGAAGAATACATATGAGTGAATTTGATCAGATCGTTATTATTAGTTCCTCTGTATTCTGTTTGTGAACCTGTGAACTCTGAAGTGTGATACATATCAGATCAATTCAGTACTCTCTGGATGGCTTTGTGTGCATCAAATTAGCTTTGTATTCATCACAGATCCCACCAACATGGTGAGTTATCTATAAAGAAATCTTTAATACTAGTAATATGTAGAAAAAGCTGGTAGTAGGAGCAGTCTAGAATGCACACATCCAACAGTATTATCCACCATGATACCTGACGGGAGGATCTCATAATGAATACAATATGTCTCTGGACAAACAAAATGAACATGCATGTTGGAACCTGAAAAGTTTCAGTACTTTCATGTTATTACATATATATTTTGTATAAAATGTGTGAAGTTTCCATAAATCATCTGTTGAGCAGTTCTGTTACGTAGGCGATATATATCTCCATCTATATATCAATATATTTAAATATATCCATATGCATATATCTAGTGCCACTTAAAAGTATTTGCACCCCTCAGAATTTTAACATTTTTTAATAAAATGACTCAAAACATCAGCTGAAGTCCTGACAGTAGACAAAGACAACCTAATCAAATCAATGTGTTTGTGTTTGTTTATTCAAAAAATTAACCCAATATTACGTATCTGAGAGGTGCAAAAGTAAGGGACCAGGGAACGGATGTCAATCCAGCAGAACAGTATATTGTGGTCCATGTTATTTACTTCACTGTTGAGGCCTTTGGTCTTCTTCCACATGCACCAGAGAGTCCAGGAAGGCTGAACTATCCCCGCTGATGTCCTCCCAAGTGAATTTGACGTTACTGTCCACTGCATTGATGAGCTGTGTGAAAGATTTCACCTCCTGTGTCTTGATTTTTGCCCAAGTGTCGTCCACGTACTTGAACCAGTAGGTGGGGGTGGTTCCTGTGAAGGAGTTCAGGGCTGTGATCTCTACCTCCTCCATGTAGAGATTGGCCTTGATCGGTGACACTGGTGACCCCATCGCACAGCTGTGTTTCTACCTGTAGAATCCTCCATTAAATTGATTATACTGTAGGTGGTCGGGCACAGATGAAGCTACAGAGATGATCTGGGGTGAGTGTGATTTTTTGATTCCCACCACCCCATGAAACACAAACTAGGGGTTATCAGAACTCTTCAGCAACGAGCACAGACTGTACCCACAAGACTGGATGGCAAGTAGAAGGAGCAGAAACACATCAAACAAACACTCGAGACATATGGATATCCCAAACGGGCCTTTGTTAACAGTTAAAAAAGATATTCCAAACAGGACAGAGAGGAGGAGTACAACATAAGGAAGAGCATTGTCATCCCCTACGTGACTGGAGTGTCTCAGAAACTCAGGAGAATTTTCAGGAAACACTGCATTCCAGTTTATTTTAAGCCAAGTAATACACTTAGGCAACAACTGGTCCACCCTAAAGACAAAACAACAAGGCTAAAACAGTAATGTGGTGTACGCTGTTCAGTGCAGTGAACAACCTGTCCACAAATGTACCATGTACCAACACAGGAGAGACACCTCATCAGGAAACGATTCAGGGCTCCATCTACACCTGAGGGACAAATGACACTCCTTTTAAGATAATATGTCATACATACGGTGTTTGTTTCACTTCAGAGATTTTTGGGATAGGGAGGAAATTGTATTGGGGTGATAGACACACCTCCTTTTGACACCACGTAATGGTCTCACTGTGTACAGTGTGCCTTACATATTGGGGCCAATACAAACAAATACTAAAAGACAGCCCTTTTCAATGTGGCATCAGTTTCAACATTCTGTGGGTATAAAAAGCTGGTATTGTCAGTAAGTCATTCCAAGTTCAACATTCAAACAGCCGTGAACACACAACTTAATGGACGAGCAGCGCCACCTGGCCATAGCGTGCCTTTGGGTTGGTGGCAGGCAGTCACATGTTGCTTGTGAAGTTGGTGTGAGCGATACGCCGAGGTCAACATGGTCCCCAGGGTTCGCTTTGGTGGAAGGGGTGCAACAGTCTGGGCAGATATCACCAGTGAGCGCAAAACAGAACTCTTACCAGCTTCATCATCATCTTGACATGGTCTTTAGCTTTTGTTCTGGGGTTGATTCGCACGTTTCAGATCAAAACACGTTCATCTCTGGGACACGGAACCTGTCTCCTTCCTGAGCAATATGATGGCTGGACATTTCCATGGTGTCTATTGCTTGAACAGGTGAACGTGGCACCTTCAGCGTCGGGAAATTGTACCCAAGGATGAATCAGACTTATGGGGCTCCACAATTCTCTTCCTGATATCTTGGCTGATTTCTTTTGATTTTCCCATGATGTCAAAAAAGAAAGCAGTGTTTTTGAGGTGTAGCCTTATCCAACAGAAGCGTCCAAAACCATGACATCATCATCAAGGTTTTCCTTCATTGTTTAAAGACATAGTAATCTTTGTGCATGTAAACTTCACACTTTGAAGAAAGTAATAAAAACCCCTCTAACAAATTTCCTCTCACATATGTACATACTGTATATATGGCCCTCACCCTCAGTTTGTCAACCACAGCATCAAAGATTGCTAATGCATCCATGGTGTTATAAAATATAGAGTGCTAGTACTTTGACCCTTGAATAGATTCTCTGTTTAGTTTTTTCTTTGGCATGTTCTAATATTTAACTGGGCCTAGTTGAAATGCTGCACACAAGTAAGCAGGGAAAATTCACCTTCCAAACTTTGTTTTTTTGGAAGGTTGTTACTTATATAAAACTGCATAGTGTTGAAATCCAAATTAATAAAATTAGAGAATAATCTAAATTAGTTATAAATGACATTCTCATAAACTGAGTATGATATCATGTTGATAATAACAATAATGCAATAGAGCCTTGTTATGAATGTAAAAACATGTCCTGTATAAAGCTACAAAGTATTTTTATCTGAAATTGCTTTTCTTTGTTTGCTAATATAAATCCTGCTCATGCATATGTCTAAGACACTACCAAACACTGCAGAGATAAATGAACCTGTCTAAAAAAAAATTTTTTCACAGCACAGAAAAAGCTCTGTGCTGCTGCCAAAATGTTGGAGGGGGATGTGATGAATGCAGGAACAAAAGTATCAATACAGACTGTAAGAAGAACACTAAACAAAGACTTCATGTCCACTAACTTCGCCTTGTGCTATTTGTGTTCAGAAGAACATAAAAAGTTGTGCTGAGTACACACTGTTCAATATGAAGAAGTTGATGGAGTGATAAGCCGATACTGGAATGTTTGGACCCATGCAGCAGTATGGTGGTGTAAATAGCCTATATAAACCCAGGGCCCAAGTAGGGAGAGAGCCTGTGAAAATCCCGAATTTATTTTTTATGATTTGGGCCCTCCAATTAATTGGTGTCATAATGTATTTCAAATGTACTGATAACATCAACTGAGAGAATGAACTTTATGTCACAGCCCTCCCAACATATTGGACATTCTGGGTTACCCCTCTTTGAAAATGGTTTAGTCCGCCCATAGACAGTGGCCGGTGACAAGAACGTCAGTGAGGCTAACTGTCACCATGCCGCCCAAAAAACACAAATCAGGGTGCCAGAAAAAGGAAGAGCGGAAAGAAAAAGAAATAAGGCAGAATGAGGGAAAACAAGTGTTAACCGGACAGTATGCAGTTTGTCAGTTGCCGATGTTTGTATGCTAAAGTTTGCCAACAGGCTGCTTGCTGGTACAAGTAAAGACGATTATGCGTCAGCTAACGTTTGTTGTCAACAGTGACCAGTTGTTGGCTCCTGTTAAAGAATAAATGTTTTTAAATCAAAATGTGTCAAGGATCAAAACAGATGTAACTTAATGTTATAGGTGTTTGGGCACAAGTAGGCCAAATGCATCAATTAAGGTGGTGAATGAAAGAACCAGTGATCAGATCAATCTAATCAGATTTACACCATGACCATGAATACCAGCTCCAAAAGTTTCCCAGCAGAACATTATATTGTTACAAGATCAAAGTCATTTATTTCACCTGTCAGTGGTTTTAATGTTGCGGCTGATTGGTATATATCCAAGTGATATACTTCATAGAATGATGGAATCCCGCTAAAAACCTCTGGTGGATTGAAAGAAAACAAAAATGTACTGAAACTTGACTTGAATATTTAAACTATACTAAATTAATCTTTAGTACTTTTGCTTGTGTTATCACCCATACACTCTACATACAGCACATTTGCAATATTGACCATTCTTTGACTGTTTACCAAAACCTTATTTGGCATCTTATCATTGAATTTTATTCCAGTCATCATTCATGATTATATAATTGTCAACAAGTTTTATTAAAGGTATTTAATAGTTCAAGTACATGAGATGCAAACTAATTCAATGGATCTCTGAAAGCAACAGATGCACTGTGATCCCCCACAGTAGCTAAGGATTAGGTTGGGTGATTAAGATCTGACACAAATTTTGTCAAAATGAAAGAAGCGGGTGGCTCTTCTTGATCCAAGATCAATCCCAGTTTTCATTTCCTCAAGCCTTGTTCAGCATGATTTGTCAACTTATACTTTCTTTTAATCTTCTGATGTTTGAAGAAAAATATCATTTTCAGAATGAACATTTGCCCATTTATTTTTCCATTATTTTCTTGCACGCCTGTTGTGCCTCTGAACCAATAACATGGTCGTCATGGCTCACACAAAAGCACACTTCCCCTGGCCATTAAAACCCGCAGACAATTATCCAGACTTGGTTACATAAATCAACAGGAGACGTTCACATGAATGTTCTCCTCTGTGTTTGTTCCTGTGAAAACACATAAATTGGATCAACATCTACCTAGTTATCACCATCACACAATGTTAATAAAATTTAAAATGGGCAATAATCAATGATGGAATTCTGTTTCAAACTAGTTTCACAGCAGGCACACAGCTGCAGCTCCACTAAATAAGTAGCACAACAGATACCTACAGTCAAGTCCAGTGTTAATGTTGTGTTCTTTGCTAAATGATTTAATAGAAACATCTCCTAGCTTTTCCTTTATCAGTCTCTTGTCAGTCACTATCCTTCCTTTTGTAAGCACTGAAATGAATTGTACAGCCAGGCTGTTGATCCCCTAAATACAATGGAGTAATTCAGTTTTCATTACATCCTTCAGTGGTCAGACTTATATTACCCAGTAACCAGTGTAATGAAACCAGTGCACAAGACAGTTTTACAAAGAACTGCTCACATGTCACCTCACTTCGATGTGTGTTTTCTTGATGACATACAACCACTATGTGTCTTTTGCATTTGCCTCAACAGTGACCCATATAGAAATACAGCTGGAAGGGACCACCTGGTGTCAGTAAGCTATTGTAAGCTAGTTTCCTGAGATATTTTTGAAAACTCAACATAATCGTGAATGTGTGGGGGCATTTAGTGTCATCTTGAGTTAGGCTGTGAATTATGAAAAGAATACCCCTTCCCCACCCTCTATGTTGTAGGGAAACCTACATGGTTGTTGCCACTTCAACATAAAAAGTGGAAAACACCCTCTGGAGCCAGTGTTTGGATACAATAGACAGTCATTTGTACAGTAATTTATGTGCATTGTGCAACAAAGCACACGTGGTGCATACAAATAAACATGGCACCACAATGGTCTGCAGAAGTGGGCCCATCTCTAGATATGAAGGTCTCATTCTAAGCTAACGACAACACAACAATTCATAGTTAAAAGTCCCTAAACAAATTTCTGTTTTGCTTGCAAGGACCGTCAGTGTTGAAGATGCATGTCACCACCAATATATTCTTGTCACCAATCCACAGTAACCAACATTTGACAACTGAATGAAGTGGAATGTGATGCTTTCCAATCATTTTGTCAACACCAACACAGCAGTTGGTGCCAGCTTTGTCCTTGATTATAAGAGGTTTAATTGTGAGTTGGTTAAAGGTGGCTCTTTGCAGAGGAGTACAGACCCAAACAAAAACAAACCACTGTGACTGAATGGATACAGTTGTTGTTGAAATGCCTGTTGAATCTAAATAATGGTATGCCAACCTGGCAATTTAATTCTGACATTCATTACTATATTGCTGGTGGTAACAAGATTTATCACAAAGCAGATCCAGTACAAAGAAAACACAAACTCACTTAGTCCTTCTCTTATTCACTACAAATTCAATTTTCTGGCAAACCGTAAACACCTTTTGTTATTTTTCTTTTTGAATGACAACCTATTCAGCAACTGTCAAGATACTGGGCACTAGTGAGGAGCACGTGTGTACATGTGCACGGACACACACACACACACACACACACAAATGCACACAGTTTCTCAGGTAAAGGTTATGGACTTGAAGAATGTTCTCATTACGTCTTTGTACGCTATCAGTATACTGCTTCGGACGTGGAAGGTGCACTGTGTATATGCGTGTGCGTCTATGTGTGTGTACATGGATATGCGGGAATAATGAGCTGGTAGTGCACTCGAAGTGTGAGGTTGTGTGCTGAAAGCCAAGGAGGTAACTAACACTCTGACAACACTCTCCATCACCTTAAACCCCCCCCGGTGTTGAGAGCACCAGATAGAGCTCAATTATGTTTATTAGCTTCTCTGCCTGTCACTCATATACTCATAATAGCATGTTGTGTCTGACTTAATGCCAAAATATACTGACATAAAGGCCAAGAAGAAAAACTGTTCCAAAAAACAAACTGTGCATTCTAAACACAAAAAAATAAACACCATTTGATGAACGTATAAATCAGTATGTATTTTGAGAGCAAAATAAAATGAATTTTTATCTAAGTTTGAGTGGATTTTCTTAGTAGGAGACATGGGGTTGCACAAACGCTGCCTAGGAAGTTTTCAGTTACTGCAATGCAATATGTTTCACTTAATAATATTTGTTCTGTTTTATGCAGCTTGTGTAATTGAGTACTTGAAAAATGACCACTCTATGTAGTAGAACACAAAGTGCACCAGAACGCACAATGTTTCAATATACTGTACCTGGTGAAGATATACATTTTAAGTAGCCAGTAATACCAACATATATATATTTTTTTTGTTGTTGTTGTTTTGTTTTTTGTTTTTTGTACGAATGTGACTTTGGATAGTGCTGTGGCTGCCATGAAGCTGTGTGCTTGTTTTTCCAGTGATGTGAGATACATGTAGAGAAGCTTGTTTGCACAGCCTACACATTGGAAAATTGCCCTTTTGCTTTTGTGTTGGAAGAAAATAGCAGGGCATGGAAGAGTAAATTCTGGTGAGTTTAATACATTCAGCACCTTAGGCAAAGATTAAACCAAGCAGTTGTGAAATAGGAAGTGACAAATAGTGCCTGTACTGAAGAGCACCCTATTGTGTATCAGTTGTATGTTGTGGGAGTGTTTGTGAAGGCTCCTTTCTGTACTGTAAGAAGGCATGGGTGTGTTTGTGTTCTGTGTCATATCAACATGTGCCATCTCTGTATATTTATATATGTAAAATGATGGGAAAAGGAAAGAAGAAAGATAAAGAAAGCACGTAAAATATAGACAGGAGAATAATTGCAGATATAAATCAAGTTTACTTTATGTAGTAGCAGAGTTTTATGAGGATCCTAGGCTTCTTTGTTCAGAAGAATTGCTGTAGCTTTGCTAGTGAGACACAACAATGGAGCAGCAAAGAAAGTTGTGTCATGAACCAGGAGTGTGTGCCCGTTTAGCCGTTGGATGCCACTGCAGTGATTCGTCAGCAGCAAGCTGCAACTGTGTTATTGCATCTGCCAGGCCACCAAGAACAAATAAGTATATACTTCTTCCCGAAGTGGAGCTAGGTCACACAAGTTAGTGGTGATCAAACCAGAGGTGCAAGGAGGCGGTGTCATGTACTGCTACCACACAGTCAATGGCTGCTAGTTAGTGAAATGAGCTATGTAAAGTCTCAGTGACCTTATCCACCCATGCTCTGTCCTGAGACAGTTTGTAAAGACACTCTCAGATCTTCTGTTCACATGCCAGTCAGACAAACACCAGACCTTGTTTCAAAATGCTAATAATAGCTGCAACTCTGACAGTCAGGTGAAAATTCTACAAAATCCACTAGCAGTATACTCCAATTTGGAGCAACATATATTTTATAATTAGAGAGAAACCCCTTTGCGGTGGCACACACCTGGTAATCTTCAATTGCCTACATACTCCCACTTGATCCACAAGGACAGTCTTGAAAGTAACCACTTTCTGAAATATCTACAATTCAAATTAACCATTGAACCTGAAATTTACATGATGCCTTTTGGTGATGTTTGTTTATTTATTGGTAGTAAAATAGTAAAAAGATCAAATTGTGGAATGCCTTGGAGAATGGCATAATACATCATACCATTGATAGCATTGGCTTCCACCCATTCTCAATATCTTGGCGGAACAGAAGAATCGCTGGCTGCACTGAGGTTTAGATTTTGAATGCTTTTGTAGCATAAGAATAAGTTTTCCCTTGCACAGTCAGCATTATCTCCACAATACCTCATTTAACATTGCCTTCCAAAACATCAAATATCAGCATTTTTTGGTCTAACGTCCCCGTTGCCAGATCAGCACTGATTGTCAGTGACTTCCAAAACACAGGCTACACACCTTCCACTATCCCAGCCCCCAGTCCCTTGCTTTTTCCCAACACTCAACATTAGATTTTGGCATGGAATGTAAATTGTGAAGTGTAAAATCATCCAATATGGATGTAATACCTTGGAATACTGAGCTCTATCTTATTTCCCAAAAGCATACTAAGGCTAAGATGACCGTAAAAACATTTTATGAACGTTCTTAATCTTAAGAGGCATGTGACTGAATATAGTCTCAGAAAAGATCATGGATATAGAAGTTTCCTCCTATGCACTCTAAGGAGGCTGAAAGCGTCAATGGCCATCCGCTCCCTTCTTTTAAATGTACAGTATATATCAGTTCTGGACACTTTGATGGTTTATTTTAATACCATATATTGTTTAATTACAACACTGCAATTAGGTTACAATGACACAGTGGTAATGACACGAAGACTTGTCTGTTCTTCATTATTCCTTTGCCTTCGCTGTCCTTGTGTCTCTTATCGTCCTCTGTTTGTCTTCCTGTTAGTTTGTCTGAGTTCTAGGCATGCCACACATTGTCTCACTCATGCTTGCACATATATTCTTCATCAGCTCATTCATTTCAGTGTATTCTCTCTCCCATAGATTGTCAGTTAGACTCTGTAGTACTAAGCCCACGGCGATCCAAAACAACAAACAAACCAAAAAAAATGCAACTGGGGTAACTGGACTTTCTTGAAGACGTTTCACTAACCATCCAAATTCACATGAAGATGTTCTTCGAGACAAATGTTTAGACTGTATTGTAGATCAATGACCCTTTCAATGACCTAGATCGTTCCCTTTTCAGAGAAGGGTTTTGCAATTTGACACAGATTGCTTCTTTTAGTCCTCTTTCAATCCATCTCTGGCTAAAATGTGGACATTGTTGTTCTGAAAGGAATATCCTTTGTGTAGGCAGACATCTTCCCTTGTTTAAGCTTGTTTTTTTGGTTATACTATGACCTGGAGGACTTAAAAACATCACTGACATAATGCTATGGTCTTTTCACTTTGCTTTGCCAGTTTGTCCCCTCGGGTTTTTGGTCTGCGCTTACTCTGTTACACTGTCTTGTTGCCTAGATCAACTGCTTTGCTTTTCAAGTCCTTGGCTCAACTTATTCCTCCTCTTCATGGCCTCATCTCAGCACTCCAAACCATGCCACTCCCACAAACCCACACACAGTTATCCTCCTCAGCCTGCCCAGTCATCAGCTTTCCTTCACACACTCATCCTTCGCCAAATCTCCACCAATCGTTCTCCTCAATGTGTTCTGCCATCAACTCACCTTAGCCCTTTGCCTGTTACTTTGATCCTTACATTTCCCAGACCACCACTGCCTCTCCCTCTGAGCATCACCAATACAGTCTTTATCATTTCCAACCTATGTTTGTACAGTGGTATGCAAAAGTTTGGGCACCCCTTAGGAAAATCATTGCATCAGTTTGTCACTTGCTGAGCTTTTGAAGCAGCAACTTTATTTTAACAAATGTTATACTTCATGGAAACAGAAACATCTCGGTAGTGAAATCATTTTCATTGGTCCAACAGAAACATTTTTATGTATATTTAAACAAAAATAGGCATGTGCATAAATTTGGGTACCCCAAAGAAATAATTCCATTAATATTTAATAGACCCTCCTTTTGCTGCAAGAACAGCCTGTAGACGCTTCCTATAGGCAGGTGGTACTTTGGCCCATTCCTCCATACAAAACGCCTCCAGTTCAGTCAGGTTTCTTGGCGTCCGTGCGTAAACAGCCTGCTTCAAATCAATCCATACATTTTCAATGACGTTAAGGTCTGAGGACTGGGATGGCCATTCCAGAAAATTGTACTTGTGCTTCTGCATGAATTCCTTGGTGGATTTTGAACAGTGCTTGGGATCATTGTCCTGCTGAAAAATCCAACCCCGGCGTAGCTTCAACTTTGTGACAGATTCTTGAACATTCTTGTCAAGAATCTGCTGATACTGAGAGGAATTCATATGGCCCTCTACTTTAACAAGGTTTCCAGTCCCTGTGCTAGCCACACAGCCCCATAACATGATGGACCCTCCACCATATTTCACAGTAGGCAATAAGTTCTTCTCATGGAATTCAGTGTGTTTTTTTTTTTTTCCATGCATACCTCTTGTTCTGACCAAATAACTCTACCTTAGTGTCATCTGACCTGAGTATTTTTGCCCAAAATGCTTCTGGCTTGTCCAGATGTGCTTTTGCATACCTCATGCGACTCTTCTTGTGACAAACACTAAGGAAAGGCTTTTTGTGCATCAGCCTTCCAAAGAGCTTTTCCTGGTGCAAAGTGCGCTGGATTGTGGAACGATGAACAACTACACCATCAGTAGCCAGATGTTCTTGTAGTTCTCTGGAGGTGGTCTGTGGTTTGTCTGTGACCATTCTGACCATCCTTTGTCTGTGTCTGTCCAGTATCTGGACATCTTTCCTTCACAATGACTGCTCTTCTGGCCTTCCATTTCTGCACCACATTTCTGACTGTGGAAATATACATCCCAAACCTTCTTGATAATTTCTTGTACCCTTCTCCTAATTCATGATAATGAATTATCTTAGTTTCTTGGTCAGTGGAGAGTTGTTTCGATGCCCCCTTGTTGCCAGGAGCATAGGACAAGCACAGCCAGCAATTGCCTCTGTTAAATAGCCTTTTTCTTGATTGGTTTTACCTGTCTTTGTAATTGAAGGTCTCACAAGCTAATCAAAGCAGTTTTGGGCTGCAACATGTCAACTACAAATCCCTACAGGTCTTGAAATCAATGTGATTAAAAGGGTGCTCAAACTTTTGCACATACCATTTTTTACATTTTAATTTATTATAATAAAACTTTGTAATGATACTCTAGGACACTCAAATGTCTACATCTCTGTAGGAAATAAAATCTTGTTGCTGTGATCGTCTTTTATAAAGTAAGAGCAAATTATTATGAAATCTCAGAGGGGTGCCCAAACTTTCGCATACCACTGTATGCTATTCAGTGTGTACATTCACAGTGACATGGTAAGTTAGTGGATTTCTTTGCATTACAAGAGTATTCCTCATGTGGTGTCAATTAAAGTTAAATATAGTGAACTCAAAGTTACCAGTAACAGAAATAAACAGTTAAAAACAGTTGCTTGATCTGCTGTGTATCTAACTACCTTGCGCTCCATCTGACCATGCAATTATGATATATGATGTATAGTGTATACGTTGTATAATGACAAATAAAACACTTATCTTTCTCCTCACTGTAGGCAGGTGGCGGGACCAGCGTTGACTAAGGTGATATGACAAAATATACAACAGGGTATTCAAAAATACAATGGGGCCATGGCCTTTGTTATCAGTTCAGGTGGAATACTGAACAGACGGTTTTATTTTCAGCAGTTGGAAGGGTATTTTATCCTTCTCTTTTGCTTGTGTCAGAAATTTAAACATTACACCAGGGAGTGATAAAAAAAGAGATATAGCACCAACTATATTTGCATAATTTGTCGCATTGTAAAATTTGCCAAGATTTTCCGTTTTTCTTTTTTCTTTTCTTCTTTTTTTTTGCAGCTTACTGTCATCTGAAGCCAATCAAAAGTACAGTATGTACATATATACAAATATTTGTTAAGACATTTTTTTAATCAGGTCAGCTAGAGGCCAAATGATAAGCTCACCCCTCCTCACCTTTGTTCTTGTCCCTGACAGTTGGAGCATTTTACAAATGAAACTCGTCTGAAAAATATAAAAGCATGGATGACTCATTGGTATCAAAAAGAAAGTAAGGGTATATCTCTAGAGTTGTCTTTGGTTATATTGTAGGATAAGCCCAGACTTGGTCAGAATACGTAATTTGTTGCAAGCTAGCTAATGACATTTTAGATCAAAACACTGAATCCAACATCATACAGTGCGAAGACACTCTCAAGGCATTTGTGCATAAAATGAGCAGAAATGTGTGTGTGTGTGTGTATGTGTGTGTGAGAGAGTTGGTGTTTTAGTTTTTGCCTAGGTGTTTCCTCCAAGTCATTTCATTACATGAGACACCTTGAATAACAGTAACTACTGGTGCCCTATATGACAGATCTGCTTTAGGAATGTATGACAGTGTTCATTTTGGTAACACTGCCCAATGTAAATCATGAAGAATGGTTAGGTTTCAGTATAGTTATAGTAACTTGTTTTCTTGTCGTACTATTAATGTCTTTGAAAAAATTGAGATCAAAATAATACATCATGGAGTAGCATGAGTGCTGTATGCAAAAAATGGTGGCAAGGGAGCTGATACAGTTGATCTATATTCCAACACTGTCCTATGGTTGTGAACTTTGTTTAGCGACCGAAAAAATTGCAGTGTTGATACAAGAGGCTGAAATTTGGTTTCTCCATAGGAACCCTGGGCTCAGCCTTAAAGACCGTGTGAGAAGTTCCGACATCCAGAGGGACCTTGGAGTAGAGCTGCTGTTCCTTTGCATCAAAGGGGTCAGCTGAAGTGGTTCAAGCATCTTTAGAGGATGTTTCCTTTGCACCTCCTTTTGGGGGTTCAATCAGCATGGCCATCTGAAAGGAGACCCCACCATAAACCCTGAATTTACAGAAGGGATTGTGTAAATCTGCTTGACTGGGAATGCCTTGGAGTCCCTCAGGAAGAACTGGAATACAATGCCCAGGAATCAGACCTCTGGAATTCCTTGTTCCTTTGGATAAAAATAGATGGAGGGATATAATTACAAAAAATAAATAAATGAATAATAAATTGTTTTCAGCTTACCTGCTTGTTCACAAGTTAATTTTGACACATTAATCGGATTCTGGTACTTCATATAAAAACATTTTGCCATGGGCCCCATTTATAAATGTGTAATCATCATTCTGTACAAATCAGCACTTCTGAGACCTACGGTGTGTTTTTACTTATTGAAGGATTTTATTTCCTGTGTTTTATGCATCTGTACATTATGTGTTGGGAATGACAAATGAGAGCAATACTGTGATTGACAGTTGTCATGGCAATGACATTTCTTAGAACAAATAGCCACTTGAACATACATTAGCATTATTTTAACTGCCTGAAATAACCGAAAATATATTTGATTAAAAATATATTTCACATGTGCGTTCGTATTTAAGTTTGGCCCCAGTCCCATCTAACATTGACAGGGTGGAGCTTCCAACCTAGCTAACCACCAGGTGAAGCTCAACATGCTTTGGCTACATTTTAATGAGCTGTCATGATGAACACATAACTACAGTGTATGGCTGCAACACTTAAACCATGACTGTTGGTCTGGGCTGGCTGTAACAAACTGCAAAAATTTCTTTTGATAATGGGCCAAGTAAAACAAGATTTTATTATGATGGAGAAACAGCACAAAATGGGAAAGTCAAGAAATCTGGTGTCCTTTAAACAGAATAGTATACTGAATAGTACTTTAAAAAAAAATGCTGTGTCTATCTAAACCAAAACCGGAAATAAAATGTAATACTTGCATTCATAATGCACGATATAAATGTAGCCACTGCGGTCAGTGTAACAACATAGATTTGAGCCAACTCTTTTTTTTATTTGGTCATGGAACAAAAGTCCTTGATTACAGATTTGATTACATCGTTTGCCCCATGTGGTTCACTTGATTGAAAGGGCATGTGGATTTAACATGGAATGACAAGCAAAACATTAAGAGTGGGGACTGCTGCATTACAGAGAAGCAGAGCATCTCAACACACAGGTACATATCTCTATTCAAACTCTGCAGTAAGGTAAAACCAACAAAACAAAGAGTTAATCTGGGAAAGCTTGACTTCAAGTGCAGACTATGAACTGATGTTATTTTAAAGGTATTTATTATTTTTTTAGGCTTCTTGAACAGCAGTTACCACAGCACATAACGTGCCTGACCCTAGACTGCAGTTCAGAGGTTGATATAAAATGAATAATAATAATATACATTACAAGATGACTAGACAAAATACATTTCCTGATAAAGATACGGCAAGATTGCAGGAGATACTGTCGCACTCTTACAACTGCATAAGATGACAGTAGCTGCTAGACCTGACTAAGTGGGAGTTAGAGAATATGAGGTTGTATAGGTTGTATCTCAAAGCCCCAAGAGGGAGAGCATGAATGTTTTGAAGTGTGGCTGACCACACTGTGGCGCCATACTAAGAAGTTTTCATTACGTTAAATGTTTCCACATGAGTTGCCTGTCTCCGAACTTTTACTTTTGTAGACATTACAGCTTCTGCCAAAAAGCTTAAGAGGTGCATGCGCGGACTGTGTTGAAAAAATTCAAGGCATCCTTTCGACAGCTGTCAAGATGTAAGTATAGTGGCATTAGAAACTTCTGTAGAACCTAATTAATATTTGGAATCCTGCTCTCAAGTTGATCTTCCTGAGCTCACTTCAATAATTATAGTATCTAAACTGTTATTAACAGGATATGTGCTTCGGTCTTTCAAAATTGCTGTAATCAATCCTCTGAGGTCGATAGTATAATTGGCCATTTTTGACTACTTTTGGTTTTACCTTTATATTTCATCTTAAAAACAGTTTACCTTGCCATGTTTGGTGTCATTTTTTTCAGCACAGCCTCACATGTGTGACTTAACAGTTATTTTGGACACACTGGACCTTAAATCAGACTAAAAACATAACATCCAAGCAGGAAAACTTCGATTTTTCACTGTGAAAACCATAAACATATTTAACGAACCAGTTTTACAACTCAGAATGCAAGAAATGCATCAGGCATTTTTTTTGTACAACTATTGACAACCATTTGCAACACTATTAGGCGTTAGTAATGTGTAAAGGTCATAAATCTCATATCTCAAGATGTGTCACTCAAACGCTGTAACTAATTTTCCTGTTAAATTACAGTAAACTACTGGGAGCTAGAGTTGCAAGGTTGAAGCTGTGTTTTACAGTGTACCTACTACAATCTACAACTACAGTTTATTACTGTAAAAATATAACAGTGCTGTGCTGTATGAAAAAAAGAAACATCACAGTATATAGTGTCAGCTCTTTAGTTGCCTTTAAACTGCTATTTTACAGCTCCTCCATAAACAATTGACTACATTTAAACAATGTTAAATACTGTAGAATGTAATCTTTACACAATATAAGCTCCATTTAAAAATGAAAACCCCTGAAAATTCCTAGCACAAAATTGTCTCAGACGAGAGATGGTCTTACAACGTTAGGTATTCATTAGAGGTGAACAGTATCAGTATCCAAAAAACACCATTACTTGGTTGACTTTATTTTATTTTATTTTTTTCTGGAACTATAAAAAGAGATGGCTAACATTACATTTCTGAACCTTTGTATAGTCCTCCCAGATCAAAAGTGACCGGGTCTGACTTGACTGTAAATCATACAGTACACATTATCAGCCAATTTAACTTCACTTAACTGCTATTATGCTTATGCTGCTATTTAAAAGCTAAGTTCATTAATAAAAAAAAACACATTCCATAACAGTAACAATCAAACATATCACACGGGTCCTCAACAATGGTGAGTCCAAAAACAAACCTGGAGCGACACATTTGAGACAGATAGACTGAACTATACCGGGTAAATAAAGCCCCACTCAATGTCCAAATCAAATTTTTGAGGACAGTGGTCACTTGGGAATTCACCATTGTTGCCTTTTTGTGGACCATCTTTCCCGTCTTCTTTGATATCACCTTCCCCTGGCTGGTCTTTCTTCCCCTCTCCGGATCGATACCAATGAAGTGCCTAAAATGTAGTAACAGAGCAAGTATATAAGATATTAGGTGTGATAAGTGAAGTTCATTTGCATTTAAAATGGACCTTATCACGTCAAAATAAAAATGTAAGATTTTTTTATGGTCAGAAAAATGTGTCTCATAATTATGAGAGAATGATCACATTATGAGAAACTAAACATTCATGATTACAACAGATCTGTTGTTGCTGTCATTACAGTAGTCTGCTCAAGTTCAAGATATACTGTAGATACCAAAACATGCCAATGCCTAACCCCCTAACCCTAACCCCGATTTTTATGTTACGACTGTATTTCGGGCTCCTCAACCATGATGTCTATTGTCAACTTCACAAGAGCAGTTAGAGAAGGACACATTGCTCATGCAGAGCACCACACAGAGTGACATGGCCCGACTAAACAGTAAATTAATTAATATACCAGCGTGGCTTAACTGACAATTCAATAATCCTGAACAGAGTTGGGAAGACGGGCAACATACTCAAACAATATTTCTGGCACTGAATTTACCTTTGAACAAACTCCAGTGCCCTTGCAGCTTCTACTTGGTATTGCAGGCTGAACACGTAGGTGGCAAAAACTGCACTGAGCCCTGTGATGAAGGTTTTCTGGATGCCTTTACAGATGACCTGGCTTTCAATGCTGATCCAAATGTGACTCCATCAACAGCAACTGATGCAGACAACAATTATGGAAAACAAATATGGGTATAAGGGCCCTATATGAGGTTAGGAGGTTCATAGATAAAGTAGTATAAAGGAGTAGCACTTCAGTCGAAAACAAAGGCGGCACACTCTGAACTGTAGTGCTGGAGTGTGTGTTTGAATAGCTTTGGACATAACTGTGAATACAGTAATACTTAATAATGAAACAAGACGCAACCGTCATATTCTATGCAACTTGATATATTTGTGTGACATTAGTTGGAAGCTATTTTTTTGTTTAACTGGTGTTTCAGGTCAGTACACACTGAACTGTAGTGCTAAGAGGAAAGCTGGACAGAAATGAGTATGTAGTATTCATGTCAGTGTATTTTGCAGAACTAACATTAGAAGTCACACTGAGTGTTCATGCAAGTGTGCAACACCTATCCGTACATTTTGGACAGTATATCAAGTATCATACGTTATCCTGTTGCAAATCATTACTTTCCACAACTTGAGATAGCAAAAACAATGATGAGAGAACTACATTCATGGGAGACTTTAATAAAACATATGTGTATGAGATAGACAGAAAGAGAAATTAGACAGAGACACCAAAAGGCAGATTGACTTTGTTCTATACTCCATGTCACACTTACCCTGCAGTGGCTGACATCTGTAGAACATGCTAACAGTAAAAAACTTTAACTGAACTTTTTTCAGTTAACTTTAAAGTAATGCCGTTAATATTTTATTGCTCAGAGACATCAGAATGCATAGGATTTGACTGTATTGATGGAAAAAGGCACACTACTGTACAAAATGTTGGTCAAAGTTACCAACAACCTTCTCATGGCTTTAGACGATGGACTTGGCTTTACATGTTTTCTGTTAGAGCTCAGTGCTGGCTGGACTTAGACTTAGATTAGAATGCAGTCCCCTGTGCTTCACAGAGACGTGTCTAATGCTCTGCATCCCCTATGCTAACATGGATCTACCAGGCTTCATTACAGTCAGAGTGGACAGGCAAGTTAGAAAAATAAAGGTGGGGGGCTTGGACTGATGGTGTAACCCAGGTCATGTAAAGGTGAAGATGACCATCTGCTGCTGTGGAATAGAACTTTTAGCCTTGAGTCTCTGGCCAGACTTTATGAAAGTTCTCATACATCATCGCTTTGAGTGTTTACATCCCCCCACGAGCGGATGCTGATGTTGCCTTCATGCTGACCACTGGAGACTTCAACCACGGGACACTGGACTCTACACTGCTTTCATCCAGTATGTGGGTTGTCCTACCAGGGCAAATAGGATTATTGACCGCCTGTATGCAAACGTGAAGGATGCATACAAGGTCACACCTTTACCACCGCTAGGGAAATCAGACCACAATCTGATCCTGCTCCAACCTCACTACAGGTAGCGGCCTATCTCACTGGGAGACCTGAGTATAGTATATCAGGTTGGGGATCTGCACATCTGGGACTATCGTGAGCAGCACTGGAGCACCACAGGGGACTGTGCTGTCACCTGTCCTATTCACCCTGTACACCTCAGACTTCAAGCACAGCAGTAAGTTGTTCTGTGTTAGGACCAATGCTCTTCACAGTATGCATGCTTCCCTTAGGAAATATGTTTTGGAAATATTGTATAAAGTTCCTCTCTGTGTCTGCGTGGGTTCTCTCCAGTTACTCTGGCTTCCTCCCACCATCCAAAAGACATGCTTGTTAGGCTAATTGGTGATTTCCTGATTTCCTAATATCCTGACATCCTGATTCCCCGACCCTTGTAATTAACCTGCAATAACATGAGTGCAATAACAATATGCAGCTGGTATTTTTTTATGCAATAACCATGTATGTACAGTGACAGTATTTATTATTATTATTATTATTATTATAGTTAATATTATTATTATTATTATTATTATTATATGCTGTGAGGGACGAGCGGAGACGGTTGATATTACAGAGATGGAAATGTGCAGACCGGGTAATGTTATTAATGTGAGAGTGGAAAGACAGAGTGCCGTCCAGAACAACACCCAGACTCTTGACTTGAGGGGAGGGGGAGACAGAGGAGTTGTCAGTGGTGATGGTGAAACTGTTGGCTTTGGAGAGGGGGGATTTAGAACCGATGAGAAGAACCTCAGTTTTGTACTTCAGTTTGAGAAATTTGGAGGACAACCAAGTCTTGATTTCTTGGATTTCTTGAAGGCAGTCACAGAGGCAGGTGGGAGGGAGGGTGGAGTGAGTTGGGGTTAGAGGAAAGGTAGAGCTGGGTGTCGTCCGCATAGCAGTGAAAGTGAATATTGTAATTATGGAATATGTGACCAAGGAGGAGGAGGTAAATGATGAAGAGGACTGGACCGAGGACAACCTTGCAACCATTATCAGGAACCAGCAGTTACAGAAGATGAGTGAATGAATGAATGTATAAAGTTCTCTCTCTATCTCTCTCTCATTCTCTCTCTCTCTCTATGTAGCTGTAGGTCAGATAGATATAAATAAATAAGGAGAAAGAGAATCTCATTAGTGTGATTGCCCTGCAATCGCATTGTTTTAAAAAGTACAGAAACATTTTTTTTTTTTTTTTTTTGCAACTACAAAAGTCGTCTCTGCTCAGTCCTCGGCTTTCTTCTGCTACTCATGCTCAATCACCTTCCTATGATCAGTCACTGTGGTTGGTTAAAATAATTGGAAGCCACCACTCTGCGTGCTGGTTTCAGTACAGCTATTTATGAGTCTGAATTACCCAAGCAATTCATCTTCAGCAATAATAAATAATAGTCAGTTCTGAGTGCAAATTATTTATGTATATTTGGTCAGTGCGGTGAAAAAAAAAAAATCATTCACCAGGCTTCCTCTAAAATGATGTATGAAAAAGACAATTTACCATATACTATCTGTGAATACTAAAGCTGAAACACTGTCAGAAGTGACTAATGAGAGGTAGGTCACAGTGAAAAGGAAATAACAAAAAATAATCTATAAACAAAAGGAAATCACATTTTTTTTTTGTCTGAATTGCCATTTATCATAGTGTGTGAAATTGTGTAATCTAAATGAATGCTTGTACATAATGTGGATAGTTGATTCATCTATATTTGTATTACAGTACAGCAGTTTGGTCAACTGATGTTTTTAAATATCAGAATCAGAATATTTTATTAATCGTTCAAGGAAAGGATGCAGTTGCTCTCATTAAGTGACAGTTGCAAGGAGATCAAGTCAAATATTAATAGAATAAAATAATAATATAAAAATATATAAAAATATTAATTCAAATCTTCTATTCAAATTAGCTTTGACTTGACTTGCCAAATGCTAGGAAAAATCAACACAGGAAACTTCAGGAGTTCCCACCAGACACACTAGCTCGCTTCAGGTTTTTGACCATTGTTTAATGGCTCCTAAACTTTCAACAATCTAAATCTTCTTTCTCTTCACCCCTTGTCTCTACTTAACATGACAAACAGACATTGTTCACTGGTAGGGAGGGATAATCTGCTGATCTCGTTGCTTAAGCCAACAGCAAAAGGAAAGGACAGACAGATAGATCTCCACAAAGCTGAAAAGATGCTCTCGAGTTTGACCGAGGCAACAAACGCTGTTGTGTAGGAACTGGAAATGGATCCAAATGAGGTATTTTAATACACTTGGAGACAGATATATGGAGGAGAGAGTGAGATAAGTTGTGGAAAGAAAGAAGAGATTAATGGTAGTAAAAGAGATAGAGTGAGATAGATTGAGAGAAGGCAGAATAAATGGGAAGCCAGGGGAGAGGGAGATGAATGGAGGGTAAGAGAAGGTGCAGAGGGTGGGAGAAACAGATAGATAAAGGTAAAGGGAGAGAGGAATCAATCTTGTGGCGAAAAATATGCCGCCAGGAGAATAAAGCTTCTAGAGTATACTGCTGGCTCTCCTTGCTTACAGGAAGAGGTATTTCTGTGGTCCCTGATAGATTGCACCTGTATGTGGCTTTAAAGGCCAATAACAAAAATTTATTTTCTAAATTTACTGTTATCACTAAAAATTTCAAATCTGGACGATAATCATGTCATCGATCAGATTGCCTAATTGTGTTTGTATCTCCTGTTTTCTCAGATTTCTTCATGCAAATCGACTGGTGACTTCTGTAAATCCCCTACAGCTGTGAAAGTTAATGAACGTCTGTTTCTCTTTTCTAATCTTTCTCTGCCTTCTACACAGTGTTCTCTTGGGTAGACAGGACTAATGCATACCCAGTCAGTCTAACATTACTACAAATAAGGCATTAAAACCATTACTGAGGAGACACCAAGCACTAAATCTAGGGTATTCAGTCTGTGGTACACCCACCATTCTGGCTGAATAGACCTCTTATAGTGTCTGTGTAGATCTATACAAAGACTGTTTGATTGACTACTGACAATTGCACAAGTTAGGGTTGAACAAAATCACATCTTTATCACTGTAATTAGTTCGGCATCACGAACCAACTGGTACCTTTGCTGATGTAATATAATAATACATTCTAATGTGAGCTGGTGTTTGGAGGGCTTGCTTCAAACTGGCCAGTCATGGTCAGACCTCTGGGCACAGGCGATAAACATTAGCTGTGTGTATGGAGACCCTGAGAGAGAGCTTGTGCCTAGAGACAAATTAGCAGGGAGGAAAGAGATGCAATGCTTTCCATTTGGTTAATGTGTCTCATCACTTCCCTCATTTGCATATCTTGTCATTTCAAAGACATTGCAACAACTGCCACTGTGGACAATCTTAGTTCTGTGTGCACACGTAACTGTCTATCTGTCTTTCTGTTTATCTACAAAGATAAACACACAGATCAGGCATAACTTTATGACTGAACAGGACAACCAAATAACACTGACCATCTTGTGACAGTGTTCTATGGGAAAAATTCAGCTGGCATTCATGTGGATGTTACTTAGACATGAACCACCCACCACATAGCAATTACACTCCAAACTACACCGTGGGATGCAGCCTGACACAGACATACACACAACTAGATCCCAAACTGATCAAGTATCTGTGGGATGATCCACAGAGGCCCTCCCCTCAACCCATAGGACCCAAAGGCCCCCACTAACAACATCCTGTTGCCAGATATCACAGGAACCCTCAGAAGGCCCATGTCCATTCTCTGATGAGTCACAAATGTTGTAGAGGCACAAGGGATACCTACACAATATTAGGAAGGTGGTCATAATGTCCTGATCGGTGTTTATATAGAGTGACATTGCCTATCCACAGAAGATGTGCATCTCATGTGGCTATATTGCACTCAAACACAAAACACAAAAGAAATGACACCACAACACACACTTTCTCTATGTGACTTCTCTCCCAGTCACTGAGGAAACAGCAGAAAACAACTACATCAATAACCAGACAATAATCCAGCTGCAAGCTCATTCATCTGCCAAGGTGGCAGAAAAGACATCTAAATCGGTTTGCTTGATTAACCCCTTAATTCCCAGGCTCCACCAAAGTCCATCACCAACAGCCTTGGATTCTGTAATTAAGAGACGGAAGAATTTCTTCTCACTAGATTGGAGTACCTTTGAAAATTCAACAAACTTTAATAAATTGGATTAAGGGCGGCACAGTGATGAGGTGGTTAGCACTGATGCCTCACAGCAAGAAGGTCACCGGTTTGAATCCATGGGCCGGCTGGCCTTTCTGTGTGGAGTTTGCATGTTCTCCCTGTGTCTGCATGGGTTCTCTCCAGGTACTCCGGCTTCCTCCCACCATCCAAAGACATGCTCATTAGGTTAATTGGTGATTCTAAATTGCCCGTAGGTGTGTGTGTGTCTCTGTGTTGGCCCTGCGATGGACTAGCGACCTGTCCAGGGTGTACCCCTGCCTCTCGCCCGATGACAGCTGGGATAGGCTCCAGCAGACCCCCATGACCCTTAACAGGAATAAACAAATATAGAAGATGAATGAATAAAATTAGATCAAACTGAAATGAAACACAACAAATGTAAACCTGGAGCTGTTCAGAGCTTGCATTAACATCTGTCCTGGGAAATCTGACTGCAAGTGGCCATCTGTAGGTACGTTCACACCTAGCATTAAAAAGTATCTACGTGTCTTCAGATCTGATAAACTCATTTGGTACAGTAGAATATTAGAACAGTGACTGTCTCTACCACTGTTTCAGGAATGTGACTTCGGCACACACGTTAAGTTATTATTTATTGAACTCTGCCCTGACTTTAGTTAGACCTGAACAAAACTTCATGCCATAGACACATGCCATTATTGAGAATATGTAACTTAACTCCACACGGTTCTTACTGAACAAGCCATTAGTCATAGTAGTACTATGCAGCCTCTGCAGTGAATGTGCCACATTGTGAAGCCATGTTGTGACATCCTAAAGTTGATTCATTACATGTGCTATGGGATTGTGATTTTCAGGAAGCTGGAGTACCTGGAGAGAACCCACGCACAGACACAGACACAGAGAGAACATGCAAACTCCACACAGAAAGGCCAGCCGGCCCATGGATTCAAACCGGTGAACTTCTTGCTGTGAGGCATCAGTGCTAACCACCTCGCCATTGTGCTGCCCTGCATTGTTATTGACGCTATATACTGTAAATAAAACTGAATTGAATTGAATAGTATATTCATGTACCCATGTAATTTCCAATAGCATTCAATGACTTTATCATGACTTAATGACTTTATCAACTTGCACTAAAAATGTAATCCAGTCAATCAAATCCCATGCTACATGGCATGCACTGGAACAACACAGAGAGTTTTAAAAACAAATGAACACTGATGCTGCATTTGGAATCCAGAACCAGTACAGTTAATTTCAGAAACATTGTTTCTCAGAGTTCATTTCAGAGGAAAATCATCTGAGATACATTGGTATCAACCATGTGAGAACATTTAAACATCTAAACTTTGAGATTCTGCAGTATGACTCTGAGCGAGCAAATTTAAGTACAAAATGTCAGATTTCCTCAACTTGTAACTTTGTCACGCTTAGATAAAAATGGCTATGCCAGAGGTTGTCAGTACAAAAATGCTGATAAATAGCATGCAATTGTGGTAAAGGTGGCATTACTGAAAGTGCCAGAAGTCAAACTGTAGTAAAGAAAAGCATTCTCAGAATCCAACTATAACTAGACTGAATGACCCTAAGGGGGCAGTGCATGGCACTTCAAAACAGCAAAAATTGGTACATTCGTATCTAAAGCACGTCAGGTTGAACAAAGGTGACCACACAATCAGAAGATCAATACATCAAGCTATGTCCACTGAGCAAGAAAAGCAGCTTCATCACTGATACACATCTAACCAGCAAAAGTCCTGTCAATGGAAGACTGTCTTGTGGATGATGAAAAAAAGTCATGTTTTCTGATAAATCCAAGACTGATATGTCTTGCTACAGGAAGGTGTATGTGAGGAGACAAACCGGAGGAAGAATGATACTGTTCCTAAAACATTCCTGGGAAAAAGGCTCTGTGAGCGATTGCCAGATGCTGAGTGATACTGCCTATAGGGTTTGAGCAAACTTGCTGGGCACATATAGCTCCCAGTGTTGCTGTGATTAAAGCAAATACTAAGCTATTCCAAAATGCATTCAATGTCGTCCTGAACTACTCAATATGAGTGCAATAAAAGCATCTTCACTGGTGGTCTTAGACTTTTGGACTATAGCATGTGTGTGCGTGTGTGTGTGTGTGTGTGTGTATCAGATCGCGAAGTACGGACTCAAGGCAGAGCTCACTGTGACAAGCCTCATTAAAAGGGAATCTCTCTACTGTTCTGCCTGTCGACATCACCACCGCCAGACTTCTCTAATTACGCTCTCTAAGTGCTGGTTCGTGCAAGCAATCAGCCCACTGCTCTTTGCATATGCAAATATGACAGACCTGATCATTAGCTTTTATATCTCACGCACTCTAATTGTTATTGTAAAAACTGCCGCATGGAGCCAAGGGCAAGCACACTCCTTCCTCTTGCTGTCTTTCCCTCTCTCTCGCTCAGTCTATCACTGACTGTCGGCCCTCATTCCCGCTTCATATTTTATTTGTCGCTCTAAACAGAGTCATGTGGTTGAATGTCACGGTAGTATAATCAGCCAACAAATGCCTGACTCTGACATTGTTTCATCAGAGCAGAGGGGGAGAAATATAATAGAGGGGCACTTCCTGGCAAGGGCTAATTGGCCAAATGGAGTCACTTAGGCAGAACAACGGTCCCATCACAGCAATGATAGTGATGATGATGATTGTTGTGGTGATGACGGTCTCACTGAACTACTTGGGAGCACACTATCCTAAATACTTTCATGAATAAAATGGCAATGTTTTGTTATCCCCAGAGAGAAAGTTCAAATACAGTGAAAAGACTGAAATGCAAAATTTTCAAGGACTTTGATGCAACTGTCCTTGAGGGAGTGAGAGGATTTGCATTTGTTAAACTGGATCTTTCTAACCTGCTCGTAAACCAGTACAGAGAGCCAGGCCACCCCAAACTATAGAGAGCTGTATTTAATGAGAAGAAATACATAGTCTGTTATTAAGATATGGAGAACCTTTGGCATATTAGAATTGCATTTGAAGATAACTTTAGATAATCATATTCTCATTTTGTTCTGCATGCTTACAAATGGGATTTGTCCTTTTAAAAAGTGGCATGATTTTACAAGTTCAGAAATTTCAGATGGATGCATCGTATTTAGGAAGTTATACTTGATGGATGGATGATTTCAGTTTGCCTGTTGGGATTTATCAATTCCAAATTGTACTTAATCCTGTCCACGAACTCATCACTGCTATTGATCATTCCGCTTCAAAAATAACTGATGTTACAAGGAAATACTTTCTATCCTGGCACTGCGTATACACTCCTAAATACTATCAGCAACCCAAATGCATGTCAAGTGTTCATAATGTATTCTGTCTCCATAACATCTCCAGTATGCTTACCCATACAAAACATAACATTTGGCATTAAGACAATGTCCATAGGGGTCTGTGAGAGCAAAGATTACTGACATTGCCAAGATCAAGTATTCAACCACACACAGAGAAGGCAGGATTTATTTAAAGGAGCACACAAAAGGCTTTATGCAAGCTAAATGAACGTGCATTCTACTGGTATATTCATACAGTCCATTACAGTATGAGCGACAGGGTCATGTGAAGTGGACTATACAGTAAATCAGACAGTGTGATCATCAGTCTTTATCCTGTCGAGCAGAACAAATCAATGAACAACTTAATGAATCAATATATGGAGATGGAGCACTTGGAAAGGGCCCTCAAACCTTTACAAATATCCAAATAGCTTTATTTCTCCAAAGTTAATAGGGAAATCAATGTGATCACCATTGTAGCAGTCTGTACTTAATTATGATTAGAACTGCTATCTGGCAATTGAGGCTGGTTAAAATCTCCTTCTGTTGATTAAATCCCTGCAGTACACCTGCCATCGTTTCCCACAGGTATTGCTCATCTTGCAGATGATTTTATTCATACTTGAATGAAAGCAACACCAGGCTGCTCCAGAATAACCATACAGATATACAGTTGTATACAGTCTGACATGCAAACCACCAGGTGGCAGATGCTGACATTGGGGGAGCATCCTATATCACACATCCAATGAAAACTTTTGACAAAAACAAAAGTGTGCTGTATTTATTAGTCTTCAGGACAGCTTACTATGTGTGTAATTGCCTTGCTAACAATTTGTCAATTTAGTAAGTCATGTTTAATTGCAATGTGATCTGATTAGGCAGTGTTGCACTTGTAATTAGCTTAGTGAGTTTGATTGAGGCAGTGAATTATAAAACAGTCTTTGCAGAACTAATTTCACAACTAAAAGACCTGTTGTGCAATAAAATATTGTAAATAATTATCTGTAAAATAACAGAATAAGTAAATGTTATTTAATCTAATGCAAGCATCTAGGAAGCGTACTGCAACATATAACCTTACATCTTATGCCTTACATACACACTCTATATCTATATAACTGTATCTGTAGCTGTCTCTCTGTCTCATAATGGCCTGTCTACTCTACACAATCTCTTTATTTATTCTCTTGCTTCCCACTCACGTAGCTTTCACAGAAATCCTTACTGCAAATGATCAATTGAAATAATACAGACAACAGTTTGGAATTTTTACTTTACCACTCACAATGTTGAAAAAGACCAAATTGATCAGTTCAGTGTGCTTGTCTTAACGCTCTCTCAGCCCTCACAAAAACACTCCTGAGAGTTCAGTCATACTCAACAAGACTAGTCTGAGCGAAATCAAATTTAAAGTAAGATCATAGCAACAACCCCACAATACCTTTGCTCTGCTGAAAAGCTGCTACTGTTGTAGGAATTTAGTTTTCTTCCAGGAAATCAAGCTGCCTTACAACCTTACTTATCTCGAAACATCCTGCCAAGTTATAATACTAAAGTGTATTCAGTAGCAGAAGTAGTAAAGAATCAGAATCAGAATCAGAATCAGAAAGGACTTTATTGCCAAGCATGTTTGTGCATACAAGGAATTTGCCTTGGTGTTGGTACGCATAAAACAAAATAAAATAGAATAAAATAAAATAAATATAGAAACTATATTTAAAATACAAAAAATACAAAAAATACAAAATATATACACAGTATATATATATATTCCACCAGAACTGTGGGGTGATGGTGAGATTGATGTGTTGGGGGGGGGGGCTTGGTATTGTTCAGCAGACGGACTGCGGATGGGAAAAAACTGTTCGCCATGCGAGTGGTCCTATTGGATCGCAGCCGTCTGCCAGAGGGGAGTCTGTTAAATAGTCCATGTCCAGGGTGAGAGGGATCAGCCACAATCTTAGCTGCACGCTTCAGAGTCCTGGAAGCGTACAGCTTGTCAAGAGACTTCAGACTGCAGCCAATCACCTTCTCTGCACAGCGAATGACACGCTGCAGTCTGCTCTTGTCCTTAGCAGAGGCTGCAGCATACCAGGTGGTGATGGAGTTGGTGAGGATGGACTCAATGATGGCAGTGTAGAAGTGAACCATCATTGACTTTGGCAGGCTGAATTTCTTCAGCTGCCGCAGGAAGTACATCCTCTGCTGTGCTTTTTTAATCAGGGCGCTGATGTTTAGCTCCCATTTGAGGTCCTGGGAGATGATGGTGCCCAGGAAACGGAAGGACTCCACAGTGTTGACTGTAGAGTCAGACAGGATGATGGGGAGGAGTGGGGCTGTGTTCTTCCTGTAATCCACAATCATCTCCACTGTTTTGGAGGCGTTCAGCTCCAGATTGTGGCGGCTACACCAAGTCACCAAGCGGTCAATCTCCAGTCTGTAGGCGCTCTCATCTCCACCTGAGATGAGCCCGATGAGGGTGGTGGATCCGCAAACTTCAGGAGCTTGACTCGTGACTGGAGGTGCAGCTGTTGGTGTACAGGGAGAAGAGCAGAGGAGAAAGGACACAGCCTTGAGGGGAACCCGTGCTGATGGTACGGGAGTCTGAGATGTGTTTTCCCAGCCTCACATGCTGCCTCCTGTCAGACAGGAAGTCTGTGATCCACCTGCAGATGGAGTCAGGCACGGTCAGCTGGGAGAGTTTGTCCTGTAGTAGAGACGGAACAACCGTGTTGAAGGCCGAGTTGAAATCCACAAACAGGACCCTGGCATATGATCTGGGGGAGTCCAGGTGCTGGAGGATGAGGTGGAGTGACAGGTTGACAGCGTCATCCACAGATCTGTTTGATCTGTAGGCGAAATGCAGGGGGTCCAGGAATGGGTCTGTTAAATCCTTGAGGTGCGAAAGCACAAGGCGCTCAAAAGACTTCATCACAACCGATGTCAGGGCAACAGGGCGGTAGTCATGCAATACATAGTGACCAATAGATAATTTATCATTCATCATATTGGCTGTATTTTGTTTGAGGTAATACAGTACATGGAGCACTGTAAGAAAAAAGCATAATGGCAAAAACAACAAATACATATATTTTTTTCTCAGTGGACTGAAGGAAGTGCTTCATAAAGATTAACCTATAACAGAAAATGTTTGATATTTTGATCCCTCTTTAATCTTATTTTTTGGAGTATAAAAAAGATTATAGAATTTAAAGGAGGAGCACCCACTGATGCGGCTGAGGCACAGTTTGTTGTGTTTGAAGATAATATCCTTAAACAATATCAAATGTTAATCTATTTAACCGTAAATCCTTCCCAACCATATCTAATACAATTTTAAGTTGCCTTAAAGTGGTATTTTTTTCTCATATTTGAAAAGTGCTCCTAATGGTGCCTTCACAGTTGTTGCATCTTGGCCTTTAGACTTCAAATTGTGTAACAAACTAGAGGACACAGGATTCATCTTTATTATAAAATTTGCTTTGTGCCACTGTCACACTGTAAAGTTTTTAATGGCCACATTTGTCGCCCTTGTGCAGGAGCTGATGAATAAGGTTAAAGAACTGTTCTTTGACAGACAGTTCATGATAGCTAGGAAAGGAACTGGGCTGGCGAAAAGGTTGGAGGTTGGTAAACCAGAACTATGCCTGAGAAATGGGCAGGATGCCAAGCAGAGTGGGGTCCTGGGAGCAGGGGAGCTGAGGAGATGAAACAGACGAGATAGGAGGTCTGGAGACAGAGACCAGAGTCAGGCTAAGAAGAATAGGCACAGGGAACAAGTATTAATCAAAAAGCTATACTGACAGAACAAGGCAGGGGGAAAACTGGGACACAAGGGAGGAGAAGTAATAGTGGCCATGGCTCTGACAAAGGTTTCTTCTTTATATATTAACTCTCTGAATGTCAATCTCTGCCATCTGCATTTTCAAATGCCTATTAAAGATTTTAATAAATTTGTATTTTGTTTACCATGAGTCTTTTTATTAATAGCTTTCTATTATTTTACAACTTGTACGGAAAAAATTCCAGTCCAAAGTTTAATCTGACAAGCAATAAACTGTTTCTTGTGAACAAGGAAAACTGTCTCCTAAATATACTAAATAAAGACCACTGTTTGCATTCATTGTTGTTTAACAAGGTGTTGCATATACAGGGGAGGCAGGGCAGGTAGACAGAGAAGCCACAGAGAAAGAGAAAGAAGTGGGGCGGGGGGTGAGGGGGTGGAGGGGTGCAGTGCGACTTGATCCAGCTGTAATGGGCTTCAATTTGCCAGCCTAACTATGCTTCTCCTTAATACCCCCAGTGCCTGATCCTCAATAGCGCAGCTTGAGAAAATTATCCGCTGGCCCAGTACCCTTGATATATGGTTTCCTTTTACTAGAGGATCCATACAATATTACTCTTCTGCCTCAGATGGTGTCACAGAAACAGGAGTGAGATATCGGGAAACTTACTAAGGAGGCTCTCAATGCAGCATGAGCAGCATAAATAGCAGCACAGATCCAGTCAAGATCAGTGGCAGCCTTGTGCACTTAAATATTGAACAGAGGGGGAAAATGAATCTATTCACTTTCATGCATTTTTAAAAGAAAGCAAAAACAGAATTGTATTCAGTGAGTTTCTGTTTCACTCTGGCAAAGTGAAAGGACAGAGAGTTTGGAATTATGAGACTCCATTAGTAGTCAGGTCAGTATGGAGAGCTGTGCATTCCCACATCCGGCCCAGTGAAACTGACAGGGAGTACAGTTTATTTTTATAGCTTGTCCTGGCTGATGTCCTAAAGCCCCCCTTAGGTTCCATAACCCGCTAGATTATGATGAGTCATTTGTTTTTATTTTGTTCTTTATTCATTTAAGTTATGATATTTTCAGAAACACATGGAACTGTAACTGACTTATGAATGCAATGACTACATGCACATGCTCACATATTAATGTTAAAAGTCATATTATGAAAATACGGCAACGCGGTTGGCTATCAGCTTTTACTGCTGCAGATGCATTAGACTAAGACCAGGAATACACAATCCCCTTGTGGTACATCAGGAACTTAGCAGGTGGACCTAGAAAGGAAGCAAATGAATTAAGCATTAAGACTCACATGGCAGCACAGAGCAGCATTCTAGTGATGAGCAAACCCAGTCTGTGTCAGAACTGTTTGACACAGTGTGACGGTCTGGTTCCTCTTAAGCTATTTGTTTTTCACACAAAATATAATACAGCATGATAGCTGTAGGCCTATCCAGATTTATGTGAAGCTACATCAAGTTTATGTTGAGCAGTCTTCTGTATCTTTTCAATATTTTTTCTGCTGGTTTTACTAAGCTGCCATGGGTCAGTGAGTGGATGCTGTTCTCCTCAAGATGCAGTGGAAGTGTTTACTGCATGTTTAAGATGCCACTGCTGCAGAGCCTAGTAAAACTGATCGGAGATACGTGATCTGAGTGGATGGACTGAAGTTCACAATTTCACTTGATAGATATTTGAAGGATGCATCTCAGAGAAAACAATGTCGAAGTCACCAGAGCATACAGCGGAATACTTGTCTGTAAGCATGGTGAAAGCATTTTTCACTCTTATCAAACTGTTCATTGATTTCTGTGTAAAATAAGTTATTACAGGGACCAGGGGGGCAAGGAGCAGAAGCTTCCTGAGATGTGCTTCCATCCTGAGTCTCACTCCCTGGATTCCTTTACCATCAACCATTTAAACACGCTATCCATTTCGCTCACTTCCTGTCTACCAGTAAATTTCGATCATTTACTCATCTTCTGTACCCGCTTATTCCTGTTAAGGGTCGCAGGGTCTGCTGGAACCTACCCAAGCTGTCATCGGGCGAGATGAGGGGTACACCCTGGACAGGTCGGCAGTCTATTGCAGGCCCCCAGTAAACCTCCTCACATCATTAAGATGTAGTCTTTAATACTGGTAACTTTGTTCACAGTATTTTCTAGCAAAGCACATTATTGGGTGTGGAGTTTCAGTGTATCATCTATGGAGAAAACTAAGTCTTGATGTAAAGTTAGGTCATGCTTGAAACTGGTCCTTTGTGGCCTCTATGCCAGTGACCTCAAAAAACAAAAATTGCTCTGAAAAGCTGCTTTTGTGATGTCCACCATCACAGAAAAGGAGAGATGGAAATTGTGGATATTGTTTAAATGGGTAATCAAATGAAAAAATGAATGCTTTGAGTTACATGTTTAGTGAAATACACCCATAGAGGTGCAGGTGGTTGTAAAAACTGACATGGGTAGTTGTGTTAATCTGAAATCATGTCTGATATCATCCAAACATCAAGCTAGCTGCTGAAGTGGGAGAGATTGATCATGTTGGTTTCATAAATGTATATAAAAACAGTCCTTTCAGATACAAACAGCAAGGTTTTAGTTGCTGCCTGATCATTTGACACTTCTGCTGGAATACTGAACTCTCTTTATCTGGGCCAGACTAAGGAAATGACTGCTCTGAATTGATGGTCTCAACTAAAAGAAGACATTCAAGCATGGTGCAAGCTGCCTGACAAAGAGAGAAAAGGTTGATTGGAGACTGGATGTCTCTACAACTAGTTGAATTGCGACTTGCACTCCCCCAAGGAATTGCAATTCATATATTGTAGAGTGTACAGAGATCTCACATGTTTTCATTTATCTTCTGTAACCTTGCGTGTTCCCAGACAGACAACCAGGAGTCATGCTCTAATGTGTAAGTCTCCTTGCAGAACCAGTTGTTCTTGTTTTGGGATGCTGTTGAATCAATCTTATCACTAATGAGGATGACTTGACCATCTGTGGTGTGGAATCAGCTGGAACAACTCTGTTCAATTGATGATAGGCTCCACAGTCATCAGGGTGTTTGTGACTGCAAAGCCACCACCATAATGTCTGACATTCTCTTTGTTTTACATAAGAACTCTTTAAATGCTTTCTCAGGCATATGTATTACATACTGACATCTTAGCAAAGTGTCTGAAGCTTTGCATTTCCTGTCGCTATTTTAGGTTTATATTATTGATTTTAATATGGCTGGGCATACTGCAATGGCCTGTACATTAAAAGAGTACATCAGAGTACTTTGGTGGTTGCAACAAATTGGTCTAAGATACTACATAACTTCTACACCCTTGATTTGTATCCAGTTGTTGTGATATTCCCATGATATTCCCACTGCCTTGCCTCAGTTTCTCCTGTTGTTCTACACTCAAAAAGCAATTGAGACAAATAACAAGGTGTAGCTTGTTGTTAGATTTGCACTTTGTTGTCTTTGGCTGTAGCTGACTGCATGACAGTACATCTTTTCGTTTACACACCATGCTGCCAGTACGCCAGGTGAACATACGTAGCCATCCACTTAGGACTGTTGTGGATGAGGTACAGTGAGAGGTACTGATTCCTGTGATGCTGGACTGTCTTGTCCAGTGTGCAGACTTGAGCAGGTACATGCAAAGGTTCAACTGCTGACCAGATGACTGAATATTTGTTTCACTGGTAGGTCCCCAAATGTTTTTGCAGCTTTTAGGTTCCATACATGGAATGATTCTTGAGACAGCATCGGACTCCGGTAGACTTCCATTAATTCATCAATGAAAAATTAATTAATCAATTGCATCTGTCCTATTAAAAGAAGACCACAAGGTGGCAGATCAAATCTCCCTTTATGTACTGTGTTTATGACATGTAAGGTATGTCATCTGCTTTCAGACTGGTAAGTTACACTTTTCTAAACTAATAGTGTCATTTTGCATATGTTGTTGAAAAGCTGGACACAGTTGAAAATTAAAAACTACATGTGATGAAGTAAGGTTAAATTTGTCTTTAGTTTGTATCAAGGAAGAGTCCTGCTTGTAGAGCAGGGTAATAAAGATATGTGTTGGTTGTTGCTGAGCTTCATGTGGACAAATGAGCAGGATTGGAATCCAAAACTGATATCTGGTTTGTTTGTTTTGTTGGTTAGGAGACTTACAGCTCCAGGCTAGCATTCCCAAATGTCCCTGTCCACTATCTGACACACCCGAATGTCAGCATTCAAAAGCACACACACCAACATTATACGCAGCCAATTTACAGCCCAGTGGATCTCCAGATTGTGTTTGCAGCAAAGACCAATTGGCGTCTTTCCAAAACGCTATTGAGCATATTCCCTGTCTCTGTTTTCTTTATCGTCCTATCAAGATATTTCCCTTGATGGCTAGCCTGTTGCAGGTGGGAGAAAGAGAAATTCTATCTGGATAATGAACTCACACCTTCCTCTTTTTTCACTGCCAGACACTCTGTAAACCTCAGCCATGCTATACCTGCTCTTGCTTCCCTAGGTTTTTGCATCATTATCAAGCTTGAAGATGAGGTGTATTTGTGAAATGCCTGATTTGGGGGGTCAACAATGTTCCACAGCTGATAATCCCCTAATTGAAATTTGGTTGTAGGATAAGACAGACAAAGCGAGAGGAGTACAGAGACAGATAGAGAATTAAGGCTGGGAAGATTGTTAAAATTGGTGGGCACAATAATCAATAGCAGTTAGGGGAGTGTGTGTAGTGTCAATCTAACAGCTTGTTCTTCTTCTAGGGGGACAAATCCCAGAAGTGAAAACTGCTCAGTAGATCCAGCGCCAGATTGACGTTCCACTTTATTGAGATTTAGTGGGTCTGCGTGGATTTGAATGATCCTTGGCGCCGTCCGTCAGTTGTCATGTTAATGAATGGTAGATGACAGGTTCAGTGCCGACCATTCTCACTTTGCAGCTCTCTGTTGAAGGCAGCCAAACTTTATGACAAGGGCAGCCAAGGGATCTAAATATGACAATATCGGACGGTGGGCCAGATCATGATTATAAAGAAGAAAGAATGACAGCATCTTAGTAGACCACACTGTATCTACATCCATGTCTAAAGGATGTTAGCGCAAAGCTTTTGCTGAAATACAAAAGAACCTACGTAACTGAACCAGTTAATATATAATCACCACGGGACAGGCTGTGCAAAATGTTATTAATTACTCATGCATTTTTACTCATAGTCAAATAATTGCTTCACTTATTAGCAAACATAACAGGTTATTTAATTATAGTTCAAGTTTATTTAACACATGTAAAATTAAAATGTGTTGATGGTATTCAGTAGGCCCACTAGCACTTACAGTGTGGCAAGTCCAGGCCTTGCTCGTAAAAGAGATTTTTTTATCTCAAGCAATTTGCCTGGTAAAATAAAGGTTAGTAAAATAAAGGTTAATAAAGTCAAGAACAGACAATATATTGCCTGAAGGTGCCTCACCCCATCCACACACCTTACCTGAGTTATGGGGAGCTGGATTTGTCTACATGACTCTGATTAGTTGGAGGACTAAGCAACTGGATGCAGGTGTTTGTTTTTTGTTTTTTCTTCTCTGTATTGGTTGAAACACACCACATAATAAAATCCAAATGGAGTGATACCAAAAAAAATATAAATAAAAAAATCATATTTTGATAAGAACTGAATGTGGCAAAGGCTGAACCTGGTGAGTCTGTGGCCCTTTTAGCTGAAGATTCCACAACGAGGTTTAATCTTCTATCCATCATTGTAAAGTATAGAGAGATCTGCTCACTTAGTTAATGACAGTCGTGCCTTTCGAAATTTTGTAGTTTACTCTAGAAATACAATGTAAAACCAAAACTAATTAAACACACTGTTTGTCTCCATGTGCTCCTGTCTCTGACAATAACCTGATGTAAGTACTTGTAATTGATTTGAAGGTCTGAACCTTCCTAAAATGTTTTGTTTCATAAACCAACTGCTTAATGGTTCCAGACTGGGACAGCTTCTTTCATTGGACCAACTTTTGGCTGTTTGCTTCTAGTTGTGTCTACAAGACCTGTCATACCTGTTATTTTGGTTCGGATCAACAAATACTTAAGCGCGAAAATCTCCCTAAATATCCCTAAATAAACTGGATCTATAATTTTTATCTGATTTCATATAATTAAAGAAATCACCATGATTTTTTTCTGGATATACATTTATCCTAAGGATAACTTCCAAAAATGTCCAAAAGACTTAACTGCACCTGGTCACAGGTTCTTCCTTTAACATGAACATATGCACTCCATTCTGAAATGCTCACTGTAATAACACTTTTTTTCTGGTTTTCAACACAATTTAACTATATGATATGTGTGTGAGCTGTTTTTAATGTATTCAAAAGCAACCAATGAACTGGGAGTTGGGTGTAACAGATAAAACAAAAATATGAGAAAGTCATGAGATATGAAATAACATAAAGTAATGTTGGTTTGGGTCTTATTATTTTGTTCATCTCTGGGGAGAAGCTGTTGAATAAGGCCAACATATAATTTAAAGAATAGCAACACATTTGAAAAACATTAGCTTTACAAATCTTGTCTTTGGCTGTGAATTAACATTTTGCACTTTGAGTACAAATAGAAAAGTGCTATATAAATACAAGACCATTTACCATATTATTTAAAGTGAATGCTTGAACGATTCCAGTTTAACAACAACTGTGTAACAGTGCTGTTTGTCAGCGTTTCAGTGCTTTGTTTCTGGAAACGTCCATTGGTTTTCTATGTGACTCTCAGAGACATCATCTGCTGAGAAGCTGCCTGTAATACTGACAGGCTCGACTGTGATACGAATAAACAAACTATTACAGGGGATGCTTTATACATATTGAATTTTATTTTAAATCCAACAGAGATGCACATATAGACACAAAGAGATGAGAGAAAGAGATGATTCGGTCTGATGTTCACTCTGCCATTGTCCCTGCTGCAGTGGGGAATATTACTACACAGTCAGGCTTAACAGCTGACCAAATCTATCTCTGTCTGCAGCTCTCTTTTTCTCCCTCTTCTTGTTTTGTTTCGAAAATGTGTTTGTGACAATGAGCTCATAAGACAGATATATTGCATAGCAATATTAGTTGTTATTTTCGTCTATTAATATGTTTTAAACTGGCTACAGGGCAAACAAACTACTACGCAATGCAATGAAATACAACAGAAGCTAAGAGCACAGGAGTAAAGCTCTTCCATGGAATTAATTATCCAGATAAGATTTTCTAAGTATCTCAAGTTCATCAAGTCCAAATCAGCAAATTGACAACCCACTGAGATATCCTAATAAAACAAATCAAAATATGTGGCTACTATCCTAAGAGTTTTAAAAGGGCAGGAGAAATCTTTAAGTAGAAAATTACCAATTAGTAGCAATATGTTTTCAGTGTTGTCAGCTGGGGCTTTCCTTCACAGAAAACAGAGCTGCCTTAAATAAGTAAAATTAATCCAGCTCACTGGTGGAGTGGGGTAAAAAGTAAACATAGAACGCAGGCAAGGCCACAAGCTGATAATTATTTGGGCTCATTTACAGTCGTTTATTTTGCACAGAAGCATTGCACAGACTCCTGATGTGTTTGTGTGTGGAAAATGATGAAATTTAAGTAATGGCTCAGACGTGAAGCATGTCGCTCTTTGTGACACATTTTGGACAGCTTGTGTACTGCAGGCCTGTCTATCCCCTCAACATCAAACGCTTTTTATCCACTTCTGAAAGTCTGCAGAGTGAACTCACCTTTGCATCCTGATTTTAAATGTTATGCTAAACACAGATGGAAATTCACTCCCACACAAAACCAAACCTACTGGCTGAATATATGAACGGCGTTTGTTGGTGTGAAGCCTTAAACGTGTGGTACCCAAGGATTGCTGATGTTAAACTTTAAAACTGCACAGGTTGCAGTTGGGTGTGTTTTAGTGAGTAGGAGTTCAAACAGCTCGTAAGCCTGCAGAAGACTGGTGCTTTGGATGAGATAATGACTTGAATCCACAAAAGTTGTCAAATTGACTAACAGGGATTCACATTACTTTTTGTCTATTCCGTACTGAATTCAGTGTACATGTGAATAAAAGGCAACGTGAGAGTGAAACCTGAATAAAGTTAATACATTTAGGGAAAGTGTTGTCATTTTACTGTCTAAAGAAAAACCAAATACCATGCTTAGAATTAGAGCGATTCTCTGTGACAAAAAGACTGCTTTGTCTGTCTGGGAAATTTGTTGTAAGCCTTTCTTTCCTCTTCGCCCCCCTGGTAGCGTTTTAAAATGATCGATTCTGCATTATTTTAATCTAATGTAGTGACGTGTTATTGGAAAGAGGAGTGATGGATTTGGATGTGCAAGACTGGGCATTGATCACTAAGAAAGAGGAGGTCGGGTCGTTTCCCCGAGGATCTCCCTGACACGAACCGACAGACGCGCACACTCCTGCGCGCTAGTACTTGTGGTACTGTGTGGGTTTATGTACATGAGCGCTAGCGCGAGTTGGTTCGACTTACGGCTGCTTTGCTGAGAAGTCCTTTTCCCTTGAGAGAATCCCTGAACGCTGCATCACCCTGGAATAGATGCATTGTCCTGGCAGCTCTGGCAATGCACGCGTGAGCAAAGTCTCATCAGAACATCTGAGTTACACAGAAAACGGATTTTCATATCATAACCAGTCGGTTCCTTCTAAATAGGGAATCGTCGAACGATTGTGCACATTTTCCAGCAACTAGTGGATTAAGTAGGATCGTACGAGATCGGTCTGTGAAAACGCACGCAAGAGGGAGCGTGAAAGCGAACGGAGGTAAGCGCGCACTCGAGCTGTAAGAAGCATTTTTCCCGGAACGCGCGCACACAGACAGCGCTGCTTGTGAGACAGCAGACAGAGGAGGGCAGGAGAGAAGAAGGACAGGAACACAAGCGCGTAGAGACAAAGTTCTCCTGCTTCGAGTTTAACTATGGTGCCAACAAACATCTGCGTTCCACTTTGATAAAGTTTTGGATCCTAACGGAAGAGAAGAAATATCCCTAAGGAACGGGTGCACATATGGATTTCGGCGAAGCACCAGCGCTTTAGTGCAGTGTTACCAAAGAGATACCCAGTCATGTTTTGGGTCGCATTTTTACCAGTTTTGATTTCGTGCGCAGTTGGGAACAAGACCATGGAGCAGATGCCATTTTTTCACGGCCATGTATTTGAGAACTCATCGCCGGGTTCCCGGGTCAACGGCATGAGCGTCCCGTTAAAGCGGCTCAACTCGCAAAGGCTGTGCGGTGCCGGCGAATCCGCTTCAGCGGCAGCGCACTTCAAACTCCTGGGAGAGGGGAGCGAGAATTTCCGAGTCTTTGCGCACCACAAACGAGGGCATATTTTATTGAAGACTTCTGGGGTTTTGGACAGAGAGGAGCGGGCTGAATACGCTCTGGGTCTGGGTTTATGCTGCGGACAATGCGTGGGACTCTTCCGGGAAGGGGAGGACGAGACTCAACTTGTCACCGAGGTGGCATCCATCAAAGTGGACGTTCTGGACACCAACGACCACCAGCCAAGTTTCCCCGATTCCGATGTAAAACTGAGCCTGGACGATGCCACTGCGCTCCGCACGGCGATCTACACGGTCACCGCGCGGGACGGCGACAGTGGCAAGAATGCTGAGCTCATCTACTTTGCTTTACCCAAAAACGGGAGTTTTTACGCGGTTCCCAAAACTGGCGATATCCTTCTTGTTGACTCCATCCTCGGTCTGGACGAACCTATTAAGTTTCAAATATTTGCCCGGGACCGCGGGTGGCCACCTCGCACAAGCCAAAGCATCGCAGTGGAAATAAATCCACGGCAATGGCCCGTGGCGCCCTCAATGAACCCCCTACTGGGGAATCGGAAATCAAGTTCGCAAATGAAGGTTCCAGCGCGGAGATCCAGGTCAGTGCTGGAGTCGGACAACCCCGTTTTCATCAATGTGTCCGAGGATGCGGGGATCGGTTCAGTGGTGATGAACCTGAACCCGGTGAGGTTTCAGTCGGCCACGTTTGAGCTGGTGGAGCCCGACGTGGAGAGCTCTCCGGTCAGCGTGAGTCGGGACAGCGGGGATATAGTGATATCACGGAGACTGGACCGCGAGACTGAGCCTCTGGTGGAGATCACTGTCAAAGTACAGGATAAAAGAGGTGAGACAAAGATAAAGCGCATGTGTGTGAGTGAGCGACCGGCTGTCTGTGTGTGTGTATATAACAGTCTAAGAGGGAGACAAGAAGGGAATGAGACACAGTAACTGAACACATCGGTTTCTGTGCGCATTTCCTGTGTGCCTTCACTGCACAAGTTGAGCAATAAAACCTAATTTGTAATTAATTCTACGAGGAACACACTGTCGTCTCTCTTATACACCTGTGTTAAATACGCACGGAGATGGAGAATGCCCTTAAGCACTCGCTTACATTTGATTGACAACTTTTTATGATATTAGCGTATGGAATACATACTCATAACGTTTGAATCCGCGTAATCAGCATCTGAATTAGAAGTGTTTGTTGTTTGTTTGTTTATAGAAAAACCTGACTGTAGTATAGACCCCAATCACCTCAAATAGGATCGTAACCACAATTCTATTTTGTAACTGCTTACCACTGAGATACCTTGCAGCCGCAGTTTTCAGAAACAATATTCTCAAGTGACCTCACACGAAACCAGTTCGAACATGGCTCAGACTGTGAGATGAGAAAAATTCAAGCATTCCCAGAAGAGTCCATGTCAGAGTGTCCAGTGTTTACAATGGAGGTTAAACTGAGTGACATTCATCAGTGTTGATGATGATTCATGTGCTTAGATAAATTAGGGCAGTGCGTATGTGTCTGCTGCAGGTGCATCAGCAACAGATGCTAGGATGTCAGGGGAGAAGCAAGCCACACAGCGGCCATCGTACCAACAGGTTAATTATCACCTGCGGACAAAACAGAGAGAGGGCAGAGAGACACACACATAGTGCAGCCACATTCACATTAATAAATGCAAATGTTAAGGAATGAATTTCAGAATCTCTGGGCAAACTGACTGTGACACAGCACTGGAAAGTAGAATATACACTGTAAAAACATCATGTAACATCTACAAAAAGGTCTAATACTGAGAGTACACTTGGCCCTAACTGTGAATCTGTTTATCTGTCTGTGCATCTGATTGTACACATTTACTGGAAAGACACTTGTTCCATTAAGAACAGTTAACAGTATTTGACTGGAGTAGTGACCTAATCAATGTGGCCTATTGGTCTTGGTAATGTGAGCTATCCTGATGCAGAAAAGAAGCTGAGCCTGCTCCTGGCACACATAGCCAGCATTGCACATAGTTACTGGAAGTGTAAATTAGCTAACTGTCACAACAATTTCCTTTTAAACACATCAGTATTGATTAGAATATGACGTGTTTTCAGTGTCATATGTGGCCCCTTTCACATTTAACCTTACACCGCCCCCTCACGAGATGCAGCTTTTGTCCAGTTGTGGTTTTCCCACCCATGTTTACCCAAGGTGCATTGCTATAGGCAGGAGTGCAAACTTTTTGTAACCAAAGCAAGAAAAACAAATTTCACCAGTAGATGAAATCTGTTTCCTCACTCATCTTTTCTGACAGGCTACATTTTTTCCCCCACAAATTAATAGCAATCAACACACACAGAAGACAGATGGCATAATAAGTTTCTAACATTTTATTGTTAGGATATTGATGGAGGATGAACAAAACTGTGGTTTATTTTTTATAGAAGCTGTTAATAGTGTATGCATGAGACAGGGTGAATTTTTTATGAAATTTAAACTGACTATGTAGGAATTGTATTTTAATATGTGATCCAGTCAAATGCAATAAGGATGAGGTAAGTGTATTTGATTAGTATATTTGAAGATTAAAGACACATCACACATTGTTCTTGTGTGGCTAAATCCCGTTCTCACTAGTGCTTATTTGGATGATTAAATCTTGAATGAACGGGTACATCCACCCAGCTCTAACAGGATGCATGTTAATATATAAAGTTTTAAGAGGAGGATTAGCATAAATGTTTCCTAAATGGATGGCTTGTGAAAAAAAGCCTAAAAGCCTAACCTTTTATGAGTTTGATTGGAGGGAAGGAAGGGGGCATGGGTTGAAATACATTACCATGACTTAACTGTTCGCTGTTTTGTCCTGAAAGACGGCAAGTGTTCATTTCCGGGCTTAGCAGAGGCCAGTGGTGGTGGGGATGATGGAGGGGGGGCTGGTTCAGCTCGGTGTCTCAAGCACGAGGAACGCAGCATCCTTGCGGTTGTTGGTGGCCTGGTTGAAGTCTTTTAATCTGTTTGGAGTGGAGAGTCCTGCTGGAACCTCGACCTCCCTCCATCTGCTCGCATTATCCCTGTAATCCCATCTCATTCTCTCTGTCTGTCTCCCTGCCTCGCTTTCCCTTCCTCTCTCTCTCTTGCTCTCTTACTTTGTCGTTCTTATTTTCACTCTTACTCCAGGGATTTAGTTTAGTAAGGGCACAGTTTTAGAGTGCGAGATAGAAAGCATGATGACATGATTCTTAGAGGGACAGATGTGGGTGTGTGTGTGTAAAGCTGAAAGCATTACTAGTTGGGAGCAATGCTATCTTGTTGTTTGCGTTTGGGGTCCACTCAACAAGTGTGAATTAGATCTGAATGTGTGTGTGAGTGTGGTTGTATTGCTCATATAGCGAGTATGAAAATACAATGTTTGTGTTGGAGTTCATAAGGGTATGCTCTTCATTTCAAACCAGGTAATGTCACCCTCTGCTTTTTCCTCAAACATAAACCTCTATACATTTGTACACACACACACACACACAGATTTTGGGTTTGATATTCCAAGCTCCTCATTTTCACAAGTCGTTCAATACTGTGCCAACCCCTGTAAAAGCAGCCAGTCAGTGCCCATTAATTTCCCCCAAGCGTTCTTCCTCCCCCTCTAAAACAGCCAATATGAGGCCATTCCTTGACTGGAGTGACTTCTCTTGGCACAATGATTAATGAAATTATTAATGTGGTTCATGAGTGAAATGATTAATTTCGTTAATTAGTCTTCAAAGCATCACTTGCATCACTCATTGAACAAGACACGTTTTTCTTGTCATATTTTATTTCCTTCTCATGTCTCTATTATGGTATCTTCCATACTTAAACTGCCAAGCTTAGCACTGCCTCAAATAGACAAGAGCTTGTAGAGAAACTGATGATCATATCTCTTCTGACTTCAGACCTTGCTTTAAGATCCAATCTGGGCTATCCGGTCGAAGGTGACCACCTTTAGGTATGTGTGTTCAGACCTGGCATTAACATGCGTTGCCAAGTGCATCTCCAAACCGGTCTCAGTTTCACGCTCTTTTGCAAATACGTGTCAAATTCACCTGGGGTGCAGTAAAATATTTTAAGAGCTATCGTCTCTAACTACTGTCTCTAATGTATCTCTACAGCTGCTACAGAACCAAGGACAGTGCTATTTTATGTGTGTGTGTCATGACTTTGACATATGCTAAAATTAAGTTATTTATCTCAGCCCAGATGTTAGTTAGACCGACATTGGTGAATGAGGAAATATTTCTCTGCATGGCTACTCATACATCATTTTTTTCTGAATGAATGAGGCAAAACTCAGGAGCACCTGTAGAGTACGGATGGTCTTTAATGTTACTTAGGATGCATCACGTTCACACTACAAAAGGACCTAGCTGGCCTTAGGCAGATGGGTCCCTCCATATGAGCTGGGTTCTGCTCAAGGTTTCTTCCCGTTAAAAGGGAGTTTTTCCTTGCCACCGTCGCCTTCAGGCTTGCTCTGGGGGTTTAAGGCTGGGTCTTGTAAAGCGTCTTGAGACAATTTGTATTGTTATTGACGCTATATAAATAAAACTGAATTTAACTGAATTCAATGCAGGCACATGTGTACACATGCAACCCAGATCACCTTCAGAGATGTGTCCTGGGGTTGTTCACACCTGTGCTTTACATGATTGAATACCCCAGATCGGATCTTGATGCCAGGTCTGAACAGGCCTCTGAACATGCCCTTTAGGACAAGAGACCTGGATAATGTTGAACAAAAGGATTAATTACAGACAAGTTAGCCATTTGTATTGTAATTTATCCCCAGTGGTCACTTTGTAATTAATGTATTCACAAGGACAGGAGCAGAGGGATAGGTTCTACAGGACTCTCTCTACACAAGGAGTGTTTGACTACAACAAAGATTTGTGCGTGTATGTGTGTTGAGAGCTGTCAAAGCTGTAAAGATTTGTAATCGAGTTTCTGAGAGACAATTTTATATTCCTCAAAGGAAAAAAAGAAAGGTTTCAGGTGTCATATCTACGTTTAGCAGTGTGAAGAGTTAACAACACAACAAAACAAGCAGATAGCTGCACAGAGCCCCTGGGATGATTCTCAGTGGGATCAGCAGTGTTAGCAAACCTTCCGTATTATAGGAAGTCATTTGTTTTATTACCACCACCCAAGTTGTTGTTTGAGATTTAAAAGAAATAAATAGGATGGCAGCTAATTCCACTCGTGTCCTGTGCAGACTCAGAAGTTCTGTTTATGTGCAGCAATTTAACAGTGTGGAAAAGAAGATCATTTAGAAACTGGTGATAATTGGAATTTTTTAACAAATTCAGATGATTATACATAGTGTGCCTTGAAAACACATTGTGTTTACCATGCTAACAGCATTAAAAACACAATGTACAAATAAATGCAATTTTATATCCATCCATCCTGTCCCAGCTGTCATGGGGTGAGAGGCAGGGTGCACCCTAGACAGATTGCCACTCTATCACAGGGCTAAGACAGAAAGATGAATGACCATTCACACTCACATCCACACCTACAGCCAAATTAGACTCAGCAATTAACCTAACATGCATGTCTTTGGAGGAGGAAGAGGAAGACAGAGCACCCTTACAGGCACAAACTCTGCACAGAAAGCACCCAGCTGGCCAGCTGGTTGGACGGTTCGAAACCAGTACCTTCTAGCTGTGCAGCATTAGTCCTAATAATTACACCACTGTGTCACAATTTGCAACAACAATTTGCAAACATTAAATCACTTAAGAGAATCTGTGTAAATGGTGACTTATGGATGTGTCAAAATACATCAAAACATAATCTCTTAGTTTTCTGCTGTTGACGTTTGTCATTTTCTCCATAGAAATATTGCAGAATTAAAAGATTCCCATTTTTAAGAGCTCCGACGTGCCTGTGTTGGTCCTGCAAGTGTGTGTGTGCAGACTGTGCGTGCGAGCATGGGATTTTGATTAGTGAAGAGAGACAGCTGGCTTTTAATCAAAGAAACTGTTGGTTGATCTCACACAGATTCTGCCACTTACAACTGCACTGTGCACGCATGCACATAGACAAACCAAAACACATGAAGGAGTTGTGTTAACAATGACCAGAATGAGCTGTGAATTTAGGCTCCTCAGTCATGAATATGCAGATGCTTATGTATCCAGTCTACATTTCAAACACACATGCATTGATAGACTTATATGTACTGTACATTTTTTGAAAAAATATAACATTGGGTGTTCCAAGTTTCCAAAAAACATTTCATATCCAGATGGACGGCAGAGGCAAAACATGTTAGCTGCATATGTTACTTTTCTTTTGTTTATTGAGATCAAACAATCTGCATTGGTTTGTTCCTTCAAAAAGTATAAACTAGCACATTCTTGGGCTTCTGTGCACACGTGTATATGCATACAAAATAAGTACACACCCATGAAGAACTCCATGAAGACACTTCAGGGTTTCTTTCTTTTCTTTTTTGGGGGGGCACTCATTTTATTGCATTACCTTTTCTGTCACACAGACAAATAAATAAATAAATAAAGACATAGTGAGATACACACAATCAGCACACAGTTCAGCTTATTATCCAGAGAGACTGTGGTTTCATCAAGGAGTTTCACCCTAGGTAAACTGCATCCCACAGCAGACTTTCACCAACTCACTACGTTTTGCTTTCTTTCTCTTCAGCGCCCAATGATCCTTTAGTTTTTCATTGTTTCCATGTCTTTTATGTAAATAGTTCATTAAGAAACATCAGAATTTAAAAGTCTCGACCAAGCGTTCACTACAATTATATAGCTTCCAGAGGCAGCTGTGATTGTTCTTTGCACTTGTGTTTTGTGTATCTCTGATGGGCTGCTGCAGAGAGAAACACACAGTCCTAATTTTCTTCACTCACATTCAGATGTCTGATTCTTTCACCAATGGTTTGCCAACTTTGGTTTCCTGAAATCCCTGTCTTCAGTTTTAGTTCAGTTACTGTATGATCTGCTGTGCTTAGTACCATAAAGATAAACAATGACTCATTAAAAGAGCTTAGAGGTTTGGATGGTAGTTTTTGATCATGAATAAGGGCAGATTTTCTGAAGAAAGTTTACCTCTGTTCTGTTTATATGACAGCAAACCCCAAAGTTTAAGTTGTTGAAAGAAATGAATTCAAACCTTTGTTGCTAAAGTTGATACATCGAGAGTTGCATTGACAGTTAAAACTGTCGAGTTCGAACTTTGTGCAGAACTAAGATTCAATTTAAATACAATACATGAAGCTCAAACACAGAATGGAACATACATGGAAAATGTCAGATCAAGTATAGGAACTAAAGTTTCATATAAGTCTAAATGACAATAGTCTCACACTGGTTTGTGAAATTTACAGTATCTTGTACAAGATAAGTCGACTCCTTCCACCAGCTATCATTTCCAGATACTGTGAAAGTTTCAGCAACAGTTTAGTTTAGAAGTGCATTGCCTTATTCCTGTTCAGTTTGATTTCATTCCAAATGCAGTGCAGATGCCAAGAGACGAGGCCAAAATTTCATGAGCTCAGTTTGTTTGTTATAGTCAGTGAAGTCAATGCAGTTGTGACAGCCTGTAATATCCAGTAATTCAGAACCAACAGATGCTTGTTTGGTCTCGGATTTAACCACATTTCAGTCCGTGAAATCTAAAATCATCTCCACTGATGAAACAATGTTAAGATGAATTATACCAACATTAGGACAGCGACAATTCATTTAAAATACCTGTCTCTGCATCAGGCGAAAAAGAGTTGGAGACAGGCTGTAGCCTCATTCAGTCCTGACCTGCAGTCCATCAGTGCTGAACCTTAAAAAGCTTTTCATCATTTAATGTCAAGTAGTTATTTCAGTTTCTCACCTTTCAAAAAAATCACCTTAAAATTAGTGCTTTTAACTTCATGGACTTTCTTCTGCACAGACCAAAAGAAACCTTTTAAAGTCTGAAATGCGTTGGCACGCATGTAATTACTGAAGACTGTAGGGAGAAGTGTAACTATAAGAATAATCTTTCTTTTGTTCCCCAGGTATTATTTCCACCCAGCTTATGCCTCCTGTGCACATAAATTATTAGAATATTTGGATGTGTTTAAATTGTATTCCTGGAGCGTGACAATAAATGTATCTGTTGAAGCATCAAGTTCAAGAGATCACTGATGATATTGTTATTGTAGATCTGTGAAAAGTGTAATGTCTGTATGAACATTTTAGCCAATTCACCAAACCATTTTGATCACAGGAGGCCCAAGCAGAGGATAGTTTTGACCTCCTGGTGTCTAGTACAATCTGGGGACCAGGAGGAATCCAAATGTTCAAAAAGGTCCATCCAGTAACTGTTGAGATATTTGAGTCTAGTAATTTGGTTTAATTCTAGTTAGCTTTCTCTCACCAATATGAAGACAACAGGTGAACAGTTTAAGTAGCTCGACTACAGAGCAGTGTGGTAATGATCAAGGACCACAGCTGGCTAGAAAAGAAATTGCCATAGCCAAATCCCTAGAAGCTTTTCTACAGAGGTCTACAGCACTGGCAGCCAGACTAGAGATGTGCCTGAGAGGGAATAAATGGGAATAATCAAAATTAAAAGGACATGCATGGCAATTGCTTGAACATTGTACCGCAAGGCTTTAATCAGTTGTGAAAACTCTAAATAAATCTAATAAGTTTAGGCAAGACAGTTATCTAAACTGTAAATATAAATTCTACCCTTCTATCTATTTGCACAGTCAGCCATCATACATAATGAATGGTTTGACGAGTAGAGAAATAATTGAATTTGCTTTCTTGGTGAGCTAAATGAGAAGATCATAGCCTGCCTTCGTCATGTCAGTCTGACAGAGACAGAGCTATTATAGTAGGTAAGGGTGACTTTGCTAAGGGTAATGACTAGAAATGGGGGAAAAGCTAACCATGCTTTGTTTAAACATTAAACAACACCTACGAGTACAAATTAATAATAGTTATATGTGATCGATTTTTCCTGAGCCAGGAAAGTGATCTGGCTTATATTCCAAAATGTCAAACATCTGTTTTAAAATGTTAATAAGCTATACTATCTGTCTATAGCATTTCCTCTTTCTTTCTTCCATGTCCTCCTCTTTATTTATTCTCATTAAGTTAATAGGCCCCATCTATGTATAAATATGTAATTGTACACAATATCAAGAGCCAAATCACCTAAAGCTGAAACTGATCAGAAAGGCTTTAAGAACTCCCATCACATAATACCATTGCTCTGTCCTTAACAGTGCTGAAAGCAGATTACTGCAGAAGCAGAACAAGCAGCCATCATCATTCATATCACATCTGTAAACCATTCCATTTTTCCTGGCTTTCTCCCATATTTTACCCTTCTCTCCTGCTCTTGTTCAAATACTTTCCCATAAATCACCTTTACTCTACTATATTTTAACCATTCTACGGTTGATGGTAGGCATAACCACCCAGCCTATCTGATGGCTCTGCAAAATTCCCCCCCTGTAAAGTAGATGATAGTGTGTAGAGTATTAGCTTTAATATCTAGTGCCAAAGCACACTGGAAGAACTGGGTTCAAGGATGGAAAAGTCCCCAAAAAGATATAAGTTTGTGTGAGTACATCCAAATGAAAGAACCTTACACATACTTAAGCAAGTTCATCATCAGTCAAAGTTGCAAAATATTCCACGTGTTTTTGTCTCATATCATAGGGAAGAGACCTCAGCCAACATGACATATTTGCAAAGAATAAGGGCACTCAGGAGGTCCCATCAATGTCTGTATTTATAGCTATTAAATCTCTTAGTAAAGGCTTAATAGATATTTTTAGGTGATATCAGTGCAAAAAGCAAATTTAGCTGTGCAAAAAATAACTGTAGAAAACAAAAACGAACCCTTACGAAGTCTAACATGGGTTATTGTTGACTCAGGCTGATGTCAGTTGGAATGAAGGACCTGCAGTAGCATTCCTTTTTGCAGCCTGGATGTAGCAGTCTGCTGCTGAAGGAGCTGCTTAGGTCCCCTACAGTCTGTTGCAGTGGGTGAGAGGGGTTGTCCTTGATTGATGTCAGCTTGGCCCACATCCTCCTCGATGGAATCCAGAGAGCAGGACAGAGCCGTCCGTCTGACCAGGTTGTTGAGTCTCTTCCTGTCCCTCTCTGAACTCCCATTGCTCCAGGAGACCAGGATGGCAGATGCCACCACAGAGTCCTGAGCAATGACCTGCACACCCCAAAGGACCTTGTCTCAGCAGGTGAACTCTGGCCCTTCTTGTACAGGGCGTTTGTGTTGTGTGTCCAGTCCAGTTTATTATTGAAGTGAACACCCAGGTATTTGTATTCCTACACGACCTCGATATCCAAGCCCTGGATGCTGACCGGTGTAGTGTGAAGTGGTTTCCTGCTGAAGTTGATCACCACCTCCTTTGTCTTGTTGGCATTGATGTGCAGGTGGTTTAGTGCATACCAGTCTACAAAGTTGGTGATGACCTCCCTGTACTCCACACTGCATCACATTGAAATAAATTTAAAAAAAACACACATTCCCCGCTGATGTTCCTCTGGTAGAGCTTGAAGTTACTGGACCCTTTTGCTAAACAGGTGCCATAGCTGTGGAACTTGATTAAGATATATAACTGGAAATGTCAGTATGCAATGTAAGTACTGCTGAAAAGCTACAGGAAAAGTTGTCCAATGCTTTGTGGTGATGGAACCGCACTGTGTTGACCTCATTTAATAAATTAACTTGGGCATTTTGGTTCAGTTTCATTTGATCAAAGTCTATATCATAGCTCTTGTCAGTCAGGTGATTTTATTAACTGTGGGCTTCTTTTTGTCCTCTTTCCAGTAGAAAAAGAGGCATTGTAATGAGTAAAGTGTAATGACAGGCAGACACAATTTGGCTATTAGCAGACTAAAAAGGAGCCAGACTAATGTCTAGGCTCTTGGCTGCGTATACCACCTGGTCCACCTTGGTTGTGGCATCAAAGCAGCCAGATAAATTACACCAAGAGCAATCTGAGAGCACTTACAAAACCCAAAATTATTCTTGTTTCCAAAGCAAAGAGATCTGAGCTTTACATGTAGTAAGTAGACTTTGGCAACTTGAAGCTGCTGGGGTCCTGCTACAGCAGACAGGGCTGCTTACATGCATATAGACAGTGCCAGAATTGTAGAATAGTAACAATAAACTGGATTAAACCTTAGTTATGCTTACACCACTCATTTTTGTGGAAAAACATCTATCTACTATATCATTATCATTGCCTTACCTTAAACATGAACACACGACAGCCATAATGAGTTTAATCTATTTTGTTGTGAGTGAAATGGAAATAACTGTCGGGATTTATTCGATACATGGCTACTTTGTCAGTGAAACGCTGTGCAGCTCTTGTCTCACAATCGTCAAATCTGAGCTGTTGATATGGGTCTGAACATTTCCAGGGACACGGTGGCGTAAAATATTGGTCTCCCCACCCCAGCATTACAGACTAGATTCAGTCTCATCTCAGGACCTGCACATGACAGTTAGCTGCACCATGTGGGCATGAAGGTCAGTCACACTGATGGTCTTCCATTCTTCACATTTTATTCTCTGACAGAAGAGAGGAAAAACTGGAACGCTGACACAGTATCAGATGCACCGGAAGTACCCAGTCTTGGTCCTGGCGTCATTTGAATGTTTCCCTTGCTGCCTGCTCCTGTCTCTCATCAGAGGAGCTGTGATATTGTCTTCCTGCTCTAACACATCCTCCTCTAGATCACTGTGCGCTTACTCTTGATTTTGGAAGATCAGATCAAGGACCTATTCCGCAGTATGTCCTACTGTCCTGACTTTAGTCACTAAAATGGCAACTCAGGTATAATCTTAACACCCCCTACCGCATCTTTTGATTGTGAATGCTTGAACTTGCAAGTACAGATCTAGTGTCTGTGTCAAGGCACCCTGCTCTGACCTCTGTATGACTTCTGATCTTCCTTTTCATCATTCATGATCAGACATATACTGTTTTAGTGTTGTGAGATTCCCCCTGACCCTTCTGAGACTAGCAGGTGCCTGTTTCTGTGGGAACATGGGCAAATTTTGTGGAGACACAGACAGTTCTCATGACAATTTCAGTGTCTCCCTTGAACTCTTGCACCACTTTCCTCTAAAAAGTACCTAGCCCTAGAACAGCCTCGGTGTACACAATCTTGTAGCAACTGTACAAATGAATAACATTTAGTTTTTGTGTGTGTGTGTGTGTGTTATTTTTGGTTGGCTTTAGGAAAAGTCATCAAAGTTTAGAATAAAATTAAACTTTTAGAGAATTTTTACTGCTGCTAAAAGCCAAAATGAGTGACATTTAGAAGGAACAGAATGTTTGCGTATTCTCATTCGATATATCAAAACTTCATCCATTTATGTTACTATAAGACAGGGAAGCGTTTCATTTCGAAGCAAGTAAACATTTCAAACTGCTTATCTAATGCAGAAGATTGTCAATTCTATGTATATGCTATTGACAAATGATTCCTTTAATTCATTCATTTCAGTGGGATGATACTAACACCTGTGGTGCAGGTCTCTGCTGTTAATGTGCTAGTCCATTTGCTCCAGTAACATCTTCCAAAAAACCATTATGAATAATTCATTGTAGTTAGCAGCATCAATTTGTGCCAAGATCAACTTCAATTACTGAGCAATAAATTAGATTTTCAGCATAGTGCTTACTTTTTTAATGGAAATTTGACTGTTTTACAGTTTCACCTCCGCTCCTTTAATGCCAGGCTCGTTCATATGAGTTATGACCTGTCATTTATGTATTTTAATCCAAGTTTTATCAGCTGTGCTATGACTTCATCATGATCATGTTGCAGTGTTTGTGCAGATTTCAACTTGACCCATTGATTCACTGATAGTGAGAATGTTGTGCATTTAGTTTTAATAGCAAATACATACATATACAATAATATTATTTTGGTACATTTTGAAGGATTAAACAATGAATCTCTAATCCTTAGTGGAAACAAATCTGAAACCTCTCTTTCTACAGTTTGTATAAAAAGTCTACACACCCCAACGGTAGGTTTTTGAGATGTAAAAGAATAAGACCAAAATCAGTAATTTCAGAACTTTGTCCACCTTTAGTGTGACCTAAGACCTCTATAACTCAATTGAAAAGGGACTATTTTAGGAGGAGTGGAAGTAATATTACCAACTAAAATAATGCGGTTGCATAAATATCCACAACCTTAAACTAATACTTTGTTGAAGAACCTTTTGATTTTATTACTCTTTTTGGGTTAGAGTCTAACAGCATGGCACATCTTGACAGCACAGTATTTGGCCAGTGTTCTCCATAAAAACTTTCCAGTCAGATAGCAAGATCATCTCCAGTGCACGGCCCTCTACAGCTCACCCCACAGATTTTCAATGGATCTTGTGTGTTTCCAAGTCTGATGCTGCCACCACCATGGTTCACTGGGGATATGGTCTTCTTTTGGTGATGTGCAGTCTTGGTTTTGCAGCAAACATACCTTTTTGAGTTATAGCCTCAAGTTCAGCCTTGGTTTCACCAGACCATAATAATATTTTCCCACAATTTGGGACTGGGCAAAATTAGCTGGGTTAGGATGTGTTTCTTCCATCCTACCTCATAGCCCAGATATATGAAAGGAATATGGAAGATACTGTCACATGAACTGCCCGGCCGGTACTTGTCAGAAATTCCTGCAGCTCCTTTGATGTTGCTGCAGGCCTCATGGCAGCCTCCCTAACTGGGATGTCCAGTTCTTGGTAATGTTGTTCCATATTTTCCTCACTTGATGATGACAGTATACATTGTGTTCCATGGTAAATCTCAAGGCTTGGAAATTATTCTGTACCCTTCTCCTGACTGATACCTTTTAACAGTGAGATCCCTTTGATGCTTTGATAGCTCTCTTTAACTCTAAGATGTGACTAAGAAAATGTCAGAGAAAGCCTACCCTTTATTTAGGGTTAATCAGAGGCACTTTAAATGATGACCGGTCTGTACTGATTCTTATTTAACATGATTCTGAATCTAATTGGTTAATTCTGAACACAGACACATACCCAGTTATGAGAGGGTGTACACACCTATTCAACCACATTATTTATTTATTTTTTTACTTCCCTCCCCCAGAAATATTTCCTTTTTTGCACAGGTTATAGGTCACATTAAAGGCTTATTTTTATCACAAAAACCTTAACAGGACTGTGTAGACTTTTTATATCCACTGTATGTTAGGGGTTATTATGTGGTCGGCATCCCTAGCTTAAGAGAGAGTGCAGAAAATAGCAGATTGATCAAGATGAATACACTCTAGCTAATAAACGATATTGTACAGTGGGTGTTCTGTAAGGACTAATCTAGGCATGCTTTATACCACAGTTTACAGCCTCAGTGCCTACCTTATACTTCAGTGATGTGAGCAAGTAGAAGATTAATTTCACTATATCATATACAGGTCTATGTATTTATAATTGCTTATACCTGGATGAAATTCCGAGGTCAGTGGGAGTAGTGCCCTATGATAGTCCTTTCAGGCTTATGGTTCTTCTGTTCAGATTCTAAAATGTGGTGTGAATCTGAATAATGTGGGATAAAAAATGGAAATCTTCAAACTAAAATATGGTAAACACTCATTTGGATCATTCCTAATGTTTTGATTTACATTAAAGTGTTGGTTTTTGGAGCTACTTATCTAAAAGACATTAATCTTTTAATTAAAGAACATAAAAAAAGAAAAAAATCCTTGAAACAGAAATTATAAACATTAATTACATAAATAAAGTACCAAAGCACCTCCAATAAGAGGCCACATAAATGCAGCACAGCGCTCAAGTTGTAGACACAACTGTTCAGAGGAGACTTGAACCAAGCCTCCATGACCAAATTGCTTTAAAGAAGCCACTACTGAAGAAGGACAAGAAGAAGAAGAAGAAGAGAATAGTTTGGGCCAAGAAACACAAAGAATGGACATTGGACCAGTGGAAATCTGTCCTCTGGTCTAGCCAGTCCAAATTTAAGATTTTCATCTCCACCCGCAGCGTCTTTGTGAGTCACGGAAAAGGTGAGCGCACACTTCGACATGTGTGATTCCCACCGTGAAGCATGGAGGAAGAGGTGTGATGGTGTGGGAGTGCTTTCCTGGTGACACTGTTGGTGATTTATTCAAAATTCAAGGCACACTTCACCAACATGACTACCACGGCATTCTGCAGCGACATGCCATCCCATCTGGTTCGCTCTTACTGCAATTCAATTCACTTCAGCTCAGTTTTATTTATATAACTTCAATAGCAATACAAATTGTCACAAGATGCTTAAAACCCGGCCTGCAACCCTCAGAGCAAACACCAAGGCAACGGTTCCAACAAAGACTCCTTTTTAACAGGAAGAAACCTTGAGCAGAACTGTAATAGATACATATAACTGACTAAAGCATACACACAGAAGCTAATTGAGAAGTACAAAATGCATGATAAATGACAATTTGAAAATGAATATAAAACTGATAGCGACAGCTGTAGTCACAGGTGAGTTAGCTGCTATAATGACTGAATATAAGCGGTATCATAGGCAGGTTGGAGAATGATGCATTCAGGTAGAAGTGGAATCATCATTTGATTTCCGAAAAGACAGTGACCCCAACCACATCTCCAGGCAATGTAAGGGCTATTTGGCCAAGAAGGAGAGTGATGGAGGGCCGAATCAGGCGGCCCTCCTCTACAATGATCTGAACTAAGCCCTAATTGAAATGGTGTGGGATGACTTGGACTGGAACAATTCATAACACCTCTGGAAATTCCTTCGCTACCACTTCTTAATGAAACCTTTTAGAAAAGCTCACCCTCCAGGCTTGGTTATTAAAAATCACTTTGAGTGGAAACTTGTGATATTGATTGTTCAAAATCTTTCCCTAACATTAGTTTGTGTACCTCAGGTAGAGAATGTTCCAGAAATATAACACCGTTTAAAATCTGTATTCTCTGGTCCAAATCAGACGATGTGATATTGCTTGGCAGTATTTACACAAAGATTAGATTGCACTGCAGGCAACCAATCCTCAAGTGTGCCTCACTTTATCAGTAAAGCCATACAATGGCAGTCTTTTCTTTCACTGGTCAGAAATTTAGATTTTTTTTTTGTATACTCTCATTCTACAACAAGAAAATCACTCCAAGGTTTTCTGAGTCTGGTCACCTTCCCATTGAAGTCTTTGAGGTCTCCCTTTTGTCCACACAAATTTGGCAAAGGAGAAAGTAAATGGGTGGTTAAAATAATCATACTGGCATGTACATTTAAGTGCCCTTTAGAAGTTGGACTACCTGAACTTTCATTTTTAGTTTCATGTATGCAGTTCTTTCCAATGACCACATGACAGTTTTAGAAAGAGTTAGTAGTTTATCCATAAGTCAGTTCTCTGAATTCTTCATGCAAAGAAAACCACCTCATTAAAAGAAACTGGACGTTATTATGTCGATAACCTCTTTCCCCTACACCTCCTCCTCCTCCTTAGAGGAGACAACCTTAGAGAAGGTTGTCAGCCATGCTCAAACCACGTAGCCTCTGTATCTGCGCTCTAATTGACGTGTGCATTGCTGTAATGTGGTGAGAGTAGCCTATTTATTTGTGTGTGGGTAGAGGCCACGGGTATCTTCCTCATGTCTAGCCTTTCTGCCAGCTTTTGCTGCAGCGGGATCAATTAATGTACGAGTCCGTGTGCAACTGGAAATGTGTGTATGTGTGGAAGGGTCAGCATACGTGTTAGGATTAAACGTTTGTTAAAGTGTGTGTGCGTTTGATGTCACAGCCCCTCCATTTAACCGCTGGCCAGTAGCACCTCCTCTGACATGCTGAGCACCACGATTTGTTTTCCTTACATAATCCACTTTCTGTTTTTTTTGTTTTTTTTCACCTTATCCCCCAATATTTAGCATTCCTTACTATCTTTCAGTGCTATCTCCTCCACACCAGCTGTTTTTTGTCACATTGTCATTTTCCTCATCCCCATCCCCACCCTTATCTTCCCACACCATTATATTTTTTTCACACTTGTGCATATATTTCTGCTTTCCTCACCTTTTCTTCATTTATTCTTTCCGGATCACTTTATTTAGAGGGAGACATATTTCTCTCCCTCCCGCTCCCTTTCTCTTGCTGTGGCTCATGCCATCAATGTGAGTGATTGTGCAATCCCGCGGCGTGTTTAAGACATGAGGAGACTGTCAAACAGATCAATAGACAGTGTCTGAAGATGTCTTCGAACCGCCTTCCCCGCACCAGCGCTCAAATACACACACATACAAGCATGCATGTCAAAAAGCATCCCAGCAGTCACACACGCACACACACAGATGAACAAATGCCTCAGAGATCATTACACACAAGCAAATATATACAGGTGCAAATGCAAGGATGAACACAAACAGGGGAAGTGCAACATTGCATCTCTTTAACTTACGTAGATTGCTTTGACATGGACACGACAACTGCACACATTCAAGACATTTGTATGTGACACCCAGACAGCAGCAGTGGTTGTTGTGCTTTACTGTGATTGATTTTCTATCTTAACTGAAGGAAGTCAGTTCATCTGATTAAAGACAGACAAGCTCAGAATTAAAGATTGGAAGCAACTCTCTTTGACTCCCTCATCCACACATGTGCACACACACCCACACCCATGCACACACACACACACACACACACACACACACACACACACACACACACACACACACACACACACACACACACTCAATAACGTAAAAGTGCCGGATCTCTTGTCTATCCCCTGTAGTAGTGGCCACTGAAAAAAAGAAGAGCTGGCATCATGCACCACATTATTTGTCAGCTCATCTGTTGGTTTGAAACAGCTCCAGCGCGGAGGGTACAGTGCAGCAGCAAATCAGTTAAATTAGACCTCTGGCTCCATGTGCAAGAGCACTCTCAATTATATTTTATAAATTTAGCTGCCATTCTTATCCGCTGTGTTTTTAAGGAAGTTTCGGCTACCGCAATGGTAACAAAACCAGCAAGCAACAGAAAGGATGCAAAGGTCAGAGCTGCAGTGATCTCATAGGATTAGAGTGATGATGGCTGGCCTTAGGCAGATGGGTCCCTCCATATGAGCTGGGTTCTGCTCAAGGTTTCTTCCTGTTAAAAGGGAGTTTTTCTTGCCACCGTCGCCTTCAGGCTTGCTCTGGGGGTTTCAGGCCGGGTGTTGTAAAGCATCTTGAGACAATTTGTATTGTCATTGTGGCTATATAAATAAAATTTAATTGATTTAATTTTGAGGGGAAAATGCTTTCAGGGCAAACCATGTAGAAAGGAAAATAAATGAAAGCTCATGGGGGGGTACAGGTTCCTTTTTTTTTTTTTTTACACTGTAGTAATAATCAGCATGTAAATCATGTAATTCACATCTAATGATCGTTGGGCCACTTCATATAAAAGGATGATTAGAAGTAGTTTTGGGAGGACATAAAACCTCCCAGAACTACTCGGATGTAAACCACTGTGCTTTGTGCTTATGGCACAGCCCAGGGCAGGTGAAATGGACGATTTGTTATATACCCACACATTTGTGTATATTGCCATTTTGACATCTTTGATGAATAAGTGGGTGGACAGTCACAGGACATGGAGTAACAGCAGCGACTGAGCAGCACGATGTAATTTTGACTTATGCATGTGGTACATTCAAGTTCAATGCTATTTGAAAGCAATGGAAAAAAAAGCGTGCTGATCAGAGACTTGGGGTGGAAAGCCCAGACATAGGCATGAAATAAGGTCTTGGATCACTGCATTTGCTGTCACTATTTGGGTCATATTTTCTCACACAGCATTTGAAGGATTTGTGCCTCTGTTCAGTTCTATTTAACGCAGATGAAAATTCCTCAAGTGGGAACTTTTTTTTATTGTAGGTAAATATACTTCAGCTGCCAAATTCCTTCTGAAAATGTGCCTCAGCTCCACTACCACCACCATGTGACCAGAGATTTAAAATCATTGAACTATGTGACACACTGAGAAGGGACAAAAAGTACATAATTTGTGAGCTATTTCTTCCACCACATGGTCAGCACAGAGCTGTGGCATAGAGTAAGAGTAAGGGGAAATAAAAGAAAACAAGGTTAGCCAATCATTTATATATTCAGCCTTGTGCCTGGAATCATATCATTTATTTTTGGACTGTTATTCGCATCGTAATATTGTGATAGTAATTTCAACCCAATGCCTGCAATAACAATGCAGGGACAGAAGGTCTGCACTTGTCTTGGGGGAAGAATGTGGTAGTATGGCCTTTATTTATAAAGGCAGAATGTATGTTTTTAGAGTCCAGAGTATATTCACAGAACTTGAACAATGGCTGCAATCTTTTCCTAACCAAACTATATACTGTGTGTGCCTGCATGTGTGTGTTTCTACACATGCTGCTACCTACCATCTACCATGGCAATATGGCAAAAAGAAAGCCTGTAGCATTTTGTATTATTAGTCAGACCCAAAGGTCACTTCAATCATATTCATCTGCATGTAAAAAGGCAGGCAGTGGTTTTCATGACAGCATATTCTTGAACAAGGTACTATTAAAGTACTATGGACAAAAAGGAAAAATAAGAATGGGAAGGGAACATCTAGCTGGTCCACAGACCAATGTTATGACGCAGGGGTCCCATAAAAAATCTCTCCAACCCTTTATTGTGAGGTTGTAACAAGGTCGTTATCATTTAAGAGAGGCTTTAAGTGTTTAGCTGAATCTGTTTAGTCAGTCTTCTGAACATTTATTACAGCAGAAGGCAGCTGGTGACAGCCAGCTGCAGCAGTCTACAGTGCAGGACTTTTATGGGTCCTGACCGCTACAAAAGATTGCATGTTCTCCCATGTAACAGACCATAGCAACTATCAGAGAAATTCTGTGAATTTTACTCTGTTTGCAAAACTAACATGACACGAGTACTGTAGCTGAAAGTGAACTAAACTCCTGAGGAACTTCTCCATTTCATTGATTTTAAATGAAAAAAATCAATGCAGGGAATAACATCTTCAGTTGTGCATTGCGTGTAGTTTCAGATCTGGTTTTGTTCCTCAACCATGAAAACTAAACAGTGGCAGACCCGTCTTCTCCATCAGCACTGATGTGAAGTACACCTCCTGAAAGACACTTTACAAGGCAAGATGATAAGTATTGAAGGATACGAGGACAATTCCTTGAAGAGAACTGGAAGCCTGAGAACTATTTCAGCTGTAAAACATGCAATAAAGGAATTTTGAACCCTTACCTTTGACTAAACAACATGAGGCCTAATTATCTGTACTAGATGTGATAACACATTTTGGCTTTTTTATTAGCTTACTTTTAGAAACTCTCTACCGGTTTTTAGAAAAAAACTCCAAGAGCCATAAAAATTAGGATTCTTGTCTGATGGAAGATCTTGGATAAAAAGAAATCTGTTGTTTTGTCGAACCACCCCATCCTCCTCCTTCTGTAGACTTTGTCTCCATAACAACACCACACCAGACACTAATGATCATTTTATTGCTCCTAAATGCCTTTGTTATATAAATGAAAATTTGTAGTGGGTATTTACTGAAATGTTTAATTCCCTATCTTGGGACCTTAAAATTCTTTTCTGAAGTACACTGGATCTTCTAAAATATGTAATGCATAAAAAAGGCTCTCAAATTCCTCATTCTCAATGTTTAAGTTTTAAATGATAAATTTGTTTGTAGTCCTTTAACATGTAAGAGTAAAAACACAGGTTGTGGTGGCTGTACTGACAGTTAATCTACACAAACAAGTGTGTGAATACACAAACTCAGGCACACAACACCATTGTCAATGAACATATATATTGAAAAAGATTTGGGGAACATGTGTCATTCTAAATTGCATAGTCAGGGTAATCTAATTGTAGACATAAAGTGCCTGCAGGTGTCATAGAAATAGCAGTTGTACTTTAGCACATAAACAATTCATGGTGTGTGTACTTTTGGGAGCATGGGGTGTGCGTGTGCACATAAGTACGATAACAAGAGCCCATGCCTCGAGCAGTAATCTGCTAACACAGTGGATTGAGTTGACTCCGCAGGATTAGCAGTGGTGTGTAACACAACACACTCTTAATTACTGCTACACAGTCATGTTCAATGCAGACGGAAAGACAGAGAGTAAAGAAGCCGGAGCACACCTTTAATTGGTGCAGCACATTCATGCACAAGCAAAGAAAATTGAAAAGATCAGAGGAGAGAAGAGGAGACAGAGTGAGTTTGCTATTGTCTGTGTTTGACTATGAACAGAGTGTAACCCATAAAGATGCCTCTTTCAACAGAGTTGTAACTAACCTGGTGCACGCACATTTGCAACTAGGCACACAGTAACACATCACAAAACTCAGCTTGTTGTTCTTCACAGCAGCCACAACTGGATGAGGCTGTTCTGTCTCTGTCATCACCCTCTTCCTATCAGTGTGTGTGCATGCTTGTGTGTGTGTGTGTCGGAGGCGGAGAGAGAGAGGCTGCCAGTTGTGGCAGATCAATATCACTGACTGAGAGATCACAGGAATGCTTAGTGCCCATCAATGACTTCTCGTGAGTGTGAGCGTACGTGTGCATGTGCGCGTGTGTGTGTATTACACAGGATTCAAAGAGATGGAAGAGGGAAATGGGTGGAGGATGGATAGTTTAATGCAAGAAAGAAACAGACAAGTTGATGAATCCTATTTTCTGTTCCAAGTTTCTTCATCTCTCTCTGTCTCTCTCTCTGTCTCTCTTTGTCCGCTTTCCTTGTTTTCTGTCTCTGCTTAGCATCTGATCCAGCTCATGATTGTGCAGTTATAAGAGTGGATAACAGAAGGTGAGAGACAGAATAGTGACACAGATTTTACATCTTTATTCAATTATTCATCTTGTCTTTTTCTTTTGTCTCTTTTCTTCATGGTCTTGTTTGATCCATTTCATCTCATTATTTCTGCAGTTTTCGCTATTTCATTTTTAGCCCTGTTTTCAGTTGTCATTTAACTTCGAGTTAATACAGCAATTTTTTTTTATTTTTTTCTAAGTCGGATCTTTATCATTGTGATGAACATCGAAGGGCCCATCCTTGACTGGGGGAAATTTTTTGACTGTAAAGCAGCAGTGATGTTCTGTATATTCTGTACATGCACTTTAGCAAGGTTACACGTGTAGTTTACTGCTGATGTTTCCCTTACCTGCATGTAGTACACTGTGCACACTATCAACCTGTATGAACACATGGTAATGTGGCAGACTAGCAAATCAAACATATCAAATTATATGATAGAACAGGCTGAAATACTGAGCCAACTGCTACATTTTGCAGTATTTGGCTGCAGAGCGATGCACTGGTATTGTATAATCGCAATTACAATGTTAACATGCTGGTATTTAATCCACCATTTTCGTTAAATGTGTAAGTGTGCTAATATTTGCTGATTAGCACTGTACAGCACTCCACTGCACTGAACAGTGCTAATCAACATACTGAACTAACTAAATTTTTTCTGGCTGATTAGATTTAGATCAAAAAAAAGAAAAAATGATATACTAGTCCTCTTAATTGTCTAGGGTGTTGTCTGTGCCAATTGATCTAGTAGATGGACTGGATGATTGTATGATTAAAACCTGCTGTCAAGTCAAGATATCAAAGATTTTTGATTGCCCTTCTAGAAATGTCCAGGTGGTCAGCTTCATAGTGGAACTGGAGGTAAGGTCGTATCATTAGGGCGCTGGGATAAAGCACTCAATTCAGGCAGGAGAGGACCCAAATCCACCACACCAAATGCAAGTTCAAGAGGCAGGTTGAACAACTTGGCAGAGTCCAAGGTACTGGCATAAGTCCAAAAACAAAGCAAGGCAAAAAGGCAAAATCCAGGCACAGGCAAAAATCCCAAATCCAAATGAGCCAGGGAACATACTGAGGCAATTATCCAAAAATAGGCAAAAGTTATCTGGAGTAAGAAATAATTGACAAGAAACAACTTACATGCCCAAAGAGTGTCAGAGAATAAGGACCTGTTAGGAAGCTGATTGGACAATTAGCCATACTGATTCATTCATTCCTTCACTGATTCATCTTCACCACTTGTCCAGTGAAGGGTTGCTGGGGGGCTGGAGCCTATCCCAGGTGTCACTGGGTGAGAGGTGGGGTATACCCTAGACAGACAGACAACCATTCACACTCACACGCACATCTATGACCAATTTAGAATCACATGAACCTAACCAGCATGTCTTTGGACGGTTGGAGGAAGCCGGGGTACCCGGAGAGAACCCACATGCAAACTCCACACAGAAAGGTCCATGGTTGCAAACAACAGTAACTAAAACAATAAGTAACTAAATAGGTGTAAAATAAAATAAGTAGACGCTGAAAAAAATACAAACACCTAATGCTTTATCTCTTTCACTGTTATGGCTGTATATGCATTTGATTGGACAATACAGGTTGAATATCTCCAACCAGCACAGACATGGCTAGAGCCACACTGTTAGCTTAAGAGAAAAATCAAATAACTGTTGCATCAGCTGTCATGATGTGGTATATTTTATATTTTGTGGTTTACCTCAACCTGCCACATCTTTTGGTTATTCAGGTCACTAAACATCTCCTGGCTCTTGATTGCATTACATTCTGGGTTCATGTACTGCCTGACTCCACCAAACAGCTGGTTAATCAAAACATGGTGGAGTGCGAGTGGGGCTGTGGAGAGTAGATCTCACCTTTGTAGACGGCTAGCAGTGACTGCACCCATGCCATTTTGGCACCTTAAGTGGGATTCTAATTATGATATCAGTGCATCTGAGCATGTAAAGAACCTGTGTCTAATATTTACCTATTACTGTACAGTACAAACACGACATTTAGCTGCAGCAGACAGACTACTTGATGTGTTCAACATCATCATGATCTAGTTGTGATGCATTATTTATGCATTATGCATTATTATTAGGCATTATTAAAATAAAAGCGGTTGCACTACACATAGAGTTTCACAGTAGCTACAGTATCTAGTAGCATTATTGGGCTACTTGCATCATTTCAGCTTAGCTAGGTCAAATGAAAAGGCAAAGAGTATCTTTTTCTTTTCTTCGCTTTCTGAAATCTGCACCTGAGGGCTTATTTTCAAGGACATGAAGAAAGGGAGGCAAATTCTTCTTCTTCTTCTTCTTATTATTATTATTATTTGGGCGGCACAGTAGGTGGCGTGTCGTGTGGTGTGCTATGGTGGTTAGTGCTGATGAAGAAGGTTCCGGGTTTCTGTGTGGAGTTTACATGTTCTCCCTGTGTCTGCGTGGGTTCTCTGCAGGTACTCCAGCTTCTCCCACCATCTAAAGACATGCTGGTTAGGTTAACTGGTGATTCTAAAAGAAAGGTCTTGTGCATATGAGTGTGGATGGTTGTCTGTCTCTCTGTCCAGGGTGTACCCTGCCTCGCACCCGATGTCAGCTGGGATAGGCTCTTCCAGCAGGTTGCGCCCTAGGTTGCACCCATGTGTTACTCAAAGCAGTCATGCCCTTCTTTAAGCAAAGTTTCAAGTCTTAATATAATATGAAAGCATGAGTTACATGCACATTCACTCATTGTACCATTGTCATCAATAGAGAAATTAGCTATGGAGATCTATTTTTTGTATCAGGAACAAAACACATTCATATCTGCTGTGATGTTGAGCATTTAAAATAGAGGTCTAAGGGTCTGGCAATCTTTTGAAGGCACTCAAGTAGCCATGAAGTAACCACAGGTTTAGGCACATTTGCATTAACTTCATTTTAGTTGAGTTCCTGTCTGATCATTTCCTGTTTTATTTTGAAGGGCTGAGTGTTTCCTTGTCTCAGGTAACTTGGCTTCCCCTTGTTGATTACACTCCCTGCCCTAATGTGTTTCACCTGTGTCTCATTCCACTCAGTATTTAAGCTCCACCCCCCTGTCCTCCTGTGCCAGATCGTCTTGTTCCCTGTGTGAGAGATTCAGCCTGAATTTGTTTGTTTGACTCCTGGATATTGGACCCAGCATTGTTCCACCGACCTTTGAGCCTTGCCTGCCGTTTTTGTACCTCTGCCCTTTTCCTCGTGTGACTTCTGGTTTGACCTTGGACTGAAATAAACAACGCTGATTTTGCCTGAACCATTGATTCCTCATTTGTGTCCTTCCGGCCTATCCATGACATCAGCTACAGAAATTGCCACTTGTCTCGGTTATAGGCTGTTGTAACCCAAATAAAGCTCTGGGTTCTCTGCTGTTGGCAGAGAAAGTTCTTTCCATTTTTTCCAGACTTTCAGTTGAAACAGCTTAAGTCTCAATGTTTCTGTTATTAACCATTAACCAGTTGTATTGCCTTTCATTGGAGAGATGGAGAGCTCTAAATCTGACAGGTGTATAATCCTCAGGTATATAAACTGTATAAAGCTAACCAGGTGTATAATCCTTAGAAACTTTTCCCTTAAAGTCAGGCATTCAGCTCTACTCATCTGTGGCATCAGTCCAGATCATTCTCGTCAGTCAGACCCTGAGCTCTCTGAGTTCTCTGTTTTACATTCTGCTCTGTCATGTCTCCTCTTCAATTTCCTCCTTCTTGTGCCAATTTGCATCGTCAGACTATATCCTCTCATCATTGATCTGCTGTCCAACTTCCTGAGGCCTGCAGTGACTCTGTTTCTCTTTTTTCAATTCGACTCTAATTTCTCTTTACCCTTTAGTCCACTGCACTGTGTTTGGTCTCAATTAAATCCATCTCAAATATGAACACTGCTAAATAATTGAAAGTTCAATTCCACTAATGTGAATGAATGGCTACTACAGCATGTAACAATACACTGTTCAGATTTCTCTCCATCCAGCCTGTCGTTATCTATCTTTTCCCCAGCCTTGATTAGGTTGTTTCCCATCCACTGTGCAGAGCGTAGCGCTCTGTAGCTAATTGGCAAGCTCAATCTGAAAGACAAATGAAGAGAGGAGACATTGACCTTTCAGAGGTAGTCACTGCTCTCCTGTCTGCTCACTTCTCTTCCTTTATTTCTCTCATTTTCTGCTACGGCTTCAACCCGCTCTTTGCGTCTTTCTGCTTTGCTTCTTTTCTCTTATACTTTCTCCCCCCTCTATCCTCTTTTCTAACCTTTCCCTCATTTCTCACCCCCTTCTTGTCTTCCGTCCTCCTTCTTCTCCTCTTTTCTATTCCCTCTCTGGGAAATGAGTTGCCAGTCATTCCAATTTATTTTGACAACTTATTCTCCAGCTTGTCAGGAGAAAATTACAGTGTACATGGATGCTCACACACATTTCTTGTGTGTGTCTGTGTTCACTGCCACCCACAGCTAAAGACTCATCGCTCCCCACACACAGCTATTCAAGGAGGGAGGAAACCAATGGTCCAGAGCAGAACAATGGCTGCCTCCTTTGCGTGGTGGAGTCGTTTATCTGTTTGAGGCCTGGGCATGTCCCACTTGTTTTCCATCTGACGCGTCGACCGTGACTGATGGCTCAACCGCGCCACATTGGGGTCTGCATTACAGCATGACCTCACTGTGTCAAGCACACTTGCTAATGGCTGCGGTGCTGTCATTCATCACCGCAATGGCCCGAGAGATGTGAATGATCAGGCAGAGGCATGAACATATTTATGCATGGGTGAGCATGCACACAGCAACAAGGACATAAGCGTGAAATTTTCACAAGTGCTGGACTTTTATTAGTACAGCCACTCACACATTCACATTATTACATGTACGCTCTCGTAGTGCTCTTAGCGGAGCATAGGCGGGACTGTTTGGGCTTAAGATTTGATTTGTTTATTTGAAGATGAAAATGCAATTACACCTGGATTCTTTACGGAAACAATTTGTAATATTTTCATGTCTGTTTATGCTATGGGTTGCAAGCAAATAAGACAAGCTGACTTGCATTCGGTTTATGAATGCTCTCATGCTCTCAAAGTTGCTGCACTTTGCATCTGATAATTTTGTACGGGGAAACAATCCTCTGCACATCCTTAGCACAGAAAAGAAAGGAAGATTAATACACAAAGAACATAGACTACTGGTTAGTTGTTTTAGTAATTAGAATGAATAATAATAAGATTCTGAGACAAAGGTTTTATTACAATTACAGTGACTTCAGCAAGTCATTTTTGAAATTTTCAGTTTTGACCTCTTGGAAAAATGCCATGACACTGCTGACATTTGAGCCAAAGGACCAGGGAGTTCACAGTGTAGGAAGCTGTCATTTTAATGATCACATCTTCAGATTTTTTTCAACAACACTTCACTGCTAAATGTAAAAACCTCCCATGATGCACAAAAAACAGCTTAAGAAATGGAATTAGCTGCTTTCAGTGTCGCATATGTGTTAAAGACTGGAATCACCAGTCTCTCACAGGGCTAACACAGCCCATTCACACCTCTGATCAATTTAGAAGCACCGGTTTACCGATCAAGCATGCAAGCATGCAAACTCCACACAGAATGGTCCCAGCCGGATGACAGAAGTGCTAATTACTACCACTGTGCCATACAAGTTTCCTTTACATAATTAACACAGTACCTAAAAACCTAAAAATATGCTCATACATTCAAATCCTAAAAGGCAAAACAGCATAACAACACCATGTAATCAATGGGGAAAGGCAACTGTGGTCATCCCCTAAAAGAGAGACTTCTTCAAATGTTGCTCAGTTTAAATGGTTGGTGCTGAAATGCCCTGTCGCTTGGCGTGACATTACTGCTGAGGAATTTACATGTATTTACACAGTTCTTCAGCCTACACTTTTGTTCAGTGGTGAAAGTGAATGAGCATCTCTGTGACTTATGTGTCATAAGCCACCGCCAGCACAAAAATGTGTCTCGCTCGCGCAGTGTCTGCTGGTATCGATGGCGTACGAAAGCTTTTCACTTTGACCTTGAGCTGACACTTGCACTGATTTGTAAGTGTCTTATTGGGAAGTATCACACAGTAAATGGTCCCTGCGTAACTCTTTTTCACAGTGTAGGGAAAAAAAAAAAAACTGTCCTTGATCCTTGATCCAGCCTCCCAGACACAGCAAGTTCAGGCACTTAATGGCCTCGTACAAGGGGATAAATCCATGGTTCTCTCTCTCTCTCTCTCTCTCTCTCTCTCTCTCTCTCTCTCTCTCTGTGCGTGTGTGTCTATGATGAGTTCAAAGCCTTTAGTCGCAGAGGGATCAAGAGTCAATTCGGTTGTGGGACATCGAACCATTTGCCCTGTAGATTGCCTTGTTAAACAGCACTTGTCTACCTGTCAAAATCTCTCTAGAGCTTTTATCTGTCTCCTCCAATAATATCAGCCACGAGTATAACAGTATATTAGGAGAACAGTTGCCTATGAACTTCAAAGTGTTGTGCTCTTTTTTGGGGGAGGGTGGCGCGTCACAACAGCCCCAGGTGCCATCGGTTTAGTCTCGTTTTAGCTTCTTTCTTTTTTCTCTCATGTTGTTTGAAGTGCGTTCAGTTGGTCCCACAGCATTTTGCATCTGTTGTCTGATTGTACTGAGCCTTTTGCTGCTTTCTGACGCTGGCCTTTTTCTCGCTGATTGCTTTCCTTCCACCACGCGGTATCTTGTGTGCAGAGCAATCAGGGGAGACAAACTCGACTGTGGATTTTACGGAAGCTCAATTCTTCAAGGCGCGTCTATTTCTCTGGCCCTATTTTTTTTTTTAATCCATTTTGTTTTCACACTTTCTTCCTCCATCCAGTCACATCAGTTACATTTACATATCCCCTTGTGCTGGAAAGCGCTCTGAAGTGTAGGTGGAGTGTTTGTCATAAATGTGAATGCGTGATATCCTATTCCTCTAAACACACTGCTAAACCTATTGCCCATCATCTCTGGGAAAATGATGCGCATAAAATATGATAATGAACAGACAGACAAGATAAAATGCTAGAATAGCGCTCACTTTATTACAGACATTGCCTTAATGTCTAGCTGTGATTTAATATAACAAATGTGTTTTATGTAGTTCTAATTAAACTGTGTCTTGCTTGATTTGACTGTGTGTATCCACATATTAAAGTTATTGTTTTTTTCTCTCTGGAATCTATTCCACTTGTAAACTTGTCATTTGAGGAGATAATAATGTGTGTTGAGTTCTGTCTGAAAGTCTTTTGACAGGGACATGTTCTGCATTGCCTTTACCACGCCACAGAGGGAGAAATTATTTATTCTGTTTTGATGAGTTAATAATCAGTTTGCATGCTTCTGTCCTCAGAATGATTTGTTTACAAGGTATAGTTGTCTGCCCTGCTATGTCATTTTTATTTTTTTACATCCAACTGAACAGGCAAGAGACACAGAGGGAGAGAAGGTATTTTTAGAGGTGGAGAAACATGAATTTCTGGATCCCGCCTTTATGCATGTTGTTGTGAAAGCGCCGGAGACAGCAAGAGACGCCTGAACACTCGTTACCCTTCACAATACATGAGCCAACAGGAACAAATTGATTCTCAGGTGCCTCCTGGATAGAGAGCGAAAGACATGTCGCTGCGGATATGGCACAGATTGTCGTTCAGCTTCTGCTATAATACAGTATCATTGAAATTAGCTTTATTCTGCTGAAATCAGAGGTTTTGCACCAGCAGCTGTCTGTGCCAAAGCGTCTGGCACCTTTTCATCATTCTGCCGAAGTCCTGATTCCTTTCACTCTGCCATATGAAATGTGGCCATTAATCTTGTCTGTCTGCCATCGACTGCCAACAGCACTACCCCACCTATTTGATGATGAGACAGTGCATGAGCCTATATTCACCTGTTAATCTCACCTAGCTTATGCTGATATTGTTTGTTTTGCTCTCCATCAGACAGGGAATTGTAACTTTTTGGCATTTTTGTGTTTCTTTGTGGGGTTGGGGTTAGATGAGCATTATGGGGTTGAATGGCCTTACTTGTCTGCGAATGTCAAAACTGTCAGCATCTGTTTTGAAATGTAATCTGTGCGCAGTCGAGATCCATATGAAAGGCAACTTCAAAAATAACATATTGACCATGAATGCCGCTGTGTTGTCAATCACAAGATGATCTCTAGTTGGTATTTAAATATTTAAATATAACATGATTAAAGGCTAGCTTGTTAACATATAGATAGATAGATAGATAGATAGATAGATAGATAGATAGATAGATAGATAGATAGTAATACACGGTACATGTTAAATGACTACACTGCTTAAAACTAGAGAGAGAAAGCTAAAACTTACTTTGGGATACATTTCAACTTTGTAGATGATCCGCTTCTGGAGTTATTGAAAAATTCCCTTGAGGCATCACTGTCCCTTATCTGTTGCTGCAAGCTGAACTTGGAAGGGCACCACAGGCTGTGTAAAACTGTTAAAATCACTTTTGGTTTAGAACATCTAACGGGCTCTCCATTGTGCAGAATAATTAGAGTCTTTTTAAATGTCATAGATCCATCAGCATGATGCTGTAATTAAAAAGAAAAACCTTTATGAGTGTCATAATGAATTGGCTAAGTCATTATCATCGTCGCTAAACAGCCTTTGTTCCTTCACTGACTGTGTGTGCGTGAACATGCTGTCATCTGTTTAATGAATCACATTGGACTGTCTGTCCTTGGATAAAGCGTAATGAAGGTTTGATATTTTAAATTATTAATATTCAGTGACATGTTTTTGGTTCATGTCATTTGGTTCCTGGACCACTTTTCCTTCATTCACTGTATTGTAGAGTTGTTGTTTGTTACCATCTCTGGATAGTTTGAATATCTAAAATATTTAATCCCAGATAATTACATGATTTCCATAGTTAATCAAACTTTTTTTGTGTCTGCTTTAAATGTACCTGGTAGGGATATTTTTCAAGTATTATTCAAGTTGTTATCATTATCTCAGCTCCTGAGAAAGGAAATCCAGATGTTTTGGTTGAGAGAACCATCTGCCAGGGCTTTGAATTTGTCTGTCCAGTTCTGCTTGTTTCTGGTTGTTTTCTTCTCCTTTTCATGATTTTTTACGGTTCTGACACTACAGAGCATCTGCAAAGTCAGATTATTTTCTACAACTGCAAACTATGGTTTGGGCCAAGGTCATAGTGACAGAACTCGTGACGATAATTGTGCATTAAAGGTATTTACATTAGCACATTAGACCTCCTTCTTATATTTGAGTCTAGACCATGTGCACCTCTCTGTCATGTTAAGGGGATACTAGATTCTTCTTTTTCTCTACACCCCTTACATTTTGATATTGTTTGGTGTGTTGACATTCAGACACCTATGACGATTCACTTGTCTTGTATACTATATACTATAGACAGCTTAAAACAACAGTTAAGATGTTCTTAAGGGAAGTAATGTTATTTGACTAATCACCAGTGTAGCTGAATTCTCATTTACAATCAACCACAGGTCAGTAATTCTAGAGCCTTTTATACTGGAAAGTCTTGAAGAGAACAGCTCTGCACATTAAGCTGTAAGTCTGATGACAATACCTTTTTAAATCAAAAAGTACAACCAAAATGTGAAATCACATTGTATTTCACATGTGGTGCCCTCACCTCAACTTCCTTAGTCCTGCTCCAATAAATGCGCAAGTACTTTTCAAGAACAAAAGTCTAACCAGTGGAAGTCAGAACATCTCACTGGATGCTTAATCAAACAGCATATGAATAAAATACAAAGTGATACAACTTGCAATTTTTTTATTTTATTTTATTATTTTTTTTAATGCTTCAGAATTTTTCTAATCTCATGTTGTAATGACCACTGTTACCCCTACCCTTAGACGTTCCCTAATCTATTTCAGGTGATATGTTATGCTGTTAATAGCACCTTCCTGACAACATTGTTATTCAGCTGCTGTTGCCACAGCATGGGCAAAGAACAGTAGTGCACAGATGGAAAATCTAAAACCCCATAAGATACATAAGCAAACACTTATAAAACTATTTTAAATTATTACTGAAAAAATAAACAATGAAATCTATAACTGATGTAATCATTTCATTCATGTTAGAAATAGTGCAGGTAAACAGTAAACTATATATTTCATTGTAAATATTGCTGTGTCCCTGCTCTATTTAAGCCATCAATTTCAAGCTGTACATGATGAAGACCGGTTTCAAAACTCAACAAGACAAGTTGCTAGTTGGTCTATCTTTTAATGCTTTGCAATCTGAAAGGCATTTAACCATGGCTCATTCTGCAAGTCCTTTTCATCACAGCTCTCATTTTGTCACAAGGGAACTTTTAAATCTTTATGTCTGCGATCTTTGGAACCTGTGAAGCTATTCACAACTATCAAGGTTTTCCTTGTGCAATAAATACCTTATTTTAACCAACAGCAGCCCAAGGGAAAGCCTTTCACAAGCCCCAAGAGAAGCAGTTTTATTTCTCTCTCACAAGAGAAAAAGAAGCGATAATTTTTATCTCGTTCTTTTTCTCTCTAGGTGAAAGGCTAGCCTTGATGACAGGCTTATCCCCCTGAGTAGGAATGCAATCTTCTTTTTACTACACAATTTAACAACTTTTTTTTTCTTAAACATTCAGTTAATTTTGAAGTGCAGTAACCAAACTCTGTCAAGCTGTTTTAAAGCCGTCTTTCAGTTCCCACTGTGGAAATGATTCTCAGATTGTGACCTACAGCAAGTAGAGTGTTAATTTTTTCTATATCAAATGTAAATTTGCCAATTTGTTATCTTCACTTCCTTATCTGTCCTGAGCTCTTTTAGCAAGACGATCAACAATGGTACTACATTTTTGATGTTAGGAATAGGGTTAGTCATGTTATGGCTCCAGGGACTTGCTGATGCCAGGGTAAGGTTATCTGACAAATGTAGCTCTTCCAAATTATTTAATAGCAATCGCTAAAGCATGTCATCAGTACAGTGAAGCATTGCTTACACATAGCATGAATAAAGTATACTAGGCCAAAACTAGTGAAGTTAAACCACCTAAGTTATGCGCAATGTTTAAAAAATGGCATGTACACATGCACAACATGTCTATGTATGTATGCGTCTGTATGTGTGCGTGTGTGTGTGTGCATGCTGTCTTGTGTGAGTTATTGCCCTCTGAGACTTAAAGCTTGATAATTATAACACTATATTGTGAATGAATACTAATTTGGTTTTGATTGCAGGGCTCTTAATTACCTGTAAATGTCTTTTAATGAATCATAGAACAAAGCAGTTCAGTGTCTGCCAGTGTAATGAGTGTTCTTAAAGGTGAAATATAGCTGCTTAAGGATACCCTTTAAAAGCTGAATGAGATGGTTAAGGCTGCAGACCTGTCTCAGCACCAATCACACTGCACTGCAGATGCTTAGCCACTGCAGCATATGGACAATGTCACATAGGTGAAACATTATTTTTGTGCTGAATGCAAGGTCTGCTAGATATACACTGACCAGCCACAACATTATGACCACTAACAGGAGCAGTAAATAACATTGACCATCTTGTGAGAATTCAGTGTTCTGCTGGTAAACTTTTGGACTTGGCATTCATGTGGATGTTACTTAGACATGTACCACCCACCGAGACCAGACCAGGCACCCCCACCCCATAGCAGTGACACTCCTTGATGGCAGCAGCCATCCCCAGCAGGATGCAGCCTGACACAGACACACACAAAACCAGTTTAGGAACAACTCAAAAAATATGAAAAACAACACAAGGCGTGGCCTCCACATTCACTAGATCCCAAACGATCCCAAACTGATCAAGTGTTTGTGGGATGATTCACAGAGGCCCCTCCCCTCAAAGGCCCCCACTGACAACATTCTGTTCCCAGACACCACAGGACACCCTCAGAAGGCCCATGTCCATTCACCTGATGAGTCACAACTGTTTTTGACATATGACAGGTGGTCATAATGTTATGCCTGATCGGTGTATATATTGGCCACTCATATCCTTTCAGGATACTTCAGATTAATGTTTTCCATCCTTATTTTCTTTGAGAGCTAATTTGACAGAATGACAGGGGCATGTCTACAATAATGATGTGTGGGACACCTGACAGACTACACATCTGTCACTGACCAATTAATGTCCTATGTGATGTCATCACAGCAGAGCTGAGGTGCCAGGGATTAAGAAGCCCAGCATGAGAATGAGAAAACTGTGAGCCCATCTCTGGACACTTTCTCTAGAATTGAACCTTCTTGCATAATGCAGGTTAAAGGACTTGAGCATTTCCTTTTGTCGGAATGTCATGTGACATCCCAGATGAAACATTGGATGTTATCAAGATAAAGATCTATTGTAGTATCTGACACCCTTCATCCACAGTGTTGGGTATATTAGTGCTTATGTTGTGCAGTTTCAAAATCACATTATATTTCTGAAGCATACAAAATATAGAATGTATACCATTTAGAAAGGTAACATCTAATTGTGAGATGAAATGTAGCGGCTACATTCAGATGAGATGCAAAATACTCATTAGCTTTGTCCTTATATCACTATACCACACAAATCTTTTCACAAATCAGAATCTAATCTCTTTATGGTTCACATGTACTCTATGTGATTCTTTCCTATAGTAATTGATGACACTAGATGGAGGTAACAAGAGTCGTGTACACCATTTAATAATTTAAAAGGTTAACAGTCCTTCCTGTTCTGAATTTAAAGATTCCATGACATTTATATAAAGGTTGATCACAGATATATTCATGGCTGCTTTGTAAAGGTGTTTTCTGGGTCTACCGGGTCCCAGGAATGCTGTGTATGCTGACATTTTAGATGGACATTATTTTGGAGGTTTATAATCTCCATCTCCACATGACTGAGGCTGAACAGCTTGAGAGATACCATCAGTTCGTGACGCTCCACCAAGTCTTTACACTGGATTGATAAAGAAAAATTGTACGTGGTACCATTTCCTCCTGTGACTGCTCCAGTGCATCTGCAGAAAGGGCAGACTCCATAAGACTCCTTGCAGAAGTGTTACTACCAAGTTGCACATCAACACTAGCTGACCAAGTCCCAGTCTTACTTCTATAGTCTTTGAAAACCATTTAAATGACAGGGACTGGCAGTCCATTTACCATTCTGCCATCAGTCACACTGTTTAGGTTAGAATTTCCTGACACTGATGTTCACATACCAATGTAGTGCTGCATTCTTCTGATTGGCTACTTTACTTATTACTGCAAATTACTGCAAAAATACTGGGTTTTCAGCCAGGAGACTATTTTACTGTTTCACTTAGTTAACTCGTTGTTCCCACTTTGGACTATTACTTTGGAATCACTGGTTGTGTTGATGGTTTTAAAATTCTACCACCGCTGTTAAAATTCTAACAAGGATGTGCTTAATAAACTGCCCTGAATACACTTTCAATTCAATTCAATTCAGTTTTATTTATATAGCGTCAATAACAATACAAATTGTCTCAAGACTCTTTACAAGACCCGGCCTGAAACCCCCAGAGCAAGCCTGGAGGTGACTGTGGCAAGGAAAAACTCCCTTTTAACAGGAAGAAACCTTGAGCAGAACCCAGCTCATATGGAGGGACTCATCTGCCTAAGGCCAGCTGAGTACAGACAGAGAAAGAGAACAGCAAGATAAACATACATCTGTCATAAATACACATATCTGACTAAAGCATACTTTCTTTTCAGGTCAGTAATCAAACTGGTCAACTAACTTGCTTGCCAAATAGCTTGTGACTGGCTGCCATTCATTGCAATGACACATCAAATCCATGACTACACAGGTGTTACAACCACCTTAGAGTCGGCTTCCTCCCACTGTCCAAAGACATGCTGGTTGGGTTCACTGGTGATTCTAAATTGGCCGTAGGTGTGCATGTGAGTGTGAATGGTTGTCTGTCTCTCTGTGTTAGCCCTGTGATAGTGACCTGTCCAAGGTGTATCCCGCCTCTCACCAATTGACAGCTGGGATAAGCTCCAGCGCCCCTGCAACCCTTAACAGGACAAGCAGTTACAGAAGATGAATAAGCAACTTAAACAATAACCATAAACATCATGTGTATGTATAATCATTAATTAACTCTAACGTGCCCTGGACTCTGGGAGGAAGCTGCAGCACATGCAACTCTGGCACAGAAAGGCCCCAGCCTGCCAGCGGGTTCAAATTTAGATTATTTTTATTGTTACTGCTAGGGATGTCCGATATTATCGGAGGGCCGATATTATCGGTCGATATTGAGTTAAAAATGTAATATCGGGAAATATCGGTATCGGGTTTTCATAACCGATATTTGTTCTGTAGGCATCAGCATTTCCGAGTGTGCATGAACGCAGCATGGGACGTTAACAGGCGCGTGCTCGATGACGTATAACAACAACACGCTAGTCTCTAGGTCGCTAACCGTGGCTAACAAGCTAGCTCGCCCAGTGTATGAGATGTCCGTGGTTTGGAAGTATTTCCAAGTGTCACCTACTAACAGTAAATTTGCGATTTGTAATGACTGCAAAGCAAAGGTGGTTATGAGAGGAGGAAACAGGGCGTCTTCCTTAAATACAGTGATCCTCAGTATTGTTTTCACAAGAGCCACATTAGCAGTGCAAAATCAAAAGGCGAGCCACTTTTACGACAACATACAAATTGGACATCCCACAAAAAATAAATAACAGGGCCAATACATTTTCATTTAAGACCAGATTTACTTTAATGAGCTCGTTTCTGTCTTTTTTATTAAAAACCGGTCCATTTTGTGTTTTACGCTAGCTAGCGGAGCTTATGTCGTCTGCCTGCAAACGTGTGTTGCGGTCAAGTTTTGTAAACAATGCCACATGGCCACCTTCATTCGCGTTTCCGTGATTCAGCTATGTGAAATATATTACAACTTATCGCCACGAGAAGGCAGTTTAAATAGCATTGCCGCTAAATAGTGGATTGCAATTAAAGACAAGTGGCAGTGTGATACTGTAAGCTACCATGCGAGCCGCCAATTATAGCTTGACGAGCCGCATGTGGCTCGCGAGCTGCGCAATGACCCACCAAATTTGGTGGGTCATCAAATTTGTTGACCCACCTCAAGAAGAATCATGTGGAGTTATACGCTACATTTGTCTTCCTTGTTTTTATATTGCCTGTAGTAGTATTGTTTGAGGCAAAATATTCTCTCTAAAAACACACACAAAAAAAATGGCACTTTTTGGCACTTTTTTCTGTAACTTATTTTTTACAGACAGTGATTCCATTTGAAAAGCCATGTTGCATTTATGTTTGCATCCAATGGGACGTCGCAATAAAATTAGGCATAATGTGTTAATTCCATAATAGGTGATATGTTATGTTGTTACCTAACAATTTTGGTGTAAAATGACTGCATATATTGGTATCGGGTGATATCGGTATCGGAAATTAAGAGTTAGACAATATCAGAATATCGGATATCGGCAGAAAAGCCAATATCGAGCATCCCTAGTTACTGCTATTACTGTATCACTGTTCATAGTCCCCAAGATATTTATTATATACTCACAATACATTCCTGAGTACATTCTTTTTATTTGCTGCATTATAAAAATGCTTCCATCACACAACTGTTTATCATGAATAACTTAATTCTAATTATATTTCTATAAAATCAGATGCATTGCAGCAGTGTAACAATTTCACATTCTGGAATGAAAAACACCAGAGAAATTGAAAGTAGTTGTAATAAAATGCATGTGTAAATGGAACTGATTTAATAGGCCACAGAAGAAATAAAACACTGGGCACATGTTTGACTAGATTTCAAATGTTTGAAAATTTGAGATAAATAGTGGAGAGAACATTTCCTGATCTGACACCACCATCATATGACACATGTAAACATTTTCCACCGTGTTGTTAAAAAAAAACCACACCAACACACACAAACATAATTTCTTCTTCCTTTGCTGTGAGTCATTTTAAAATTGAATTAAAAAGAAACAATCCAATGACGGATGAATGTACATGTTTGTACACCACACACGGCTTACTGATTAAAAGACAGGTCAGCTGGTGAGTTATAGAGGTAGATTATTTGTCTGTGTGTGTGTGTGTGTGTGTGTGTGGGTGTGTGTGTGGGTGTGTGATGGATAAGTCTCGTTAAACTTTGATTGTACGCCTGCCTGGCAGGGACACGATAAGAGTGCAGATGTGCAACTTGTTATTATTACTTGTGATGGTGTGCAGGTATCTGTGTTTGTGTGTGAAATAAGTATAACCCTGGTGTCATATGCTGACAGGATAACAGATGTGTGAACGACGCCCACTAACATGGACATACATTTTACAGGATCTCTACAAGGGAATGAGCTATCCAACACAGAATAGATGTTAACAAAAATTTTATCTTGTGAAAGTGATGAATACAAAAATGTGTCTCAGGTAATCCGTTCTGTCCTGAGTGGCATGTGGCACAATATGATGTGCTCATACTTTCCAACAAACATTCTACAGATTATGTTCTGTTGTGGAAAGATGAGCATGTCTCCACCATGAGTTGGTTTACACATATTTGAGTTCTTGGTGCTCTGACTCATTTTATTTGATGGGTAAACTGACAGTGTTAGCTGTGCTGTACCGAGGTTTGTTCAGATCTTTCACACTCGTTATTCTCTTCTCTCAGATGATAGAGTATATGTGAGGGTTGACTGCATTCATCTGATGCCACTGAATTTATTTCTCTCATATATTATTTCTGCTTTGGAGTTTATTATTCTGTCTTTTCCAACCAGAACAAGGAGGTCCATGAAAATGGCATTAAATTATTAGTTAGGAGTTCATGTGATTGATCCAAATATGATGTATTCTCCTATATTCAACAATAGTAAATATACAGTGAGAATCAGCAATCAGCAAGAATTTCATGAATTCCACATTCATGGATAAAGCTCTGGAGTAGCTTCAGAAAAAAACACTAGCATAATGTAAGGATCATTACCAGGCAGGTTTAAATCCCCAGAGTTAGCCAGACTCAACAATCAAATATCAAAATTACTACCTAAACTGACATCAACTCACATCTGTGTGCAGCTTAGATCTACAATACTCATCATAGTTGCCCATGCACAGTTTTTATTCATGTGTAAAGAGCAGCGTTGTGCAATAACGCGTAAATAATAGCACCTTATGGTTTGACTTTTCTAGCATCAACTAATGTAATGGATTGCAATTTGAATCCAGTCTTGACATCTATACATCTATAACACTGGTATATGGGGATCAGCATGTTTCAAACCATTAGAGCAGGGCCTGCTTGGCACTGCAAACAGAGGTGTGTGGTAGCAGCTAGGTTTGGCCTTTACCAAAACAGAAATGCCTTCATGGAGAACTTCAAAGCTGTCTAATTCACATGATCGCTCCTCTCAGCTGGCTTGATAATGTGAGCCACTACAGGCTTTTCAGAGTTGGAGAATGTGAGAACCTTTGCTAAGTGTTTTGGATAGTGGTAAAAATGTTGTATTTTTTCTACCTGATGTTACTCCTTGTGTTTGTGCCTCATCAGACATCTTGTTGTATAGTGTAAGAGTGTACTCTTGTAATAAGATCCAATTTCCCCTTTTCAGGTAAAAACTTTTCATGCATCTTGCATCACAAGATTTGCTGTTGTTTCTTTGATTTGCTTTAATGATTTGAACGTAAATGTAATCATTGTTAAGGTTTGGACTGTTGGGAAACAAACAAACCCTGTCAATCAAGTGATGCCATTTTTTTTAGATTTTTTTACAAACAATAATCAGTGACAACAATGGAGAAAATAAGGTTCATCCATAATGAAAATATTCACTTAATGCAGAATTACACAAAGAAATCCAAAAAGAACTCTGCCTCAAACAAGTACAACAGTAAACTCCTGCTTTACACAAAGCAGTAACACACTGATAATCCAATTAAATAATAAACAATACTGTAACAACAATTAGACTTTATAGTATTTAATACTTTTATTATTTAACACAACATTTTTCAGTCAGTCATTTTCTATACCTGTTTAGTCCTGTTAGGGGTCACGGGGGTCTGCTGGAGCCTATCCCAGCTGTCATCGGGCGAGAGGCAGGGGTACACCCTGGACAGGTCGCCAGTCGCAGGGCCAACATTCACACTTTAGAATCACCAATGAACCTAATGAGCATGTCTTTGGATGGTGGGAGGAAGCCGGAGTACCCGGAGAGAACCCACGCAGACACAGGGAGAACATGCAAACTCCACACAGAAAGGCCAGCCGGCCCATGGATTCGAACCAGTGACCTTCTTGCTGTGAGGCATCAGTGCTAACCACCCCTCCACTGTGCCGCCCTTACCGCAAAATTAACATTTGAAATGTAATATAGCACATAAAAACATTTACTGGATACCCTGATGTATTTTTGTACTACAACCCATGCCACGGAACAAGACATTATTGAATACTTCCACAGTTTTCTATCCTTTTCAGTGCAGTGCATCAGGAGTGAAATGGCCTCTAAAAGGGTAACAAAGAGCACATAACAAAGAGCACATAATGATAACAAATGAATGAAAGTGCTGAGCAGAAAATAATAATATAGTACAGAGAGTACTAAGACTGCAAGTACACAATACCAAAACATTTTCTGTGTGTCTTTTTAGAGCAGTATTTCATGTTGTTTATCTAGTCATATTAGTCATATAAATGCTTTACCTTTACAAAGAAGAAATGTCAGCATCACTAACTATCAACAGGCTGCAGTTCAGAGGACACACAAAATAAGTTTGTCTTTGGTCATGGAAAGTATCAGTACCACAGACTAAATCTGGTAAGAATAGCTTTCTGCCTCTTCACTTCTGGCTGTGTGTGTGACTTATACTAAGACAGATATCATAACATACCACAAACACAGTCTTTGTGTCTGACTACACTATTTATTTTGTTTTTCTTCTCTCTCCTCACACTTCCCACTCATTTCCTTCAAACAGTACAATAGTACAATTATTCAGGATCTACATTATAAACATAATGTTTTTCTCACTTCACCATCATAATGAATTCGTTTGCATTCAGCCGACCAACTGTGATAAATACACTGCCTGGCTAAAACAAAAGTTGCCAACTAAAAAAAGGTCACTCTAATATTTCGTTGGACCGCATTTAGCTTTGATTACAGCACGCATTCACTGTGGCAATGTTTTCCATAAGCTTCTGCAGTGTCACCAGATTTATTTCCATCCAGTGATGCATTCATTTTTCAGATCTTGTATTGATGATGGGAGAGTCTGACCACTGTACAAAGCCTTTTCCAACACATCTCAAAGATTCTCAATGGGGTTAAGGTCTGGACTCTGTGGTGGCCAATCCATGTGTGAATATGATGTCTCATGCTCCCTGAACCACTCTTTCACAATCTGAGCCCCTGAATCCTGGCACTGTCGTTTTGGAATATGTCTGTACCATCAGGGAAGAAAAAATCATTGATAGAATAACCTGGTCATTCAGTATATTCAGGTAGTCAGCTGACCTCATTCTTTGGACACATAATGTTGCTGAACCTAGACCTGAGCAACTGCAGCAACCCCAGATCATAGCACTGCCCCCACAGGCTATTTCCCTAGCAAATGGAAGCCTCATTGATTAGTGTTTTCTTAAGGCTTCCCTTCACGTAGCACGTGTGGAAATGCTCTTACCAGTGGTGACTGGTGATACAAAAAAAATAAAAAAAATTGTGGGGCGCACTGGACAGCGAGGGTTACAAAACAATAAACATTACTTGAACATAAATTTGCTCTCCTTTTCTTCTGGCAAGCAATTATTTTTTTTTCAATGATTCTCTGATTTAAGTCATCTCACATACAAGTCTCTTTTCCATGGAATGCATTCAGCCTCTCTTGGGTCATGGTGTTTCTGAGAAAAGTTTTTACTCTTTTCAGGGTCGAGAAGCACCTCTCAGCTTCCTGCGTGGTCATAGGTGTGGTGATAGTGATCTTTAAATGATTAAACGTCTTGAAAAAAAAGTAAAAAAATAAAAATAAAAAATTACTGAATTTTCTTTTGCTCCTGCTGTTACCTCTGAAGCTGCCATTGTCTCCTGAAAATATTTCCGACTGTTCCGCTTCTGTGAGTTTGCATCAGTGATGGTCATCGTTGGAGTCATGCCTGCGCATCGAGGTGGCTAACGGTGTAACTTTGATTGACAGTTGTTATGAGTGAATCAGATTGATTGAAGAATGACACATATATACTGTATATATATATAAAGCTGATTCTCCAGGGACACAGAGAGCTGCACCCTGAGGAGAATCTTTAAATGACAAATTAGAGACCAGCATGAAGTTGCATGTAACCAAAGACTAAAGAACATACAGCGTCCGATGCCCTTGAAACTAATGTATTTAGAAATAAATTAATAAAACCAGTGTGGAGTGCGGGATGCTGAAAATCATTAGTCAGACACATTACATGAGTGACCAGATATCATAATTACCTTTTATTAGGTAGTTTATGTTTATTGTTTCTATACTTTTCCTGCAAGTTTGATGGAGTGGGACCCTAATGCCCCCTATTAACAAGCTGCTGTTGGCTCTTACTTTGACTATTAAACATAGTCCTGAGTTCTAATGTTGTTTTTCTTCGATGTGATTTCACCAAATGTTCAAGTGATCACCAATCACAATCAATTAGGATTTTTTCTGACCACATTTCTTCCTCACAGAGGATGGTTCCCCACTATCCTTCCAGGTTTTAATAATGCGTTGGACCGTTCTTAACCCATTTTAGTAGTTTCTGCAATCTCTTTAGATGTTTTCTCTGCTTGATGCATGCCAATAATTTAGTTCAATATATAGTCCCAGCTGTTATTGTTGTCATTATGCAAGTAGTGAGAAAGAACACATTGTGCTATAGGGACCAATATAACCAATATAGTCTTTTTATCTACTTCATATTTTTAGCTGATTAAACACGAGTTTGACATGTGTCATTTAAATCTGTAAGATTTGGTGCTGTATTTCAAAAGACAGTCTGAACATCACCGTGTTCCACAACTGTAAGGTTATCCAAAATTCAGACTGGGAATAAAGGAATGTAAGTGGTCTTGTATTTTTATACTACTCTTGTATTGGTACTCAAAGAGCTTTATAGTCACAATGAGACATTTACCCATTCACTGATACAAGCACACATATATCTGCACACCACTGTCAGAAACAGGGAGCACCTCTTGACCCAGTGTGTTGCACAAGGATAGGTCTTCCATGTAACGAAGATTGAAGCGCTAACCGTCTAGTTTGTAGACAACTTGCTCTGCCTACTGAGCCACAGCCGGGGGCAATGTTGATTTAAACACATAGCTAAAAAACAGTCAACTGGACTTGGCTCGGGTTTCGTTCCACCACACATCAAAGCAGCTAATTCAGTTCTTCAGAAGTAGTAGCCAGTAATGTAGATTTCATTTCAGTTGACCACACCGTGGTCTGGATGAATGAGAACCTCCACAGACACTGTTATAAATAACTTTTTATATAGAGTGGATTAAAACAAGACAGCGTGCAAAAATGTGTGAAACTCAGATCAGACATAACATTATAACCACCTTCCTAATGTTGTGTAGGTCTCCCTTGTGCCTCATCAGACAATGGACATGGGCCTTCTGAGGGTGTCCTGTGGTCAGAAATTTCCCTGCAGATGACTGAATTGTTCAAGACGGTCAATGTTATTTACTCCTCCTCTCATGACAACAAGGAGACGAGAGGAGAGCTGTTTTTTTAAACTGGGCATTGGACAAATTACTCTGGAGCCCTGCACAGACATACACACACAGATGCACATGCTCACTGTGAAAGGCGGTTCAATCTTTAGTTTCGTCCAACTCATTTCAACTTTGTAAGAAGAAGAGTCAGCTTGTCCTCTTCTGTGCAACAGTTACTATTACACTCTTGCACCCAGCAATAACCCATCACACACACACAAACTATACTCCAACCTGAACCCTTACACCTTCAAGTCTTCACCTCTAAACTTAAGGATTTATATCTTTCAACATGAGCAATACAAATAAACACAAATAACAAAAATGTGTGAGTAATGTACTGCACACATGTCGGCATACTCCAAAAACATTTACATGTGCTCACCCATTATTCTTACTATGTTTTGCATCGTTAGCAATTTAAGATTGGGCGGCACAATGGTGGGGTGGTTTGAATCCATCAGCCGACTGGGCCTTTCTGTGTGGAGTTTACATGTTCTCCCTGTGTCTGTGTGGGTTCTCTACTCTGACGGTGTGCCCCGCCTCTCACCCAATGAGATGGGATGTCCTTCAGCTCCCCCATGACCCTCCAGAGGACAAGCAGTTACAGAATAGGAATGAATTAATATAAACTGTCTTGTTTAAAAGTGTAAATTTGTCCATATGTCACTAAAAAATCTTCAGCAGCATTGCTAGATCCTGCATCTTTAGCTGCATGTTTGAGAGGTTACTACAGTTATAAGGAATCCTCTTTTTCAGACTTTTAAAAGTCTGGACATCCTATTCATTGCACAGATATGTATCTTGTGCTGGATGTGCTCATAAACAGACCAAGTGACTGCTCAGGGTGTCAAGTTGACATATTGACATATTTGTCAATCTGTGGGTGCACACAGTAATCAGACACAAACATCTACAGACTTGCTTTTGATATAACAAAAAAGAAGAATAACAAGCTCACTCATAATTACCTAGGGAGTTCAAAAAATCTGATTAAGCATCTTGAGGAAATTATCATGTTTACCACATGATAATTATCAAGTGGCTGTTTTGATGGTTATGTAAATCAGTTTATTAAAAACTGATTAACAAAACTGATTAAACAAGTAGAACAGAGCTTACATCCTTTAATCATACCCTTGATAATCTTGGAAACATCACATAACACAAATTCTCAGGACAGAGGCGATGACTCCCTGAAGTGCACACTCTCGTCTTGTTTTAGGGAGCAAGCATGGACTCTTGAAGGCTCGTTTGAAAATCTATTGAAATGTAAACTGTCATGCAAAAACTTTTTTCACATTAAAATTAGTGTGAAGCATGTGAAACTCACTGTTCACACGCAATTCAGTTTTTTTTCCTAAATATGCACTTTAAAGACAGTTTGAGTTTGACAGTTTGCCACTGTCCTCAGTTGATCTTGTATCTGGTGAAGTTGTTTAATTTGTAAATCTAGCTTTTACTTAATCGTTAGTTTCCAGTTCTATCATCAGTTCATCGAAAACTTCCTGCGTGGATTCCTTAAATCATGGGAAGCACTGGATATTTAATAACAAATCACAATCTTCTTGATTTTATGTTTTTTAATGTTTTGATTTTACAGATTTGGCTTGTTGCATTTCATGGTACTGATCTGCTATTTATCATCATCAAATGAAGAAAAACTGAAGAAAACTGAGCTAAATGAATGCTAATTAACCCTTTCAAAACTATTCTTTGTTATAATATGTGCAGTGATTTCAGTGCAGTGCCAGCAACTCGGGAGCTATTGTTGGAGTGTGAGGCAGCACCCTGGTACACTGCAAAATGAGGCTTTCAGTGGTAAATGTTGTGAAACGGTGCACTTTAACCCAAACCATGGTATCTTTCTACACCTAACAAAATAATTTTGTTTCCTAAACCTGCCAGAAACCAACAAAGTGGGAAAAACATTTAAGAAAACAGCAAGTTTAAGTGTAAAAATACAATGATGTTCTAATTTCAGACTTTTCCTGGTCTTTCTAACAGCTCCTTGTGCATGTTTTACATCAGAGGAATAATGTTACACTGACATCTAATCAATGTAATAATGCATCAGTGAAGCAGATACAGGCTTTGGTGGGATACTGGGTTGGTATATTCACGGATGTTGCATGCATGACACACTATTACTGAATAATATACAAATAAAGTGCTGCTGATGAAGGTTCACAAACAGGCCTTGATGCTGTATCTTCATGAATATAAGCTGGTGCTTGTTTAGACCCGCGCTTCCTTTTTATTTATGAAGGGGACTGAGTGTGTGTGGAAGTATGTCAGTAATTTTTGGAATTAGAATTCAATTTATTCTTATCTGCAAGTCCAAGAGCTGATGTGAAGTCCCTGTTGCTGAGCTAAGAACAATTATTGCTCCACAAGATGAAATGACGTGCTGTCTGAACCTCCTGCTGGTAGTGTCCTAAAAAACATCCTCTCTGTCTATCATTAAGTCAACTTTCAAGGGATTTAGAGGGGTAAAACGGATTATTTCCCCATTGCAATGCTTATGTTAATTCATTTTCCTGTGTGGTATCTAATAATGCCATGGCAACATGGACCAGCAATGAGTTTATGTGTGTGTGATTATGTTCTGAAGTATGTGTGGAAATAGTAGCTTCCCATTCCATCTCACTCATCATTACCTCTGTCATCGCAGCCGCTGTCATCATTCATGTAACATCTGCATTTACTGTCCTCATCACAGCCACTGGCATCACAACCAGTGGCAAAATAACCATCATCATCCTGAGCATAACTGTCATTGTCATTATAATAATTTTCATCATTATTCTAGTCAACATTGGGATCGCTATCAGCACCGAATGTGCCATCATTATGGTGGCTGTATTTATCATCCTCATCATCCTCATCATCCTCACTCTGTCCCCCAGTTTTTCCTACAAACCTGTTCCCATTCACAGCTCACAGATAAATCTTTTTAGTAGATATAATGCCTGGGCTCCTGGAAGCTGAAATACAACCAAGGTATGGTAACCCCCCAAAGGCTGGAGAAGCTCTGTCCAGCCCTGTTCTCTGCCAGTCGGATTGTTTGTCAGTGTATGTGTCTTTGTGTGTGTTTGTGGTTTGCCTATATTGGCAGGGTACACATTTGTGGAGTCAGCTCTCTTTGAATCAAAATGTCAGACCCCTTAGCATTACCAGTTTCCTCAGGTTGAGAATGATGTTCAGTTTGGGTTAGGCATTCACTTGTGATGGTCAGGGTTAGGGTTAGGAGCTATAGGGAAGGCATTACGTAAGTGAAGGGTGCTCACAAAGATGGCAAGACAGGGAAGTTTGTCTGTGTTAAGTTGCATGCAATCCATCTGAGTTTCCCATGGCACCTACACACTACTTAGCCTGAGGGAAATGTTGTGTGCATTTATGCTTGTGCGGGAAGAGGTTATAAACTGGGGCCTATAACAGATTAAGGCTGCTTGGTGCAATGGTTAGAGAAATGGCAGACACACAATCCTGCAACACTAAGACGCCAAATGCCTAGAAGCCTTCCTGAGTGGTATGCGTGTGTGCAAGTGTATCCTAACATGAGTGTGTAAACATAATGTCTTCACATTCCTCTTCTACCATCCACCAGTACTTTTTTATGCATGCATTTTCCATGTTTGTTTTTAACTTTCTATCTCCTTTCTTTCCTATCCCTTGGCCCTCCTTTTTTACATCTTGCCTCTTTTGCTTTCTCTCTCTCTATTTCCTCCGTTCTTTTCATCATTTTTTCCCCTTCAGCTCTTTGGCCCCAGGGTGGTGGTGGGGTTGTCTTATTACTCTGTCTTAGACACTACTTCGTCCAGCAGAGCGCACAGATACACATACACACTGTCCTAAGGCCTGAAGGCTGGTTGTCTTTGATTGAGACTAATGATGAAATTACACAGGCTGCTGTTCTAAACAATAGTCTTCACTCACACTTATCTAGGTCGATGGGACGAAAATGGAAGACTGGTGGGGGGTGTTGGGATCAGTGGTGAGCTGGGTGCTGGAGGATATGTGTTGGATGGGAGGGAGGGGATGCAAAATCCCATCTTTCTGTTCTTGAGGTAATTCATTCTGTTTTATCGAGCAAAATAAATAAATAAAAAATCTGGGTTAATTTCAAAAGTCTGGTGCAAAATTTAGCCACATGTTAAAGTGAAATGTCTTTCTAATACCATTTTTCGACAGGGCTGCACAGTGGTGTATGGGTTAGTACTTCTGACATTATGTCCTGTGAGTTCTACACCTCTCAAACAGTGCCAGCTGGGATAGGTAGAACCAAGTCAAGATTTCATGTTTGAGTTAATGACTACAACAGTCTACCGAAGGAGTTCATAATTCACAAACGGAATAACAAAAATAAGGATTTTGAAGAACTTCACAGCTTGTCTTGTACATATATTACTAAATAGCTGGTCCTTTACAAGCCAGAGTTCAAGTTTATTTAAAACAAAGCATAACATAAGTTATCTTAAAGTTTTAGCAGGTATTATGAACTCTGAAATTCTTATTTTTTTCTATTGCTATGGTGATCCTGTTCATGATGGCTGCCAATGCCAATATTTCCTTTGTATATTTATACACAAAGGAAAATATATATATCCTTTGACCATGGAAGTGTTGTGCCCAAACAGAGCTGGCTGTTAACCATGTAGCTGGCAGATATTACATTCAATTCAATTCAATTCAGTTTTATTTATATAGCGTCAATAACAATACAAATCGTCTCAAGACGCTTTACAAAATCCGGCCTGAAACCCCCAGAGCAAGCATGAAACATGCATGTGTAATATCTGAAGAAGAACAAGAAGTCACTGACATCAATAGTACTACCAGCTCAGAAAATGTTCAAAACTCATTTTGTCATTTAGCTTGGACGGCTTGTTGGTCCGTATTGTGTATGTGTGTGAGAGAGAGAGTTACTGTGCAGCAGCAGGGGACATGATGCATCCCATGGATGCGCTAAAACATTTTTAGTTTCCTGCAAAGACTCAATTTCTCCCTCTCTCTATCAGTCCTTGTTTTACTGTCATGATTTCACAGTATTCACTGCATGTTTACTTACTAGCGAGAAAGCACGCGCGCACACACACACACAGCTACGCACACACTTAGTGCTGGTGATGTTTTATGTGTTTACTCCCTGCCCTTCTCTCAGAGGGAGAACTGCAGACTGGGAAGTGTGTATACTGTATGTGTGTGTATTTGTGTGTTTGCGTACAGTGGGTGGGCGATAGACAGATGAAAAAGAGAGGTGACAGAGAGAGATAGAGAAAGAGAGAGAGAGACGTGTCAGGGAAAAGAAAGCCTCATGGAGTGTGAAGAAGGCAAGAACAATGATGTGGTTTGTGGCTATGTTTATCTAATGTGTGTGTGTGAGAGAGCGAGGGAGTGTGAGTGTGCATGGGTGTAGAGGAGCTGCTTTTTAATCCCAAGCAGACATGGCAGTAAATACTGTTCTGCCCATTTGCCTGACAGCCTGTCTGTCTCTTTTTTCTTCACGTGACCAAGTGTCTGGCTTTTTCAGTCCTTTGCCAGTTATAACAGCGACAACTTTAAATTAACATTGGAACTATACTGGATTCAACTTTATTGTTGCTGCATAAAGTAAATGTTTCTGAATTCAAATCTCACCAGAATTAGAGCTGTGTGTGATGCACAAAATAATGCTGATGTTGTATAAAATGTACATATGCCACATACTATGTATCAGGATACTTTGTTAATCCTTCAAGGAAATTCTAATTATTGCTTTATGAGGCTTGCGGTATTTATCAGATTACAAGATAACACAACAATCCATCTTGCCAAGCTTCAACATATGAGCTTGTGACATCTCCACAGAGATCTGGGACAGCAAGGATCCTTGTAACTCAATTCTCATCAGAAAGTGAGACATTTGGATTTCATTATGAGTTGTAATTCAACTGATACAAAGAAAAACAATACCTCTGCATGTCATTTGGTAGTCCCACTACCAATTAGAGACATTTTGTTGTAAACAAATTCAACTCCACGTTGCTCAGATGTCCTGGATGACTAAGCTCCTCAGACTGCAGTTTGTTGTGTGTCTTTTTTGGCACTCTTCTACTATGTCATATATTGTTATGAATGAATATTAACTTCCCCAATGGTTCTGTGTCATTGGCAAACAAGGTTAGTAGAACCCCCCCAATTCATTTTAGCCAAGAGACAAATATAGTAAAGTTTGCCAATAACAGTTGTTTAATGTGGAGATGCTCTTCTTCCTGCTAATACCATCTTTGGTAGTAGTAGTGGCTTAGTAGTTGTGCTGTGTTATTTGTACTACTAGTAATAATATTAAGGCCTGGGGTTCACAAAGCCTGTTTTGAGCATCAAACCAGAAAAGGCTCTCTTGAAACGAGAGAAGTTCAAAACCACTATTTTCATGACGTCAATGCCGATGTGTGGACCATGTTCTGGATCCGGGACAAACAACAGCCCTACATCTAGTTGCACACAGCAGGAAAGAAGTACCCTGAGGCAAAGATAACTATGCCAACTTTTCTAAAAAGGCCTGACATACCTCTGCTTACCACCAGTAACATCAGAAACAACAAATGCTGATTGTTAAACAGTGTACCCATCAGCAAAATGTCCTAAGAGACAGCTATTCCACAGAGACAGCTGTCAGCAGCATCTCTACAACCCTCTAGAAGAGCCAAGAGACTGAAAGACGGAGACAGGAAGATAAGCAGAGACAAACAGAAAGAGATTTACAGATTTTTCAGGCACTTTTGAAATATGAGGTTAAATACCTCATATTTAACCCTTATATGACATACTATGAGACATTTTTGTGACAGTGTTACACACACAAAATAACAGTAACAGTATCATATCCTTTATTTATGTATTATTTTAATCACTTTGTTTATTATTTTAAGTTTAGTACTATGTTATTCACTTTCTGTGAATCTCTTCATGTCTTCTTTAAATTATCATTTGAGTATAAAATGTGTTAGGCCCTACATTCAGTCATTCATTATCTGTAACCACTTGTTCCTCTTAAGGGTCACGGGATTTGCTGGAGCCTATCCCAGCTGTCATCAGGTGACAGGCAGGGTACACCCTGGACAGGTCTCCAGTCTATCACAGGGCTAACACAGAGAGACAGACAACCATTCACACTCCCATTACAGCCAATTTAGAATCACCAGTGACCCTAATGAGCATGTCTTTGGATGGTGGGAGGAAGCTGGAGTACCTGGAGAGAACCCACACAGACACGGGGAGAAGGCAGTTGGTCCATGGATTCAAACCCAGGACCTTCTGTGTTAGGCCCTACATACAAATGAAATTATTAGTAGTTTTGTTTTGTAATTATAATTATAACACAATAAGACTTAGAAATGGTGCAAAATAAACAGACTTCCTCTCACCAGTCAGTGACAGAAGTGACAGCGATGGGCTGAGGCATTTCTTCTGAAGTAGCTGGTAATAAAACTAGTAGCATGCATATTGTTGAAGTCTCGCTTTATCTCATTTGCAGACCGCTATAGTCTGCATGCATATCAAGCAAGTCTGCGTCAGCATTGGTGTGGTCCAGTAAAATAAAACTAAACTGATCAGTCCAGTCAGATTTGAATTGTCTGTTCACAGTTCACTTTGCATTTTTTTGCATATATTGATTAGTTGACAGGCAGCTAAGCTAGCTGTGGAACATATACGTACAGCTGCAGTACGTCATGTACTATAACGCCAGCACGCATTCTAGGCATGTCAGTCGCTGGGCGTATTTTATGCATGTGCACATTGTTATGTCACATATTCATGGTCCTGACGTTTCTCTTCTGTGGGCCAGATGTGGCTCGTGAGCCACTAATTGGAGATCAGTGCATTTTAATATGTAGTATATAAACAATTAACTACATATGGCTGTAAATAGTCAAACTGTCTCAGATTGCACATAATATTAAATCCAGAAATTCAGCCAGGTCTTATGAAATGTTTTAAATGCAGATATAGAAACTTAGAAACTCTACCAACTTTTCTCATAGTGTGATTCGTGTGTGTGTCACATGTTTGCCCTTAAGATGGATGAATACCATTTTACTATCGTCTCTCCAACCTTTCAGAATTCTTTACAGCTCAAGTAAGAAGCCTCCATAGAAAGAAACTATCAGTAATATAAAACCAAGTTACTGTTTAAACAGTTTCTAGAGATGGAGAAGAGCATTTTGCAATGATGACCACACAATTGGTTTTAGTGCAACAGAACTATCGAACACCAAATGTTTGCACAAATCATCAGAGTTTGTGCTTACGTGTTGCTGGGGTGGAGATGAGGTTTTTATGATGACTGCGTCATTATATGAAATCTTGCTTTGGTGCAGCTTTAATGTAAGTGCATCTAACCAGGTCTTTATTTGCAGTGCCCAGAGCTGACATGGCTGCATTATTGTCACAGTTGAATTGAAAATATATTAAAGTGCCTCCAGTGTCTCCCACTGTACTCTGCTTAACAAATATATGCTGCACATCTCTCTCGGTAGATTGGACAGCAGACTATGTGTGTGCGTGTGTGTGTGTGGGGGCATGGGCGTGTGTGTCCCTAGAGTGTCTGTAAACCATCTTCAGTCTCAGTGGAATTGTAATGGGCTGTCAGTGGCTCAGTCTCCCATGAGGTTTTGCTTTTCATAATGTTTGTGTCATTTATTTATTTATTTATTTTTTGTATAAGAGTGACAGAGAAACAGGAAGCAAACGAGAGGGAGAGAGGGTGTAATGATGTTCTGTTGTAAAGTACACTGGCCACTGTGCAGAAGGATCCTAATTGACAGTGATGGCCATTTCCTAGGGGACTCTGTGTATATGTGTGTGTGTGTACTGTGCATAGATGTGTTTTCCATTTGCACTGCTTCTGTTGTGTAAAGTAATACCGTTTGTGTTATGTTGTACATATGCCATTTTTGGAAGGTTATTGAAGTGAAGCACTTTATCATAATCTTATAAGAAGACGCAGAAAGTCAGCCAACAGTCATTGTATGATTAAACATACCAGCAGCTGTGTCTGATGAATCTGCTTAAAGAGTTTACATTTATCCCGTATTCCGTATGCACTTGTCACAGATGAAAACTGAGGATAATAGTTCATCTTCATGAGTGCCTTGTAATAGCCAATGAATAAATTTTGCTTACAAGAACAATGCCAAAACTCATTACAATAGGTTGAAGTCATCATTTCAGGAAAGTAGGATGCAAACAAACTTCACAAACATGAATCAGAAACACACACCAAAGGTTTACAACAGCATCATAGGTCATTGCTGGAAGAAGCCAGGTTTAGTGATAGTGGCATATCGTTATATACGCACATGTATTAGGAATCATAATTAAGATTTACGTTGACAGTGAGTAAAAGGACAGTGTTGCAGTGTTATAACATTGGTCCACTTGAACTTGAAACTAAGACTAAATCCTTAAAGAGCCTTTTAAATTGCGAGAACCAATCAGCGTCTTTTTTCTTCCATTTGATCTTTCTTTTCTTTTCTTTTTTTCAAACACGTGTGACAAACATGCAGAAACCAAGCCAGAGCCTACATGAGAAGGAGCAAAATATGATGTATTCTTGCAGCTGGTATAGGTGATGCTACCTGGAGCAGGAAGAACAAATCAGTATGAACTTCTGAGCGCTGTATTATTTTATGGTTTCAACTAAATAGTGCTGCTTTTATCTTACGGACTTCTGCTTGGATTTTTTGGATGTGGAGAATCAGACATTTTTGCTCAGCCACCGTAGTGGTTATCAGGAGAAGAAGTGACCACTACAACCAGCTTTACTGGATTGCAAAACTGCAGTATTGGCTATCGTGGTAGAGATCAAGCAAAAGAGGGAAAAAAAGAGAGAAAATGAGAAGAGAGAAAGAGCTGTGGTTAGAAAGAAATGAGTGAGAGTGGATTCTGGGCCTCGGGAGGTAAAATGCTTTTCTCAACAGTTCAATCATTAATTTGGTGCAGGTAAAATCAATGCTGGAGTTAGTTTTCACCCATGTTGTGCTCCCTGTGCTTTAGGAGCTCCAAAGGGAGTGGGTTACTTGTACGTGTCACAGGACAAAATGAAAAGAAAGGGGTGTTTTTGTGATGGCTCAATAAGAAGCGCCTCAAAAAGTCCTGGGTTGAGTCTTAGCCTTGAGCGTTGTTTAGTAAATGAACCATGCCAGGAATGCCAAGTACAACTTGATACAGCAAAGCTACTTCTGCTTGGACAGAGACAAAACTCACAGGGGAAAATTATTTTGTTTGAAGAAAACCTTTTTCTGTAGATCTCTTCAAAAATGACACTGAATTATGTTTTTGTCTGGGGATTTCCATCTTTTCCCATCCTGCTCGTCTTCTGTTGGTTATGTACGGCGTCATCGATCCAAACAGCACTGATTTATTCTTTATCCTTATTGTTGTCAGTGTGCTCTTGAATCCACAAACAGTATGACTTTTGCTGTGCCTTGTTGTGTGGTGTGATGTTGTATAATCATTTCTGACTATTCCCTTTTCAGTTCTATAGTCACTTATTTGTCCCTTTTAGACGGAATTTCTAGTGTGTTAAATCCTTGACAGAGAATAAAACACCTGTGCCAACTGTATGTCAGCATGTGATTTGAGGCCTGTTCTTAATTTTTGCTTGAGGGTTTAATATCTTTACTTAATATCAGTCTCAAAACTACTGCATTCAGCTTGATCTTATGAAAGAAATGTTTTGAAATTGCAAATATATCAACTTAGAAACTCTACCAGCAGCTTTCCTTTCACCATACTGTATGTTGTGTGAGATTTATGCTGTTAAGAGCATAAATATTTCAGAATCATTTACAGTTCAAGTAAGAAGCATAAATGAAGAGGACGTTAGACACTAAAAGATTATGTCCACTGAACACTGGGGCTGCAATTCTTTGGGCCATCATACATGGCAAAATTATTACAAGCAGATAATATTATTCCCTTGTATTACTTGTGTCATCTAAGTTTAATAGCTCATATATTTTGTAATAATATGGCACACAGAGTTATTGCATTCACTTTGAAATGGAAGCCTTAACATTTCAGCACCATGGACAGAGACACTTAGGTTCTTAGGTTCTGGGGAGACAGGCAAACCTGTCTCCCCAGAACTGATTCACCATCTTCATTTTCATCTACAGTAAATCACATAATCCCACATTGCGTTCATACCTTAGCAATGACTGATAATATTAGCAATAATGAATCATTTCATATACACTATATTACCAAAAGTATTCGCTCACCTGCCTTTACTCATTCTATGAACTGAAGTGCCATCCCATTCCTAACTCATAGAATTCAATATGATGTCGGTCCACCTTTTGCAGCTATTACAGCTTCAACTCTTCTGGGAAGACTGTCCACAAGATTGAGGAGAGTGTTTATAGGAATTTTTGACCATTCCTCCAAAAGCGCATTGGTGAGGTCACACACTGATGTGGCGAGAAGGCCTGGCTCTCAGTCTCCGCTCTAATTCATCCCAAAGGTGTTCTATCGGGTTCAGGTCAGGACTCTGTGCAGGCCAGTCAAGTTCATCCACACCAGACTCTGTCATCCACGTCTTTATGGACCTTGCTTTGTGCACTGGTGCACAGTCATGTTGGAAGAGGAAGGGGCCCGCTCCGAACTGTTCCCACAAGGTTGGGAGCATGGAATTGTCCAAAATGTTTTGGTATCCTGAAGCATTCAATGTTCCTTTCACTGGAACTAAGGGGCCAAGCCCAGCTCCTGAAAAACAACCCCATACCATAATTCCTCCTCCACCAAATTTCACAGTTGGCACAATGCAATCTGAAATGTACCGTTCTCCTGGCAACCTCCAAACCCAGACTCGTCCATCAGATTGCCAGATGGAAAAGCGTGATTCATCACTCCAGAGAACGCGTCTCCACTGCTCTAGAGGCCAGTGGCGGCGTGCTTTACACCATTGCATCCGACGCCTTGCATTGCACTTGGTGATGTGTGGCTTGGCTGCAGCTGCTCGGCCATGGAAACCCATTCCATGAAGCTCTCTGCGTACTGTACTTGGGCTAATCTGAAGGTCACATGAAGTTTGTAGCTCTGTAGCAATTGACTGTGCAGAAAGTCGGCGACCTCTTTGCACTATGCGCTTCAGCATCCGCTGACCCCTCTCCGTCACTTTACGTGGCCTACCACTTCGTGGCTGAGTTGCTGTTGTTCCCAAACGCTTCCATTTTGTTATAATAAAGCTGACAGTTGACTGTGGAATATTTAGGAGCGAGGAAATTTCACGACTGGATTTGTTGCACAAGTGGCATCCTATGACAGTTCCACGCTGGAATTCACTGAGCTCCTGAGAGCGGCCCATTCTTTCACAAATGTCTTGTTTCACAGTCTGCATGCCTGAGTGCTTGAATTTATACACCTGGGGCCAGGCCAAGTGATTAGAACACCTGATTCTGATCATTTGAATGGGTGAGCGAATACTTTTGGTAATATAGTGTATGTTGTGCACGCTCTTTATCGCTCTTGCATCCAAATGCTATATAAAAACACTATTAATACAGCTCAAGAATTCATCAGGGGACCTCAAACAGCCCAGTCAGCTTTAGCATCACAGTCTTAAGAAAAGGATCCTAATCATTAGCACCTGGACCAGAGTATCATGAGGAATGGGCCACAGTGGTCTGCATAGCAATCAGACTACAAACTGAAAAAGCATTAGAAAGTGCAAAGAAAGTGCATAGAAAAATGATCCATTCATTAATTACCAGTGCATTAAGATTTACTTGTTTTGAACACCAGAACATGTGTTTGAAACCCACCTTGTTACTGTGCTTACTATGCACACTGACTGCTGATTAAATACTAAAATCCAATCTAGGCCTTAAAGCAAGTTAATGAAAAAAAAAAAGACCAGCGTCCTTGGCATGTGGTTGGGCCAGCTTGCTTTGATCCTTTTGTTGTTTTCCCCCTTGTGCACTGAGCTCAAAATTGGTTTCAAATTGTTAAGATTAAAACACAAACGTGCGCAAACTCAACCAATACACTTAATAAAAGAGGGGTGTCGTTCTAGAATTGCAGTCGTCCCTAATACCAGCGGGCTCATGTTACGTGAGTTGAGAACGTGACACCGTTCATAGTTAAAGCTGCACTAGGTGGGAGGTCAAGTCTAAGGGTTACTGTAGGTTAAATGTAAACGAAATAGGATTTGCCACATCTAGTCACAAGAAGAACATTTTTGACTGACATCATCTTTAGTTTAATCTCCAGTAAATTACATAACTGTCCTGTGAATAGATATTTTAACACTGGCTTATCACGACAACACTATTTCATCTTTTAGCGTTATGCATAAGCATCTCATGCATGAGTAACCCTAGGTTTAAGCACTTGGCCGGCCACAGAAACTCAAACTTCAGCCACTTCTTTTCAACCATTACAGACGTCAAAAAACCACATGGACACATGTTTTGACAGGTAATCCCTGAGGGGTGCAGCGTGATAAACCAGTCGCAAAAGGCTCAAAAGCTTCAGTCAAACAAGTCATTCTGGGAAGAAGAAAAAAAACAGTAGACAAATGTGGAAAAAAAATGTGGTACCAAATGAATGTCTTGGCAAGTGATTAAAGAAAAGCAGCAAGTTCATACCCAGAACAAAAGAAATCTTGAAGATTTTGCACATGAATTATTGAGGGTGCCTGTGCATTTGTTCATTGTCAGTTTTAACTGCACAGACCCATTTCACATCTGTGTTTAGTGAGGACTATGACTCAACACAACACATCTAAAAAACAAAGATTTCATTCTTTAAATACAGTTTTGGGCTTTTGATTTCAGATGCATTGCATTCTTAGATTCCTACATATGCAGAAACTAGTTATAAATTGTGTACACCAGCTGCTTTAGTATGCTTTTCTTTGTGTCTGTGTCTGAGTGTTGGAGAGCGCCAGCTGTGCCAGTGGTTATAGTTTGCATTTGAGCTTTGCTGAGTAAAACTAAACCCTCACAAACACACACTTAAATGTACACACACTCATATACAATCACACTGACAAGCACGCCTTGGCCTGCAATGCACACACACACACTGAGGGTTCCTCCATAATGACAGACACTCCTCGCCCACAGCGGATTGTCGGTCTGACGACTTGCCATTTCACATCACTCTGCAGAGATGAGTGGGACACAAACATAAAATTGCTCCAAACCATACAGATGGAGAAGCAGATAGACCGACCGCCTTGGATGTAGATGTTTGTAATAAAACAAGTCCCGTGATTTGAGTGATGCTGATGCTATGACACCATACATCTATTCTAGCCAGAGATTGTGGGAACTGAGACACAGACCCCGGAAGCCTCTGTGAGGATGTCAAAGCTGGAGGCAGGATCTGGATCATGGCATCCCGGAGACGAGAGTCAGCATCAGTAAAAAGGGATACTATATTATCAGAGGGCTTCACTGCGTCAGCACCAGTCACATTGTAAATTCACAGTGCATTCTTTCGGAGTGACTTAGGGCTACCAAATAAGCCCCCTTTCTTTACTCCTGGTTAGCCTCAGGTTAAGTGGGTTAAATTCTAAAATAGTCTTAACTCTGCAAGGTGGCTAATCTTGGATCACAGCAGGGTGAGCTAAGCCGAAGTGGACTTGAGTCGTGCTTATCCACTTTCAGCTGTGCCAGTCTGACACAATAGTCAAGTGCTTTAATCTCCTTCAGCAGTGGGCTAAACATTTTTTTTGAGAAGTCAGTGTGTGTGGAGGCTTTAAGATGACCCTTCATGTTACACTGATGCAGGGAGCATTAAAATCAACTCCAAGGCACACTCTGCACCATCTTAAATCAAAACTGACTAATAAGTGTAATGAGAGATTTGACCTTCTTCGAGCTCTGGACCAGACACCTTTGGAATATAACATTTGTACCCCCAGCCATGCATATGCTGTAGAAAGTATAATACTTTAACATAGTGGGTTAGTTAGATGTAAAGCTGGAACCTTCTGAAAGTGAAAGCCTTAAACCCTTGTATTATTTTTCCTACGCCAAAAAATACACTTTTTAACTTTATCTAACTTTCCTCCCTTTATGAGGTTGTGTTATGTTATGTCTTGATGTGGGTCTAAATGAGTGTTATTTCATTTTGTTATAAATAATTGTTATATTGTCAGTGCTTGTATCTTTTAAGTTCAATGTACATGAAACATGAAGGCTCATCTTAAAGCCCTTTAAAGCCCTTCAATGTGTTGAATCAGTGGTGGACAAGGCAGCGAATCAGTGCACAGTAAGAAAAGTGGAAGTAAACCTGACAACAATGAACTCACAGGAGACTCTTCCTTACATCTTCATCTTCAAGGGCAGCTTTGACTCAGTATGGGTAGAGCGGGTTGTCCACAGAGCAAAGGGTTACCAGTTTGATCCTTGATACATGGACCACACGCTGAAGTGTGGTTAAGCAAGACAAACATCATGAACCCCAAATTGCTCCCAGTGTGTGTGAATGTGTCAGTACTTCTGTAAATGCGTCATTGTGACCGTAAAGGAGTAACAATAGGTCCAAAAGCACTATATAAATAAATACAAGACCATTTACCATCTAATCTGAACATTCAAATACACACGTTTACAACAACATGGTGATACAGAATGAATAAAACTGATCAATATGGTTTAGGAGAGGCCAGCTTTGTCAGATGCGGGCAGCTATCCAGTGTCAGGTCACTAGTCAGAACCTTATAACTGCACACTGAGTCCAATCTGATTATGAACAGTTATTTCTTTCCACACAGACACTGAATGTATGCACTGGCTTGTTGTTGCCTGTAGTCTTTGTGGCGTGTCCAAGTGTGACATTCTGACCCAGACACCGGTGAAGTGACAGGCTGTCAGTGTTCTATAATGGTGTTTTGGCTTGTCCATACTGTAAACAAGAAACTGTAATCTATTAATCTGCTGATTGATAGATTGGCTTCATCAGAGCTAGGTAATTAGATTTTTTTGAAACTTGTGTCCTAGCAACACAAACCAATTTTCTACGCTCCATCAAATTCAAAGAAGTTGAAAGAGCAAGTCTCAAAGAAATAAAAAGAGAAGAAACATGGGATTTAATTGTCATGAAACTGAAAATAGTAAAGATTTGACAAACATCACATTCATGAGTGTTTAACACTTTATTGGTGTTTACATTGAGATATTCTATTTAATGCATATGCAAAGGTTTTATTTGCACTAAAAGCATATTATAAGTCTAATATATGCACAGATATGTATTCTTATATAATACACCTATCTGGAAAAACATAGATACACAATTTGTGTGTTATTTAGAAATTTATAAATCCTCCATTTTTTGCTGTGATTACATGCTGTGTACTGTGATGATTAATGAGGACCAATTAAAAGGTGTTATCAAGACTACGGCTGGTTTGATCGTTTCATACACTGCAGGTTTGTGTGTGGCTTGGTGGGAGGCTTTCCTGCTTTTTAAAAGTTGACTGCAGTGTTGGATGACATGCAGTGACCTTGCTGATCTTGTATACCTTTGCTTTCTGGTTGATGTGCTCCCCTCAGACTGATGTGGTCAGCACCGTGCTACCAGGTGATTAAGATGACCTACTAACACTGAGAGCTGTTGCTGGAGCACACACACTCAGAAACATCAGAGCTCTGATTAGTGTCAGTGCTGGGGTAATGAGAGCAAGGCTTTGTAAAAATGAATTAAATAAAAGTCTATGACTCTAATTAATGACGTGGGTATGTTGTGAAATCATGGCAATGGTAAGGGAGGATTATATTCTCATACTGAATATTATCACCTTGAAGAGAGAAAAATAAAAATAAATCAGATAATGAGTTAACACCACTTGAGACACTACTTTGACCTTATAACTCCAGTTGACAGAAAAGGTTAAAAAAAAAAGAAGTATAAAAAAGAAGTCTAAGTGTTCCACATGTGGAATGCTCATTGCTGCTCTATAGGTATAATTCAAGGGCAGCACCAGAGACATACAGTTTCATTTCATTGAATTGCTGTATTTGCTATAGCCGTCTCTTTGTACACTGGAAGCCGTTATCTCGTATTTGTTATTATTATTTTTTTCCAACTTTTTCCATTTTTTTTTATTTTACTTTCAGACATGATTTGCTTGTGTATCCAGATTGTATAGTTCAGAATATTTAAAATACTACTGAATCATTTCATTCATCGTCATCTTCATCTTCACCTTCTTCATCTTCATATTGTCGGCAGACAAATTTGAGTTTTAGTTTTAGTTAACTAAAATATTGTTCACACCTTGATTTAGTGTTTTAGTGAAACTATGCCAACTACAGAAAGTCAATAAATTATGCTTTTATTCTTAGCTGTAATTAAAACAAATATATAAAAATATACATTTTCCTATTTGGTACTAGATGCTTAAAAGACTTAACTGAGGTAGAGGTAGACTCATGTTATTAATTGCCAATACTGCTAACATTCATTTTCAGTAACTCCTGGAAGATTATCCATTTAAATAAACTATTTCTATTTCTTTACAAGTAAAACTTTTGATAAAGGATTTCAAGTGCTGAATATATATATTGTCTGAAATAAATGAATGCACGAATGAATCAGTCATTCAGGCTGATTCTATGCTTGAAACGCCAGAATATTTTCAAGATTTATATAGTATATCTGTCTCACCAAACTATATAAAAAGTCTTTCAAATAAATAAACCCAGAATGAATACTTGGCATTTTTTTTCACTTTTCTCGCGGTGCAGAAGGTGAGGTGACTACACGGCTCAAGCATCTAGCTCTGCTGCCAGGGTGTAGGTTGGCTGAATAAAGAGCAAACCCACAGCACTGAACCTATTTCCTTTTCCTTTTTCAGTGAAGAGAAAAGGTGAGGGAGAGAATGGTAGAAAAGAGTCTTAGTGTGTTCCAAGTCAATTTCTCCTTCCTCAGATTGACTTCAAAGCAACACAGCTAATCCTCTCATGCTTGCTCATTAATAATCCGGTTAATAATCCGTTTAGCTGCTTTCATGCTGTGCTGTTTGTTGGCTTTATGGTGCTGTGGAACAGTGAAAAGAGGAGTCGTGTTTTTTTTTTTACTCAAAGGTGATGTCTAATGAGACATTTGGGGAGCACTTCATTCTCGCCAGTGACTTAATCAGAGCATCACCAACACATCACAGCATAAGTAAAGATTTGTTGCAGAGGCCATGGTTAGGGTAAGGCTCCAGGAAATATGTCACATTCTATGACGTTTTCATGCACTCATGTTGTGTGGACATAAATCGGTTTTCACTGTCACACTTCAGGGACCCACCTCCTAAAAGCATGTCTGCATATAATATATTATTAAATGTAATATGAAGACTTGGTGTAAGGTGAGAGGAAAGGACATGGTTGTAGCCAAGTAATGGTTAAGATTATGGTCAGAAGCAATTCTCAGGATTTGCATGTAAATGTAATGCTCTAATAACTGTTTGTATGCATTTACACATAAAGTGTTTAATGAAAACAGACGTCCAAGGGAAAGTTGGTGCACTGACTGCCTTAAATGTATACATGAAGTCATGCTCATCTGACTGCTCCCTTCCTTCCACTCTCGTACTTTCTTTCTCGGAGCTCGGCATTTTTCTCTCCTTTTCTTATTTCCTTTGCTCTCTTATTCCATTTATTTTTTTCTCACAAATGGAACTAAGCCAACCTCAAGATTTTGGACCGGATGGTCCATATTTTCATAGAGTACACTTTCAGCTGCCATTCCCAGCGTTGCCAGATCTATCACGGTTTTAGCTCTCATTATCTGTGAGACACCCGGCCCCTTCTAGTAGTTCTCTGCAACTGCTGGAACGGAGTGAAGATGAGCGATGAAACAATTAACTCCCATTTTCGATAATCAACTTGACAAGAATCTGACAGGTGGACCAGGCAAAAGAAAGGGAATATGGAAATAATGGAAATAATATGTAGCTCGCGGTCCCTATTTCTGTTCTTCTTCTGCATTACTAAAAGACCAAGAACAAAAACTTGGCAGCTACATATGGTGAACCAGAAACACGGATTGAAGGATGGATTAGACCTTCTGTATTGAGGCCTGTCAGAGGTCCTCTGGTGCTTTTAATAGGAATTCACTGTTCACAGCATCATTTGGATTTCCACATAATCAATGAACAAATCTGAAACTATCTTTAGATAAATTAGAGCTGCAATCGTGAGTTGATTAATCAATCAGTTATCTAATAGACTGACTGACTGGGCACCATGAATAATTAATAATTTCACCTATTTATTTTTTATTTATTTTTTGTAGGCTATTGCGACTTTTTTCGTTATCAGGTACCTAAATTGCTAATTGTTTTTTGGCCCCTCCCAGTTAAAACACACGGTAATGCAAATCGAACACACCCTTGGAAGGACCTGCGGCTAGCTTGTTGACTTAAAAAATAAATGACAGCATTCATATAAATTAAAATAGGTGGGAAAATGGGCAAGAAGAACATCAACAACAACAACACTGGACGTTTTCTATCTGGAAAAAAAGACCGTATTTGTCTTCAGCAAAGGGAGAAGCACTACCTGGCTAGCATGCCAGGAGGACGCCGCGGCTAACGGTAAATAGTTTCTGGCAATGGCTTTTTATCTTGACTAGAGCTGATGAACATGCTACCTTACATAGCCTGCATCTGGCCTTTAAGTGTTGTTTATCTATAGAACATAAAGAGAATGGTCAGAAGGAACATTTCTATTTAGGAGTTATTGACAGGCTCTGTTGAACTCGAGTGACAGATTGAGTTACTTTGCACAGCAACAAATCAAATGAACCAGGCATTTAGTCAAACTGTAAAAAAAACTTAATTTGTACATTAAAATAGCATTTTAACTCCAAGCTATGCAGCTGTACTACATTCCTCACATCACAAAAAAATGTCATGACCCAAACAAAACGAACAATACATTCTGATATTGTATTTCAAGCAAAATAGGACACCAAGACTGTGAGTGACACGTGAGTTTTCTACGTTTGTGTTTTATTTACTGCTGTGACAAGCCTGTGTGTCCTCACCTCGATGGACCTTTACAGACATGGCTGTTTTAGTGACAAAGATGTGTATTGAGTTAGGAGAAGCAGGGACATGTCTTCAAGTGAAGTTCTGTTACAGGGCCAGACTATATTAAATGCTTGCGTGCTGAAATAGCAGGTCTTGAGTATTAATTAAGTCGCTTAGGGGCATGAAAACTCATTTTGCTGACTCTGCTGTGTTTTCAAGGCAAATGATAAATTAGGTTGATGACAGCAGCAGAGTCCTCCTCTTCATGATCCAGTCACTCAAAAGACCCTTTTACGTCCTACTGAGGCTGGGGGCAAAACCACCGAAAACTGGAGGTAAAAACAAATCATCACAGAGCATAGGCTGTGTATAAAGATGGACTGTGGAACAGCTCCACAAAAGTGAATCCAAAGCGAGTAGAGCACCCCTGGTTGGACATTTCAAAAATGTGGCTGTGATTTTAATAGTATATATAATGCTGATACATATTTGTCAATTTTCTGGATGAGTTTTGTTTTCCTGTTTTGATGCTATAGACACAGGATGTGAAATTATGATGACCAGTGTTGGAAATGTTACTTTAAAGAAGTAATTTATAGTTACTCACTACTTGTTCCAAAAAAGTAACTGAGTTAGTAACCGAACTCTATAATAAAAGTAACTTGTTACCAGGGAAAGTAACTATTTGCGTTACTGTTTAAAGAAAAACAAAAAGTTGCTATATGCCAAAGAATTTGTACAGGCCACTGCTTTCTTAGGTATTTTAGCAATAATGGCTCGGATTGAATCATCCTCCACCGTCGATGATGGCAACATACTTTTAACAACATACCTGCCTATCATACAGTTGACTTCAGCCTGTGCCATAGATTTTTGTTGAGACAATAAAATCTAGCTTTTGCTGCTTGGAGGACTTTGCTCCGAGTCCTTCTTTGCTAGTGGACAGAGAGCTGTCATCTGTGGTGGAGTGGAGGTATCTGTGTTTTTGGCCGCTAGCTTTGTAGATGCGTGTGTTGCTGTGACGTGCTTCATTAAATTAGAGTTGATTACAACGGATGTCGATAAAGTCTTCGCTCCTGGACATAATGTACACATTACATGCACGTTCTTGCCTTTGAACACAATGAATTTGAAGTAGTGCTTATATCGCCACCTTGAAAATGGCAACTTTTCATCAGATTGCTCCTGACTCACCATCTCTGTTGCTTCATCGAATCTCTATTTAGCTGTTGTGTGTGTGTGTGGTGCGTGTGCAGGCATGTGTGTAAAACCACTGGCTCTGATTGGCTACCATGAAACATGACTCTGCCTTAGCCAATCATAATCGTTTACCTTGTTATTAACCCACCTCCTCACTAGCGGTGAGCCAGGGGTGTGTTCGGATTACACAGTACATGCATTGTAACGCACCGCATTTAAGTTAGAGTACCCGGTTACTGAAAAAAATAACGTCGTAACCAGTTGCCATCCCAACCGTTCAGTGAAGTGGGCCCATATATATATGATTATTATATAGCCTATAATAATCATATATATAACAAGTATGTACTTAACTTTAGGTTACTTAACCAGTCATGCCAGTGCTGTCATTCACTGTTAAGATGTAGCTGTTGGTTCTGTTCCCAGATGCCTGGGATGCATGTTTTTGGCCTTGGCGCTGACCAGGAGAACTTAGCTCACGCAACACAAAACTCATCTGTTAAGTCTTTGTAAGTTAAATCTTGTCCATGACCATTCAGGACATAGTTATAGGCATCTAAATATTATAAGCCCTCGGTTTTTCTGTAGTGTACATGCTTGGTTTCTCTTAATTTGAAAGATCCAATATCAATTAATCAAATCCTTGGATCTGTTTTTATTTTTTTTTATTATTTTTTTTTTGCATCATCTAAGGAAATCTTCATGCAGACTTGTGAGACAGGATTCTCCCAACAAATCTCAAGGGATCATGAGATAAGTCCACTTGTGAGGGATATCCAAAACATGACAGAAGCTCCAAGAGCAAGAGCGCCGTCAGGCCTGAAAGCTGATTGGATTTAAAAAGTATGACGACAGAGAAGAACTGCACAACTGATGTGTCAAGTAAAGGTAAAATATTGTGAAAATACCACAAATCTCTGGAAGCAACGGTAATATTAATTTTGTTTTCAAACCAAAATATCTCTCAGTGAATAGATATTGAACTGGATCGAAGAGTGACCCTGTAAAGCATAATGGGATTTATTCAGGAAGTCAGTATGAAACCTGACTCTAGTTTGAAATAATAAAAAAGTTTCTGAAATAGTAAGAGCATATTTTGTATTGATTTACTGTTTAACTGGTTTACAGACAGAAAAATGTAAGGCTCTCCTTTATCCAGACCCCAACCCTTAGTGGTGTCCTGTTTATTATTTTGTGATGTGTCAGGGTAACTCTATTGTTTGCAGTTTACAGCTTAAAGCAGTCATTTCTGAAATACTTCTGAATCCTTTTTTTATGTTCTTACAGTCATATTTTGTTTGGCACAGCAGCTCTGTTCGCATGGCTCCTTGCCCTATTCTGGCATATCACTATTTGAAACTGCTGGCTGCACTATATTTATTTTGTGCTCTCCAGAGTTCAGTAAATGTTCACTCATTCGGAAAGCTGTGGATTTGGTGAGAACTCATACGCTGGAAGTGGTGTATGGGAGAGACAAACAAACAAGGAAAGGACTTAAAGTGGTTGATAGTAACCCAAAATTGTACAGTAACTGGACCTCAGGGCTTCCCTACACACCATACACCAAACCCAGGGAGGCTATAATTCTGCAAATTTACAAGTAAAATTGACACTTTAAGTTTGGTTTTTGGCTTTTGCATTTCCCCCTAATTACACCAGTGCTATTTTCCACCTTCTGTTGTGCATTTTAGTTTCTGTTAAAAAAAAAAAAAAAGCATTCTAACAACCCACTTTGTTTACTACCTGGCACTGCTGAAAAGCAATTACAAAAAAAACTTACTGGGAAAAGTTTTGTTGGTACCAATAAGTGCTAGTAGTATTATGAAGACGTGTTTGAGTTTTGGTGATAAAAATCACTGTCAAGGAACTATACGTGGAAGAAAGCAAGAAAGAGGAAAACAGGCAGCTTGGTTCAAGGGCTGTGAGCAGAGACAGTTGAGATTCTGCTTATTCTTAGCAAAACATGCTGGGCTTGAGTTCGAGACCAACTGCAATTGCATTGTACCTCTGAGCACTTGGAACATCTGCTGCTCACCCTGCTTTAGATGAAAAATGCTTTGTCATATTAATTTGTGCCGTGCGTTACACTAGATGGGCAGACCAAGATAAATATAAGAAAGGCAGAAGACAAAAGGTTGTAATCCCTGCTGAATCCCAGCAAACCTTAATAGGACTAAGTAAAGCCAAAGATCATCAGAGATCACCTGAGCTGAACTGTAACTCTAACTGAGCTGAACTCACACACACACACATAAACACACGCACACGCGTTGAATTGAATTAGATGGTCCTGAGTTAATTAAAGGATTCGGTAATTAGTAGAATGCTCAGTCTGGGACACATTGTCGTTTTATTGTGATGAGAGGTTTATGTCACCTGAGGTATCAAGACTTCTAACTGGAGCAGTGAAATGTAGGTTGTAAACAATGACTGGTATCACGGTTGGTAAGACGGTCTCAGATCCAGATGGTAAGCAGAGTAATCTCAGGAAGGGATAGACCAATTACTGGCTTTGGGAGGATAATTCTCTAACAGCCCTTTTGAATCTCTGTTATGTTGAATCACAGCAGTGCACTTCATACATTCCCTAATGCTGACTGTCATCTTCATTTTAATGGTCCTGTTTGCAAAAATTGCAGAGGAAGAAGAGGTGGTTTTGAAAAAAATAAATCATGTCTTTTGTGTGGGAACACAATGTTAGTGAAACATAACATTGCCAAGAAAAATGCAAGTTCAGTCAGGAATGAGTTGTTGGTTTGATGTGTTCAGTCACCTGAAACACAGCTATGTCACAGCTAAGAGGCCGACAAAAAAGCTGCTCAAAACACAGACTGTCAACAACAAGAATACGTGCCTATGACAACTTCTACCTTAAAACAAACGTGTTGCTATAATGAATTGTTTATAAATGGTTTAATATTCGTGTGACAAGGTTCATATTTTAATTTTCATATTTCAGTTTTAAATTTTAGCAATAGTGTTTGTGTTCCTTTAGGCTCTGTTTTGGTCTCCACCAATTCTTTAGGACAAACATTTAGCTGCTACAAGCTAAATTTGTTCACTGCATAACAGCTTTTTCTGTTCTGTCAGCTTTTTGTTGCTGTGCAGGAAGTGTTGTTGTGTTGCTTCTTCACAGAGCTGTCTTCTGGGTCTGGAATTATTGCTGAAGAGAACAATCAGACTAAACCGTAAACCTGAGGCATGAAACTAAAACTAAAAGAAATTTCTTGGGGAATTAAAGAGTCAGGTAGTCTCTAGGTTGTTTAACACTTATCTGTGCCTGTCTGATCCATTACCAATATATTATGTAAAAAACATTTTAATTTCATTTATTATTTGGTAAATATGTATATTAAGTATATTGATAGTATAATTCAGTTCATATGGCCTGGCCTTAGCTGATACCATCGCTTTTCAAGCCAGCCTTTGCACGTCTCTGGATGTTTAGTCGATCTGAGTTCCTGCCGACTTGTGTGTATGTTTGTGTGAGCACAATATTGGCAGTGTGAAGATTTTCAATTATGAGTGGCAGTGCTAGAAGAATAAGCTGTGAAACTATTGGTTAGCCATTTGTATCATTTGCAATTAGTGTAAGAACTAAAGCTTGAATTTTTTCTATGTCCTGCTCTCTTTTCTCTCCTTCTCTCTGTCATCCCTTGGTTTAATTGGCATTTCTATGTAAAAGTCGCTAAGACGGAAACGGCTTTTCATTCATACTGATTATGGATGGAACAGTTACCAGTGAGAGCCAAATAGCTCTTTGTAATCCTCACAGAGGACATTTAATTAACTGGCCTTCTTTTCTCTCTTTTACTGTCTTGCTTTCTGATTCTCTCTTAATCGGTTTTGTCCTTCCTTTTTCTTACCTGTTGTCACACTCTGTCTTTCTCTTTTCAAAAGGTGTGAATGTGTTTTGAAGGCTCAGTCTGAGTGCATTTACCAACAGACAGACACACGGTGCAGGTGTTGTCAGGTATACCAGATACTCTTCCTCAGAAGCTGTAAGACTAGAGTAGTTAGTTCTATATGTTAACACTAAATGAAAGACGGTGAAAAATAGAAATGGAGTTACAACAAAACAAGGAGTTCCACATCATCTGTCAGTACCGTCGGCATCATGCAGAGCAGATGGAAACGCTGAGAGAACGCGGTAGCAGAGAGTTGGAGAGCTGGTGATTGGGGTCATCAGAAAAGAGTGGCGTGAAGAGGATGGGTCTATGTTTGACTCGTCTATGTTTGACTCATCCAGTTTGACGTTTTCAAGCGCTATCTTCACGCGATGATGAAACATATAGACTGCACAGACATACAGATGTGTTGTGTTGTTGATTTTTTTGTAAGCCTTTTTGCCCTCTGTCATATTGAGTCAAACTATATACCAATCTACTTGAAAGAGCCCATCTGGCTGGTGCTGTACCTTGGCACTTTACTTTTTTGTGGTTTTCCGTTTCTGTGATACATGTCCCTGAAAAGAGGATGTGTTCTTGCAGTGAATTGGTTGGTATAATTATAGTTTGGCTTAATAATGCACTCCGCTATACATCAATTTCCCCTTAGGACTATTCTGGGACATTTCCATTTTAATTTCTAAGGTGCACTGGGGACATTTAATAGATCGTCACAAACTAAGATAAAGCAGATCACTTTTCTATTTTATCCTGCCATGTCCACCTCATCCTCCTCATTTTGCCATGCGACTAACTAGATGCCAGGCACTACACTGCAAGCATTTTATGGCAGCTTTTATTTTTGTGCTGATCGTTAACTCTGACTCTTTAAAATGACAGAAATTGCTGTTTGAAGGTCACATTCCTTGTTATTCTTTTCAAAGAACGCTTATACATTCATATTATTTGGATTGTGTTTCAGTGTATATTGTGGTTATTTACTGGTCAAATGGATTTTTATATTTTAGTTGAGTTTATATTTTTTATTGATGAATTATATTGGTTCCAGGGTTTTTGAATTCTATTGTGTTGATCATTCCTGTCTTATTTTAATTTCATTGCTTGCCTTTATTTTTTGTAATGCACTTCCTGCCTTGATTATGTTCCGTTAAAGATGTGCCAGGGCAGGCTTTATGTGATGTTGGACAGAAGGGTAACAGTGACGCAATCATCGACTTTTACTGAATGGAGTTGACTTTGTTCAGAACAAAATGACTCTGATTGGTCATAGAACCATCCAGTTGTGTGCAGGTATCATGATGATGATGATGACCAAATGCAACGTTACCAGGCTCATATTCTGAAAAGAATTGTGTGATTATGCCAGGCTGTATAACCAGTGGGAAAAAAATCCAGAACTAAATCAAAAAGGCATCTTGACTTATCAGACACAGACATAATATAACATTTGTTGCATCACATTAAAGATAAGCCAATGTGTGCACTGAGAATGTCTATAAAAGTATGATGTTTTTTTGCTTCCAAATTCAAATAGAAAAGTCTGCAAGGGTCTCTGGAAGTGAATTGCAGCTTCTATTGGTGCACATTAATTTATTCTTGTTATGATCAGGACACAAACCATCCCCATCACCATTTTTCATTTATTATTAAGGATTTATTGAATAGGCTGTTGGGACTCTCCACGTACTGCATGTGGTCAGAGAATAAGAATAAGCACAGACTTGTAAACTAATGGATCGAATGTGCCTGGTTTCAATGGAAAACCTTCTATGGCACTGCTAGTAATTGCATGTCCCACTGTTTCTAGGGATTGCAACATATCATTAGATCCAGTAAGATGTATTAGTGTGAGGGATGGCAATAGCAGCAAGCTGTAGCTCCCTATGCTCCTTCATTAACCACTAATCCACTGATGATCATTATTAGGGGGAAAGGCATGTGTGTGTGTGTGTGTGTGCGTGCGTGTGTGTAAGATGCATTTTGGCATATTGGCCTGGTGATTTATTATCTGGGTAATGCCCTCGCTTCTTCCCCAAAGCTGCACTGTCCTTTTGCCAATTAATTTAGAATCTGTTGCGACCACATATGGGAGGGCTGAAGCAAAGAGAGAAAACGAGACGGGGAGAGCGATAGAAAGATACAGGGAAAGAAAGAGAGATCATCAACAAATATTTTGGTTGAACCCCAAAGTCTAGTGAGGTGTTATATTTCTGTGTATGTTGTGCCTGGTTAATTCCACTCTTCTGTCTTCTTTTGATGTGCGCTTATGTTATTTCTTGTTACGTTCCCTCGTTTCTTCTTTCCTCTAATGCCATTGATTTATGCAATCGCTTGCTTGTGCTTTTCTTTTTTCAGTTCTCCTCTTAATTCCTCCATCTTCCACTTTTCGTTGTTCTGCTGTTTCTATAACAACCGCAGGGTCATTTTTCATCCCCTGCGCTTCACTTTTAATCCTGTTCATGCGATGCTCAGCTCTTATTTTTCTTGCCATTTTTCCCGCTGTGCTCTACATTACTTGATTGCACCATCTCACTCTGGGGATACTTATTTTTCTCTAGCTCTCCTTTCTGTCCATTTAGCATCTTTTAGTGTACAGTCACACTAAGACACATCACACCACTTTTTGCTTTTGATACACATACAAATGAAAAACACAAAATGAGGATCAGGCTTTTGTTTTCAACAGGTATCAAATCTGACAAAATTGAGAGCAGTCCTCTGACTCCAGTCCTGAAATTACTCATCTGCTCCCCAGCTGTGAGCAGCAAGCACTGCTGTGCTGCATGTGTGTGTACTGATGAGGACTGTGTGGGCCCTCATTGTGTTTTACCAGTGTCACTGTGATTGCTGTTTACTACGGGTGCCGATAGCACGGCACTGATTATAATTACCAGTTGAGATGCAGAAATGGCCTCCTCAGTTTCCTCTGGATTGCGTCCCTGTTATGTTGTTCACAGTCAAGAAAGACACTGAGGGAGGATGACGGTTTAACAGAAGCCACCGTAACTGAATAAAAGTGTTCATAAAATACTGTGGATTCATTGCTATGTGCCTCAATACATATTCCTATAATTTCCTATGCTGTCAGCAGTGTCAAACACAAACCTGAACTTTACATAGGATATGGTTTGTTCAACCTTATTGCCATGTCTGTAGGAGCTGAATGTGGTGTGAAGCGCAGTTGTGCTTATCTTTGTGCTATAAGACCAGGAGTTATTTTCACTGTTGCATAATCTGCCTGCACAAGTATTTATTGACCACATGAAATATGCAAAAATCTCTCTAGGTAGTAAGGTATTGAATGATTTGCTGGTATTGTCTGATTGATGGTCCAACATATTCAGTTACTTTACTAGACTGTATGACAAAGGAACTTGGAAAATCCCATTCCATTATCAAGATGCATGCTCATTTGTAGTCTCTTGCCAAAAAATGGGGTACTCCAGTGATAAATGCACTACATCCCCCTTCGTGACTGTTCTAATGTTCAGTTCATGTTGATGCAACATGAGAAAAGTGATAATTCAACTAGATGATCATTTTGGAGGATCAAGTTGGTGGCACTGTTAAACTGGGGTGAATTAAACATGAACGTGTTTCTGTTACCAAGGCTAGCCTACTGACTAAGATAGGTTCAAAATAATAGAAACGTGTCGGTACAACACGTTTCACTGCATTGGTATCACAGCGCTTCACTTTTTCCAAAATGTGTTATGTTACAACCTCATCCTAAAATGGATTATATCCGTTTTTTTTCTCGAGAATCTATCACCCCATAATGACAATGTGATTTTTTCTGAGATTTTGCAAATTTATTAAAAATATAAAACTACATGTATATAAGTATTCAGTCTTTGCTCAATACTTTGTTAATGCACCTTTGGCAGCAATTACAGCCTCAAGTTTTTTTGAATATGATGCCATAAGCTTGGCACATCTATCTTTGGGCAGTTTTGCCCATTTCTCTTTGCAGCACCTCTCAAGCTCCTTCAGGTTGGATGGGAAGCATCGGTGCACAGCCATTTCCAGATCTCTCCAAAGATGTTCATTCAGATTTGAGTCTGGGCTCTGGCTGGGCCACTCAAGGACATTCACAGGGTTGTCCTAAAGTTGTCCTTTGATATCTTGACTGTGTGCTTAGGGCAGTTGTCCTGCTGAAAGATGAACCGCTTGCACCAGTCTGAGGTCAAGAGTGCCCTTCATCCAGGATGTCTCTGCCCATTGCTGCAATAATCTTTCCCCCTATCCTGATTATTGTCCCAGTTCTTGCTTCTGCAAAACATCCTCACAGCGTGATGCTGCCACCACCATGCTTCACTGCAGGGATGGTATTGGCCTGGTGATGAGCAGTGCCTGGTGTCCTCCAAACATGACACCTGGTATTGACACCACAGAGTTAAGTCTCATCAGACCAGAGATTTTGTTTGTCATGGTCTGAGAGTCCTTCAGGTGCCTTGTGGCAAACTCCATGCCATTCCATTCCATGTGCCTTTTACTAAGGCACATGACATTTACTAAAAAAATGTAACATAACAAATGGTGAAAAAGTGAACTAGAAGCGCTGTGAATACTTTCCAGATGCACTGTAGCTAGTCTGTGTTAGTTGCTGAGATGATACTGTGTTCCCCCAAAAAGCAGCGCTAGTGGGTGTAGTGAGCTATTGCTAGCTGAATGTCTCTCCGTTGGCTCTGCAGTTGTTGGACAGTTGTCAAAACCTCCCAAAACTACCCCTCAAAGAATGATTTAGATTTATGTCCATCATGTAATCAGGACTAATGTAGTACCATAACATCATAAATAAATGTAAGGCTTGCTCTAAGTCTAACCCTGAAACAGAAGGAGGAATTATGAAATGGTCTTACTCCAGTGGTGTATCGCTCAAGTTGAGTTTTAATCCCAAAAATGTAAAAAAATTCTTGTTCTGTTCCACAATGCTTTTAAAAATGACATTAGCTTTACACTTAAACGTCCAACCAACAAAATTAACCCTCTCTCAACTGCCTTCTTATCATTTTCCTTGTTCTCAGGTCCGGACTGGTACTTGGTCAGAGTGGAATTGACAGTGACAGATGTAAATGACAACGTCCCAGAATGGAGCATGGTTCCTGCTCCCTACCTTGCCGTAGTTTCCCCAGATGCTGCTGCAGGTTCACTGGTCTACAAGCTGTACGCTCAGGATGGGGATGAAGGCAACAATGGTGAAGTGGAGTATTTTCTGTCTGATGGTAGGTCATGTTTCTTCATGTCTCCTCTATCTGGGTGACTGCTTAGACTTTATTTACATGGTGTTAAAAAAAAGTTTGCAATGGCTGGTAACACTGTCATGGTCCATTTGTCTTTAATCTAAATCTTAAAATGTCAGCCTCTATGTATGATATGGACCTGTGTCTGCAATAAAAGCTTTATATATACGTTTTAGCAGTAACCAGTGGACCCGTTGGAAAAGTTCTTTTGTAAAAGAGCTGGGATGTGTAATAATGTAAAGACGAATAATATGCAATGCTTTGCAAATCAGTAAATCTATTTATTAGGATAAAACTATGAAGAAAATCAATGGCTGAATGTGGGTAATGTTATTTAAAAAAATAAATAAAAATTTCAATCATGTGAAATTTGATGCTACATGTTTAAAGAAATCGTGACAGGGTCTTGTTTGCTACTGTGTTTTATTTTGCAAATGTTTTATTCTCTGGGGATTAACACTTCTTAACACTTGTTTTCCAAGATTCAGAGTCAAGTTTATTTCTCATGCTCCTTAAAATCTGGGCCTTTGCAGTGCCAATATGTTACACACACACACACACACACACACACACACAAACCATTTTCCACTGTATTGCCATTCATTTCTCCACTACGCGACACAATTGCTTTTCTTAATGTCTTATCCAATGATTTTTTTGTGCCCACTTTGGAATCTGCTAAACTGGAAAAAGGCTTATTCACAGAGTGGTCTTGTACCACATTTGAGCATTTGGTTTGGTTATTTTGGTGGTAGAAGCAGCCTTAAAAATAGTTGATTTTGAATCCAAATATAGTAACTGTAGTAGTCTGAATGAAACAATAAATTGCCTTTATTAATTAATATATCCCTGTTCCAGTCAGTCATATTTGTTGTGCATTTTATTGGTGCATGTTTAGCATGCACTTCAAATATTTCATGCAACTCCTGAAAGCAGCACTTTGTATTCAGGCTCTGTCGTCCTTAGAACGAGTTGAGCTCTGTTGTTATCTGTGCACTGTTTTTGTTTTCATAGCTCATTTTTGATGTGTTATTATTTCGTGTTTTGTCTATCAACTTCAGGTGGTGATGGCCGTTTTGAAGTGGACAGGAAGAATGGCCAGATACGAACTACAGGCCTTCCCCTGCAGCGAGATAGGGAGTATCTGCTAACAGTGGTGGCAGCAGATCGTCTGGGCAGTCGCAGCGCCCTAGCCGTCATCTCTGTGGTTGCTGGAGCCCGGCCGCCACAGTTTACCAACGCTTCTTTCACCATTGCCATACCAGAAAACACCCCCGAAGGACAGCCGTGAGTTTATTCACATGTTTACTAGACATCCACATGAAGTGGTATATACCCTTTGTACACTCACACATACGTTTCTCTCAGGTATAGCTATTCATTGTGACAGATTACTTTTACAGTGCTTGCGTGTTTGAAAAGATGAATTATTCGTGGACATTTCAACATCTATGTTGACAGTTTAGCAACTAAATAGATTTCCATGTACAGCACAGTAAGAAGGTTGTCTTTATACATTTATATACCGATAAATTGAGCAATTGACCATATATTTATGGTCATATCATCATTACTTTCCTTTAATTTATCCAAGAATGGGGACATTTGCATTGTTAAAGAGACATACAGTGGGGAAAATAAGTATTTCACACACCGCTGATTTTGCAAGTTTCCCCCCTTATAAAGAATGGAGAGGTCTGTAATTTTTATCATAGGTACACTTCAACTGTGTGAGACAGAATCTAAAACAAAAATCCAGAAAATCACATTGTATGATTTTTAAATAATTAATTTGCATTATATTGCATGAAATAAATATTTGATACACTAGAAAAACAGAGCTTAATATGTAGTACAGATCCAATTACAGAGATCAGACGTTTCCTATAGTTCTTGACCAGGTTTGCACACAATGCAGAAGGGATTTTGACCCCCTCCTCCATACAGATCTCCTCCAGATCTTTAAGGTTTTGAGGCTGTAGCTGGGCAACACAGAGTTTCAGCTCCCTCCAAAGATTTTCTATTGGGTTTAAGTCTAGAGACGGACTAGGCCACTCCAGGACCTTAAAATGCTTCTTCCAGAGCCACTCCTTAGTTGCCCTGTCTGTGTGTTTCAGGTCATTGTCATGCTGGAAGACCCAGCCACGACCCATCTTCAATGCTCTTACTGAGGGAAGGAGGTTGTTGCCCAAAATATGGCTCCATCCATCCTCTCCTCAATACAGTGCAGTCGTCCTGTCCCCTTTGCAGAAAAGTACCCCCAAAGCATTATGTTTCTGCCCCCATGCTTCACAGCTGGGATGGTGTTCATGGGATTGTACTCATCCTTCTTTTTCCCCTAAACACGGCGAGTGGAGTTTATATCAAAAAGTTAAACTTTGGTCTCATCTGACCACATGACCTTCTCCCATGCCTCCTTTGGATCATCCAGGTGGTCACTGGAAAACTTCAGACAGGCCTGGACATGTGCTGGCTTGAGCAGGGGGACCTTGCATGTGCTGTTGGATTTTAATCCCTGACAGCATAGTGTGTTACTAATGGTAACCATGGAGACTGTGTTCCCAGCTGTCTTTAGGTCATAGACCAGGTCCTCCTTTGTAGTTCCTTTTGTACCTTTCTCATGATCATTGACTACGTTTACATGGTCTTTAGTATCCCGATTTTCAGGCTTATCCCGGCTTTGAGCATATCCGGGATATGGTGTTTACACAGAGCAACCCGGTTATTCATATCCCCGTATAAATGATAAATGGAAAAGGCGGAAAACCAGCGCCACGTAGCTTTTCCGCAACAGATTTTAATACATCAGCATTTCGGTGTTTTCTGTCATCTAATCACGTCGTTATGTTTAGTTCTTTCATTACTTTAAGGCAGGTTCTCAATTATTTTCTGTTATGCCCCCCTTAGGAAGAAGAAAATGTTGCGGCGCCCCCCCCCCCCCAACATTGCAATTAGTATCATTTGTCCAAAACTTGTTATATGTACAAAGAAAAGAAAAAAGACATGGAATAACTTTATTAACATTGTTTCTTAGTCTCTTACAGAAAAGATTAGTGCATTAAAGTGCAATTTGACTGAATAAAAAATAAATCCTTATTTAAACTATTGTAGGTATTAAATTATTTATTTATTATTTAAACTATTTTACCTTATATGATGCCAACAGTGCTCGCTGGTTAACTGACGTAGCAGTCACAAAACGGGATGATTGCTGGCAATATTCGGAGCGTTTCCTCTGAATAAACATACCGGTACGGTCTTTCCTCGTCCCCGACCGTAGTTACAGGGAAGCCAAACGCTACATATGTTTCGACGTTTCGTCATATTTCCTTGTCTTGGATTTTGAGTGACTTTACTTTGTCTTATTATCTTCCTCTCTTACGGCCTTTCTTTTCATCCTTATCAAATATTTTTCCATGTTCCTCAGTTTGTTTACATCTCTTACCGCCGGCTCTGTTAAAAAACACCACAGAGCTAATAGTGCGCACAATGAGAGCGCCACTGCCACCTACGTTCTGGATGCGCAATTACACTTTAATCGAATACAACAAGAGCAAGCACTCGCACCCCCCAGGCATTGCACGGCGCCCCCCCAGGGGACTGCTTTAAGGGAAAATTCTGTCTCAGCATCGCTCCAAAGGTGAGAAGTTCTCACCTTTGCAGCCATGTTGCTTGTATTTCTAGTGCGTCGCTCGGCGTCACTCGCGCCTGCGCAGACAGTGGGCAGCCATCAGAAATCGGGATAAGGTGTATACATGCTCCAGCATCCCAGCTTCTATCGGAGTGCTCCAGCTAGCAGAACCGGGTTTCTTGAAATCGGGAAATGGGCATTTCCCAATTTCTGAATTCGGGATATGGTGTTTACATGGACAAACACAAAAACGGGATACTTCAAAACCCGATCAATAAAAGACCATGTAAACATGGTCATTGACACTCCATGAGACGAGATCTGGCATGGAGCCCCAGTCTGAGGGACACTGACAGTCATCTTGAGTCCCTTCCATTTTCTACTAATTGCACCAACAGTTGTTGCCTTCTCACCAAGCTGCTTGCCTATTGTCCTGTAGCCTATCCTAGTCTTGTGCAGGTCTACAATTTTGTCTCTGGTGTCCTTAGACAGCTCTGGGGTCTTGGCCATGGTGGAGCGGTTGGAGTGTGATTGATTGTGTGTGTGGACAGGTGTCTTTTATATAGATAACGAGTTCAAACTGGTGCAATTAATACAGGTAACGAGTGGAGGATAGGAGGGCTTCTTAAAGACAACAGGTCTGTGAGAGACACAACTGGTCACTGGTTGGTAGGAAATCAAATACTTATTTCTTGCAATAACATACAAATTAATTATTTAAACAATGATACAATGTGATTTTCTGGATTTCTGGATTTGTGTAGATTCTGTCTCTCACAGTTGAAGTGTACCTATGATGAAAATTACAGACCTCTTCATTCTTTATAAGGGAGGAAACTTGCAAAACTGGTGGTGTATCAAATACTTATTTCCCCCACTGTATAGTTAAGGACATTGCACAAGAGAAAGAAAAGTAAACATTAAATAAAATAAAATAAAAGCAATTCAATACAACAGTGTTGCTACACATGCAGTCTACTGGAAACAAGCTTGGCTGTACACCCTCACAGCAGCAGGAAGGAAAGACCAGTAACACTCCTTCTCACTGCTTTGGGGAAGAAGTCAACTGCTGAAGGCGCTGCCCAGTGCCGTTGTAGCACCATGGAGGGGGTGGGATTGGTTTTCCATCAGCGATGACAGCTTTGCTTGACAAACACTAAAACTTTCTCTGATGTTGGATGGGCCTGCAGTCCGATTTGTCATTTGAAATGTTGCTATCATTAACCTATACACTCACCGGCCACTTTATTAGGTACACCTGTCCAACTGCTCGTTAACACTTAATTTCTAATCAGCCAGTCACATGGCGGCAACTCAGTGCATTTAGGCATGTAGACATGGTCAAGACAATCTCCTGCAGTTCAAACCGAGCAGTATGGGGAAGAAAGGTGATTTGAGTGACTTTGAACGTGGCATGGTTGTTGGTGCCAGAAGGGCTGGTCTGAGTATTTCAGAAACTGCTGATCTACTGGGATTTTCACGCACAACCATCTCTAGGGTTTACAGAGAATGGTCCGAAAAAGAAAAAATATCCAGTGAGCGGCAGTTTTGTGGGCGGAAATGCCTTGTTGATGCCAGAGGTCAGAGGAGAATGGCCAGACTGGTTCGAGCTGATAGAAAGGCAACAGTGACTCAAATAACCACCCGTTACAACCAAGGTAGGCAGAAGAGCATCTCTGAACGCACAGTACGTCGAACTTTGAGGCAGATGGGCTACAGCAGCAGAAGACCACGCCGGGTGCCACTCCTTTCAGCTAAGAACAGGAAACTGAGGCTACAATTTGCACAAGCTCATCGAAATTGGACAATAGAAGATTGGAAAAAACGTTGCCTGGTCTGATGAGTCTCGATTTCTGCTGCGACATTCGGATGGTAGGGTCAGAATTTGGCGTCAACAACATGAAAGCATGGATCCATCCTGCCTTGTATCAACGGTTCAGGCTGGTGGTGGTGGTGTAATGGTGTGGGGAATATTTTCTTGGCACTCTTTGGGCCCCTCGGTACCAATTGAGCATCGTTGCAACGCCACAGCCTACCTGAGTATTGTTGCTGACCATGTCCATCCCTTTATGACCACAATGTACCCAACTTCTGATGGCTACTTTCAGCAGGATAATGCGCCATGTCATAAAGCTGGAATCATCTCAGACTGGTTTCTTGAACATGACAATGAGTTCACTGTACTCAAATGGCCTCCACAGTCACCAGATCTCAATCCAATAGAGCATCTTTGGGATGTGGTGGAACGGGAGATTCGCATCATGGATGTGCAGCCGACAAATCTGCGGCAACTGTGTGATGCCATCATGTCAATATGGACCAAACTCTCTGAGGAATGCTTCCAGCACCTTGTTGAATCTATGCCACGAAGAATTGAGGCAGTTCTGAAGGCAAAACGGGGTCCAACCCGTTACTAGCATGGTGTACCTAATAAAGTATGTTTGTATTTTGTTAGAAAGACACTCTGGCTTAAAATACTGCATTTGCAGAGGTGTCACATGCAAGTCATGCACCGAGATGACACGGGCAAGCTAGTGTGACAGCATCTTGTCTCCGCTACCTATGATTCCAATCAGAATGTGACAAACAGATGTTACGGACGTCGTTACACCTAACAAAGCAGTTGTGAGCAGGCATTTTGTAGAATTTTGTCACATTGCTCTGTACACTAGTTTCGGCAGATGGAAAAGAGATTTTTCTTCCCTCACTTAGGAATCCCTTCTTAAAGCCAGCCATACAGCTAAATAATCCAAACTCTTGTGTATTGTAAATAGATGTATTGCTTTTCATCATTCAGCTTAAGACTGCTGGTTCTTGACTAGGATGATGATGATGATGACGGCATCTATTTTTCATACTGTAACATTGAACCAGAATTATACACATTGATTGGTTTAAAACGACTAAGAGGGAAAATTAACACGCATGTTTCCGGTAGTTCACAAAGTGTGCTTTAAATGCAGTGGACCTACTGTACGTTGTTGCACAATGAATAGAGCTATATGCCATTCTTAATGAGCAGCATGAACAATTTTATTAAGTCTTGTGGGGCCAGACAAGACAGACGAATTGTTTCATATTAATACAAAAACCTGATTATTTAGTCTAAAGGATACTTTGCTCACTAACTTAAACCAAGTGACTGATCAGCCTTTGATTTAGCGCATAATCATGAATTCCATTTAATTAGTAATGCCCAAAAGCTAAATTACATGTCAGTCTTTCTCAAAAGTAAATATTGCCTGTGACACTCCTGTGTGCATTATTATTATTATTATTCTCATTATTATTGTTATTGTAAAAAGTTGTAAAAATTGGGCACATAGCTTAAGGCCAGTCTCAATATTACTTTGACTGGGTTGCATGTAAGCGCCAAGTACGGTCTAGCGCCACCAACGGGTCAAAGTTCGAAGTACATTTATGCATGTAACTTTTGAACCGTGCGTCCGATTTTTGAAAACAAGGTATCGTTGGAATCCTTGGATCATGACGATCGCAACGCACCCTATGACGTCATAATGCATCGGATAGATTTTTCGCAATTCACGATTTTGTTGAAAAACGAAACTAATTTTCAGCGGTCACAACTTTTGTCCGATTCTCACGGGAATTGGCACAGACTGTCTTCTGACCAATGCGCACAAAAGTTACTATCAGGCGTCTGCAGCTTCGAAACCGTTTGGCCGCTACAGCCAATCAAAAGTGGCGGCGAAGGCGGCGCTCATATCTCTGCAACGATTTGGTGCACTGCAACCAAATTTGGTAGCATTGACACTATCGGCACTATTGCAAATGAACTGCTTGAACCCTTCATTGCTGCTTGCAGCTATATTTATTATTATTATTATTATTCCTAATTCTTCCGCCATGGGCGTCTATGGCAGCCCATAGAACCGTACGGTAAAAAGTTGTAAAAATTGGGCACATAGCTTAAGGCCAGTCTCAATATTACTTTGACTGGGTTGCATGTAAGCGCCAAGTACGGTCTAGCGCCACCAACGGGTCAAAGTTCAAAGTACATTTGTGCATGTAACTTTTGAACCGTGCGTCCGATTTTTGAAAACAAGGTATCGTTGGAATCCTTGGATCATGACGATTGCAACGCACCCTATGACGTCATAATGCATCAGATAGATTTTTCGCAATTCACGATTTTGTTGAAAAACGAAACTAATTTTCAGCGGCCACAACTTTTGTCCGATTCTCACGGAAATTGGCACAGACTGTCTTCTGACCAATGCGCACAAAAGTTACTATCAGGCATCCGCAGCTTCGAAACCGTTTGGCCGCTACAGCCAATCAAAAGTGGCGGCGAAGGCGGCGTTTTACATTTGAGCTCATATCTCTGCAACGATTTGGTGCACTGTAACCAGATTTGGTAGCATTGACACTATCGGCACTATTGCAAATGAACTGCTTGAACCCTTCATTGCTGCTTGCAGCTATATTCTTATTATTATTATTCCTAATTCTTCCGCCATGGGCGTCTATGGCAGCCCATAGAACCGTACGGTAAAAAGTTGTAAAAATTGGGCACATAGCTTAAGGCCAGTCTCAATATTACTTTGACTGGGTTGCATGTAAGCGCTAAGTACGGTCTAGCGCCACCAACGGGTCAAAGTTCGAAGTACATTTGTGCATGTAACTTTTGAACCGTGTGTCCGATTTTTGAAAACAAGGTATCGTTGGAATCCTTGGATCATGACGATTGCAACGCACCCTATGACGTCATAATGCGTCATGATAGATTTTTCGCAATTCACGATTTTGTTGAAAAACGAAACTAATTTTCAGCGGTCACAAATTGTGTCCGATTCTCACGGAAATTGTCACAGGCTGTCTTCTGACCAATGCGCACAAAAGTTACTATCAGGCGTCTGCAGCTTCGAAAACCGTTTGGCCGCTACAGCCAATCAAACGTGGCGGCGAAGGCGGCGTTTTACATTTGAGCTCATATCTCTGCAACGATTTGGTGCACTGTAACCAAATTTGGTACCTCGCTTCCAGACACTGTCCCATATGCACAAACAAAATCTGGTGTCTTGTGGTCACTAGAGGGCGCTATAAGTAGCAAAACATTGTTTTTGCTCATATCTCTTGATGCGTTTTTACTTGAAATGAAATTGTGATATCTGCACATACCGTGGGTTGCCCCAGTGACAGTTCACACCAACGTTTCGTGTTAGCCAATTGGAGTCGGCGGCGAAGCCCCAAAACAGGAAGTTTGCTTATATCTCGGTGACGCTTTGACGTCTGAACACCAAACTTAGTCACATGCTTTGAGACTCCCTTAGAAGTGCGCAATTAAAAGTTGGTGTCATTCAGCCACTAGGGGGCGATGTAATTAGCAACATTGCGTTTTTGCTTATAACTTTTGACCCATATGCCTGATATTCAAAAACATGGTACTGTTGGACTCCTTGGATGATGCCGAGATCAACGATACCAATGATGTTCATTACGCCCCAATGGATTCTCCTCCATAGTGGATTTTGTTGAAAGCGAAACGAAATTTTCAGCGCTCGCAAATTTTGTCTGATTCTCACCAAAATCAGCACAGACGGTGTTCTGACCAATGCGCACAAAAGTTACTATCAGGTGTCTTCAGTTTCAAAACCGTTTGCCCACTACAGCCAATCAAAATCACTGGTGAAGGCAGCAAACGTGATACAAGCTCATATCTCGGGAACGGTGTGACGTATCAAAACTAAATTTGTAAGTTTGTTTGGAGACCCTGTCCCGAGGGGACATTTCGAATTTGGTGTCATTCGGCCACTAGGGGGCGCTGTGATTAGCAAAAGTCTCTCATTCGGCCACTAGGGGGACTATTTACTTAGAAAACATTGCGTTTTCCCCTACAAAAACATGGTACTGTTGGACTCCTTGGATCATGCTGACGTTATCAGCACTATTGCAGATAAACTGCTTGAACCCTTCATTGCTGCTTGCAGCTATATTTCTCATTATTATTGTTATTATTATTATTACTATTATTTCTAGTTGTTCCTAGAGCGTATACCTATGATTAAAGTTCGCCTGTGTCAGACTCAGTGGATTTTCCACACTTGGCCCCATGATTAACAATGTATTTCATGGTGCAAGGGAAATTTTGGGAACTTTCTGAAGCTGGCTGTCTGGTCAAACTTAGACACCAAGCAAGTCAAGAAGGTCCTTGGTCAAGATGGCAACTAAGAACCCTATGATTTTCTCCTCCTTCAGACTTTTTTGTTAGAGCAGCTGGACAGAAGAACAGTAAAAGCATCTTAGTAGTTTATAAAGCTAGTGCATGTCTCTTCAGCACAAGCTTTACATACAAAATACACCCAAACACACTTCAGGTCTGAATCTAATTCTTACTCTGAGTAGAGTTTTTGGATTGGTCTCATTGTCCTCCATCAGCACCTTTACCTTGACTAACACATTTGGCAAACCAGTAAAGTAGGTATTCCAGTCAGTTAATACTGACTGCGTCAGGTATATTGTGTTGGTTTAGATAACATTAAAATGCCATTAAAAATACAAGTATATTCAACAGTGTATGTCTGCATGACCCCACCTCTATCCTGTCTGTTTCACCAAATTCATCTGTGCACCACTCTAACATACGAGTATATTTGGAAGAATCTGTTTTATAACCTGCACTCCTCTACCCCAATCCAAGCGCAGGTGTTGTACATTCTAGTCATTCAACAGTGTTTGTTTTCTCCATGTACCTCCAGGTTCTTGGTCACACCTGCTGTGTCCTTCCAAAAGAAACCAATCAGCTACAGCCTCCTCATCAATCCCAGCAGTCTGTTCTCCATCTCAGCGGATACTGGTGAAATCAGCTTGACCCGCCCCATCGACTACGAGAGTGACCAACATCGCTATTTGCTCTTGGTGCGAGCCAGTGAGGGCCTGGAGAGCATGAGCAGCGCAGTAGAGGTATGCGCATGTGTAATTGTGTGTGAGATGTGAATTCCAAGTCACATTTCCACTTCAAAACTCAAAGACTGCTGTAATTCAAGCAACTCTTACTTGCTGCTTGGCTGGAATTATTGCACCAAGTGCATCAATGGTTGTAAGACATATGATATATTTTGTAGACAATGGGATTCTATGAACATCACTGAGCTGCTCAAAATGGCTAGATTTAATTTTTTGATTACAAGAGGCTGTAAAGATGATAACAGTTTTGACAAAAGACAATGGTACATTTGAAATGGTATTTCTTCAGTCAAACAGAAAAAGACTTATCTGACTGGAATGCCTGCTCTGGGATTCTCAATGACTTGCCTATGTTCTGAGGAAGTGAGACAGAACAGCGGCTGACAGCTGCAGGCACTGATGCATCTGGTCTGGTTTCCATCATTACTGTGGCCTTAGGCTAAAACATGTCCTGCTGAACCGATCTGTCCTCAGCTGCTCCACTCTGGTCCTCTATGGCGTACAGAGCACCAATAAGAGAGGGGGAGAGAGAGAGTCATGAGTTGGAATTGGGAGGAGTGGGTGAATGACTGAATTAGTGATGTTACATTTGCAAAATCTTTTCTGCGCTTTCTTGGTACAGAAGTCAATGAATCGTACTTGTGAGTGCTATGTCCAAGGCCAGCTTCTCTCAGAAGGAACAGAGCCATAAGCTCTTACTCCCTTTAAAGAGCTGCCCATTATTATATTGAGTTTAGAAGAAATGGCAGGACTGATAGAGAGAATAAAAAAAGGAAATGGCAAGTATTTGTATGTGCCCTTGTCTTCCCAATTTCCCTTGCTAGCTACCCTCCTTAATCATGGTTTATAGTTGCATATCTTTTCTATACCATAACCTGTGGCATAACCTGACTTACACCTCTCAGAAATGGAACTACACGTTGCAGCGATGCAGACTGCAACAACTGTGATTGGTCTAAAATGCATTTCTTTCCTTGCTCGGATGTGTGGATTTCAGGTGATAAATTAAACCCGACATGGAGAAATTCTCTGCAGATGCACGTCTCTTGGAATTTCAGCATCGCACGTTTTTTTCAAATCACTCTCACCGGGTCTTTATATAATATTTATATATTACTTTATATATTGAAATACATCCACAGCAGCAGACATGCTCGTGCTAGCAGCAGTTGTTGCTTGCGCCATCACAACATCCTGTTCCAACTGTGTTGTTTCAGCTGTGTTGTCTTGGTGATAAGAGTCTTGACATTTTTCAGTGGCTGAATATTCAGTGCATCCCTAATAATAATAATAATAATAATAATAATAATTAGGGATGCTCGATATTGGCTTTTCTGCCGATATCTGATATTCCGATATTGTCTAACTCTTAATTTCCGATACCGATATCACCCGATACCGATATATGCAGTCATTTTACACCAAAATTGTTAGGTAACAACATAACATATCACCTTTTATGGAATTAACACATTATGCCTAATTTTATTGCGACATCCCATTGGATGCAAACATAAATGCAACATGGCTTTTCAAATGGAATCACTGTCTGTGCAAAATAACAGTTACAGAAAAAAGTGCCAAAAAGTGCCATTTATTTATTTTTTGTGTGTTTTTAGAAAGAATATTTTGCCTCAAACACTACAGACAATATCAAAACAAGGAAGACAAATGTAGCGTATAACTCCACATGATTCTTCTTGAGGTGGGTGAACAAATTTGATGTATTAAAGCACAGTTACTCATTGCACAGCTCGCGAGCCACATGCGGCTCGTCAAGCTATAATTGGCGGCTCGCATATAGCTTACAGTTTCACACTACCATTTGCCGTTAATTGCAATCCACTATTTACAGGCAATGCTACTTAAACTGCCATCTCGTGGCGATAGGTTGTAATATATTTCACGCAGTTTAATCACGGAAAGCGCAAATGAAGGTGGCCATGTGGCATTGTTTACAAAACTCGACCGCAACGCACATTTGCAGGCAGGCGACGTAAGCTCTGCTAGCTAGCGTAAAACACAAAATGGACCGGTTTTTAATAAAAAAAAAATCAGAAGACAGAAACTGTAAAATGATCGAGGGTAGGCTTACTCCGTTGATATTTACTTTAATAACAGCGCAAACATCTAAACAAACCGGCATAAGAAGAGCGTCCTCGTAACCCCAGGCAACAACACATTAACTGCTCCGCGCTACAATGTTCCAGTTGCTGTGGCAACATTAGTTCCGTTATAACTATAATATGACATCTCCCCCTTTTAAGTTATCCTCAATAACATAAATGCAATAAACACATAGAGTAACAGCCAGAAAATATTTCATATTCAAACATGTATCCTTAGCATGTTGTAAATTCTATTTCTATAATAAATACATTTACCCTGAAAACATTTCCCCTCTATCTAAGGTAATCCACACAAGATGCCATAAATTGTAATAATAATAATAATAGATATCAAACTCGAAATGCTATTTCCTTAGCTCATCTGTAAATTACTAAATCAAATATTATTACATTAAACTTAACCAAGGCACTTTCGCAATCACAAGATGATTTTCAGTTTACATATTTAATTCTTTCTGTTTTCCCAATCCCCTCAAAGGCCATATGGTTGACACATCAGTGTCTGTCTACAGGACTAGCCTGTTGACTGGTCTGCACAGTTGTCCAGCTCTGGTTCGATACTGTCCTGATGTCTGTGCAGGGGTGTGTGTGTGTCTTGTGAGTTCCTTCGGACTAGAAGAAACAGTCTCTGGAGTGATAACAGTTCCTTGCTGGGAAATCACTCCTGTACTCTCAGCTGAGGAAAGTAGTGTGTCTTGGGCAGGTTGTGAAGAAAGATCTGCCCGGAGATGGCGGCGGTTCCGCCTCAACACTGCTCCTTGTGATGTGTTGATGGTGTATGACCTTGGAGTCACACACTCTTTTGAAACGACTGCTGGTGTCACCCAGGCCCTTTCCTGATCCAGCTTGGTGAGGACTGTGTCTCCAGCTCGTAGTGGTGGAAGAGGTCTGGCTCCATGTCTGCGATTGTAGTAGAAAGCTTGTTTTGCCTTCTCACCAGCATCTTTCTGTTTAACAGTCTTTCTGTTGGGCCATTTAGGTTGAAGTTTCTTCTCTAATGTGGGGAGTGTTGTTCTGATCTTTCTCCCCATTAACAGTTCTGCTGGACTGACTCCCGTAGTGGCACAGGGAGTTGATCTGTAGCACATGAGGGCTATTACTGGGTCTTCTTGTCGGAGGATTCTCTTTGCAGTCTGTACTGCTCTCTCCGCATGACCGTTTCCTTGAGGATGGTGAGGACTAGACGTGATGTGTTTGAAGTCTAGCTGTCTTGCCAGCTCCTGGAATTCTGCGCTGGAGAATTGAGGACCATTGTCACTCATCACCTTATCCGGGATCCCAAACCTTGCAAAGGTTGCTTTAAGTCTCTGAATGACTTGAGCGCTTGTTGTGGACGGTAGGTGCAGCACCTCGAGGAACCGTGAGTAATAATCTGATATTACCAGGTAGTGGTTTTTGTTGTGCTCACAGAGGTCAAGAGCAATTCTCTTCCATGGACGATCAGGCAGTGGTGTAGAGATGAGTGGCTCTTTCTGTTGGGCCCGCTTTTGCTCATGGCATGAGTGGCATGACATCACTGTGTTCTTGAGTTCTGCAGAGAGTCCTGGCCACCAGACCGAAGATTTTGCTCTGTCTCTACACTTTGTTAGCCCCTGATGTCCATCATGTATTTTCTGAATGATGTCGGCTCTCTCTGACTGTGGAATGACGATCCTGCTTCCACGTATGAGCAAACCATCAGCCTCTGATAGCTCATTTTTCACCTTCATGTACACTTTGACGTTTGGTGGTGCATTTCCACTGTATTCTGGCCATCCGCTTCTTACGAATTTGATGACAGACTGCAGCTCGCTGTCAGCTGCAGTGGCCATTTTGATGCTTTCCATCCTGCTTGGAGATGCTGGGATGCCTTGTACCACCGAAGCTACATAACACTCCACCTCGCTGTGTGTGTCAGTTTCTTCTTTTGTGTAAGTCTGTGGGCTTCGGGACAAGGCATCAGCGACGAGGAGAGTTTTTCCTGGTACATATACAGCAACTGGTTTGTACCTCATCAGCCGCATCAGAAGACGCTGACATCTCAAGGGAACATTATCGATGCTCTGGCTGTTGATGAGTGGCACCAATGGCTTATGATCAGTCTCAAGCCTGAATTCTTCTAGGCCACACAGATACTTGTCGAACTTTTCACAAGCCCACACGCCAGCCAGACACTCCTTCTCTATCTGGGCATAGCGTGTTTCAGCTTCTGAGAGACGTCTGGAGCAGTAGGCTACTGGCTTCCACTCTTCTCCGTGGAGCTGAAGCAGCACAGCTCCCAGTCCATAACTACTGGCGTCTGCAGATACAGCTGTAGGCCTTGTGACATCATAAAAGGAAAGAACAGGTGCTTTTGTCAGCATTCTTTTAATGTCCTCAAAAGCTGCCTGCTGTGAGTGTCCCCAGGTCCAGATGTTCTTGCTCTTTAGCAGCTCATACAACGGCTGTCCCACCGCTGTAAGGGCTGGGACGAACCTCCCCAGGTAATTCACCATGCCGAGGACTCTTTTTAGCTCCTGCACATTTTCAGGCGGTGGCAACTGGTGAATAGCCTCCACTTTGTCAGGGTCCGGTCTGACTCCTGACTGGTCGATGAGATGACCCAGGAAGCGTAGCTGGCTCTGTCTGAGGGAGCATTTCTCCTTGTTGAGTTTCAACCCTGCCGACTCAACACGCTGCAGCACCTTCTCCAGTCGGGTATCATGTAGCTCCATTGAGGTCCCATAGATGAGGATGTCATCCATGAAGACTGCCACGCCTTCCAGTCCTTCTAAAGTCTCCAGCATCTTGCGCTGGAAGATCTCCGGTGCACTTGTTATGCCAAAAGGTAGTCTTTTGAAACAGTATCTGCCAAAAGGTGTTATAAATGTTGTCAGCTTGCAGCTGTCTGGATGCAGAGGGATCTGCCAGAATCCACTGGCAGCATCAAGGGAAGAAAACACAGTTGCGCCGCTCAGCTTGGCTGTTATCTCGTCTGGAGTTGGTAGGATGTAGCGTTCTCTTTTGACTGACCTGTTTAGCTTTGTCAGGTCAACGCAGATTCGGGCTGTGCCTGTGTTCTTCTTCAGGACTGGTACCATGGGAGCGCACCATTCAGTAGGTTGTATCACTCGCTCGATGACACCATCCTTCTCCATCCTCTGTATTTCTTCTTTCACTTTCTCTAACATGGGAAAGGGCACACGACGTGCAGTGTGCACAGCATATGGTACAGCATCTTCTCTTAGCTGGATTTTGACTGGTTCAGTTTTTAGAGTAGCATGCTCACTGTGGGTTAGATGGCTGCTGATGCATTTTAACTCATCTACTCGCCTCACCAGGTTCATCCTCACTGACAGGGCCCGGCTGAGGAGATTGTTGACTCTACGTCCACGTACTACGTAGGCTGTGAATAGATAGTCTTTACCTTTGTGGCTGGCTGTTGCGTTGAAGCGGCCCAGACACAACAGCTCACCTCCAGGGCTGTCCAGAGGAATGTCAGGTGGGTCCAGTGCTCTCTCAGGGGTGAGTGTGTGAAATGTGTCCTCACTTATGACAGTGACATCAGCTCCCGTGTCAATCTTGAATTCTACTGGACAGGAATCCACTTGAAGTTGCACAGTCCACTGTTCACTTTTTTCATTAGCATCACACACTGAACCCAGGAAATAAGAGGTCTGCCCAGCTCTCTCAGTCTCTGTGACCTCATTCACTGACCTGCTGCGACATACTCTGGCCCAGTGTCCCATTCTGTGACAGTTGTGGCAGGTAGCTCTTTCTGCAGGACACTTCTCATCTCTATTATGCTGTGTTTTCCCACATTTGCCACATTTCTTCTCATTTCCCCCCCATTTTCTGTCCTTTGACTTGCCTTGTTGACGCTGTTGTGGTTTCCAATTCGTGCTTCTGCGTTTAAACTGCACCTCCTGTACTGATCCCGCAGCGTCTCCTTGTAGACTCACTTGTGTCGCGACCTCCTCCGACTGTCTGACGGTCTGTATTGTGTGCGTCAGCGTCAGGTCCGACATCAGCTGCAGCCTGCGGGAGAGCTCTTTATCCATCATCCCGACAACGATGCGGTCGCGGATATTTTCCTCTCGAGTTACTCCAAACTTGCAGTGCTCTGACAGATCATACAGGGCTCTGATGAAACATTCTGCCTTCTCACCCGGCCGTTGGACCCGTTGGTAAAAACATGCCCGTTCGTGGATAACGTTCCTCCTCGGAAAAAAGTAGTCGTTAAACTTCCCCATGACGATGACAAAGTCATTACGGTCCTCCTCTTGAGCAAACGTGAATGACTTAAAAATGTTTTCTGCCTCGTTGCCCATGGCATAAATCAGGCATCTCACTTGTACTTGTCCCTCGTCCTTGTGAAGCTTTGTTGCGACTCTGTATCGCTCGAACCGTTGCTTCTACTCGGGCCACTCCGTCGGCTTGTCAAACGTAAAGTTTTCCGGAGGGTTAAACTTCGCCATTTCTTTCTTCTTGCCGTCTGTCTTCTTACTTTATCTCTTAATCGTCCGTTGAATTACTTCTGACACCATGTAAAATGATCGAGGGTAGGCTTACTCCGTTGATATTTACTTTAATAACAGCGCAAACATCTAAACAAACCGGCATAAGAAGAGCGTCCTCGTAACCCCAGGCAACAACACATTAACTGCTCCGCGCTACAATGTTCCAGTTGCTGTGGCAACATTAGTTCCGTTATAACTATAATATGACAGAAACGAGCTCATTAAAGTAAATCTGGTCTTAAATGAAAATGTATTGGCCGTGTTATTTATTTTTTGTGGGATGTCCAATTTAGTCTCGGTTAGTGACATAGAGACTAGCGTGTAGTTGTTATACGTCATCAAGCACGCGCCTGTTAACGTCCCATGCTGCGTTCATGCACACTCAGAAATGCTGATGCCTACAGAATAAATATCGGTTATGAAAACCCGATACCGATATTTCCCGATATTACATTTTTAACTCAATATCGGCCGATAATATCGGCCCTCCGATAATATTGGACATCCCTAATAATAATTATAATAATACATTTTATTTATCGGTGCCTTTCATGACACTCAAGGTCACCGTATGAAATTGTTTAAAATAGAACACAATTCAAATACACGACATAGTTCAAATAAAACACAATTAAAGTGCACACAAGCATAATATACAAATGAGTGACAGATATAAAGGGAGATAAAAGTGAAATTATGGAATGGAGTAGGCCTGTCTGAATAAATAAGTTTTGAGCTGAGACTTGAAGGTGATGACTGAGTCTGGATTTTTTAAGTGTTCTGGGGGGGCGTTCCAGAGGCAGGGGGCTGAATGGGAGAAGGCTCTGAACCCCATTATGGTCAAGCAAGCTGGTGGGATGGTGAGTAGTTGCGATGAGGATGACCTAAGAGTGTGGGCAGGAATGTTTGTTTGGAGCAGGTTAGTAAGGTACTGTTGGGCAAGGTTGTTTAAGGCCTGAGAAGTAGGATTTTGTAGTTGATACGGAATTTGACACCTCGTAATGGTGTATTTATAGAACACAGGTAGAAATGCTTTTACCACACCAACAGTTTAGTTCTACTTGTAGACCCGTTGTGGGAGTATAAACCTAGCTTTAGCCCTATCCATGTGCCCAACAGCTTGCGCTTAGTCTCTACATTTTATCATCAGTGATGAAAGGTCAAGACTCTAGCAACACTTGTAGTGTATGGAAAAACTTTATGAGACCGACGCTTTTCCCACAGATTTCGGCACATCATTAGGGTCATCGGGGTGACGATCAAGTGTAATAAAGTTGTTCAATAGGCTGCAAGTGATGACGTCTTGACCTTTCTACATTTGGTTTTCTTCGTCCATGTGCCTTAGTAGCAGGGGAAGTGGCACCAGAAATCATCAGTGATGAACTGATACTGTCGAGTTCTGTGTGTTTTTTGTGACCACAACTCTGCCCAAACTTGAAAAACTGCTTGATCAATCTTCAAGAGATGCAAAGGACAACTCAATTCTTCTTATTTTCCATTTATTTTCTGTTTTCAGCTGAATAAATTATGGATTTGAAGATATTAAAACAGAGTAGAATAGGTTGATAACCTTCAAGAAACAGAAAGAAAAAACATTAATTTAGTTTATAATAAATAACAGTAAATGTTTTCTTTCAAAGGTATCCTTAAACAAACTTTACACTACTCTTAAACAAAAGTAATTTAAGTTAGCTTAGAAAGAGAATCACCGGAGCAGCTCAGATGTGAAAACTTATCTTTATTTACGGTGCCAAAAAACAAGGACTAACGTTTCGACGTCTACCACGTCTTCATCAGAGTCTTAAGATGGACGACATAGGGACATGTCTTATTAGAAGCACCTGGTCAGGTGCGCAGGGGGTGGTCCCTCTATCTACCTATGAAGTCCGCAGTTACAGGCAGCACTCAGAAACGGTCAATAAATAAACATAGCACATACTACTGGATACAAAGTACAAATTACACAAAACATGGACTGCAGACATATACATAGTAACGTTCATACATCTTCTCAAGAATGGTCAATGTGTCATATTCCAGAAAACAAAATAGATTGCTTATTTAGGAATAAATATCAAAAGTCTATAGAAAACATGACAGATTTAATTCCTCGTTGAGGCCATGAGGTTCAAGTGTGTCAAGGGTAAATATCCAAAACGCCTCTCTACTTAGAAGTTTGTTTATTATATCGCCCCCTCTGGGGGGTATAGTGATTTTTTCAATCCCCCAAAATTTCAAGGAGGCTGGTGAACCATGGTTGGCTTCTAAGTAATGTCTTGCCATAGCATAAGTGGTGTTTTTTGTACGTATGGCTGTTTTGTGTTCTGATATTCGAGTTTTTAATTGACGTTTTGTCTGCCCGATGTAGACTAACCCACAGGGACATTTCAATAAGTAAATGACGTGTGTACTATTACAATTAATAAAAGAATTAATTGAATAGGTTTTACCCGTTCGGGGGTGAGAAAAGACGTTACTATGTATATGTCTGCAGTCCATGTTTTGTGTAATTTGTACTTTGTATCCAGTAGTATGTGCTATGTTTATTTATTGACCGTTTCTGAGTGCTGCCTGTAACTGCGGACTTCATAGGTAGATAGAGGGACCACCCCCTGCGCACCTGACCAGGTGCTTCTAATAAGACATGTCCCTATGTCGTCCATCTTAAGACTCTGATGAAGACGTGGTAGACGTCGAAATGTTAGTCCTTGTTTTTTGGCACCGTAAATAAAGATAAGTTTTCACATCTGAGCTGCTCCGGTGATTCTCTTTCTAAGTTTCAAGTTCAGTCCTGTCCCGTGGATGCACCAGAGAGTGAATTAGCCTACAGGAGCGCGGAGGATACTCTGTTTTTTACGTAATTTAAGTAACTTAGGGTCTCAAACAGTTACATAAGGTCATCCCACTTAATTAAATTCACCAATATTCATAGCATAGCAAAGAAAACTGTAATGTACTTAATAATAATAATTCACTCCAAAAGCATGACTTCATTACACCAATCAACCAAAGTTATTCACTCCATACCAGTTGCGTCTTCTGGATTGATCAGGAGTTGTGGTCTCTTCTTCAGATAAGTGAGGAGTTTAACAGCAATCAAAATGCGGTCTTGACTTTCAATAGCTAGTGAGGAGGTTAGCAGCATCCAAACATTTCATGCCATTTCCAGTGGGTGCGCAGGCAAAAATGGTCCCTATACCAGTTCCTGTTGAGAGCACCTGTTGAGTTCCCGTGTGTGGTTGCCCTCTACAGGTTTTGAGTCCAGATTCCCCTCTGCTCTTGAGATGACTTGTGAGATCTGACATGACAGATACCCATTCTGATTCTGGTCCGGATTCATTTTGTATTCACCATTTCAGTTTTTATGTCAGTTTAAAAGACTTCTTCTTATTTTTGTTTCAAGTATAACTTTGATATGATGGTTTTACACAAAAATGGTTTGTACCGCTCTGAGTTTGGCTCATTAATATATGTCTGAAATGCTTTCCATGACTATAATCAGTAAAAGGTCTGTCCTGGCCGGTATGGCGTGTTTAGTGGTCAGCACCAACACTGGGAAAACTGTGTTGTGCAGGCTAATCTTGATGAGAGGCTAAACCTTTTTACAGATGCCCTGTGCTTCATCTGAGCTTTATTTCCTCTATACCTGCTTTTTGCTGCTTCCTAAACAGAATTATAGCACCACTCATTACATGGAAAATTTGATAGTGCAGTGCTTGCTGGCTACAGCTTAGATATGATGCGCAGCCTGGCCCATGCACCTCAAAATAATCTTCTACTTTTGGATGATTTTTGATAATGAGGATGTTCAGTCCATCCAAAATATTGGTTCCAGTGCATCATACTAATACAGACTTAATGCAAGTTAGAATATGCACTCAAAAGATGAGTGAAAATGATGTTTCTTAAACTTTAGGCATTTAAATATGAAATCAACATGTGACATTCTTATTTGTGATTTAATCTCTTTTTTTTATTTCTTGTTTATGATATCTGGACCTCATGTTTTCAAAATGAAATATAGAAAGTGAGCCAAGGATTCTGGCCTATGTCTGTTTATATTCTGGAGAAGGACGTTTGCCAAATTGGCACTGGGTTGTTGAAGAAATGACTGTGGGACAGTGAGGTCACTAATTCATTCCCCTCTATCTTCATGGCTGAGGTGCCTTGCATGGTTGGCCACAGCTCCACTATGTTCACTTAGATGGGTTAAATGCAGAGAACAAATTCGTTGTATGTATGTACATACGTATACAGCATATATACAGTACATATACTGAAAACATTTTACTATACTTACATATACTATAGTGCACCACAAACTGGTCAATACAGATGTTCTAACAACAATGTAGCATGTGAATGGAGCCAAGAAAAAACATACGTAGTGTTGCCATTCCTTCCACAGCAGCAGTCATCATCTTCCATCTTCAGCTTGCATGCACATGTTAGTAACAGGTAACTTAATCTGGCTTGACTTTGACTTCACTCGATTTTTGACTTTGACCCTTGTACTGGCACAATTACTAGCTGACAATTACATCAACAAAACGTTTCTTCCAACAGCACATATGCTTAGGTTTTACACCTTTGGGTTTTCCAGAAAAAAAAACATGAAGACAACCAATGTTCACAATACATGATGTTTACTGTAGTATACAGGTGCTGGTCAACGAATTAGAATAATTTGAAATAGTGCAATCATTAAATTCTTTGAATGCATTTTTTGTGCAGAAAGCAAATCAGGTGTTCACCGCACCTGTCCTACTCGTTAGACTAATCACAGAACTTGTTACCTGTAAAAAATGTGCTCAGCTGAGCTTTCCAAAAGGCCCATTTAGGCCATTTAACTGTGACACTGTTGTTTTATTGAATTAGAATAATGGAGAAACCGTTTCATTGAATTAGAATAATTTTTATTATAATTAGAATCATCACTTTCTCAGTATTTTGTGGCTGCCCCCTTGGCTTGTATGACTGCCTGAAGTCTCCGCGGCATCGATTTGACCAGCTTGTCGCAAGTTTCCGCACTCACAGCTTCCCAGGCAGTGGCGATGTTCTGCTTCAGTTGGTCCAGCGTAGTAGGCTTTCTGTCGCGAATTTTCCGCTTGACGATGGCCCAAAGGTTTTCAATGACATTGAGGTCAGGCGAGTTGGCCGGCCATGCCAAAACTTCAAGCTGTTTTTTAGTGAACCAATCTTTGGTCGACTTTGCCGCATACAACCACGAGTGCATGAAAAGATCCATCAAGTTTCCCCAGAGCGTTATGGTCTGGGGATGCATGTCCGCTCGAGGTGTAGGGAGACTCTGCTTCCTCAAGAAGACTGTCAATGCTGCCGTATATCAAGATGTTCTGGAAACGTTCCTGATTCCGACTGTTGAGGAACAGTTCGGCGAAGAAGACTTCATATTTCAACAGGATCTTGCACCGGCTCATGCGGCAAAGTCGACCAAAGATTGGTTCACTAAAAAACAGCTTGAAGTTTTGGCATGGCCGGCCAACTCGCCTGACCTCAATGTCATTGAAAACCTTTGGGCCATCGTCAAGCGGAAAATTCGCGACAGAAAGCCTACTACGCTGGACCAACTGAAGCAGAACATCGCCACTGCCTGGGAAGCTGTGAGTGCGGAAACTTGCGACAAGCTGGTCAAATCGATGCCGCGGAGACTTCAGGCAGCCATACAAGCCAAGGGGGCAGCCACAAAATACTGAGAAAGTGATGATTCTAATTATAATAAAAATTATTCTAATTCAATGAAACGGTTTCTCCATTATTCTAATTCAATAAAACAACAGTGTCACAGTTAAATGGCCTAAATGGGCCTTTTGGAAAGCTCAGCTGAGCACATTTTTTACAGGTAACAAGTTCTGTGATTAGTCTAACGAGTAGGACAGGTGCGGTGAACACCTGATTTGCTTTCTGCACAAAAAATGCATTCAAAGAATTTAATGATTGCACTATTTCAAATTATTCTAATTCGTTGACCAGCACCTGTAAACTACTGGTGCTGGGAATTTAAAACGTATTCCCATGCTTCTGCGTTGCAGGGCATGACATCACACCCTGTGTCTGTGAGGTGTTTTAAGAAGGACTCATAGAGAGGAAAAAGCTGTCCAAGGGATGACTGCATTTCACTAAACAATATGAAAATTATGCTCTTTGCAATCAGTGCAAGGCTGTGATTTCAAGCAGGCGGTGTTTCCTATTGCCTGACTATAGCCCGATAATGAATCAGAAATTTTACACACCTCAGATAGGTACAGGGGTTCTGCTCAATGTTAAAAGTGAGTTTTTCCTTGCCACTGTCACCTTCATGCTTGCTCTGGGGGTTTCAGGCCGGGTTTCATACTGGATTTTGTAAAGCATCTAGAGACAGTTTGTATTGTTATTGACGCTATATAAATAAAATTGAACTGAATTGAATTAACCCATTAAAGTGGCGGTGCTGTTGTGAAAATTAAACTCGTCAAGGTGAAACTAATGCTCCTACAACATCCTGTATATAAGTATATTTTCATCACCTTGATCATATGCATCCACCTTGGATCTTTTTCACAACTTTCTCTGGCTTTCACCTGTCTGTTTCTCTCCCTTTGTTTTCTCTACAAGCATCACTATCTTTATTTTTCTTTTCATGTGTAGCTTTCCCCTAACTCTCATCTCTCTGTAGAGTTGCAATATTTACTGCCTGGAACGCACAGACTTGACTGGTGAAGTGTTGCCTTAACCTCATGCAGTAGATCTTTCCTCAACCACTAAACCAGTACTGAAAGCTGTGCCGGTTAAAAGACATTAAGGACTTAATCATTATCTTCTGTCCTAGGTTTAAAAGGTCGGGTCCATATAGGACACTTTCTGGGTCTGGACCCGGACCGCAGTCTGCCTCTTAGTAATCTGTGCTGTAGACCTTTATTATACTGGAGCTAATCTTTGGTACTTGGAAATTGAGAGAATTGACTTCCCAGATGAAGGTGAAACTTCAGAGGGGATTAACATTACGGGGATAGTTGAGGGATCAAGTATTCCCCCAGAAATCAAATGTGCATGAAAATGAGAAGCTCAGGAACTTGCTTGAGAGTCATGTTTTCGGGGGAATTCCCGTGGTAGCTCTCTGTACATCCATGGGCCACTGATAATTTATGCACCACTTTGACACAATGCATACAAATGTAGGGCCCATAAGAGAAATTGGGTTAGAACTATCTTACAGACCTATGTGTCAGTGCTTAACAGGTTCCCATCAGATTGGAAAAAGACTTATTTATTTCCACATATTACATGATTCAGTAAGAGACACTTATTCCCTGCAGTGTTGTTCACTTGACTATGTGGTTGGGCCAGTGCTGCTCAGGCCAGCTCTGGTCCTCTTCCTACGCCTACAGACATGGACAAACATGGAACAATTTAGTGTTACTTCATTTAAATTGATGCACTACTATCTCTATGTTGTGTTTTCCCTCTTATTAAAGTTTACTATAGTTTTATAGGGGGAAAATCACAATCACAACTTCAGGAATAATGTAACTGTTTCATTTGCTGCGGCTGTTCTTTTTTCAGTTTTGAATTTACTCTGCCTTTCAGAAATCTGTCACAAACAGAGGTGGTGTATTTGTGTGCACTGAGCTCACTGAGCATGACTTTAATTTGCAGGTAGTTTCCGAGATTCTCCCTGCAGGAGTGATAGCTCATTGGCACCATTAGTTACCTAACCAGCCTGAGACGTGCCTGCAGCTTTCCACGTTTGTGTGTACGCACACATTTCTGTGCGTGTGTTTGAGCTCATCTTGCTTTATTACGGCTGACTTCCCCTCTCTCTTCATTCAATCTTACTTTTCCTATGCCTTGTACACGCACATGCTAGACCTCCACATATCCTATCACACGCTTGCTATATCCTGTCTTACTGCCACACAGATTGGCTCACTATAGCACGCAAACACACACATGCTGTACACACACAGACAAAGATTGACGGTCACTGGCAAACACACTTCAGGGAGTTGACATGGTCAGGTTTTATTTTGTTGTCCATTGCTTCGAAGCTGATCTTTGCTGAAGGATTAACAGATATTACAGAATTTCATCTTACCTACCAGGATTTAATACCAGTGGCATTTACAAACCACTCATTCTGTGTATTTATCTGCCATGTTTTTGTGTGCACTGCCTTGTTTGTGGGGCTGAGGGTCAGAGGGACTCGCCTGCCAGCCCATGTCTATATTTATTGCTCCGGTATACTCCAAGCAAGCAGTTAGCATCTGGTAGAAGATGCATTGTTTGCTTTCATGCCCCTAATGAACTACATTATAGAGTCTCACCAGGACGTACACACACCTTCATGCACACACCATACAAGTTCATCTTTGAACACCACTCATTTGTTATCTCAGCTTCTGAAAAACTGCATAAGACTGCATTCTCCTCTGACCTACTGGTGTTTGCTCTGTAGCAGTCTCCCTCCCTGAACAGAGGTAAATAAACCAGAGGAAACAGGGTCAGGGCATGCCTTTTGCGGAGGCTGGGATGGAGCCTCCTTTTGGTTAAGGATAGGGTTAATTTGGGTTACTTGCAGATGAAAATGGCTCCGGATGCAAAGAAAACCAATTTTGGACAGTGCCTGAAGTAGTAATCCCAGATTTAAAAATTTCATAACACCATCCCAGCGTGACTTTTAATCTGCAGCGGTTTCACTTGTGATTGCCTGGGCGGTTTTTCCACAAGTAGATACAGTATCACCCTTACTAGAATGTACAAACTATATTATCATTTTAATTGTTTACTAGTTTGTTATTTTCTTCTTTTTTTTCTTTTTCTCATTTAATAAAATGCTTGAGATCTGTTTTGACATAAACGTACTTCATTTATGTCAAATAGGTTATTTTGAGATGTTAAAGCACTGGATTTGATCACTATATGTGGCAAAGTTTGTGTGTTCTAATGATTCATTCAGTAGACTTGACCTGATGTAATTTACTTCTTACTATTCTTGTCTTTTTATCTTCTTTTCATCTTTAAATTTCCTTTCTCTTCCTCACTTTTCTCTCAGGTACGGGTTGCTATTGTCGATGAAAATGACTGCGTTCCAGAGTTTCTTCAGTCAATTTACAGTAAGGATGGTGTACCAGAGACTGTTACTACAGCAACCTCCCTGTTGCAAGGTGAGACATCCCAGAAGACCTATTCTGTTTCCCCATCTAAATCCCACCAAACATTATTGAGAGCATTCTTTATTTGTTCTAATGAATTGTGCAGCACACAGGCTCGCTTAACACAGTTGAAACTATTTTTGCAAGACAATCCATTTCTCATTGTTTTGTTAGACATGCTGTATATGAAAGAGAAATTAGAAATGCTTTTAACGTTTTTACTTGGCTTTTGTGTTCTCAAAATTCAGAAACGAAAGCACTAAAGGACGTCTGGTGTTTTTTTTATCGTTTAACTTCACTAATTAAAAACTCCCACTCAGTGTAGAAAATGTTCCTGTCGGTTCTAATTAAGATGATGTCTTTACACACACCTGATAAACACAGTAGAGCTGTGTGTTAAAAATCCAACAAATATTGCACAGTGGTGTGTGTTTTTGACTGTGGGCTGAATGAATATCGGCAACTAAAATCTGTGTAAATCACATGAAGCATTTTTTGTATCTTAATCAATCAACACTTGGTTTACCTCAGACTGGTAAAGCAAAAACAGAATACGAAGGATATTGTTATTGAAGGTCTTTGCTATGACTCCCTAAATTCAGCCCAGTATATCCAATTTCCTTTTATAATTTTTTAAGATATCATGTGGAAAAGATCTGGTGAGCTTAGTAAAAATCAGAGCACGAGGGTGAAGGAACTGTCTGCAGAACTCAGACAGGATTGTGTCGGGGCATGTATGTGAGGAAGGCTGCAAAAAAACAAAGCACAAGCCCAGTGGTGTTGGGCCACACGCTGGCACCAATTATGTTGGAGTTACTAAGCCTCAGGTGAGTCTCAATGAGTCTCATAAAATGAGAATATCAGTCTCTTAATATACACTGAACTATCCATTTCATATTTAATATATATTAGTAACTGCAATCTAAGTGTAGTGTCTGTCTTGGATAATAGTGGAAGGAGGATGGAGGATGGTTAGTAGCGTTAGGACCTTGTGTCTGTGTGATCTAATATTAAATCAGTGGTGTGGTGAAGCCAATTACCCAGTAACTCTGAAAAGTCACAATACTGCTCAGTGGACAAACCTAATCAGTACATGTACTGATGACAGTGTGAAGCAGCTCTGTGATTAGCTGAGTGTACACAATTACGCTAAATAAGCTGTGTGAGCCCAGTTAGTTGCTTGTCTACCAGAAAAAAAGAGGAAAGGAGCTCATATATGTGTGTGCCGCTTCGTTAACTAGCAATTACATTGTTGATAAGCCAGCTGGGGAGAGTTATGGTTCCGATAAGGAATTCAGTTTTCGCTGTGCCGCGTTCTGACGATGCAGATCTGAAGAAACCAGTCCATGCTTTGTTCTCCTTTGCAGAGATAGCAAGCAAGATGGACTTCAAAATGTTTACATGGAAGAAGTTTGTGGAAGTTGCTAGAGCTGGCTAGCTGGCGTAAAGTGACTTATTAAGGAATAAGAGCCTTGGTAAGAGATGTGACCAAGAACCCAGTGATCACTCTGGCTGAGCTCTAGAGTGGGGATGGGCGCCGATTCCAGAAAGAAAACTGCGACATTAGACATAAGCAGCTCCTCAGTTAAAGACTCCTGAAGGTCCACTTGGAGTTTGCAGAATAGCAGTAGAGGGACTCTCAGACTGTGAGAGTCTCATAGAAACAAGGTGCTATGGTCGTCTGAGACCAAGATTGAATTATCTGACCTCTGTTCTGAGAATCACATCTGGAGGAAACCCAGCTTGGCCCTTCAGTTGCCCAATACCGTGAACGGTGAAGCATGGGGTTGGCAATTTCACGCGTTTCAGGAAATGAAATTAAAATTGTTTCCCATCAACCTGATAGACCTTGGATTTGTAGACAGCAATTGCAGAAAATCCCCAAAACTTGGAGTTTAAAGTTGATTGTGTCACATCCAAAAAGACTCAGCCGTAAATGCTGCTGCAGGGTCTCAATGGTAATGGCACCTTGTCATTATGGATTATTGAGCATAGATTGTTGAGAAAGACACATGAATTTAAGTCATTTTAGTTGGAAGCTGCAACTTATCAAAATGTGAAAAAGTTAAGACGTTTGAATACTGAACGTGCTCTGTGTCCCTGGAAATAAAACTAAATCAGATGCAGCTCAGTGGGCCAACGTGTGCCTCCATGGGGTCTGTGATATGCAAATGTTTAAGAAGCCCCGCTGCAGTGGTTTTCAGAACAAAACTGGAGTGACAGAATTTTTTTTTAACATTCATGTGTTTTGACTGGTCAGTAAATGTGTGAGTACGTACTTGTCAACACTGGCATCCGTGAAATCAATGTTGCTTCCATCAGTGCAACCCCTCTAGCTTCTCTCCTATAACAACCCAAAGTCCACACACCATTTAGGTTCCATCTAATGTGAAAAAATGGTAATGGTCGCTGTTGTGGTAACTTAACACTGAGAAGGCCAAGCTTTGTTAGGCAGTGACAGTCTGCCAACACAACTGACAAAAAAGTATTTCATGGTATTCTTATACACTCACAAAGACTACTCTGGTAGCCACATTAAAATGCAAATATGTCCAATAAAACATTTCCTACGCAAAACTCAAGCCGGTTTATTTACAAAAACTAAATGCATGGAACACCCACTGTATGCTGCATGTAAATTACTAATGCCTGCAGTTATGACACCTCATTGGCATTGCTCATTAGCTTTGACTTCAGGCAGAAAACACTGTGGGCGGTGTAGTGTTACTGCAGTGAAATGTATTGTCATCACTGCCATCCTCCTTGCCGCTATCGTTAGTTAAACAGGCTATCTGATAATAAGGTTGCTACAATCAAAAGGCCACGACCATTATCCCACCAAACCACCACCATTACTCCACCAAAGTGATTTGATCGACCACCTCTAAAACGGCCAATCAGAAGCTGATCAGATGATGCAAGAACTGTGAGATAATTTCCTGGCACACACCCAAAATTGATTCAGATACGCTGTCTGCTTTGTGTTGTCCTGGTCAATGGACTGCAGCAGCAGAACATATAACCTCAAAGTCCCTAGAGAAAGTACCAGCAACTGGCTGCTTGCATGGTTTATATGCTGGCGTCAGCAACCAAGCACTATAACGGATGAACCTGTCAGTGGACAGCCGCTTGTTTTTTGACAGGACAACAGAAACTGCTTTTCCACTACTTGGAGTGGACCGTGCAGAAGTGTTGATAGTGACGACTTTTTTTTTAGTACTACAGCTCATAGAAGTTTTTGTTTTTAATTAGCCTTCTGATATTTAAATTAAATAGATAAGACTGATTTTGTTCCGCCTATTAGCATACTAGAATGTATGTATGTGTCTTCGGTATAATTCATTTTACTTTTAAATTTAGAAATTGATCAACTATTCACACGGTTGCCATTATGTGTGTAAAATTTAAAATGTTTTACTGCCACTAAAATTTACATTTTTGTGCTGTTATTAGTCTTCACAAAGTCTGTGAAGGGGGTACAACCAGGGCCTTCTCACTGTGAGGCATCAGTGCTAACCACCTTCGCACTGTGCTGCCCGAACAGATCCAGCTTCCCATGTGTAGTTCCTGTTAAATTTCCCAGAATGCAAAAAATACATAATGATACTGTGATTTAGAAGGTTTGGATGAATGATTAGCAGTAAAATGCTGTATTATATTATGTATGTATAGTTCTGTTAAATTCTATCAGGCAAGTTTTAGGCAACAGGCGTCCCATAAAGGAGACTCTAGCCCTGGCTGCGTGGTTTGATTTCAGCCTGCGCCCTTTGCTTCATGTCTTCCTGTCTCTCACCTGCTCATTATCTCCTGTCTCTCTACACCTACAACAAGCCAATAAAGTCACTGTCCAGAATGGTCCACTGGCTCTGCCTTTGTGCTCTCTCTCCTTGACGGGCGCTTGATAAGCACTTGCTGTGGCACAAGGGAAGGGCAGCACCTGTGAGCACACAGTACAGAGGAGAAAAGAACCTCACAAGAAACATGCGGAAACACTCGGCACGTAGCAAGTTGCCTTTTGTGGTGGCTTGGTTTGATAGAGTACACTATAGCTGAAATAAAATTAGCCCTTGTTTTTTTCACTTAGTTGTCTTGTACATGTGCTTTGAAATGTTGCATGTGAGGAAGTGAGACGTGATGACTGTTTTGAAGTATGCCACGTCAAGGCCCTGTAGCGCTTTTATGGGGCATAGACATGCAGTAAATGAATTACATACTGAAAAAAAAAAAATCAATTCCTACTAAAACTATTATCACAGAGCACTCAAAGGGCTTACAACAAGCACATGGTGAAAAGCTATGGGGGCACTGCATGATGTCAACAGAGATTGTGTGCAAGAAATCCATTCAGTACAAACACAAACAAAGGGATTTTTTAGCTCAGTCTCAGAGCAGTACAACGTTAAACAGGACTAGATCAGTACCTTAGTTATGAACAGTAAACTGAATTGGCTGATGCAATGCCAGAAATTGCTGTTAAAATGCAAGTGTGTTTGTGAAAGTGAATGTGGGAGAAAGTAAATGAGTGAATGATGGAGTGAGGTGTATGTTGTGGGAGGCACAGCATGTGCTCAGCTTTCTGCCATCAACAGGTGCACTTAGGGAGGCGAGAATATTCCCCCTGCTGTGCCCTTTGTGTGTGCACCCATCCCTGTGCATGTTTGTGGATTTTTGGTATGGGATAGGGTAGGGTTGCCCACACTGTTGTTAGTGGGCTAAAAACACACATACATACATAAAAACCTAATCTATGTCTACTGTTTCAGAAAATCAGTTAGCTCTTAAATTGAGTCCGATGAATACATTTTCATGCAAGGTGTAATGTTTCCCTTGTTAAATTTACTAAAAAATAAAACTGAATTTATTACAATTAAGACAACACTCTCCTTCTGAGTGCGTAACTAAACAGACCAACCTCCTAAAATAAAACATTTTTCCCCCTCTTGTAATTATGCATGTTAAGGCACCGTATGGTAAATCATGTCCTTTTAGTCCCAGAATCCGTTCCACCATGAGAGTGAATACATGTGTACTCGCCAAGTTCGGAAAAAAATAAACTGCAGTACCAAGCAAGCCAATTATTTCGCTTTCCATAGAGATCTGAGGATCCCGCAGTTTCCCATCTTCACTCTAAAATCATTATATGCTAGAAAGACTTGGGAGATGCAGCCAGAAATGTAGTGTCCTGCTACCCCGCTGCATGCAGTGGTGCCAGGCCAGCACAACAATGCTGATTCAAGATTACTTAAGGACTTACTGATAAATAAACGTTCAAATGGTGCCCTGAAGAGTAAAAATCTGCACTTAGTACTTTAAATATTGAATCATATGTTACATATGTTTGGCTACTCCATGCAATTGGAATCTAGGCTGACATCACTTATAGCAGTTCATTTTCTACCCATCGTCATCGGATGAGAGGCTGTTTATCATTTCCCTGCAGCCAAACAGCTGCATTTCAGTAGTAGTTTAGAAAAATGTCAGTCCTTGTAACCAGGGCTGTGGTGTAGTCTAAACGCACATAATTTTTCTTTTCCAGCTCGCAAGGCTGACATAAATCGAACAGCACATTTCTTCGAACATCAGAGCAAGTCGTATAAAAAGTTCTGCCAATTCTGGACAAACATGACAATTTATCATACGTGATTTGATGCGTTTGGTGATATAGCACACATTTACACTGCTACAGGAAGGAAATCAGCTATGAAATTCCAGCTCATCTGTTAGCAGATGACAAACGTTAGTCTGTGTTGTATTTCAAAAGTGTTACAGATTGAAGAGGACAAAAAAATAACCCTTCTCCCATTTAGGTCCCTGCAGTCACTTGATGATATCCAATTGTGTTTCTATGGTTACCAAATGTTCTTGCACCAACACTGGCTATATGTCCTTTATAGCTTACAGACTGGGTGTCCACTTTCCTGACCAGTTATTATCAGCATGTGGATTTCATTTTGAATGTAGCTTGATTACATACCACAAACAAACTGCACAGGACTTTGCTTGCAAACTAACATGCCAACTTTTCAGATGGTCTTGGTCAAAATGTTTAGTCTGCAGCAATGCACGGCTGACATTTTCCACACCTGATGAAATTAACCAAACTTACCAGAGCCCACACTTAAACAGTTCAGTCTATACTATATTTTTTGCATAAGACGATGCTTTCCTCTGATGCAATTCAATTTAGATCTTAAGGCATACATTAGATTGTAGTAATTTAACTGATTATAGTTAACATTATGATTACGATGGAGCCCACAGTCTACAATTTTAGTCATTGGTACTGTACTGAACAATATTCTTTACATATTACTTACAATTACTCAGATGTTTCAAATAAAATTGGACTGTATTGAAATGCAGTGAAACAAATAATGTGAAGAAAGTTTATAAACCTTGTTTATAAATTGTTATTTTTCATTTTGCAGGCATTTTGCTAATTTAACACACTCCAAACTATTAATTTGAATCTTAAGTCGCTATGGCAATAAAGAATTATAGTTTGATAACGGATTCAAACATTGGTGTGTGCGTGTGTGTGTGTGGGTGTGTGCTTGCACTTCTGTATGGGCCAAATGCAGTGTAAGGTGAATTGGGGAATTGAGCTTTTGATGGTGAAGTGTTCTTGTTAGTGTAAAATATGCTTATTCAAATCCCTGGTGGTCTTTTCTGTTTTAGCAAGGCAATCAATTTGTGGCCAGGCAAGGCCTGGCCCCATGGATTCCCAATGTGTGATGCAGAAGTAGAAATGTTGGAAAATGACAGTCCTTTCAATGCGTTCTGTGCAAATAGCACTTATTCCCTTATGGTAGTGGGAACATCACTTATTTAGCACCATCCCTTCACTGCATATGCCACATAGCATGAGAACTGAATAGATTACCTGAGCTATTATTAGTTATTAAAACTGAACTGACATGTGGACTCTGCAAAAGCTGACCAAAGTGTTGTTCAAAAAGAAAACAACACGCAAAAAACAGTAAATCTAGTAGGAAGTAATAAGTGAAAAGTAACAGTAACAGTAAAGTGAAATAGGCATGTACAGGTAAATAGACATGACAACTAATTGTTGGATTGTAGTCCGAAAAAGGCCCAATGAATAAAAATGTGTTTTAGCAGAGGATTAAATACAGAGTTGGAAGAAGTACATCTAATATCCAACGGCAACTGTTTCTGCAGCCATGGCAACTGCAAAGGCTCTGTCACCTTTTAGTTTTAGTCTTGGCTGTGGGGCATACAAGAGAGATTTGTTGTCAGCTCTAAGAGACCTAGGAGCTGAGTTGCAGTGAATAAGGTCTGTAATATAAGATGTGGCCCAGCCTTTAAGAACCTTAAAAACAATCAGCAAGGTCTTAAATTGAATTCTAGAATGACCAGGGAACTGGTGAAGAGAGTGTAGGACCGAGGTGAAAGGCTCTTCACTTTTTAGTACAAGTCAGCATCATTGGAACTGCATTTTGAACCATCTACAGGAGAGTTAATGAAGACTGGGCATGGTCTCAATACAGGGAATGGTATAAAGGACTTTTCCCTTCATGGAAAGACTCAATTGGTTGGAAAGCTTGAAAATGTTTTTATCTATTTTATGATGTAAGGAGTTGGTTTGTCAAGACAGAGGTCGGAATCAAAGATAACAGCCATGATACGTGGATTATCTCACTGGCTAGAATGTCGATACATATTAAATGATTTATTAGACCTTTGTCTTCCATCCACGGAGGTTGCACAAAATGCATGAAATTAATATGACTAACCACGGTCAGCCTATGTGTTCTCTATACTTCATAGGAAAATATGTCTGTGGGGCCTCTTTGTTGTCTTGTTTAGCTCCTCTAACTTTTATTTTTTCCAATCTCTACATCTATGCTCTCATTTTTAGTGTCAGCCAATGACTGTGACTCAGAAGAGAATGCAGAGTTGACCTATTACACCCTGAGCCCAGACTTCACTATCTCACCTCACGGGACCATCTTCCCCACGGGACGTCTGGACTACGAGAGACCGAATCACCTGTACGAGTTTGTAGTCATGGCCATTGACAAGGGGGAGGTCCCTCGCACTGGCACAACTACAGTACGGATTAGAATGGCTAATGTCAACGATGAGGCACCAGAGTTCTCCCAACATATGTAAGTAACAGTCGGGATGCTAAACTCCTGATTCACGCATCGTTGTTCATTGTCTGTGGGATATCACACAATTAGGTTTTGATGGCAGGAAAGGGAGAGTATGGTTAGCTTTATCTATAACCATATTCTTTGATGATAAAAGGTGCTGGCTCTCTGTACCTTGTGTTTTAATCATCACTGACAGTGCGGGTCATTTTGGTTATGGCTCTATCTAAGGCACATTCACATTACCGTGTACAGTTTAATGCCAGCAAACAATTTGTTATAGTATCTCTAGGTTAAGTTGTGAGAGTCAGGCTGATCCAATCACTATGTGGTATGTATAATGTAGTATGTAGTAGATTAGTATGCAGACAATGTCGTTCACTATTTTGCTGCATACAACTTTTCAGATGTAAAGAGGACAAATGGCATAACGTTTCTCTGGTTAATCTGTAGGGGAGATGGGCACATTCTGCGCAGTAAAGACACTTGTCCAAGAGTTGAGTAAATGATAAAATTAAAGCTGTGGTGACTCATTTGTTGTTGGTGACATTAGTAAAGAAACTTTTGTTATAATTCTCTAGTTACATCCTCTCACATTAAATTATCCTTCCAATTTTTAAGTGTTTTATCACCTTCTTTTGCCGGAAATTTGACAAATTGATTACAAATTTTCAAAATAGTTCATTCTGAAAATACTCATTTGACCTCTCCAAAGTTCAATTTGTGGGGTCCAAAAATCTACTAATCTGCTAAATTGTTGGCTTTATCTGTCTTTCTGTTCATCCTTACACTTAAAATAGAATACCAAATGTGCAGGTGACAACAAAAAAAGAAGCTTAAATAGAGTCACTAGAGACAGTTTGTACTTGACTGATGTAAAATATAAAAACTGGCCACAGTTTTTGTCTTGATTCAGTTAAACACAGTGTTTATGGTTTTATAGTTTAATGTCTGTTGACCTTTCCTAAACTCGCAAGACAAACCGTCATCTTCGTTTTTACCGACATATGGAAGTGGCCGCGGCTACATAGAGAAGCTAGATGAGGGTCATGACAACAGAAAAACATGGAAGAAAAGCGAAAGAAAACGTAGGCTACAATTTTGTGGTATGACCCAGTGAGTGGGAAGAAGCGTTCTTTTTTAGCACATTAAAAGAAACTTGCGTATATCTTATTTACGGGGTTACTGTGGCAACGGCAAAGCGGCACAATGAGGAGAGACACTTTAGTTCAGTAGGCCTACGTGTCACGCTAGCTTCCATGCTAACTGCCGACTGGCAGCGCACTACAGCCTGAGTTAAAGGCTGTGTTTTTACCATATACAGTCAATGGTTTTTACCAGTGCCATCTCACTCGATGGCACTGGTTTTTTCCAGGGACGTGCGGTCAGGAAGGGAAAAGTAATGACGATAAAATTAATTATACTATTGATAAAATAAATCATACTATTTGTCCATTGGTCTGTTATAAATCGGACATAAATGCAATTTCTGTATGATTCCCGTCATTTCTATTATGTTATAGTCAGTCAGCTGAATTTACGTATTACTGAATACAGGGAGCGACGCGAGCTGAGGCAGAAGCGAACCAAGCCTCACCTCGGAATGCGCAATTTGTCCGCGTGCCTGTGTCTGACTCTTTGTATGGCATCAATATATTGGTTGTCCACATTTTTATCATGTGTCCCAATCTTCCATAGCCTAAGTATTTCCTATACTGTATTTCATGTATGAGTGTAACATATTTAGTCTTGTTTATCTGACATTAAACCGCATTGAAAAACGATATGAGGCAGCCAGTACTTCTGCCTCATGGAAGAGGGCGCTAGTGAGCCACGGGTTCGTGCTGTTGCTCTTCTTCTACACTGAGTGAACTGTACTGTTGGTCCATTAATGCAGATTTGTACAAATGTGATATGATTAATTTAAATATGTGAAATATGTGAAAGATTTTTTTTTTTTTTAAACATTACATTACTGGTAGTTTGTACAAACATGGGACAAAGTTCATGATTTGTTCAAAAAAGGCACAAGGGTGTTAATTTGAACAAAAATAAAACGGGCGACTTCCAACAAAATGCTGCAAATGTGCTCATTCATACAGAGCACTCAAGAATGATAACTAAGTCAGAGAGACACGTGATGTGAGTAATATTGAAACTGAATTATAGGAACAAAAATAATGAAAAATTTTGCATGTTTAAATAAGGTTTCTACCATGTACATCATTACTAATATTTATTGTGAGGATTCATTAATAACAATATGATAAAACAGCAATCACTAACCTGAGCCTTATTATTCTTATTATTATTACTATTATAAAAAGGTGAACTTTGCAACTATGTTATTCAGTAAGTTTGTATCAAAGGTAGCCCTGCGAATTACTCGGTACCCTTGAAGTAGTTCTCAGTTTCAAAAAGGTTGAGACCCCTGACCTTGAGGTTGAGTCATCACTGTCAGACGGGCCTATACAGAGGTTATTAGCAAGCCCAGTTGAGGCTAAACAACATGATATGCAGAGCAAGTTTGTTAGATTCCCTATAGAAATCTGCTTTGGCCCGGTGAAACAACTTAACATTCATACATTGAATTTTAATGTGGCCAACCCATGATCAAGATTACAAACCAGGTGCAAATGATGGAGGCTTCAATCAATGGGTGAGAAAAGGACTCTCCACAGTATGTCTATAAGTCAGAAGCTAGACTTCATATCTTATAAATACGGCCTTGCTTGGCAGAATTTCTATAGGTGCCTCCAACTCCAGCACTATTTTGATAAGAACATTAAAGGTCTTATACAGGAACATATATCAGGTATTTTCAAAATATTTATCAAAGCCTGTAATACAAAACTGCTTAGAAAGATCCTTGGCGAACTAAACAGACATATAGTTGAATAAAGAGGTCACTCAAAACAAACTTTATTAAGGTGAAATAGGAATAAGAATTGAGAACTGAAACTGTACTTCTGAAGACTGGACAAATAAAATTAAGCAAACAGAACTAGAACCTACATGCTGGAGAGGATGTAGTATGGCAGATCATACGCACATATTCTGTAGTTGTCCCACTCTTACATTCTTCTTGGAAGGAGTTCTAAGTACTATCAGTGAAGTCTTGCAGTATATTTTTAATTTCACCTGTTTGTCATTCTACCTGGGTAATGTGAATGTAGAATCGCCTTAAAAAAGACTGATATCTCCTAAAAATCTTCATGGCAGTCATCAAAAAAAGCCATAACAAGAAGATGCCTCAACACAGAACCTCCCACGGTTAATCAGTGGGACGTCGTCATTAAACACAGCTAAACTATGGAACTACTGACTTTGTCTCACACTACAAAGGGACAATGGAGATGCTCTCTGGGAAACATGGAGCACCTTTAATACAAAAAGAGGTGATAACCTGTCTTAATGCCTTATATATTTTGGTTAAGAAAAACAATCACCATGTTGCTGTAATCAGTGACAACCTACTCACAACCCCACGGCTTTCTCACGTTTTGTTCCTATGAATGTGTGCAGTTGTGTATGTTTATTATTGTTTGGGCATATGAGTGTACGGCATATGTGCGAATATATCTTTTGTTTTTCTTCTTTCCTTCATGTTGCTTTTTTTTTACATCCATAAGGACACTACAGGGTTAGCATTTGAATTATTCTGTCACATCATTGTACCCATAACTATTTTTATTAATTACACTGATGCTACCCATGTTTTGTAAAAATAAATAAAAAAAATAAATAAATAAATTTAAAAATAAAGTATAAAAAAAAGAAAGTGAGTGAGAGAGCGAGAGAGCGTCCTTCCTTGTCAGGTTAGCTCCTCACAGCTGCTTTTCAATTCAGCTGTGCAGCTGCCATTAACACCCTCCCCCTCCCTTTGCTGCTGTGGTGCCTGCATCTTTTAATTGGTTGATTTTCTGGCAGAGAACTGGGCAGATTGGTGAGGCAGGGTCAATCAACCATGCCCACCAGCAACCTCAGGAGGGCCTGAGCCCAAACTGTGTGCGTGTGTGTGTGTGTGCATATTCAGTAATTGAGAAGGACCCAGTAAAGTGGGCTGTTGGTATGGACTGAGTGATGTAGTTATAAAGTGCATTCATGCATCGTGCATCTGATATGCATGTGTTTATGTTGTTCACAGGGGAAGGGGGTTCCTCTGTGTGTGTGGATTGGGTTGGATTGATTTACTGTCAGCGACAGCAGAATAATCAGTCAGTTTTTCTTTTATAACCCTCACCCCTCAAATATAGCTGCCCCAAAAATAGTTCTTGACAATCTATGATGTATCATTCAAGCATGAATGCACACACTCCAGAATCAACTATGCAGGCACACGCACACATATGCTGGTATACATTCAAATGTGCGCACAAGTACGAGTCCGGATGAGCAAACACATCTGTTTTGTCTTTGATGAAACTAATCTAGTAGGGGCCGTTAAGATAAAATTAATTACTTTCCTTATGTTGTGTGCATGCTGGCATGTTGTGTTTGCTAGTGAAGACGTGTGGGAGAATCGTGTGTTTTGAGTCAGTGCATGCGATAGAGAGAAAGAAAAGAGTGAAGGAGAGCGAGGTCATTAAATATATCATTACGCAGGCAGAAAATGTGGCCCATTTGTATTGATTCTTGGAGTTGGAAGCATGTGATAATGAATATCAATGTGTGGGGGTGTGTGTGTTTGGCCCATCAGTTTGAGTCAGTTCAAGTCTAAAAGTTTTACTAAACAGTGTTATTGTGATCTGAAAGTGACAATGGTTTAGAAAACATGCACATGTGTTGTTTCATGTTTTCATGACTTCTATACTCGGAGTCTTATATCTTCCTCTGCGCTGCATGGCTCTGGCTTCCTGGTGAGTGACAGACTGCCCAACCTTTCATCTGTGTGCTGTCACTTTGCCATTAGAACCCTGTTATCACCACCTGCCTGTTGCCACGGAAACCACCCTCAGTGGCATCCACTGTTGCATAAATGTGTGCACTGTTGTGTTCAAGTTTTCAAATTCTTATTTTTCAAGTTAAATATCATATGTTTAAAACACACAATACAAGTCATGTGCTGTGGCGCTGTCTGCTCTACCACAGAGGACACATACTACAGACTTACATAGTAGTCATTAAGGGCATACACAATATACAGCATATATATTACAGAGTAATACAACAATGTGAGATGCATATGGGTGTGTCAGCTGCTCAGACAGCATGACTGCCTGTAGGAAGAAGGTGTTAGTGTGTGGTGTGATATTTGATTCTCTCGTAATGTTGTTTCAGATGGAAGGAGTGAGAGCTCAACACGAGCGTCTTAATGATGTTTTTAAGCTTTCCTTTTGCACCGTGTATGCTGTATGTTTTGAAGTGGTGGTTGTATTTTTTTGCAGCTGTCTTCACAGTCCTTTGAAGCAGTCTGCAGTCTTGAGTAGTCAAATTGTCAAACCTCGCTGTGTTACAGCCTGCCAAGACACTCAATGGTACTTCTATAAAAGTTCACAACAGTTTTGGTATTCCTGCCAAAACTGTTGAGACATCTCAGAAAATACAGACTTTGCTGTGCCTCACTGAGGATGCAGTTGATGTTAAGAGACCATGTGATAGTGTCTATAAAATGTCAACCAAGAAAAAATAAAACTTTTCACATTTCAGCAGAAGTACCCTGAAGTTGACAGTGATTTCTTTTATCTTAATGTTATTAGGGGTCCATGCAAACAAAATTACAGGAACCCTATTGATTTTGTTGCAATATTTATTCTTATTATTTAGATAGAGATTGTTCATGACACCATATGTTAGTTGTTCCACCTCCCTCCTGTATGACCTGTCATCACCGTCACTTATTTACCCTTCACTCATCACATCATCACAGATTTTGTTATGGCACTGTGGTCATTTGCTGGAACGCAGTCGTATTTAAACAACCGTACCAAAATAGCAATGAGGTGCAATGGTACAGATAGTGTTTTTCACCTCCTCTCACAGTCTGCGGTTTGCCTTTAAAGAAATCAGACCACCAGGACCAAAATGTCTGAATTTTAGCATTAGTATGGATAATACACTTTGAAGAACAACTGTGATAGTGTCATTGACAGCTTTATTAGAGCAAGAAGCAAAATGTAATGGATTCAAGGTTATACTGTATTGTGTATCCAAGGTATGAGTTATGATCTTGGCTTTGTGTTGACTCAAGGTGAAGCTATACATCCAGGTAAAAAGTCAGTAGTTTTTACTGTAATTTAAGTAAATAAGTTGGTACCACAATATAATATGATTACGATAGAGAAACAGAAAGATTTAGTAAAGATTTACTAAGATTAATAAAGGTTTACTAAGGAAAGCAACTAAAAGGTTTGATGTGTGTGTTTGCAGTGTTTTACTATAATATACTAAAGAAGAGAATGCAATACAGATGGATAGAGCTACTAACCCTACTTACAATGGACCTTTTCAGTTGTAACCCAACATAATGTGGTAAGCAAATGTTTATGGTAAAGAACACACTACAGGTATAAAAGGGTAGTTAACGGATTTCTATTTGTTGCTTATACTGGATTCACAGTCAATACATATAGTCAATTTATTTTATTATTAGGACAAAACTCAACATTCTGTTACACATGTGTGTATAAACCATCAGGCTTTTTGAGTTGTTCCTAAAGCATTATGTGTGTGTCTGTGTCAGGCTGCATCCTGCTAGGGATGGATGCTGCCATCAAGGAGTGTCATTGCTATGAGGTGGGGGTGCCTAGACAGTTGGTACATGTCTAAGTAGCAGCCACATGAATGCCAGGTCCAAAGGTTTCCCAGCAGAACATTGAATAAGATGGCCAAAGTTATTCACTTCACTTGTCAGAGGTTTTAAAGTTACATCTGATCCGTGTAGACCTACATTGCCAAATTATACTTAAGAGTTACATTATCACTGGTTATCTCAAAAAAGTAACCTGAAAGAATGTGACTAAACTTGTCTGCTGCCTGTACTTTACAGAGCTGGGAAGGAATTGCTGTTGTATATCCAAAAGCGTTGAAAGAAATGCAGCTGGACTGACCATCAGAAACTCTTCTTCCTGATGAGTAACACCCACAGATGTCCCCTTTTAAACCACAACTCCCCATCAGTTCCTTAGACCTGAAGTGTCCAGTAGCCTTTGATTCATGACCTGGATGACTGAGAGCCTTCTCAGACATTTCTGTTGTATAGTTTTATCATGCTTTGTCTAAACACAGTGTTGCTCCAGTATCAATAGTTGAGTTAAGCCCTACATCACAGAGCTATTTATAGATATTTAAGTTTTTTAGCTGGCTATTTATTTTCTTAAAACTGCAGCATAGAGTGCTTTGTTTTGTTATAAACCACGATATTTTTAGTTTCTTTATGCTTATTTACCGCAACTTAGAAGGCTCTTCTGTTGTAAAATAACATACAGGTCTATATTGGATTGATTTTGAGTTGTATTGTACTTAATACAGCAGCCCAGTGCACATTCAAGGAGACTTGAATGGTAAGATGAGAACAGCCTTGAAGGATTATTTTTTTAATTTACTACAAATGATCGGAATTGGAGGGGAGGCAGAAGAAAAAAAAAATAACAAAACACTGGGAAATCTCTACAGCTATACATGAGCCCAATATACGGTACCTTTGGTTAGAAAGCCAGTTCTGCAAATGTCTGTGAAGGTTCTCAGTCAGCCAGCTCATGGCTGAACCTTTTTTGGATACAGTTCTGCAAATGTATGCTCAAAGGAAGCGACAATACACAAACAATGCATACCGGCTGAGTTGGAATTTATATCATTGTACTACTGATTAAAAGGAAATCAGATTCCACCAAATAAACACGTAATCATTGAGCAGTAGCATGAAAGGATCAGCACACACAGGCACACACCATTATCCCGTCTCTTTTCTCCATCTATGCCTTATCTGGATGAACTTAATGAACTCAATGATTAAGTTCTGTAATTAATTTTCACAACAAAGATCAGGCATCAGCCTGAGGGATGCATACGTCTCCCCCACCGAATCAACACAATAAAAACCGACTAAAGTAAAGCAAAAAGGTTAAAATGCAATTGAGTGTGTTGGTGCATGTCAGAGGCGGTTTTCAACTGATTGCAGCATTGATTGGGTCAACTGAGAGTTTTGGTAAAGCTGCAAAAGGTTGCTTATTGTTGTATGACTCCTGAGCTGTGGGCTTCCTCTCAGTGATCCATCCAGGTCTCTGTCTCCCTCTTTCTTTAAGACACTCAGAGAGAGTCAGTCCTCCGTGCAATGGATGCCTAGGAGCATCTGTTTGAAAGCATTAGAGAGGATTTTTTTGTGAAAGTTCGGTTAATTCAAGTGTCAAGATGGATCAGTCTTTAAATCTAACCTGTGAAATATGCCATGACAGGAGACCACTATCTCTGGGTGTGTATTTATAAAATTTACATCATCCTTGGCTTAATATATAAATTTTAATGGCAAGCAATGTACGTGTAGTGCCACAAGACTTCTAGTGGTTCAAAATTTATGGAGTAGCACAGATGCCTTTTTTTCTTGAAATGCTTTAACAAAAGTGTGGATATAACCAATAAACTAACTTTATGGTGAGATTGTTTGTGAAGTACGGCATTGCACCATTAGAGAGTTAAATATCAACAAACATTCTAATAACCGGTATGTCTTCAGATCAGATATTTTGCCCAATCTATCCCAAAGATACTTCATTTAGAATAATAGTTAAAAAATAATCCACAATGTTATTTGTTATATAGACATATATACCTTTAAAAGATAATCGGCTATCAAAATGATCCATTTGATTAGTTGTAGGTTTTTTCGTATAATAGATTATTAAACTGATTGTTCAGTCAAGTTTCAAAAAGTGCAGACACATACAAGCCCACATTAGCTATTGTTACCATATCAGGCTTGTTGTAATCATAAGCCTAAGCCCATTTGAATCTATAATGATGACTCTGTCTGCATCTGTAATGCAGAAGTAGAGTTAATTTGGGGAGTTAGGACAAAAGAGTCATGCATAAATTCAGCTGCACAGACAACCTCTGTAATTTTGCTATCAAACCGCAGGCATAAATGCACACGGAGGCTGTAGTTCTTCCTGCCATTCAGGTGAGATAAATACAAGCAATTACCTAATGATCTTTTAGATAGCTTCCTCCGACCACAAGTGGAAGTCGTTTGATCAATGTCACCTATGTAGTCTTAGGAAAACAACATAATAAAGAAACACAGCACCTACCTTACCTGACTTACTTATTGATCTGCAGAGAAGTGCTGGGCTTACAGAGTATGAGCTGAAATTACTCAAATGCTGCAACGACACTTTTCAAATGGAGCAAATGATTGGCAAATCAGTAAGCCTCAAGCAGGACTGGTCCTGCGGTTTTTGAGGCAGAAAGACTGCAGTGACAAAATATGAACCGTGATCAACAGCTAATGGAAGTACCTTGTTTTCAGGGGAAAATGAATGGGCTTCCTTGCCAGCGTGGCATTGGTATATATTTTAAAAGAGACACAGAGACTATACCTGCATTTTGAATGTGTATGCTCATGTGTGCAGTGGTGAGTCATTGATGAGCCACAGAGAAAGAGAACATCTTTTAGTCAGCAGTCAGTTAAGAGGCCAGGGCAGTAGGTTAGAATTTATGCCAATTTACTATACTAACTAACTGTGTTTTTGGTTCTTACTAATTGTTAATGGTATTATTTATGCCATAGAATTATATCAAAATACTAATAATTTATGGGTTTTAACCATTTATTGAATGGTTAAAAGTCATTAACAGAATTCTAAAAACATGTCCCTTGTCCACTGATTTAGGAGCCAGGAATGGACATTCACCTTTACAACTGGTTTGTTGTGCTCAGGGACAGTAAAGTTGGCCAGCAAAAATGAGAATGTGAGGGCTGTTAGAGAAGCTCTGCATATAGTGTCTTGTTTCACTCTAGGAATATCACAGGAAAGGGAAGCTAGTTTGCACCACTACCTCCATGTTCTCACTTTGTCTCATTGAAAGTTGCAGTAATCTGTGGTAGAAGGTGTTATGGAGGAAGGATGGGTTGGGGGGGTCTGAAGTCTGTGATGATTGTGGAAATTTTTCTGTGTCTTTCTGTACGCCATGGGAGCTTTATGATGGTTACCAGAAGTTTTTCGGTTGGTTTATCTGGGTTTATCTGGCCTGGAGTAGCTGTGCATCCTGTGGCTTTGGATGCTGCCAATTTACATCTATGTATCTGTTCCAACTGAGTTGAGAGACTGAGACCTGTTCCAAATAGTTCTCGGTTTTACTGCTGTTGGAGCACAACTGGGAACCACTTACATGGGGTTTAAAGCCTAGCCTCTTGTGGCTTGTGCAGTTGTAAACATTTGAAGAAATTCTCTTTGGTCACAGTGTGTAACACAACCACTGGCCCTGCCATTGCTCAGCAAAATGAACAAAGTCATGACACACCATGCCAACATGGGCAAAGCTGATTAGACCGTGCTGATTAAGTCTGTCTAAACCTCTGTGTTCATTTTTGCCAAAACTGAATTTTAGATTCAATCATCCATTCATTATAAATACATTTGAATATGCTCTAATAGGCGTATGTGTAGAGCAGGATTTAAACTTGGATGGTAAACTTGGTTGGTATGTCAATGGCTTGGCAAGTTTGTTTTAGTATTTTTTTGTCTTTGTATGAGCACCTAAGGGGTAAACATGAATAAAATGCAACAGATTTTTAAAATCCTTGTTCAATGTCTCATTTTCACCTTTAAATCTGTGTCTGGACATGTGTCCACCTGCAGAGAAGCGTAACTAAGGTATTGATTGTGTTGTTGTCTGTGTGTGTTTTATCAGATATCGGACATTCGTCTCAGAGGACGCCGGCCCCAACACACTCGTTGCCACAGTGCTGGCAAAGGACCCTGATGGAGATGGGATCACGTACAAAATCACCACAGGAAACAAGGAGGGCAACTTTGTCATAGACAGTCAAAAAGGTTAGATATGTTGGATTATTATTTTTTTAATCTGTCCTTCAGTGGCTCAGGATACTACAAGACCATATAATGTTTGAAGGACAGTTTATAAAGACAAAACGACATACTTGTACCCTATGTATATAATAATGCTTTATTTTGTACTTTTAAGCCTGGGTGCCAGAACAACGTCCCCACCTACAAATGAACTGCTGTGGAATGTTAGTCTGCAACCCTTCTGTTGGGATCTGATTATACTGTGGCAAAGGTCTGCTGGGCCACTTAAATTGTTAGGGTGGGCTTTATGTGGTGACAGACAGAAGAGTAAGAAAAACATAGTCATACACGAGTGCTTGTAGAATCTAGAGTTCGCTATTATGTCTGTTGTAAAAGATTTTCACAGTGAACTAACCTGAAAGCATGGACCAATAAAAGCTATGAAGACATTTAAGAATGCTTTATATTGCAACCTTTGTTGATGGTTGTAAGGTTATGCAAATGCATGTTATCAGTCTTGTGTTGATAAGAATTTAAGACTTTTAAGACTCAATTTAAGACTCCCATTCTGATAAGAAGCTAAGTATTTTTACCTTGGTCCCGAAGATTTTAGGGGACATATTATACTCAAGCAGACCCCTGAGTAGAAATTTATTTACCCTTTAATGGAAAAATTATGCATTTTGTCAAGCATGCCCAGGTGTGTCTTAATAAAATAAAAAAATAATTTCATAGATGTGTGTATACATTTGTACAGTATAGTTTTATGTTCTTTATCGGCTTTCCTCTTACTGAGAGAAGCTTCGTAAAGAATATTTAAATCTCGACATCTTCTTGAAGATGTTAGCATAATCAGCCAAAGTGTGAAGACTGTTTCCACAGTGTCTTTGTAACAAAATACCATCCGAGATCTATAGTCACACATCTCCTCTTGCTGTGAGGCAGGAGAAGCAATGCCAGAAGCAATGTGAAATAGGAAGCTCATTTAATGACACAGTGTGTGTTTGTGTGCCACAACAGTGGCAGTTTCACAGTGGTTCGACCCTTTCGTAAATTGCAACCCAATCTGAATCAGCCCATCTCATTGAGGGGGTAATACGATGACTTTTACAAATTCAATTACTTAAAACTTCAAGGAACAATTTTCTCTGTTCACTATCAATGACATTCACTGTTAGATCATAGTGACGGTCATTTTATCAGGCTTAGAAAGGACTAGCTATACCTTGATTCCATCTGCTATTAGATGTGTGTAGACTTTCTCTGACATTTATATTATGTTGCTCTGTGTACATTTTATGACATTGACCAACGGTTATCACTACTCATTTACCTCTTCTTTGTTAGTTAGCTTCCTCAGAATGACCAGCTTTGTACCAAAGTGTAGCATACAGTCAGTCATTTTCTAAACTCGTTTAGTCCTGTTAGGGGTCACGGGGGTCTGCTGGAGCCTATCTCAGCTGTCAGTATAGCATACAGGCAAAGCTAAATGTCTATCTACATACGTTGATTTGGTAGATTTGGCAATTCCATGTGTGTTTTCCCTCAAATTGGATGTCACTGCTATCTATTTGTTAGGATTTGGTACACTATGATTACTGTGATGATAGCCGTGTATCTGGTAATCCATAGGATTAATATAATTGGTCCTCAGTGGATTCAGTCATGTTCTTGTAAAATAATCCTGAGTACTGGACTTCTCAACCAGCTAATAGGCCTATTCACAGCACACATTTGTTCTTAGCATAGCATAATAGTAAACCAGTATATTGTAACATGAGGGCCTTTATCTTTTAACTGAAGCAGTTAAATGGAATTCCAATATTTTTATATTTTATTACTGTCACATCTGCTTACTGTAACCTGTCAAAGTTTTTCAGATAAAAGGATTTGGTTTTGTTTTGTGTTTGCATTACCTCTAGGTGCAAAACTCCATAAATCTTTTAGGACTTTAGGTTGTATCTCTGAAAAATCGATATGCATGTGCATATCTTTGTATTTTCTTAAATGACATCACAAATTCATGCTGTTGTTTGCCTTTCGCAGTCTTAAAGAGCTCCATAAATGTTCAGTTAGGCGACTGTGGAGGGAACTTTCTTAAAATCAATGCTGCTTCATCTTTGGTCTTAAAGTATTTCTTTAAAGCTCTGAGGTGTGTTTGCACAGTGCGAAGCATGTCTCATGTTGAACAGAGTGTTGCTTGTCCAGGGTAAGAGTGGAGTCAAACTCTAGGGTAGCCATACTGACTTGAACATTCTCAGCGGCATGTTTTGCTGTGGGTTTGATACGCTACATTATCACTCTCTCCTTTGTTTGTCTCCTTCCATGTAACCTGCCCTGTAAATATCAAACTCGACTTGGATGCACCGGTAAATAGAAGTTACTGTATTTCCATTATACACTATGAAAATCTTGTTTACCTCTTGAGATGTGGTTCAAAGATGCCACTTGCCCTCTGAGACTCTGTGACACATCATCCACTAACTGAAGTTTTGATTTCTTTTATATACAACAGGTGAAAATGTCTACATTAGATCTACTTTAACAAGGCTCTGAGTAGATCTTGAGTTACTGCTGTTGTTGCTTGATCATTTTTTTATTTTGTATTTATATAGTGCCTTCCTACCAACTGGTTACTTTGCAGTCACACTGACATCCACTACCCACTTGTTCACATACACATTCATGCATTAGTGCAATTAGAATAAAACACAACTATCGCCCTTTTGATTGCTTAGCTATTAATAGTGCAATCTTTTGCCATTGCTCCATGTGCTATAAAACCCTCCAACTTTCTGATTTCTTGCTAGTTCATATGAAACCAAGACAGGTTATGGAACATCTAAAACAACATCAACATCATGTATATGCTTTAATAGATATAGTCTATCTGATAATAATAACTGGAACCGGAAGGGTTTGGATTGATTGTCAACACTTAATCCCTTAACAACCCCTTTAATTTCTGCCTCACATACCCAAAAAAGGCATACCCAAAAGTAAACCCGTCAATCTGTGAAGAGAAGTTACCTTTTGCGAACCAGCCACTTGGTATTGTGAAACTGTACACATGGTAAACAGTCATCCATTGGGTCAAAAGAGGTGTCAATCAAAAGTTCAGAGATTAGAGCTGTTTTGATATTATGGTGTGGCAAATACATGCTAGCTAACTAATGTTATAGGGAAAACATCCACTTAGAAAATATCGCTACAGCGATATTGTGCCATTATAGACTGTTTTACTGGAGCACATTTACTGGACCCATGGTAATGTAACAGTAACACAACCATTTCTGCTTGAATACTGTGAGGCTCAATAGATGAGTTGTATACATTTTTGTGTTTGCGACTGGTCTGACATAACTGAATCTGCAGTTACTATGTATTCCACAAATGGTGGGCATCTTTCTAATCTCAAGAAATTAAGCTTTACAACAATGTATAACGTGTCGATGCATAGAAAATTAGCCGAGTTTAGTAGCGGTTTAGTTTGCAAAAATAGTGGACGGGCTGTTGGAATGGCAACGGGTTAAACCGTCAGTAAGGTAAAACAGTCAGTATAAATGTAACACTTTTTCTGCAGCGCAAATCTGACTTGCTTTGACTGTGCTGCAGTACAAGCCCTTATTAAGCACACCTTAAGTATTAATGGATTTGCAGTAAATCAACTGGCAACCAGTCCACACACACAGGGAAGCAAGCCTAATGCAGATGCACACAAAGGCACTTTGTCTGCACCAAAGTGTGTGAGCCAAACTGTGACTTTAATGCTTGTAATATGATCCAATATCTTGTTTCAAAGAGGCCAATATTTGGTCATTAAAAGTATTTTATGATTCTTATAATGGAAGGCGAGCACATTGGATTCCGCCCACCCTCTTCAACCCATCTCATTCTCCCTCTGCTACTGATGAAAATCGTTTATTACCTCTTCTTCCCTCTTGTTGCCAGCTCCCCCCCTCCCTACCCATCCTGAATGTCCAACAATCATTCAAGTGATTGTTTTCCTCCCTTCCGGCAGGAACAGCTCTCCTGGCCTCCCTCTCCATGTTAATTTGCCTGTAACTCACCCCAAGAATACAGTGTGTTTCCCAGAGATTTAAGTCGCCCATTAGAATCCGAGCAGGCCGGTCAATATGATGATCACAGTCTTCCTATTAAAACCCATAAATACAGAAACGCCCGCTCCGTTGGTTAGGAGGAAGTATTTACTGACGGCTAAGGGGAAGTGCTGCCACCAGTAACACACTTCTGTCATTTCTTTTTTCTCTCAGCTAGGTTATATGGCATTTTAAGAAATAGTATTTCTTTGAGAGGAAAACAGTAGGTAACCAGTGATTAGTTAGAACTGTCCTGCTGTCTTGTTTTATTTCAGTTGTTTAGTCTCTTCTTCTGAACTTCTTGCCTTCTATCTACTGCGTTGGGTCCTATGTGCTGACCTGCATGTTATGCTAGCGTTATGAAACAAACCCACATTGTTTTGCCCTCATTCCTCTCACTGCTTCTCTCTGGCAAATCTATTCTTATTCTCTTTCTTTCCATAACTATTCCACTTCGTACTGACAGGAGGAAAAACCTCTTCTATCCCTGTCCACTAACCCTTTGCCCCACTTTGTCCGCTGTCTGCTATGTTGTCTCTCACCCATCCTTTGCTTCAACCTTCCATGCCCCACTTGCTGGCTTCCTTCATGTGAAGTGATGGCTGGTCACTGACACCCTCAGGAAACGTCTTCCCCTTCCTCTTAAATAATTATCACTTAAATGTATGTAAACTGTAATTTGTAGAGATTACTAACAATATATAAGATACTCATGGCCTCACCTAGTAAGCAGAACAATAGTTCTACATACATCTGCACATACATATATACACATATGTATCCTTGTGTATTTATGACCTGTGTATGTATGTAGAAGTGAACACATATGCAGGCCAACAAATGCATCCAGTCACACACACACACACACACACACACATACACAGCACTAACCCATACTACGGGGACACATATCTCATAGATTAGAACAGACACTCACTGTATGCTTTGTTCTTGGAATGTCCTAAAACCTTTTCCATGTCCCATTTTCAACCACTTACCCAGCATGTGTTGCTCTCATCTAAGGCTTTTAGGCCCTATTAGATGTTTATGCCAACCAGAGGCAGAGTAAAGCAAGGATCAGACTGCAGGGCGCCTCCGGTGCTCCCTATATACGTAACACAGTGAGCCGTCCGTAGCCTCTCTCTGTGTCTGCCTGCTGCCTTTACTGAACTGGTCACATTTATCTGGCCTTCTGTCTCGATTCATTAAGCATGAGTGCACTCCGCAGCACAGTTGGAGCAGCGTGGGTGGAGAGAGAGAAGGATGTGCTAATGCTTACACTCTTAATGCATCCTGGTGTGGGTATACTTATTTTTATTTTCCCACATTCTTATTGATTCTCTCTGGACTAACTAACTTTCTGATATTAGTTTTCCCTTATCCAACCACACACAAACATGATTTAACCATTTTATATCTTGATGGTCTGTTTAGGTTTGGAGATAAATGATGCTAAAATTTTACACAGGTGTTCAGTGTCCTCAGGGGATGAATCCCAATGACTTTAGTGGATGTCCTGTTGAACTATGCTTGCCAGGGGAAATATGTTATTATCTGATAAATTGTTACCCTTAGTTGTACTACTGAAAGAATTTACATTTAAATAGAGAGTTTTAGTTTTTTGTGACCAGTTTCTATCAACCCCAGTACGTTGTTCTTTTTGTAGCAAACAATCGTTCTATTTTTAGTCTCATTGTACCTCACGCTTAAAAAGAAAAATCTCTCCTAAGCCCATTCTACAATGCAACCCCCATCAGCCCCAGTCATGCACCATACAATGGCCTATTTGGGTTTGTATAATGGGAAATTCTGAGCAAACCATCTAGGATAGTATGAGCAAATTGTGTTGGAAGGTGGGAGGTTTGGACTGAGTACATGAAGCTGCTGGAATAGCCAAACGTCAGCTTAGAGTTAGCAACACTACATGGAGGAACTGCTCATAATTAAAAGCCTCCCTGAACGAAGGAACAGAGTGAATTGCATATGCGACCTTAGTAATGGACCTTCTGTCAAATGAATGTTTATGTATTGATGCTGATTTCCTGAATGGATTTAATTGTACAGGGTTCCAACTTGATTTAATTCTATATAGATTAATTTATAAATATTTCAGTTTGGAGACAAAACTTACCTTGTTAGTGGTTCCAGAGAGTTGTTGTACCACTCTAGTTGGCATATCTTGCACATGGCTTTTCTTTTGTGCAGCTTTTCTCTGTTGCCATTTTAAATCCAATACGCCTTCAGGTCTGGCAGGGCTCTCAGGGTTGTAATGTACACTATGTCATGTTTTGGATCTCCAGTCTCGCAAGACTACAGTGAGATTTTCTAACAAGCGAATGCAGAAAATACTATGTATTGAAGGAAAAAAAAACGATCCAAAGATTTTATGAACGGACACTGGATCTTTATTTTTGAATCAGAAAATGCATTGCTTTAAAGCCAACCCTAATGTGGGTGGTGAGTAGATCAGGTAATCTATAAACGTTTGAGCAGCTGAGCCAGATGACACTACGGCACATTTCTCCTTGATGCAGTTCTATTCAACTGGTTATGGCACTGCGTGTTGGTTTCTGAGGTGAATTTAATAGAACAGCAGGAACAGCAAGCTGGAGCAAATATTGATTGGTGTGTGGCCTGGAGTTGACAACCCAGACAATAAACTACCATTTGGGTCTCAAGCTTTGGCTTGGTTAGTTTTTTTCTGTGATTTGGCTTTTTTGTGAACATTATACGTTATGCAGTTCACTAGCAACCACCCCAGAGATGAGAACAAAACCAACATGTGGTTAGGACTTGTCCAGCAAGGATTTTTGTGTGACCTTTTCAAAGTGTACTTACTTTGCCCCGGGAATAACATTCCAAAGTTAAGGTACAGTTATACTTTCTGTTAAATAATGTAACTCATCACACAGCACCCATATAATCTAAAGTGAAATATTCCTCTGAGTAGTTTATGAATCCTGTTCTGTTTTTCATTTGCTTCCTTTTTGTGTCTTAGTGGCACGGTTAAAAGGATCACAAAGTTCAGCTCAGTAGTGTTATATTCAACTAAAATATGATGTCCTTAACATTTGCCTTTGCAAGGCACCCCCTCTGGTATATCTGCATATAGAGTGCATGCTGGCTTTAGTCTGACCTAAAAAATAAAAAAACTCACCGCCACTGGACCTTTTTGTTCCCTTCATAAAGCTCTGCAGCAGTAGTGTTTATATGCTTTAATGTATATTTCATTGCGTACATGAGTGAGTATGTGTTTCTGTTTGACACAATGTATGTTACATGTCTTCCTGTGAGCACAGCCTCCTGTTTTTACACCTCTACGGCTCTAAAATTGAATAATTTGTCTTTGCTTTCCCGTGTATTTTTATCTTTTTCCCATACACACAAGAGCGCATGTACGCGCACACGAATACACACACACCTACATATTCCCCTCACCATGAACAGCAGAGCCAGGCAACCAGCCATTGTGACAAACACCTCGAGGCAGACACCCCCTCTATGGCAGCCCTCCATCTCTTGTGCAACCACACACTCAAAGACAAATAGAAGGGACATACTGTACATGCAGTTCAAAAAATATGAGCTTGTAAGTCAAGCAGAGAGTGTTTTCTCTTTTTTTTAAATATTGGTTTCTTACATTATCATTCGTCTCAAAGAGTTGTCTACAAATCATTTGATGTAAATCGTAATTCCTTGTGTCATGCTGGAGCAGTTGCTATGAATACACAAATACACAAAACAAGATAAAAACTAACAATCATTCATCATCTGACTTTCATCTGTCTCATCACCCTCCTTGGTCTGGTAAACAGAAATGGAAGGAGCAATACCACACAAACATACGTAGCTATGATAAGTGTACATATGATCCCAGTTCCAGGATCTCTTGTGAAATAGCAATCAAATGAACACATGACAGCGATAGCACCTGCCCCTGCCTCCGAAGATAAGGAGGATGTAATAAGTGTGTTCACACTTAAAGCCCACACACACTTGCACATAAACACACGCGCACAAAGTAAACAGAGCACCAAAGGGTGAGATGAATACAGAGTGGAGGAGAGTCATTCAAAGCAGAGAGTGGGATGCAGATGAGACGCCTACACCAGACTGAAAGAGAGAGTCAGTAAGAGAAGAAGAGAAAGAGGATGAAATAAAAATGCCAGAACTACGGTACTAAAAGGAAGTACCACTCAATTTAGCTATTTATATATTGTGTGGCCTTAATTGATTAAAAATGTCTTGGCTTAATGCCCACCAATAGTCCTATGGAAAACTACCTTCCTTCGCATGAATGGTTTTCTGGGTTTGCCTTTTTTCTTCATGCTAACAAAGGACATGGTGCTGTGGATTGTTTTTAACTTTGTTCCCTTAATGTAATCACATTGATTATTGCATCACTTCAGCTTATTGATTTCCCACCTTACCGAGATGGCAGATTGCAACCAGCATTCAGTTGACTCCAAACCCCAAAGCCCCTTATTTATTTGGCATTCCTTTCTACCTAAAAGGGTCTTTTTCATTTTTTTCATGGACCTGTCTAAAAGTAATCCATCACCAAAAAGCATAGGTTTCAGACTATACAGCACCCTTATGAATGACAGGCACTAGAGCTCACATGCACTGGCCGTTGCCCCAGCAGTTCTTCAGCAGGTTTGCTTATAATTTTTGTACTGTGAATTATACAAAGCTGCTCAAATGGGGTCCCATAATAAAGACTAAGAGATGGTAATCAACATAATAAGACCACTTAAAGAAAGCTTTTTGGCCACTGTACTATGTCATCTCCTCTTAGCAAGTTTTCCATTCACATTTGCAGAATTTATCTGTGTCTCTCTCATAACCTCTGTGAGGTCTAAATGGTACCAGGTATTGAATAGATGAATGTTAAGCCAGAGAAGCGTCATCACTACTATCTTGAGGGCTTCCACTGATGCAAATACAGTGGGTAATATGACTTCCACTGCAAGAACAATAACATGCAACATGCCAATACATCCTCAAGTATAGAAAATTGAACAGGCTTATTCGCTGTCACAACTACACATAAACTACACATAAGATAGACCCGGTCAGTACCTGAATAATAAACTGAAAAAAGATTCAAATCTTTTTACTGAATCAGGAATCAGTTTCCATTAACCCGTATCCTGTGAGTACTTTGGCTGGCTGCTGCTAAGTACAAGTCAAGTTAGTGGACTCACTGGATACACAACAAACTCAGACTTTGCATCACTCCAGTCAGTGAATCTAACTCTATGGCGATCCACCACTCATATACTGTACAAAAACAACATACGTTACCATGGTGGGCATGGTGGTGGTGGTGGCGGTGGCATAAATCGAGGCCAGAACTTTCTCCCAGGAGGCTGGGATTTGTGTTGGTAAATGGCCTTGTTTTTATATAGCACTTTTCTACCTATTGGCACTCAAAGCACTTTACAGTCACAGACACATCTACCCATTCACTCACACAAGCACACACACATTCACACACCAGCGCCATGCACTGGAAGCAACTTGGTTTGTGGAAAACCCGGTCTTCCTACTGAGCCACAGCTGCCCACTGGACCACTGTTTCCTAATGACGTGCCTTCTGTACCATGTTTGACAGTTATAATTTTGCGTATGTTGGCTTATTTATCTGTTTTGTGTTTATTTCATTTTCAGATGCATTTGGTTAGGCAGTTAAACTACTACACACCAAAACTACTTAGGTTTAGAATTAGCTTATACATAAAGATATAAACATATAGACAGCAAATACCGACTAAAGCTTTATCAACACAAACTGGGGGAATATGTGTTAATCACTGTCACTGTTGCGTTTATTTACAGGTTTGATCCGACTGCGCTCCAGCCCACCACCTCGACTCCAGGGTGTTGAATATGTCCTTAATGTTACAGCCACGGATGACAATGCCTCAGGCGGACCTCAAGCACTGTCATCCACTGCCCAAGTCATAGTTGGAGTGGACGATGTGAATAACAACAAGCCGGTCTTTGAAAAGGTAAGATGGGCAATCACACGTTCGCTTCATCAAATGTTTTTAGTTTAGTTGTTATATTACTGTTCTTTGGCACCTCACCAGTGATAATGTCACTCTTTAAAGTATTATTTAGCGATGTAGGTCTTCACCGATTTGGCGTAACGTTATCCACTCATATTGAAACGGTGAGAGCATCTCCTCTCCACCATGCATTTTTTTTTTTTCTTCTGTAAGCACCTTCAGCCCGATCGGACTTCTCTGGTATATTCATCATGTAGTATCAGCCGATTCTTTCACTTTTTCCCGTTTTTTCATCATCTTCTGTAACCACTTATTCCTGTTTAGGCTCGCGGGGTCTGCTGGATCCTATCCCCCTGTCATTGGGCAAAAGGCGGGGGTACACCCTGGACAGGTCAACAGTCCATCGCAGGGCTTTTTCCCATTTTGTAAAATGACAAATATATCGAAAGACATGCACAATGTTTACGCCCAAATAAATATTTTTGTACTATCAAATTAATATTTTAATTTCTCCATTTTTACATGGTTTATCAGTGTCAAACAAACTGGGAGAGAGTTTCAAAACTGCACTTTCGAGTGAAGTTGACAGCAGTGCCACAAGTGACCTAGTTTTTCATTATGGCACTTTGAAAATGTCACATGATCTGACTCGTAAGGGTTAATATAGCTCAGTCTCACTCTATGTTTTTTTAATGATATTCTTTTACTTTGTCTATCTCATCTTAATTGTGTCCATGACTATACTGTATCCCTGTCTTTGTCTGTTTTCTCAAATTATTAGCCTCTATCTCTCCTCTCTGGAGGACCGATTAGCGAGCTTGACCCTCATCTCTACTCTCTCATCTCACTCCTACATCATCTTGGTCTTTTAATTAAAGCTTTAAGGGATGTTGGCGAATTCCCGACCTACCCACTCTAGAAGAACTACGTCTCCACCTGCTTTTTTTCTAACCATGTCTCAATTTTAAATGAGGTGACTTTTCAAGCCCCCTGAGGTGCTACGAGCCAAGATTAGGAGCCAGAGCTTGCTGAGTAAACCACACTTTACCTCTCTCCAGAGGGAAAGTGTGTGCCAAGTGTTTCCCTTTCTGCTTCATCTCCTAGCAGGAAGAAACAGAGGGACAGGCATCAAGAGAGCCAAGAGAAAAGAGAGACGAAGAGAGGACTTTCTGGTTCACAGTTTCCATGTGCTCTGTACGCTCCATTGTTCCTCTCAGGAATCTTCCGCTGGCATCATACTCCAAGTCTATAATTCATTCTTTTCTCTCTGCTGGCAGGATGCTGATTGTAACAGTCAAACGATTCCCAGAGAACCACATGTCCATTCCACAAAGAAAAGACAGAGAACTGTCAGTAAAAAGAAATAAATGAAGGGGCCAAAATACTAATAGATTTGAATGTATGTTGTGATAGCTCTAACTGGGGTGTGTATACGAATAGGAACTAATCTCTACCAGGACAGGTGTTCCACCCAGAAAGGAAACAGTTTTTGACCACTGAAGTGGCATTTAGCTGCAGGAATTATTGGATAGTTCATTCATATATGATTATGTGTTCCAGTTCTACGGATCTAAAATCTGATGAATGATAGACAGAAGTCATATGCATATCTGAGAGATCAGTGTGTCAGTTAGTGTTCTGGGGTGGTAACAGTGCAGTAGCTTAAAGCTTTGGCTTAGCTATGGAAGATTAAAAATATATATGAACAACACAACACAGTAATATATGGAAAAGAAATCACCAGACAAACAGGGCTATGTGTGTGTCAAAAATAATAAAAGGAAGTTGCTTTCTCAGTTAGTAAAGACATCCGAGGTTAGCCTGTTTTGATCTCAAAACACACTGCAGCCTCTCTGGAACTCAGGCCTGGATCAGTGGACCTGAGGAGTAGACACAAAAACATAAAGAGGCAGCCATATAGAGAGACAAGAGCTCTCAAATATAACAAGATGATTCATTTCCTAGTAGTTTAAATTTCACAGACACACTGATAACATTGATTTATTTCCCTTAGATAGACCTGCTGTGGTGTGCTTCATGCGCTTACATTTTGTATTTCTGGTTGTAAAAGTATCAGGGGTGGACATTTGTGTAGAAAAATCCCACAAGAAAACATAGGGCAGCACAATGGCAAAACTCCAGAACAACATGAAAAAAAGCATCCAACAAACTTTCAGCACGTGTTACTTACAGTAAGCACAATGTCTGCCTCTCCACATCCTTGAGGTCATCCAGGAGTATCCCATGGTGTTCTTCTACTTTTCACACCACAGCTGTCTCTATTCAAGTATCAAAGAGCAGCTCTTCAAGGAAGAACTAATCCTATCTACAGTATTGTCACTGGTACGGCTACCAGTACTAAAGTTGCCAATGACTTGTCCAACTCTTGCCTTAAGCAATCCTTTTATGCTGTGAGGTGATGCAGTGGAACACAGTTGGAGTGATTTATTCCTAAGCTTTTCCAAATGTATTCACTATTTACCTACAGGAAGAACCCAGAAACACTGGAAAGTTGTTTTGATGACTACATCTGCAGTGTTCACCTTCATCCTTTATGCATTTAGAAAAAACTAAGGACTATGATGGAGGGTATGGACTTAGATCATCTTAGGTCACTAAGCTGTCCTCCATACTCGGTTCCATCTGAGGCGAGACAGTAGGGGGTAATGTCTGTATTATAGTAGACTTGGCCATCTATCAACATCACATTCCATCTTATACTCACTAGAGGGCAAGAATGCAGTAGTCAAACTGTAGTGAAATACCATGGTGCTGACGGTCCTCACTACTGCTCATGGCACCTCTTTGGATTTTGTTAGATGTTGTTTTTACTATCCCTTTGGAACACATAGCATTTACTTTGACCCTTCTGATTAATTACATGCCTGCATCCAAGTCTTATTACTTTCCCCAAGCCCTCTCTGTAATATATGAAAGAAATAAAAAAAGAAGCAGTGGATGCACAAGCTACAGGAGTGTCTGGTAGCTACATATGAAAGGCCAAACTGCAGAGAAGCTCCCCAGTCATTAATTAGGTGTCAAAATAAGGCATCAAATAGTACTACTGAGTGATTGTTTTACCTTCTTCTGTGTCCGTGGCACATTGGCATAAGGGCTGTAGTGAGAAGTCAGAAAGAGCTGATGAAGACAGAATGAGAAAGAAAATGGAGCAGCAGTAGTGGCTGAAACAGAGTAAGCGCTGAAGTGAGGATAATAAAGCTCTTTTGTTGTAAAAAACTACCTTGCATCCAATGAAAAAAATGTAACCACTGAATTAATAGTTTACGGTCGGTACATGCCGCCCTCATCAGCAGATGGTGCATAACTTAAATGTATTCTTCAGTATCTCTTCTCAATATTTAAATATTTCACTGTTTGATTGAAAAACCTCTATAAGTAGTCTACTGAGATAGACACTGTGCATTTTATACAGCATACTGTGCTTTTTACTTTTCCCATTATTAGACAATGCAGCATTGTTCTCTGATTGCTTAGTTGTTATATTACGGTTCGTAGGCTCCTCCCCAGTGATAATGTCCCTCTTTAAAGTATTATTTGGCAATGTAGGTCTTCTCCGATTTGGCACAACATTAAAACCACTGACAGTATGCAGCCTCACACAGGCAAAAAAGCTGTTTAGGAACAACTCAAAAACATGAAGAACAGCACAAGGTGTTGACCTGGCCTCCAAATTCACTAGATCCCAAACTGATCAAGTATCTGTGGGATGATCCACAGAGGCCCCTCCCCTCAACCCATAGGACCCAAAGGCCCCCACTAACAACATTGTTACCAGACACCACAGGACACCCTCAGAAGCCTCGTGTCCATTCACTGATGAGTCTGACAAGGGTGACCTACACAATATTAGAAAGGTGGTCATAATGTTATGCCTGATCAATGTACTGTATCAAGCTAGAGTCATTTGTTCAACCCTTGCACTGCTGTCATATGAATAACATTAACATGGCAGTGGCAGTGACATATGTGAATACGGTAAATGGTCTTGTTTTTAGCGCTTTTCTACTTCTCACAGTGCTTTACAGTCACAGACACATCTACCCATTTGTTCACACAGACACATATTCACACACTGGTCCCTCGCACTAGGAGCAACAGTGTTCAGTGTCTTGCTCAAGGACACTTTGGCATGTGGCACATTCTGGAGGTTGAACTGCTAACCCTGTGGTTCATAGACAACCTGCTCTACCTACTGAGCCACAGCTGTTTAGGAATGTTAATGTTAGCATGATGATATTTTGAGGCCCTACTTTAGTTTAGCCAGACATAGAGAGACTCATGTAAGAAGTTGAATGTGGATTTTATTATTGGGCTTGTTTGTATGAATATAGAGAAAACTAGTACCTCTTCACACAACTGTGTACGCTTACAACCAGTCAGGGCAAAAGAATTCTGTAACGTATGTTCAGGGACAAATAACTTAATTGTCCTTTTAAGTTATTTCACTGTCAATTTCCTTTACAACAGATGTAATGGTATACATTTTGTTGTAAGCTACTCAACAGTGCTAGGTCAGTGTTTCTCACCACATAAGGTCTACCCAAGTGATATGTACGGCCTGGCAAATCTTCTTCTGAGTGACAAAAATGTTGCAGCAGTTAATCAAAATAAGCCTTTTCTGCAAAAACAGCTGAAGATATCTTGACTTCCTGTAAAAACATATGCACATGCCTAATAGCCCTAGCATCCCTCTGCCACCACTTTAAACAAGCAGAGTAGAAAATAAATAAATTTAAAAAAGTGCAAAACACAAGCTTTTCACTTTATACTTTCCATATGTCCTCATTATTTTTCCCGTTAAACTTTTGTCTATCCAGTGCATAATACTTAAAGTAATCTTTAATCTGTCCTTTCAACATAAATAACATTTTCCCTCCCACACACTTCTGCTTACTGTTTCGATAGAATGGAGTATTGATCTAAGTTTCTTCAACTCTTGCACTGCTGGTATTCTCTTCCTCCCACCTGTAACCTCTGCTGCTCTCATTCTCCTTAGTGTCAGCAGTACAGAGAGAGCACATCAGTCCTCGAGAACCAGCCAGCAGGGACGTTTGTTCTGCAGGTTCATGCTGTGGATGCTGACGAGGGCTCCAATGGCAGAGTCACATATGGCTTCATGCACAAAGACTCCACTGTGCCTGCGTTCAGTATACACCCGGAAACCGGTACTGAAACACACACTTTTATACCTTTATCACAGTGGAGATTATTATCCAGGGTTAATTCCTTTCAGCATATCTGTCATGCTTGATGCAATGCAACACGGCACGATGACAGCAAGTTTATCTAAAGCGTATTTCAGCCTAACTCACTGCGTCATCTGAATTTAAAAAATCGCTTCAAAGCAAAATATTATTAGTGACAGTTGAAAGGCTGTAAACTGCACCAGGGAACCTGTGCTTTTTTAAATTTAGTCAAATCATAGCTTTGGATGTGATACAGTATACCTTTCAGTTCGATGTCAACAGCAATTTACGATAAATACTGTAAATGTCATCCCTAAAATCATTTCTAAAATAAATATTAAAGAGAATTCTTTTGGATGATAACTACTATTGATAACTCTTCTGTATTCCTATCATCATCTTCTGTACTGTGTTAAAAGTTTTAGTTTGAGGCAAAGAGAGGAAATCGTTTTATTTCTTGATCTCTCCAGGAGTGATTGTCACAGCCAGGATATTTGACCGTGAACGCCAGCGGGAGTATGCTGTGACAGTGACTGCCACTGACCAGGCAGCTGAACCACTGATTGGCATTTGTCAGCTCAACATCCTCATCCTGGACCAGAACGACAACAGTCCCAAGTTTGAGAACATCCGATATGAGTGTAAGTAGATATTACTATTAGATCAGATAAGATCAGATCTTCACTTTTGCCAAAAATCTGATGAAAGGGAAAATTTGTGAAAAATCTTTTGTTTCTTTTTTTCAGTTTTTGGTGCCTGTTGCAAAATGTTTTGCCTTTTTAACTATGTTTGATGTGGTTCTTCATTATTTGAAGCTTACCGTGTTTTCTTGCATATACACCATACAGCTACCACCATAAAACTGTCTGCCCAAAATATTGTGTAGGTCTCCCTTGTGCCATGGGGGAATCAACACAGGCCTTCTAAGGATGTCCTGTGGTGTCTTAAGCATGTTGATTGTGGGAGCCTTTGGGTCCTATGGGTTAAAGCAGAGGTGGCAAAAGTATTCACATTCTGTACTTAAGTAAAAGTACGGATACTTGCGTAAACATATACACTGGTATAAGTTGAAGTACTAATTCAACTCCTTTACTCAAGTAAAAGTAAGAAAGTACAGGCTCTGAAATGTACTTATGTAAAAAGTAAAAATAATTTTGCCATTACTGAAACAATTCATCAGTTGATAATTTTGTGGTGTATTCCCATAGCATTGCTAACGTTGTAAACTAGCTTCCAAAAATCCTCAAAAAGTTAATGATAGCAACAGAAACCACACCATACATGAATTTGTTTTTTTCACATTAGACCAGTAGTTCTCTAATAGTGGGGTCAAGTGTACTCTAAGTATTACTTTCTTTATTGATGCTTGAACGATGAACAAACCTCCAGTCACTAGGTGGCAGCAGAGCTCAAACTAACCAACATGCTGCCTCTTCCCAACAGTAGAAGAAGAACACAGGAAGCGCAGCTCCCATGAGCCGCCCTTACGTGAATTATGGGTGAGACTTCCGGTACGAACCAGAAGTCTCGGTTTTACATGCTAGCTGTCAGCGCGAATCCACTTTCTCCGACTAATTCGACACGTATACCATGTGGGAACACCAGCTGTCACAGCTCAAACAAAACGACATTACAATCCCGCTGCCTAATAATATAGAGGGGTGGAGTATGACATGAAGAAGTGGCCTAAAATAACATACGTGGCATAGTTACCTGCGTTAACTGTGCCGCTTCTGACGGGGAGACATAATCTAAAAAGCTCTGAGGCGCATCAGTACCTGCACAGTAATCAGGTTGGATGCGTTTTGTTAAAAGAGATCGTGGGACACAATCTTATTTACCTTAAAGCAGACGTAGAGCCCAGCCAAAGTCTTAAGTCCCTCATCACCGAGCTTGGTATTAGTGTCATCATTGGCAGAGTTTGCAGCCACGCTGCTGCCATCCTTTGGAAGGTATATGTTTATTGTTCTGGTAGTTTTAATGATAATTTTCATTGGTTTAATGTTGGGCTGCAACAAACGATTATTTTTGTAGTAATTTAAATGTCAGTCAGTTAAACGCCATTAATTAGGTGTCAAAAAATAGTCAATTAAAACTATACAAAGGGCCAGGTATCATAAGTTTTCTTCCTGCTCCTTTTCATTTATAGTGTTACTTATATAATCATGTAATATGTGCAATTATGTAAAGTATTTAATCTATGAATGCAATAAATAGGTATGAATGAACGAATGAATCTTTAATTTATTTTCAATTCAGGTTGAGAATGCTGTGAGACAGGGACATCATGCATTAATGCACAGAGAAAGTGGAATGATTATATTATTGAATGAAATATTACACTTCCAGTTAAAAGTTCAGACACACCCTCTCATTTAATGGTTTTTCCTTATTTTCAGAATTGTTTACTTTGTAGATTCTCACTGAAGGCATCAAAACTATGAATGAACAGATATGGAATTATGTAGTAAACAAAAAAGTGTGAAATAACTCTAAATATAATTTGTTGTAGTAGCCGCCCTTTGCTGTGTTGACAGTGCTGCCAACCCAATGAGCTTCACGATAGTCACCTGAAATGGTTTTCACTTCACAGGTGTGCCTTGTCAGGGTTCATTTGTGGAAATTCTTGCCTTCTTAATGTGGTTGTAACCATTAGTTATGTTGTGCAGAAGTCAGGTTGGTACACAACTGACAGCCCTATTTGACAACTGTTAGAATTCATATTATGGCAAGAACCAATCAGCTAAGAGAACCGACAGTTCATCATTACTTTAAGAACTGAAGGTCAGTCAGTCCAGAAAATTGCAAAAACTTTGACTACTACAGGAAACAAAAGCTGTTAGCAACCGCCAGCAACCAGTGGCTCACTGCTTCAGTTGGACCCATAATCGTTTCTACATCAGCGCTCGGGTGGAGATCAACAAATAATAACGTCATGATGCACCCACATAAAACAGCACTGTTTTTGGCTTAATGCCAAGTCTGAACACATGTACCTAAAACTGGTCACTTGTGATTGGATAGCCCAGATCGGATCTTAATGCAAAGTCTAAACATGCCTTACCTGTGGGCATACGGCCAATTTTAGAATCATCAACTGACCAAAGTTGTAATTTTCTTCTTTTTTTTTGTGGGAGGAAACTGGAGACCACTGAGAAAAAAACCCAGACAGGCAAGGCGGAGAGAGAACGTGCCTATCATTATAGTATAAAAATACTATTAAGGCTATTAAGGACCAATAAGGACCGTCCACTGGTTTGGCTGAGGCCAACCCAAAGACCAATAATGGCCTTCCACTGGAAGTAACATTCTGTAACATTCTGAGTAGTTAATGTTACAGACGTTGTTTTTGGTTCCTATCGGTTTCCTAAATATATAAGTTTGTGTGTGAATGTGTAAATGAGAAGCATTATCTCACAGCACAGACGCTTAACTCCACTGACTCGTATTGGCTCGCGGAACAGAATTGCCTCCTCCAATATGGCGGCGACGTTGACGTATCGCAAAAACGGGCCAACTCTCTCAATGAGGCGTCTATGTATATGTGTCTATGATCTGAAGTATCCGAGTGTGGGCGGAGTAGATCAAAACCAACATGGCGACCGAAGGGCTACGCCCTCTACAGGCTTAATTTTTTAATTCAGAATCCAATGGGTGATGCGGTTTGTCCATAGTATATATCAGTGTTTTTCAACCTCTGGGTCGCGACCCCACATGGGGTCACCTGGGATTTAAATGGGGTCACCTCAAATATCTAGTAATTGGTAAAAAATAATAATTAATTAATTAAATTAAATTTGCTTTGAGGGAATATTTTCACTGGACATTTTGACTGGTGAGGTTAAAAATACCGGGCATCGGCAGATTTCACCGGCCAAAGTCCGTAATTACCGAATAATGGAAACACAGCTGTAAAGACAAGCTCGCCTAACTGTACATGTGATCAGGGAAAACAAAATGTCACTTTGTGGAATAATCTGGCTACTCTGTGTTTGCAACACGTCATAACGAACATGATCAAAAAGTAATTCTAGAAAAAAAATGTCTCTGGGGTCGCCAGAAATTTGTGATGTCAAAATGGGGTCACAAACCAAAATAGGTTGGGAACTACTGGTATATACAGTCAATAGATACGACATGTAAGAACACATCCAACAATCTACTTAAGTACAGTAACAAAGTATTTGTGCTTTGTTACTTCCCACCTCTGGGTTGAAGGGATGGGCCTCTGCAGAGCTGGCTTGTTTCCACAATTCCTGGAAATATTCAATCTACTTGGAATGTAGGGAGTTTGGAGGCTGGGTCAATATATTGAGTTCACATTTTTTTGAGCTGTTCATGAGCCATTTTTGTGGTGTGGCAGGCAGCATTGTATTACAGATGGTGACTGCTGTGTCATTGCTGGCCTGCTTAGCAACATTTAACTTCCACATGAATGCCAGGAGCAAAGATTTCCCAGGATATCATTGCATTGTTGTTCAAGTTATCCATATTATTCATTCACCTTGTCAGTGGTGCTAAGGTTGTGTCTGATTGATGTCACCTATATTTCTTTCTTGGCCTATATTCTATTTTTTTTTTTTTTTTTTTTTTTTCAGCAGCTTTTCCAAAAATGTAACATGTCAAAGTGGTGTGGATTTATTTATTAGGTTTGTTTTTCTTAAATTGCATTAAATTGAGCTCATTAGGACTGATGAATAGATGTACAGTATCAAGTACGAGCTTTTAGAACTATTGAAGTGTTGGGGACTAATTCTTCATTCTCCCTTAGACTTCCTTCGTGAGGATACCATGATTGGAACCAGTTTCTTGAGGGTGGCAGCTCACGATGATGACTTTGGCACCAACGCAGCAATCACATACTCCATGTCCAGCGAACACCCGGAGTACCTCAGGGTCAACCCGCTGACAGGCTGGGTGTATGTCAACCAGCCCATTTCACAGGTGCACAAAAAGACATTTTGCTACTTGCTATTTCAGAAGGTTAAGTCACACAGTATTCAATGCATGTGGCTATAAATGTTTGAATAATCCATGTAATTTTTCATATGTTTTTTTTGTGCAAAGATGATTGGATGTACTTAGCTAATCAGGCTTCTGGGTCACTCCAGAGCTCCACTGGCACAGAAGCTCTTCAAGGAAATTGTGTAATTTCTTAATTCCACTCAAGAATTCACGAGAGGCTAGCAATGAACATTAGATTGCCACTAGTAACATGCCAGTTCTCCAAGTATATGGCTAGAAATGTATTTGAACTAGGGATGCTCCGATCAGGGTTTTTTGCCCCCGATCCGAGTCCGAGTCCTTTGACTTTTGAGTATCTGCCGATACCGAGTCCCGATCCGATACTCTGTGTTTGTTTTTTAAGTGCCGAATTAAGTTTGTGGTATTAAACGACGCTTTGTCCTTACCACCCCTCGATATTCCAACTTTGCAAATTTGACAGTTTGCGACTGCATCGTTCTCCTCACATACTTTAAAATACTTCCACACAGCAGACATGGTGCGCCACAACTCGCCACTCCGCTTCAAAACAAACTAGCATGCTGGTCTTCTGCACATGCGCATGCCGTAAACGGTGGTAGTAAATACTCATTTTATTTTTTATTTTTTTGAATCACCAATAGCCCATATATCAACAATCTAATACAAATAATGACTAAATAAATATATATAAAACCGATCTCTGATCGGGTCGTAACGTCCGAGTCCCGATCGAGTCTTCAGTTGCGTGATCGGCCCCGATTTCCGAGTCACGTGATCGGATCGGTACAACCCTAATTTGAACATCTTCTTACTGGCAGTGAGGGTGCCGAAGTCTGTACTAATCGTTGAGAGTACATGAACAAGCAATAGAAGATATGACCATTACCATATGGTCTTTGCAAAACAAGTTTTTGTTACTGTGAACAAAGTCCTTTATGTCAGATATTTACCATTTTTTCAGTTCTGTTATTGTAAACAATGAGAACAAAATGGTAAAATGTTGAAATGAATATCTTCCAACAGTCTGTGTGAGAAACTATTATTTCCCATATGAGTTTTGCCCCTTTTTGCTGACCTAGTCCATAATCTATCTAATCTAATCTAAACTTCTATCATGATGTTTTTCCTTATTTTCATCATCAGTATACTGTATGTCAATTAACCCACAGCAGGAGTACAAACTCTCGGTTAGGTTCTTTTCTTTAGTTGCCAGAGCGGGTACTTTTCCCTGATTGCAGGGGACGAAGTTAATTGTTCTTGCACAGATAACGACACTCCACGGTCAGCCATGTCCTTCAATCAATACACTTATATTTAAGTGTGTTTGTGTTTACCCGCATGCAGCCTACAGTCAATGTCTTCCTCCACAGAAGTGCAGAAAATGGATTATTTGCTGAAATCAGTGTGATTTAGATATACAAGGTTCTTCAGTCTTTGAAGAAGCTACGGTGGCCTCTGGGTCAGACTAATCGCCAACATGAAAACAAACCATCAAGTCATCTCCACTTCTTTTCTCTTTCTCTCAGAGGACCTACATCACCAGGGAAATTGTAGCTACGGACGGGGGGAACAGGAGCAGTTCAGTGGAGCTGGCTGTCACCATCACCAATGTGAAGAACCAGCCTCCAAAGTGGGAAAACGACAGCTACAGTGTGGTCATACCAGAGAACACTGTCAGAGACACACCCATTGTGGTATGTTGGTCTGGGGAAATGGTAATTGGCACACAGAGGAAGCTGCACATAAGAGGAATATTTGTACATTTTTAACATATAGAAATTGGCAACGCAGTGCCATGTTGTGCTAAATATCACCTGACAAACGAAGAGCCAGAAGATTATTGGAAGACTGGAAGGTTTGAGCTACCTCAACAAATATGTGTTACCCTGAATGTGATCAGGCCCTTGTCTGCACAGCTGTCAAAAGCTTGACTGCTGAAAAAAAGAAGTTCAAAGTGCTTAATTATAGGCAAAGCAATGCAATTGACCAAAATAAAAAAAAATAAAATGAATTAAAATACATTTATTTCTGAATATAATAACTTAGAATGCAAATACATTAGAGCTGAATTGCAGAAATACAACGCTTTGTTACAAATTTACTTAAAGAAATAAATACGTTGTGTGAAAACTGTTCTCTATAGGAATGCAGCCACGGGTTCACAGTTTTATACTACCTAAAAATATTTTCAGTTGTGTTGCATTGATATAGTGATATATTGTTTTGGACGAATAAGCATATAGCATTAAATATGAATAGCATCCTTTTTCCTCCATGTAGAATTCTACTGGGCATCGGGGAAGTCAAAATGTTTGGCAGCATTTTGTAAATAAATAATATCAGTATTGAAAAATGTTTCCAATTACCAGCAAACTAGTTCCTGCCAAATGCCTTTGGCTGCAGTCTGAATAGTTTTAAAAGTATTTGGTCACTACGGGGGGAAAAAAAAGTTTCACTAAATTTATTTCACTTTTTTTTCATAGTAACATAAATATGGAATAGGATAACCCACAAGCCACATTTTTTTAAATGTAATATTTACAACAGTAAGCAGTATGTTCATATTTACATGGAATCAAACCACATACTTGAGGCAGTGCAGACTGCAGTATTAATCAAACAAAAACACTAGTGAGTGAGTTTGGTGGAAGTGTGGGTGGGTTGTTGATATCGTGGCTCCAGTCTCGGGTCGTACTGTACTGACTGCACTGCACCTGAATCCCTGGGAAACTAGCATGAGTTTGGCCAGTGAAAAGTGGGGATGTGTTGTCCATATTTCCATACAGTCTAGGCTCCAAACACACAGGAGTCTGTTTTGTTTAGCTCACCCCCTAGTTTCTTATCACAGCTCTGATGTATTTTGTTGAAAGTTCAGTCAATCCTTATCAGAGTTCAGCAACACAAGACTGTAACAGTAGTCTAACAGAGTGTGGGAGGGCTGTAGTGTGCCACATTTAGGAACAATAGCTATTCAAAAACACCCTTGAATCCACTGATTCATTAGTTGTGCTGTTCAGATATTTCCTATCAATGTCATTTCATTATTATTAAACACTGCCTTGTATTGCCTCTAACACATTTCCACCTAATCAACAGTATTTTCTAAGACTCTCTTGGAAACTATTAAGTCCATTAAAGTTGCTGATAAATATTTTAACTCCAGGGATGGAAATAAAAGGACAGAGGAGGGTGCTTTGTATTGGAATGTGTGTTAATTATATTTGAGAGATGCCGATAAAGGGAGTGAGAAGGAATGTGGTCCGTGCGGTGCAGTGTACCGAGAAGTCAGTTCAGCGTTGATTTGACTGTTGTGCAGAGATGCAATGATTCTCACTGGGTTGTAATATCTCTGCCATGGATATTGGATGTTTGTATGGCCTAAATCAGTACATGCAATAGTTAGACATGTTTACCTGTACTTAATGCCTCGCAAGGTGTCTCATTATTATGGCAGCTGTGCTCTGCAGGTTCAGTGGATACAGCCAGGTCACCCATAGGCAAGCAGTATCACACCCGAGATGGTATTTTTGATTTTAATTGGGGTGCGCATGGCATCAGCTTTGAATAGCTTCACCTTAATTAGTTTAGGGAGGATGCAAAAGGAAGAGTGTACTTCTCTTTGATCGCACAATATTTCAGTGGGCCTGGTCTAACAGTTGGGGACTATAATAAATGACAATGAATTAAATCATTGATTTCTACCATGGGGATGTCCTGCAACCAGTAATGGCTATAGACTTTACTGAAAGTCTCTGAGCGGTATGCAGACTCAAGTCAATGAGGTGTCCCTGTAATACAGACGTTTTATATTTACTGTTGCTCTCTATTCTTGTGTCTGTTCCAAAGACCATCAAAGCCACCTCTCCTCTGGGGGATCCCAGGGTGACTTACAACTTGGAGGATGGTATGGTCCCAGAGACCAACATGCCAGTTCGCTTCTACTTGACCCCCAACCGAGAGGATGGTTCGGCCTCCATCCTGGTGGCAGAGCCCCTGGATTATGAAACCACCAAGAATTTTATGCTTCGTGTTCGAGCCCAGAATGTCGCAGCTGTACCACTGGCAGCCTTCACCACAGTATATATCAATGTTACTGGTAAGCCTTTAGTAATTGTCTGTTTTATTTTAATATGTTTTACCTGATGTTACATGTTTTCTTTCCCCCATTATATTTTTCCGTATATTGTGAGTCATTTTGAAACACCTCTGAATTCCACATGACAAGAAAGTTTCAGAGAACTTCCGAATGTGATGTGTGAAGTTGTCACCTTGGTCTGCTGGATATTACAGACCAAGGTGTATTTTCACTGTTTTTACTATTTTTTGACTTTTTTAAATGGCAAATCGATGAATTGGTTAGAAAAAAGCCATTGCTACTTGTTGGAGAAATTAATATTAGTTTCAGCGATCACAGTTTCATCGTAGTTCCTAAAACAGTCACAGAATTGAATTAATTCATGATCATGGTCAGGAATATCATATTTTTCAAACCCTTTTCATCTGGAGGACTGCGATCCAATTCCTCTGAGGGTGTGTTATTTATTTGTCCTGATTTCTGTGATCTAGGCAGATAAAACAAAAATGTGTTTTATTTTTGGAAAAGATGGTTTGCTTGAAAATACATTCTTTCAAATAAGTTGTGCTGCATGAAAGGTTCTGCCAATTGAAATGCGTTACTTTCAAAGTCATGGAAATAAAAGGGAAATGAGGGTCCATGGGAATAAAAATCAACTGATTAAATTTCGTGACTATTTCACATTGTCATTGTACGTCATTGCTCTTACTAAGAGATAGCAAGGGATGAACATATGGGTCAGTCATTATGCGCTGCTCTATGTCTAATTGCATTCCAATTTTCTGTTGGGACTTTGGTGATGAAAAGAAAAAAAAACTAATGAAACTTGAATTCCACCCTACACTAATTGAAATAATTTGCAGAACCTGTCATCTTTCTTTTGTGTGATGAGCCTAAGAGTTTAAGATAGTAAGTATGTAATGTTTCCTGCCTCCGCTGCAAATAAACACTGTTTCCTTCATCTTTGCCTAAAAACATGGGTTTCTCCTCTCTGTTTTTCTGTCATGTCTGCCATCATTTCTTCGAAAATATAGTAGTCAGCCCCTGGTAAATAGGCTTAAGTCGCCAAGTCACCTCATGATTTCGTGGTGTTACTAGCCCCTGACCTTACTCCTACCCTAGATGCCCCAAACTCTCATGCATATAATTCACTTGCAACATGCATGCATGCACACACACACATTCCCCCATACCTCATTTCATCAAATTGGTCTTAATCCAGTGAGAAATAATTAATTCCACAGACCGCTTCTTGCCTCTCTGTCCCTCTCTCAACTTCCTCTTCTCTTTTCGCCCCCTTCCCTTCCCCTTATCTGTCTTATTAAGAAAGCTCTTTGACTTCTCCAGAGGCGGTGAGGCTGAGGAAGGGAGGGAGGTCTGTAATGGATTTAAGGCCCCATTTTTAATTCATAGATTAAGACATTTGCTCAGAAGAAAGGGGATAAAAGAGGCACATGGAGCAGCATTAGAATTAATGTGTTGCTCTGTTCAAGTCATTTTTGGAATGCTTTTTGGCCTAAATCAACTGCTATCATTTTGCTGTTCCGTCGCTGGTTCTTGGCAATGTCTGGTTTGTCTACCAGCAACACTCTCTCTTGCCTCTTCTTCTTTTTGGCCAAGGTAACTGATGTCAGAAATGCATCAGTTTACAGATCTACAATTAATGCTTGGATTAACATGAATAAGCTGGAAAGTGAGCCACAGCTGTGTTGGTCCCATGGTGCTAATGTAACACCTTGTTTTTTACTCCATATAAACTGCCAAAACAAACTAAATATTCCAGAAATATTATATATATACAGTTGATGTAAAATGTAAATTTAGTAACATCTGTTAACATGTTTGGCTGTAAAGCAATTGTATTCCTGAGGATGGATTGATGTGAGCCACAGTGACATATTCAAAGAGATGGCAGTAAATCGTTTCCTATAATGAGCTGAACGTATTTCCTGTTTGTCAAAAGCTCAGACCTCACACTGCTCTGACAGTACGGTCAGTCTAAAGAGACTAGCGTTAAAACCCAGGCATGAAATGAACTGAGGTACAGCATAAAGGCAAGTTTAGATAAATAAGAACATTTTTCTACCTCAGTGTCCTTGAATGAAAATGTGGATGTGGAGCTTGTTCTCTTTTGGTAGAATAACCTGTTAAGTATGCATTAATCACTCTCTGTTTTCCTATCCTCTTCCTTCTCCAGATGTTAATGACAACGTCCCATTTTTTACTTCCTCCATCTATGAAGCCTCAGTCACTGAAGGAGCAGAATCAGGAACTTTGGTTTTCCAGGTTTCAGCCACTGACCTGGACTTGGCTCTCAATGGCAAGGTGAGCAAATTACACATCTACACTCTTGTAAAAGTTGCTCTCACACCGTGGTCATTGGAAAAGAACAATTTAGAACCCAGTTCTATTTAAATACATATATTCTACTATGTCCAGTATACTTTTTTTGTTGTTTTTTGTATCCAAAAGATGTTTTTCACTGCTGTGTAAACCACATTCACAGATTTCTTACTCACTGCTGGAGGATCGCAGTGGGGACCATCAGTACTTCCGTATCGATCCTGAGCTCGGGTTCATCTACACGCAGGCTGTGTTTGACCGTGAGACCAAAAGCTCCTACCTGTTGGAGGTTCAGTCTATGGATGGCTGGGAGTCTGCACGGCCTGGCAAACACGGACAAGCCAACTCAGGTAAACAATGCTGACTTTACCCAGAACATCCTATGCCTGAATTTATAGTTAACTTCTGACCTGGTTGTTAAGAAAAGAAGTTGTGAAAGCTTCAAAGCAGTAGTTAGATTAAATTGTGTGTGTTATGTCAGACAGAGATATAAGACAAGTAGCTTCTGTTTGTAGAAGGAAAGCTGTAAACCATTACTTTAAAGCAAGAGACAAGACTAAAGCAAAAGCAAGTCTTAGTAATATTGTGAATATCTTAGTAAAATTGCTTTTAATAGCAATGATATCCTCAGTTTTCTTGGGAATATTTCATGTTCTATAGCTACTTGTCATACGCAAGTAATATTGAATGTTACTTGTGTATGTTTGACACATTTATTTTTATTTTTTTGAGAAGTTTCCCTCATTCTTCTCGGTTCAAGCTAAGTCTAGATGAATGTGAAGCGTTGGTGCACAGACAATAATCAACGTTCAGTTCCAAACTGTTGAGCCACTACATGACTTTCACAGAGATCTCCCAGAAGCCACTGCAGTGTTTCTTAATGATCTTACTTCAGGCCATTCCTGCCATCCAGCAGCTGAGCCCGTTCACATCAGTTCATTGCTTGGCTTCTGTGCCAGTGTTCTTATCTGCTTCTCCAAACTGGAGGAGTGCCGACCACACTCATCTGTAGGTAATATATTGAAGTGCTTCATTCAGCCCCGCTTTGAAGAAACCAAACTGACCCTTTTACTTGGATATTCATGTCAACCCACTTTTATTTTTCATGTACAGCATATATACTATATGTGTACATGTAAAGGAATTTTCTCTCTGTATTTAACTCATCCAAGCTGAATTCTTTCTTCCTTTTCTCAGACCTTTATATTGAGTATGTGAGTTTTTCTGTTATCATAATATAAAATGTCAACAAATTGTTATAATTGCAATAAGTATAGATTCAGTTGGTTTCAGAGTTGAAATCCATCTTTTTTTTGCTGCTGTACTGACTGAAAAAGAGGGCAAACACATAGGGGAGGGAGTGCTGTAGACAGATGCTCTGTTGACTTCATTTAAGGCTCCGAATCTTCATTGAAGGCAGCAGTAATCTCTGTTTTCCTCTTTCTGTCTCCTTCCCACATCTGCTCATCCCTCTGTACTAAAGGACCAAAGGCCAACTTACTGTTTCTCTCTCTCTTTCACTCCCACTCTTCCTCCATCTCTCCTTTTCTCTCTCATTTGCTGCCAGATGAAATGCATACATGCTATGGTAGAATAGAGAAACACGAATAAATGAACAGATGTTGAGACAGATGTGGTGGATGGAAAGAAGTGTTGGAAAACAGAAACAGACCAGGATATATTTTTAATAAATATGATCATAGATTATTTACAGATCTCCTCTTACTTGGTTTGGCTCACTATGACATTTGTGAAAATGTAAACAGAATATAAATATGAAGTGGAGCAAAGACTGCAGGGTAGCCCTGGGAATTATTTTATTTATTTTATTCTGTGTTATGAGTATTAAATGAGGTTGCATGAAGAAGGGTGGGTGAAAGGAAGGGAACTTAATAGATGCTTAACATGGATGAACACACAGTCATACAGGACGGCTGCAGAGAAGGAGCAAATATTTTCTGTGTTATGGATCCAGGTCTAAAAGTTCGGTTCATTTTTCCTATGAACATAATGGAGGCACTCTGTGGTTTGGATCGGCTCAGATCTCTCCCTGTTCAATTCAAATGAACCATGATGGTCCATTGTGGTAGGAACTACTTTATATCTTGAAACATATAAATAAAACAGCACTACAGGAACATGTCATGCAAACCTAAGGCCATATCTGGAAATGCATTTAAAGCTTTTAACGCACATGGGTTAGAGCTAAGGACAGGGGTTGGTACACTGCAAAGCCACAAAATGCATACTAATTGCATGCCGTAATAACATTTAGCATGACATGGCATGGTGTGTTACTTATACCACGTTAGTTGATACAAAGCTGGATCCACTTTATATGGAACAATGGGCGGGCTAGATGAAATAAACACTGAAAATGCTTTGCTACAAGCAGAGACTGCAGGAGCATCTTAGAACGTGCCAATTGAAGATCTCTGTCATGATGGAACTCTGGATGAGTGGTCAGCATGCATGCAGGCACGCCCACAGGGGGGTACAAACGGGTCTGCTGTCCCGGGCCCAGGATAGAGGGGGGGCCCAGAACTGGGCCCTCATTAAATTATAGAATAATTAAAAAACAAAAAACAAATTAAAATAGGCCTATTTGTTGAAAAAATATGTAATATCTGAGTTACATAAAAGCTTTTTAATTGTTTTCTTCCTAATTGTCCTTGAAATAGTGGTCAAGAACCCCCCCATCCCCAACACGAAAATGGTTTGGCCACTGATCAAAATTTGATGTTGCCGTTTGATTGGAAGTTCCGTATGCTCAAAATGCGCTGTCAGCACAAGTCCGGTGCTCAGAATAGGACATAAAAGAGAAGAAGAATATAGAAGCCTTAAAGATTTTCTTAATAAATATTTAAAAAAGGTGGTGCCGCTGAAGCTGGGACTAGTAAAGTGAACGTAGAGCAATGTAAGAAACAGCGCAGCCAACGTGCACCAGACTTGTAATGTAACGTAGCTCTGATGTTAACGTCTATTCGCTTGTATAAAAGCTTGACACGACACAACACATCACAACACGGGGGGTTATAATGATCTTGTCCCGGGCCCAGGCAAGTCTGTCAGCTGGCCTGCGTGCAGGAACCCCTTCTGCATCCTCAGCAGGTATCTCAGGGTCACAGGTGTTTCGCCCTTTAACCTTTGCACCTCTCCTGAGTGGGGCAGCGGAAACTGAGTTAGCCTTCACCTGCAGAGGGGTTCCAGCTGCGGTTCTTTGTCAGCCACAGCCACAGCCACCTGGAGCTGGTCTCGGCTGCTGTGGCTAACTCCTCAGTGGCCTTTCGCAATTGTTTGGGATTGAGCCCAATCTTCTGTAGGAAGTGGCACGCTGATGTTACAGGGAAACTTTGGCAGCCTACTTCAATTGGGGCAAGATATTTGTTTTTACTGTACTTACAATTTGACGGTGGGGATCTAAATGCCCCAAACGTAATGTTGTATCATTGGTCTGCACAACTGAGGTCTATGACATACTGTATTATTTTTCAACAAGTGATCCTCCTCATTCGACTGAAATGGAATCACACAATTTACATTTACCTGTTTCCTTATTCATGTATCAGACTGGGCTAAAAATTGACAGAAACAAATTATAAATCCAATTGTAAAACACATGATCAAGATATGGGGTGAAAATATTTAAAAGAATCACAGTCACTGTCACAGTTTAGCCCAATATGAGGCAACTGCAACTTTACACCAAGCAGAGCAGATGCAGCATTTAAAATTCAAAAGATCCAAGATTTTCTTTCTGCCGCATTCAAATACCATAATGTTTTTTGAGGATCTGAGGATTAATTTAATTTAATTTTCTGTGTTCCATTTTTAAATCTCAGTTTCTACACAGACGTCTTTCAATTGTGGGGTGAACAAATTTTATTCAACAATCTGGTAAACTTGAAGAAAAACATCTCTCACCACATCTTGAAGAGCTGTTAATATTAAAACACCATCTGGAATTAGTCTGAAAGAAAAACTTCTCTGCTCACAGAAACGGAAATTAAGATCAGATTTAACATCAAGCCACTGGCATGTAATCTTTCTCATTAAACCAAACCATATTATCAGTCACTAAAACCTGATTTGAAATGATGGAACTTAAAGGACGTTGTGGAGATTGTAAGTTGTCCAGGCTAAGGTACAGTGTGTTCAAAAAACACACAACACACAGTGAGTGGTGCTCAGTGTCCAGAAATTCCTGACTCAAGCTGTGACTTGGGAAGAAACTTTTTTGTCCATATACACCAGGACTGTCTTGTAAGTGGCTGATAAACTGTGTCTCGGTTCAACTCTATTCAGAGAGGAGTTTTACAATTTTACATATGTTAGAAAAAATAGAAAACTGAACCTCCCCAACTGGCTGGCATTTATAACTGAAGAATCCACTTGGTTGAGTGGTGAAAGTCCATTTCTATGAGGCTGCTGCGTACGTGTCTTATTTTATTGCAAATGCATTATTCCAAATGCTTCTGTTTTAGTGTCTTTACTGCATATTCTGTTTGCAAGTTTCTGTTGTGCCTTGTTTTGTACAGGAATTGGTTTAAATATGACTTGATCTGACACCTGCTTGTGTGTGTGTGGAGTTGGACATACATACATGTCTCCAAAAGTGCGTAAGCATCAGCAGGCATAATTATCTGAGGAGAGGAAGGATGCTACATCTGCTTCTGCGTCCGGTGTTCCTCCTCCACCCTTTCGTACCTTTCTCCCTCTCTGACGGATTCCGATCACGTGTTTTGTTATAGCTCCAAGGGCTGCATTAGTTTGCTATCTGTGCCATGAACTGTATACCAACTCTTCCACCCTGACTTAAATAATTGATCTCATCTTGAAGCTGTATTGCAAATGATGCTCGTTTTGAGACGGATATCAAAGAAATGTTGTATGTTGAGTTGCTCAACTACTGAACCTTACACTGAAACCCTCAGGGTGCTCAGTCCTTCCATTCAGTCTGTGGTTGGATGCTGAAGAGAGGAAGAAACAGCTGGATTCAGTGTTACAATAGAAAAAAAAAAATAGTGCAGGCAGATAACAGATGTAATTTAAAAGTGGCACGCAGCAGTAGATGGAGGGGGAAAAAAACGCTATTTTGTGTCTTTTTTTGCATGAAGAAATGTCTTCTTTCCTCTCTTCAGCAGTGTATGTGTTTGTGTACTTGCTCAGCGGTGCAAAAGTGACCAAATTGTTTGTGTCCAAAAAAGACAGGCAGATGTTCATGTTCACGTTGACAGAATAAGAACAGCCTCATGTTTATAATCTCTCTCCTCTTTGTCTCCCTCTCTTATTTTTTATGTTTTCAGACACAGCATATGTTCGCATTTTCATCAGTGACGTGAACGATAACAAGCCAGTGTTTGCGCAGGCATCCTATGAAGTTGATGTGGATGAGGATGCTGATGTAGGCTTTGCCGTTCTCACTGTCAGTGCCAATGATGGGGACGAAGGTGGGTGGCATGGATAAAGGCATCTGTCTATGTGTGCGTGTGTGAATATTTTGAAAATTTGGGTGACACAGAATAGAAGGTGGAGGTGTAATGGTGGGGCCGGTACTATAAATCCATAATCAAACACATTTTCTCCGCATTTGCTTCGCTTCTCCTTCACTCAAGAAAAACTTCCACTCCTTCACTTCACAGCTTTTGTCTGACATCCTTTTACTTTGAAGAAAGACGCCATAAAACATGTCATGAAGTCTTGAAATATAGGAGTTTGAATCAACCTTTGTAGAAGAACCCATTAATATAGCCTTCCAGTGTATCGCAAAGAAAGAAGTTCTGAGGTATTGAAATGTATACTTCAAAATAGTTTCTTTACTTCACCAACCACAGTTGGTAGATGTCCTTGGAATCGTCTTACATGACTGCTATCTTCCAACTTGTTAATGGCAGTCTGGTAGAATTTTAAAATAACCAAAAATCTTTCAGCACAAATTTGAAAAGTTTAGTCTGGTTGATGAGTGTGTTTCCTATGATATGAGGCCATCTGTTTCATTTTTCTGAAAAGAGCTTAGGACAATGAAAGTAAAAAAACAAGTTACATTTTCATATTGGGTATTTTTGTTTTACGCTTGCGATTGTTAAAACCTGTCATTAGTTTCATAGGCCTTACTGATTTACCTTTTCAGCAGACCTTTAATTAAGACACATTGTCAGTATTTGAAAGCTTGCCAAGATATTTCAGTACAAAGATTTAGTCTGTGGTGGAACATGGCTGTCATGGCCAGAGGCAAATGTCAGCACATGCCAGAAAAGATAAATTGTTACTGTTCTGAACGACAAGAGACTACCAAAGTGCATGTTTGAGCACATTGGCTGTTAAGGTCTAGAAATATTTAAAGGTGAATGAAAGTCAACATCACTTCAACAAAGCACAGGAGACTTGGGGGTGTAGGGATGGCAGCTTTTCATTTAGCTATCAAAGCTAATAATTGAAATCAAAATAAATTTTCTTGTACCATTTAAAAACGTGAAAAAGGTACAAATGCATAAGCACACAACACAAAATGTGCTCGAAGCAGTGTTCCTCTTATATTTATATGCGCGTCCATGACCACTTACAGTAGGTAATCTGAGTAAATCAGCAATAATTACTGGAGCTAAGGAAAAAGGTCAGTGTATGTAAAAGGCGAGTTGGCTATGATGGACCAGTGATAATTATATCTAGGCTTGTCATTATCAGCAAACCTTTTCACATAACAGTTGCTTGGTGTGAATATTTACTGCGTGCTTCTTTTACACCTAGATGTGTAACGTATTGAACTGAAAAAGCTCTCACAAGGGCCTGTTGAAAAATAGCAGTGGTGTGCTTTTGCTACAAGACATTTTTTATCCATTGATTGAGTTTGTTTTCTGTCATGGCTGCTTTATAGATGTTTGGAAGTCACAATCATCTGTCACAAAATAAATGGTGTCTAGTATTTGGGCTTGGATTTTACTGACTCAAGTCAGTTTAAACCACTAAAGATTTATCTAGAGATATTTCAGTTTCAAAACAGTTTTGCTTAGTGAAGAAAGAGACTAATAAAATGTGTCAGATTTGTGGTATTGACACAATATTTAACTCTAGTTTCATATCTTGGATATGGTTTTCCTTTTGTCCAGCATTTCTCTGTTGTAATTTAAATCCAAAATGCTGCCACACATCAGCTTTTAGGCCTGACTGTGCTCTCATCTGTCATGTTTTGGATCTCCCTCACACTTGGATTCATTTCGCTGATCTCATGAGACTCGCCATGCAAAACAAGTCTCACAAGACTGCAGCAAAGTTTCTAATGAGAGCTTTCAGGAAATGGCATATATTTTAAAAATCAAGTCAAGTATTTTATGATTCCATATTGGATTTTTCAAATGGGTTTTGATTTACATTGGAAAATTGGACTTTTTAAACCCAGTCAAACCTAGTATCTTCATTTCTGTCTTCTATATGATCATCTAATACACTGTGCCAATGTTCTGCAGCTTATTTGAAATGTACACCTTTGCTTTTGTTCATTACATTCAAATGGAAAGACCGTTGAGTATAGTAAGAGTATAGTGTGAGCGCAAGCACACAGCTGGAGCTCCACAGGACGATTATCTAGCTGCATTTTGTGACTATTTTTAGAGACAGCGACTGAAATTGGACTTGCAAATATAACCCCATTTTAAATATTACTTAAGTTTCTTAGTTATTTATTGCTTTTACGAGGGAGTGAATTGACATGCCTGCATCAGTGAGTGAAGGAGACTCAGAGAGGCTAACGTGAGAGAAACTCTATAGCTTGCAGATCTGTAAAAATCTTCTTCATTTGTATACAAAAAATCTTGAATGACAGAGCAGGCCCAACATTCTAAAGAGGGAATAATTTACACAGAAGATTTTTTCTTTTTTTCTTTTATAAAACATACCTCCAATTGCACTTGTATCTGGCATTTAGATAAAGGTACAATATAAACTGTGTGAAGAGGATGAAACAATAGGTTTACTATATTCTGTATGTGTACTGTATATACTCTATTGTTTTTACTGCCCTCTCAGTCCCATGGGACTTTGTGAAGTAGACGTGACATGAAGTTAACAAATGGCTTAACTGCCATGAGACCTTTAAAAGGCACAAATGATCCTGTCAGTTGTAATGCGGATTTTCAAAATCATGCTCTGTGTCACAAAAAAATGGGAAATGTGACATTTTGTGACTGTCTCACAAACTACCAAGAGACTGTTCTGTTACTGGTCAAAGCCTATTATACGCTCTATGGTCAAGGCTCAGCAGCTTTCCATTAACGTGAAGCTGATGTATCCAGCTGGAGCTGGATTGGTGATTGTTAAGAGACTGTGTTTTATTACCCTGCGAGACTACTGGAGCCTTCCAGTATCGTAAGGCAACTAAACGGCACCCCTATTCAGTAGTTGGACCTGGTACTGCTTTGATCAGTCAGTGTCCTTTATCTGAACTACTTGCATACTACTCACAGCAACTGTTGCCATGTTTTTGGCGTGACAACAATTCATGGTGACGCCAAGAAGCAACTGATTATTGAAAAGAAAACATTGTGTGTATCACATAGTTTGTTTTAAGGTTTTTTAGTCAGTCTGCTAAAATGTTTTTGGTTGCACTGTGAGACTCTGATTCCCACCTTTAAATTGGATCAAATGGTACACATTTGGAACCTGTTCTGCGCCTGTAATGGTTCACTAGGGAATCAGAAGCAATATCCCTGTGTAAAACAAGAGAAAGAAATTGAATGTCGGTGTTGGATTGAAAATGGCACCGACCCTTTGAGCTGTCATCATCATTCAAGCCATTTCCCCCAGAAAGTGGTGTTCATGTATTTACTGCTGCTAGTGTTTCTGCTCACAAAGGGTCTAATGAATGCTGCTTATAAGCCAATTGTGAAGAATTCTATGACATATGCCTGCAGTCTACAGTCCATCAGTGCCTTGTATTCTTTAAGTGTGTTCCGACAAGGACAGTCTAATGTTTGTCCTATCAGACTATAAGCCTTCATTTAAACACAGTTTCTTTTTCACTTTGAGCATCCAATACTTTTCTGACACCTCCCAGATGCTATTTTCATTCTTCTTGACCAACTGAGGTACCACCACACTTAAACACGCGGCAAGGTACTCCATCTCCAACACTATGTGAGTCCCCCTATACAGCTCTGGCAAACCAGTGATTTGCAGTTGATGGAAAACACACCACTACTGGTGCACTAGCAAGGAAATGTTGCCAAAGACGACATATTATAAAGAATTGTGAAGTACAGAGATATTTACCTGGCACTTAATCAGTCATGTTTGGCAGGAAAGTCCCATTAATTTAAATGTGTGTAAAAGTCAACACACAGAGCCACATCCAGAATAAAGTAACCAGTCATGTTCACCAACTGAGAGAAACAGAGGAAGCCATAATGTGGCTACCAAACCTGGGCAGCTGGTCTCTAAATTAGTAAGTGGATAAGATAAAATAACATTTCAGTAAATCTTCGCATTGATTGTATTTGAATTAGCTTAGCTTATTAGCTTGACTTAGCCCGGAAAACCTTTAAGTATGTCTGCAAAGGTTCTCAGTCATCCAGGTCACAGTATATCCAAAAGACAAGACATTTCACTGCCCAAGTAGGTTTTACTGTGATTGTTGTCCACCTGAAACTTACAAGACAATACTTACCTGTAATTGGAGCAATCAGTTTTCCTTCCCCAGTGAACAGTAATGAGCAGAGATGCCAGTCTCAAGGTGTGAATGGGGCGGAGTTGGTATAGTAGAGACTTTTTAAGGACAGAGTCATACATTCAGGCCTTAACCAGTGTCATGGCTTGTGAAAAAGTTTTGATTCTGAACTCATGCATTAACATAAGTTTATGGTTTATTATTTACGTTGTCATTGTTTGGCAAGTCACCGTGATTCAGTATTAGCAGGACAGTGCCCTTGGAGGTGTCCATAATGGCAACTACCTGATGTGCAGCAGAGGATGGTTGCCTCCTGTAATGTGTGGTGTTTACTGTTTATATATACTCTTATTCCTTGACTTTGGCCTTTGAGGCTGCAAATGCTCCCAGGTATCATAAATATCCACGGGCTGCATAGCTTGCACAGATAAGCCATTGATTTCTTTGAGGTAGAACCAGATGACCCTCCAGATGCATGTATAAAGTTGGCCAAATAAAGTACCTTTAAATTATGAACAGTACATTAAACGCTGTATCTTAGTGCATTTAATTACATTCAACTTTGTGATTCTTTAAAATTTAACACAAATGCCATGTAGTCGTGACAAGGATGCTCACACCTATGGGGCAATAGTACAGTAATAAAAACTGGAGCAAAAGATCTCTCTCTAAACGTTTTTATTAGTGACACCTGTCAGCTATCTTTGTGTGTGAGTGTGTGTGTCTATGTGTGTGTGCATGTGTCTTTTCTTCCCTGCTCAGTTGTGTATATACTCCAGTTTTACTAAAGTACAGCACCTGGGGAGTTAAAGAGCTTTGAAATTGGTACAGCTGGGAAAAGGATTAATTTTCTTTCCATTTGTTTGTTTATTTTAACCACTGTATTATTTCCTTTGCTGTTCCCTTTTTCCCCTTTGGGTCTCAGCAGTTCTCTAAAGACTTAAGAGATTCAGACAACTAGAAAAACAGAGAATGAGACTGAAAAGAAGGGATGCAATTGCGAATATTCCCTAATGTCTCATTTAAAATGAAAACAGACAGACGGTACAAAACGATCTGGATTAGAGCATTCTCCTCTCTCCTTCCTCGACTTTCATCTTGCTAATAAGCTGTGAATCTCATCTCGTCTTCAGAGGCTTTCCTCCGTTCCTTTCATATTACCATTATGGGTGGTGGATGCAACGGTGATTGCGATGCAGACCTTGGCTTTACAAGTAATTGCATTGAGGGGGAACATTTTGTTGATCAGCATCTATGAGACTTTATTAAAAAAGGCCTTGCAGAGATAAAAAAGTGAAGAGATTATTAAGTGAGGTCAGAAGACATCTCTGGAGATGAGACAAGAAGGACTTGACAGTGAAAGGATTTTAGAATGCTTGGAACAATGAAACAATTGATATCATAAAGTTAAATGAATTTACTTGGATACTTAAAAGGCACAGGGGAATATACATATATCTCTCTGCTATTCAGTTTACTTTGGGTGACTCAAGAGTTTAATCACTTATTCTTACCTTCACAATAACAGTTCTAAAACACACAATCTCGCTACAGTGTTTTTATGATAGAAATACACAATTCATCTTCACTTCCAAAGAGAGCTCAGTGCTGTTTCCTACACGGATATAGTACTGAAAATATCTAAAACTTGGTTTTACACAAGGGTGAAACTCAGCTGTAGACACAAGACCTTACCCCTGCTTTTGTAATTTTCTGTGGTTTGATCCAATAAACAATTACTGAACCTTTAAAGCCACCACTTATTTCATGTTTTACCAAGGACCAATTTTTGTTTTATTATTATATGAGTTATATTAGCAGATATTTTGCTGCATGTTTCCATCTTTCATCATTAAAAAACATTTAAATGTCATCACTGTTAGTCCGCGATGGCTTTTGCTTGACTATTAAATTATATTACATGTATGTCTGATCCATCTAAGCTAGACATGTTAAACCCAAGGCCCCGGGGCCACATCCAGACAACACCACTACAGCTAAACACCAGTCAGTTAACATTTATGCTAACATACAGACACATTGAAAGTGTCTGTTAGCCAAATAAGAGCAGTATGTTTATCACAGCATTAGCATGCTAACGTAGCCCCGTGGTTAGCTCCGCTCTCCACCGTATAGTAACCACCATGTTAGCCCGCTAGTCTGGTTTTATAACACCAAGTCAATGTGTCGATGACAGTGAATTCAGACAACATACAAATAACGTTAGGAAACCACACCGTGGACTGTTACTCTCACAATGTCTTATGAGAAAAGTGCGTAGGACAACTGAAAGTTTAGTTATGGCTTGCAAAAAGTTAAATTCATATATAAATGATTTCTGATAATATATCTGAAAATACAAACTGTGTCTCATTTTAAATAAATATTCATTCTGGTTGGCCCATGATTTGGAGTCAGTTCACCATTTTGCCCCCCTCTCTGATTGAGTTTGACACCACTGATCTAAGCCAACTTTAGTTGCTTATGCTTTTACACAATATACGTCTTAAGTTCTTACTGTTGTATTGATTTACAACATTTTTGATCATTAAATTTGCTGTATAAAACGTTGGTGTTAAAAAGTTACTCAACTACTTTTAAAACGTTGATGAATTCCGGTATGTTCCTGTTTCTCTATGTTTTTCTTATTCAGTTATGCATGATAGTTTCCGAAGAACACCCTGATTAAACTGAATTACAATCCTTTATTGTTTAGATGTTTGAAGATTGGGGAATTGGACACGTATTGTCTTCTGAACCAAAGGTTTTATCTGTGTTTGTCCTTTTATTAACTGACATCCACTGTTATCAATTAAATGCACCGCTATAAAATCTTAGAGTTTTACTTTTTGTAACAACAGAAACTAAAAACAATCAGACCTCAGACCCAGTCTTGATTTTATTCTGCCAGCTAAAGTAACCTGATGTTATCTGAGTCAGATAAGGGAGACACATTGTTGGACTGGCAGACATAGGCAGCACTCAGTGAAATGTTGGCTTCTAGTCCATGGGGAATCTAGCTTCACCAAAGCTCCTTTGTGATACAAATACAAGAGATAAACTCCTCACCCATTTTTATTTTTTTTTCTCACCACAGCTCTAAAAGTCTTACTTACTCTTCTCTCCTTTTCAGCAACTAAGGTAATTTGTACAAACTGTCATTCTTCATTCACCTCTATCTTTCCCTGCAGGTGGAAACGCTAAACTGCGCTACCAGATCACATCAGGAAACACGGGAGGGGTGTTTGATGTGGAACCAGAGGTGGGCACTATCTTTATCGCCCAGCCTCTGGACTATGAAGAGAACAAAAGGTAGGAACACACTCCAGGGAAGAATCCTTTGAGACATCAGGTAAATGCTTGTTGTAAGATTTTATCTGAAGCATATGGTGTTATTCTCCATGTCGCTTTTGTTTTTCTCTTGTTTTTGCTATAACTTATATAAATAAAATGACTGTATCTCAATCTAAAATAAGTTAAATCATCAGAATATTTCTAATGACTGTCATACTAAACACATTAGCATAAAGATTGTTGCATGTTTTGTAAAAGCTGCTGACATGTGTAACTTTCGCTCAGGTACAAGCTCCATGTTCTGGCTTCAGATGGGAAGTGGGAAGATTACACAACAGTGACAGTAAACGTGGTTAACAAGAATGACGAGGCTCCAGTGTTTACTGTTAACGAGTACTATGGCAGTGTAACGGAGGAACTGGATGGTTCACCAGTGTTTGTTTTACAGGTACAGTCCAACAATTATTCAGCGGAAGTGTGACGTTCTGTGAGATTTTTGCAGTTATATCTTTACTTAGCATCTGTTTCATATGCACATCCACATGCAGTTAACCACTCAGTAAATCAGAACTTGGCAAAAAACACTCTACCTCCGTGTGACCCTTTGCTTCACAGGCCACTAAAATATTGAACTTTTTATTCTTTAGATGGGCACTAGCCCGGTGTAGCCAGACTCAGTTCTTATCAGAGCATGAGTCTGGTAACACACCATTTGGATTTCAAACAGAGAGAAATATAATATCTCTGCACACAGACTGACATTCTTACAACCAGTCAGAGCAACAAATTATGACATTTGCTTCTCGTCAAATGCGTCTTTCTCATCTTTTAAAGTTGCTCTTAATATCTTTTACAGCTGATGTGATAGCAAAATGTGAACCTTTCGCTTCTCTGACAACATTTTTATTTTATTATAAACTACGAAATTATTTGATTGGCCTGGCAGATCTGTGCTGGGAATGATCAACTCAGAAGGGGGAGACTCCAGACCAACATCACCCCAACTAAAAAGTTGCCTTGCCTGTGGCTCCCAGGCTAAGGCATGACAGCATTACTGCCAAGCCTTTGGCACATCCAATCAAAAGTATAAAACGTTCTTACGATGTGGAATCTGTCATAGCATATTCGTTTTTGTATCTCAAAGGCTCATATTGCAATTTGAAGCCTGCATTTTGTTGTAAATATGTATGAAAACACTGGTTCTTCATCACACTGCAATTTCCTCATTAAGCTGAAACATCATTGGTCTGTCCAGAGTGCAGTTGCTACCAGTGTTATAAGGTTGACAGAGAATTAGCACACAGAAGAAGAAACAGGAGATGTGTTGGTTTCAAAGTCTTTAATTGCAAACTCTTCCACTTAAGATTTCACTCAGCAAGTCGGCAACATTTCAATAATTAATTCAAAAAAAAAAAAAAAGGTGATTTTGCTGTTTCGTCCGTGTTATAGGTGACAGCATCTGACCCAGATAAGGATGCTGACCAGGAAGCTCTGCGCTACTCTCTCCATGGCCAGGGTGCAGAGAGTGAATTCATAATTGATGAGGTCACAGGTAAGATCTATGCCCAGCGGACCCTGGACCGGGAGGAGCGTGCTGTCTGGCGTTTTGTTGTCCTGGCCACAGATGAGGGCGGCGAAGGTCTGACAGGCTTCACAGACGTCATTATCAATGTGTGGGACATCAATGACAATGCGCCCATCTTCACTTGCTCTCCCAGCTGCCACGGAGACGTAGCGGAGAACTCAGTTGTGGGGACGTCTGTGATGGAGATGACCGCGACCGACCTGGACGACTCAGCTGTAGGGCAGAACGCTGTGCTCTCTTACAGGATTGTGGGGAGTTTAGATGCCACTAATGTCGAGGTGGGAGGAGTGCCCACCTTCTCAGAAATGTTCAACATCAACCCCACCACTGGGACCATCACTGTGGGCATGGGGGGTCTGGACAGAGAACAGGTTGAGTCCTACCTCCTGGTTGTGGAAGCCAGAGATGGGGGAGGGATGACGGGAACGGGGACCGCTACCATTCAGATCAAGGATGTGAACGACCATGCACCAAGATTCATCGATCACTCCTGCCTGGCAAGGATCTCAGAGAATGCAGAGCCCAATGCAGAGGTAAGTTAGGGGCTTCACGGTTATTGTTGTTTTAAATTTGCTGTCTTACTTTACAGATACAGTCATTTAAAACTCAGAGTTACACTATTATACACTGCATTTAATGGAAGTGTGAAAAGCAAAGAATTGCTTTTAAACCTGATTTTCTGTTTTAGTGTGCTGCAGAATATTCTTAGGACATAGATGACACTGTGACTTGATCTTTTAGTGTATTTATCAGAAATATGGAAAGATCTATACTCCAAATTAGCTAGGGCCCATGTACTTTATCCACACAATATTATGTCTTGCTCTAAGGTCCTGGAGCTCGCTGCAGAGGACAGAGACACTGGAGAAAATGCCCAGCTGACCTTTAGTGTTGTGGCAGGAGATCAAGAGCAAAAGTTCTACATGGTCAGTCACAAGCAGGAGCAGCGCGGCACCTTGAGACTAAAGAAACGTCTGGACTATGAACGACACAGCGAGCAGAGATTCAACCTCACACTGAAGGTATGCAACGGTTGTTCCAATGACATAGCCTTGTACTATTGAGTATTACTTTGACACAGCTTCTGTATCATTTCTCTCTCTAATTCGTGGGATTTAATTTCACTTGTGGAGGTAACCTTCAGTCAAGGGCATGCAGCATGTGTGAATGGGAAATGGAGAAATACACACTGTGCCAACACCAGCAGAAGCTGGAGGATGCTGAAAATATGAAATAGATTTTAGTAAGCATCTCAGGTTTGGGTGCATTCACATATACCATATTATGTTCCACTGAAAGTTTTTAACACTGTTAGAATCTGATGGAAAAACGATATTGGAATTTTTGTAAGCAGTCATCATGCAATTATATGTTTCATTCATTGCTCATACAGCCTTCAAACTAGTCTGTCAGACAGTCAGATAGAACATTTGGTATGACAGAAAGAATCCTTAACTTGAGGCAACTTTTTATAGAAGTGGCAGTGAGAGGTTGTGGTTACACATGGTATGGTGTGATATTGTTTCACAGCAAATGGTGTTGCTGCACTTCAGCCCAGACTTTTATTTTCTGTGATAATATTTGAGTTGTTTTTTATCATCCCTATGCTGCACCTGTAACATATGTGATACTGTATGTGGCTCTAATTTCAGGTTGAAGACCTTGACTTCTCCAGCCTTCTGCACTGTGTGGTGGAAGTGGAGGACTACAATGATCATGCTCCAGTCTTCATTCCACACTTCCTGTCCCTTGCCCCACTACCTGAGGACATCACTGTGGGAACCAGTGTGGCACGTTTGGTGGCAAGTGACTCTGACTCAGGCCAGAACCGTGACATGACCTATAGCCTATCAGAGGACTCCGATCCTGACGGTCTGTTTACCATTGACCAGTCAGGTCTACTCTCGGTGGCCCAGCCTCTGGATCGGGAGAGGATACCACAGCATCAGTTAGTTGTCATTGCAACTGATCATGGTGTTCCACCTCTGACAGGCAGTGCTACTGTTCAGCTTCCTCTGTTGGATGTGAATGACAATGGGCCAGAATTCGAGGCGGCATACTCCCCGGTAGTCTTTGAGAATGTTGCTGGTCCACAGGTATGCTTGAATGAGTTCACTCTTCTATAACATGTAACATATTGATATATTGCATGACAAAACTCCTCATCCTCTCCCTCCTTGTTTAGGTAGTAAGGTTGAACCAAACATCAACCCTCCTCCGAGCTGTGGACCAGGACTCACCTGAGAATGGGCCGCCCTTTCACTTCAGCGTCCCCCCCGAGTATCGCCACAGCAACGATTTCTATCTTCAGGACAACCTAAACGGCACAGCAACACTAACAGCTCTGAGGACATTTGATCGGGAGCGGCAGAAAGAGTTTGTCATTCCTGTTATCATGAGCGACAGTGGCCGTCCAGCTAAAACTGTGACCAGCACCCTGACTGTAACCATCGGTGACCAAAATGATCACGCACATGTGGCAGGGGAGAAGAAGATTTTCATCAATAGTCACAGAGGTGAGGAGGCTATCTCTATGATTAAGCTTTTGTTTTCGAAAAGGAAACAGAAAAAGATAAACCAGGTGAACTTCATTATGAAGTCACATTGAGCCAATAAAACAAAACAAAACAAAAAAAACACCTTTTCTATCTCTGTTTCATCCTGCCAGCCAATTTATTCCTCATCTAGGAGCAGTAAAAACACATAGACACACCCTCCATTTTAATAATGGTTTTCCTTCGCCTTCAACCATCTTCATAACATTCTCACGTTCACGTTCTGGTAATCACATTTATAATGTCTGCTCTTCTTCACACTGTTGCATGTCTGGTATGTCCTCCAAGCACTGGAGTATTTGAGTTCAGTCAAATTGCTGGACACCTATAGGGTTCCTGAATATGGGTGGCTGTGGTTGACCCCTCTTTACTCCCTGTTTATTCAGGAATGGGCAAAGTAGTGGAGCGTGAATGGATTTAAGAAGGTCTATGATGCCTAAGCAGACAGCTTGCAACCTGAGACAGCCACAGCTGTCACTCAAAGCAGCAACATCCCAATTATAACTCTAACATGACTTTAAGCCTTGATATAATTGAAATGGGTGAGTTATATATAAATTTACCCCCAGTGCACTTGCCATGAATGGAGAAATTAGATATAGAGATCCAAACCATATTTACACAAGGCTGTAAACATGTTTATTTCAGCTGTAAAGTTTTTGGCACTTCGTGCTGGCTACATTTTTCATCCCTAGAGGTAGCCGCTTGGCTCAGACTGAGCATGAATCATATTTTTCAAGTTTTTATTGGATACGGAACACAGTGTTTTGTCAGTTAGTTGAGTCAGATGTTAGGAGGATGATATTGCACCCGTTCTGCAGGTGATGAAGTATTTGCATTCCTTCTCATTAAACAATTAAACACCTTGCTACCTCTCTGTCAGAATATATTTCTTAAATATCATGGTATTATCAGTTATATCATGGTATTATCAGTATTGCCACAGAGGGCCATGAGTGCTGACATTTTGTTTCAGTGGTCTAACTTTTTTCTCAAACTTTCTGGCAAAGACAAACAACAGGCTAAAATTCAAAAACTCAAGGTCTGCCTTTAAATTTTGAAGGGCACTCTCTGAATAATTCCCACATGGTTCAGACTAAGAGCAGTTGGAGGAGATAAAGTAATGGCAACAACAGTTCATCCTTCTTGATTACTGCCATTGTGCATTCAAACAGCATTCTGTGTTCTACATTTCTTTCTTCCTATGTGAACTACCTGCAGTGTCACTTGTTGGTTCTTCTAAAAGAAAATGGTAACTGCAGACTCAAGCATGTACTTTTAGTCCTTTGCTTTTCATATGCAGTATTTATTTCATTGCTGTTTCATGTATTTTGTGTCTGGGTTGGACTCCATATGCCATTGTGAGAACACTGTGAGAACATTGTGATGCCATTTTCGTTTGGATGCTATTGCATGTATTACACCTGCAGCACACACTTTAACATGTATACAGGCTCCCGTAGGCACACAAAAGCAAAGGCTCAATAGTCAGAAAACTGACAAAACTAATGTGTTTCCTTTTTTTTAGGCCGAATGCCAACTACTGTGCTTGGAAAGGTCTACTCTCCTGACCCTGATGATTGGGATAACAAGACATATGTCTTTGAAGGACATGTGCCAAGGTAAATAATTTTAATAGATTTGTAGTTTCTACCGAGATGTGTGCCATAAACTATGTCAGATAAGGGTGAGATTAAGGGAGGGCATCGTCTTTTTCCAGTATCTTGAGATTGTTAAGGCACTGGTTTTGCTTAAGGGAGTAGCCCCTATTCCAGATCAGTCTGTTAAGCAATATAATAGATATTTTATGTTAAAGGCTGTACACGCACGGATAGAGCAGCCATGTGGAATTAATGAAGTTCAGTGATTTGTAGTGATGATGACATGGAGAAAGAAAATCTTGACCAAGGCAAAGTGGGACGATATTTAACTGGACTAATCTCAATTTGGAGGTGATGCTTTTAGGTCAACAACCAATAGGAGTGTCTATATGTCAGCTGATTGACATGTTATAAGTTGGTCTCCCAGTGTTTGTCACAGGGAAACACACTCCACAACTTTGGTGTCTATTACTACATTCACTGTGCTGAGAGCGGGTTTGGTGAGTCAGGTGAAGCCAGATGGGGCATTGAACGTATTTTCTTTAAAAATAGAAAGAGATGGTAGCAAGAAGAGCTGGAACAGCTACAGCGCAATGGGTGATGATCTTAAAGTTGTTTTCTGAAGCATCAACAAATATGGTGTTATTTTTTGAAAGAACATTAAATGATTATCTTAGGTTATCTTATTTTAGCTAAGATTATCCAAGAGTTCCTAATCTAAATTTATGTTATCTCATTTTAATCTACGGATATGTGTTAGAATTCAATGTTATGCCAAGATATGTTGTATTTTCCTTCTAATCTAGTTTCCACATTTTAGAGGCCCTTTTTGTAATATCACTGGATGCTTTTTCGTGGGCAGGGTTTAGCTGGAGGCAAAACAATCCACAGGATTCACAGGAATATGTTAGCTATACTCCCCAGGACCATGAGTGTTACTTAAAAAGGATTACCTACTGTGCAAAGGTTGCTACATTTACATGTACTTAACAGAGAAGCCATGTGCACTAAAGACAAACTGAGGGCATATGGATCTTTAGATGCCTATAACTATGTCCTGAATGCACTTGGGTTATTGTGAACCGCACCAACAGCTACATCCGTACAGTGACCTGCACTTGAACAGCTGAGTAAGTAGCCTGAAAGTTACTGAAACTACATACCCTTACTTATAGGGCCTATTTGGATCTTGTATTAAGACCAGATTTAGGCTATCCGATCGCAAGTAACCAGCTTTAGATATGTGTACTGAGCCCTAGCATTAACACATCTGTCTCAGCTCTGCAGATCCAATCCAGTTTTGTGCTCTGTCTCTAATGGATCTCTACCACAGCAGGGGTGTTTTACTGTATGTGTGTCATGAGTTGGGCACACAATTGTTATTATTTAATAACTAATTCACTTTTTAGTGTTAACGATTTTGTATTACAGTATTTGCTAGTTGGACAGTGCATTTTCTTTACTGTAAGTGAAAAACTGGATGAGACATAGACAGTAATAAGCTAAGTGGTTGACTTGAGGGTTAATAAACGACGTGGCTTCAGCAAACTGGGAAGCTACTAAGTGGGAAAACATTAGTAGTTTTACAAGACATGTAAAATTGCCATTCAGTGATGTGATACCAGGAATTAAGGGCTTCAGCAATGACATGATGTACACACCACAGCATGTGGTGTAAAAGGAGTTAATGCAACCATTGGCTCTACAAGTGGTTTATTATTTGATTTGCCAAAGTTCTGCCTTGGATTTCCTCTCTAATTAAACTTGAATGAGCTCATTTACTGTACAAGGATAGCATGGAGACAAGGACCAAGTGAAAGCTTTGTGCCTATTAGTCAGTCTCATTTTTCCCCTCGCCTCCTTCTCCCTAATGCATCGTCTCTGCTCACTTTCTATTATTGTCCCACTGGGCAGTTGATTAACAGCAGAAAAACATAGTAAACACTAGAGCGCAGAACTAGGAACACAGAATGGCAGCGAGGAATGAATGACTTTTAGTCGGTCTGTCTTCATGTTGAACAAATGGATCGATTGTTAAATTTTATGCTGTACATTTTTATTTTGTTTATATGACTAAGACATGTCTACACTTAATAACCGTTTACAGCATCTAAATGTTAAAGCCATGTTATGATATCTGGATCTCTGTCCCGGCAAGAGTATTAATGTGGGAAGTTTCTGCAATACCCCATTACCTTCTCTAACACTGTCATTCGCTCTAATGCCAGTGTTACACCGTAGGTCAACTGAAAGGATTGTAATTGTAGCCAATAATCAATGGGTATGATGTGGTAAGGGTTAGGAAAAAACTGGTTTTGGTTAATGAAAAGGAAATCCTTTATTTCAGGTCAATATCGATATCAGTAATATCAGAATCAGAATCAGAAAAGACTTTATTGCCAAGCATGATCGTACATACAAGGAATTTGCCTTGGTGTTGTTACGCCTAAAATAAAATGAAAAATAAAATAAAATATAGAAACTATATTATAGAGGCAGTCTCCAATTTACTGATAAAAGCTGATCCCCCTACCACCCGTCACTGCAACTTTAACAACCTGTTTTTTTTGTTTTTTGTTGTTTTTATTTATTCATTTATTTTTTCTCTCACCTCACTACGTTATGGGCGCAGTACTTCCCTTGTGGGTATTTGACATAAATCTTGGGATGTGGACATGGGATTATAGGCTATATTTAATAATAACTGTGTTGTAATATGTGTTCTATGAACATAAGCCGAGCCCTCTTGTAGGACTCTGTGAGTACAGTAGAACATCTCATCCTAGTAAAAGCACACACTAGAAATCTGATTCAACCAAATCATCTCCTAGTAGTTCAGCAGGAAAACGGAGTTGCTTAAGAGTCACTCATTACAGACTTTACACTACACTGTACACCAACTATACAATCACAGTGAGTGTGTCTTTCCATTTGCAGCAGCTGTTTTCCATGCTGATATTTGCTATATAACTGAACTTAGTGTTCTCTGCAGACTCACTGAGACTAATGAGTAATCAGTACCGCTCCAGGGCATCAGCTTGACCCTGTCAAACTTCAAGCTGTTACGGTATAGCCTCCAGCCTCACCTGTGCTAAGACTGGAGGATGGAGAGTACATAACAGCTTGCAAACACACCATTCAGTCTTGGGTCATTGTGATTCTGTCCAGATGTGCTATTCTTAAAAAAGTGTGTGTGTTTGTTTTCTTGTTTTCCCCCCCAGTTACTTTATCCTGAACAAGAGAACAGGTTTCCTGATCATCAAGGAGAATGCCCCACCTAGCACCTACCAGTTTCAGGTTCGCGTTTCAGATGGAATTTGGCCAGATGCTGTCTCCACTGTCACTGTACATGTGAGGGAGCTGCGAGACGAAGCCATTTACAACTCGGGATCCCTTCGCCTGGCAGGTAAGGCGGACCTCCCAGAAACACACACTCTACTGTCTCAGACGTAAAAATAGTCATTGTATGGCTGACCTGGTTGATGACCTTGAACTATTCTCACGAGGTGTTCATAGGGAACTGAAAGTTAGGGGAGAGGATTTTTTCAGTAAGAGGATTTGCTTCGTTGAACAACTTGAACCGTTGCTCAGAATAGCAATTCAGAGTAAACAAATATTGTTTTTCAGTCCATCTTTGCCTGAGAAAAAACAGAAACTGTTTCTCCAACCAAAAGGCAAAATAAGATGATCAGAAAAAAAGGGTCTTGTTAGAATAAAAAAATAAAAATGTGGCTCTGCCTAAATGCCTGATGTTTTATGAAAGAAAAGAAAAAAAAATGATACAGGTCTTTGGTGGGATTTAGCTTCGAGGTTCTATAAGCTCTTTACTTAATAAATAGGTTCTGCTGATTCCATATGTGAGGCTTCACAGGCCTAATGGATTTGTAAAAATTCAGCATGCCAAGTTTAGTATGATGCAGATTTTCACCATCTCCGGTGTTTACCTAATCTGTTATGAATATCTGTACATTCTTTCAGTTGATGCTTTCAGCACAGTAGCATTCACAGTAAATAATAATCTACAGCTCTGAACAATACACTGACATGTAATAACTTATGCTGAGACTGATTTAGGACCTAAATATACTACTGAATCCAGACTTCCCAGTTGTGCAATATGCTGTCCTTGACTTCTTTTACACTAAGCTTTTGCTACTTCAATTGCCACTCAGCTACATCAGTTTTGTTTTGACATTAATTTCAAAGTACCTGACCCCTTTGGTTATGGTCTTCTAAGCACACTTAAACCAGTTTACAGCTGCCACAAACATCTCTTGCCATCACCCTGTCTGCTATCCTTGTGACTGATGTCCTGTGACATTGATATTATTAAAGCAACAGGGTGGATGTCTAATAGTGGAGACGTTGGAAGATGCCGAGGAAGTCACTATTTGCAGACCTGTCTCCGGTCATAATAAGTGATGATTTCTGTTTGCGCTAGTCGTTTGCAGTGTGCTGCAGAGTGTTACTCTTTAAGTTAAAGAATACCCCCATTATAAATGCCTCCCCTCTGACTCATGGGATCTCAGTTATTGTCAACGTAAACACGGATGTGGCCAGTTTCTATTTCTTATGCTGGCAAAATAATTAGTTGTGGTTTCACTCAGCCAGCACATTCTTCTCACATACACTGCATCCATCATTACCTGATATACAACACATTGGCTGTCTGCTCAGAATTAAATTCGCTTTAGAGGAATGGGACATGGCTGAAAGATTTTTATGATTTCGGTGATACTGAAATAGAAGCAGAACCGTGAGGCCAGGGATGCTCTCCAAAGACGCGAGGAGAGCAGAGGGAGGGAAGGAAGGAAAGGGAAGGGTGAAAACGAGAGTCAAGCTTTATATAAGTAGATAAAAGGATTTCCTTCTCATTCTAAAAGGGGGCTGAGGTAAATTAATGTGCACCAAACCCAGAGACAGCCGAGTGGAGAACAGCTGGCGCGAACATTTCAGTATTTTGTGTTCAGGAAATGAATTCATGTGCAGAGTGTAGACTCGCAAATGTATGCTTCAGATGATTAATGGGGAGAAAATCAAATTAAATGTCTTTCAGTTTTGTTATTTGTTTTTCTCTTATGCAATCCTGCATTTTTCTTTAATTTAGGATAATAGGGTAAGGTCTGTGTCTTGACTGTGGGGTGGTCACATCTTTGTTTTTGTTTTTGTAAGTGGCTTCACCATCACCAAACAGGTGTTGGCTGTATAGGGCACAGATTTAATAGACCATGGTTCTAACATAGGGGCTTAAACTGAGTGTCAGAGAGCGCCGTTGTCAGGCATTAGTCTGAACACATGGTCAAAATCAACCTGCTGTTCAGCAAGGAAACAACTTGAAACTGTAAGCTTGTGCCTTCAAAATAAAATGTAATATGAAGGATTAATGACTGAGATCATCCTGATGTGCGGGCAAGCTACCAAAATAGGTGTGTGTGTCTGTGTCTGTGGTGTGTGTGTGTGTGTGTGTGTGTGTGTGTGTGTGTGTGTGTGTGTGTGTGTGTGTGTGTGTACGTGCATGTATGTGTGCATGCATACAGAGGATATGTAACAGCTGCCATTTCCAGGATTTTATTTTTCCATGTGGAGCCGTGGAGTAAACACTCTCATTGATTCTCAGTCTCGGGGATTATGAAAATATTCTACTTATAGCATTACTTACACCCTCCTTGACATTCTAAATCCCATTTGAAGAACAAATGTGGAATGCAATAAGGATGCACAAAGAAAGCACTAGTTAAATCTGCCTTGCTGAGATTAAGGCTGCCTCTCACTCTCTCCCTTGCGCTTTCTCAATATTGATGGAAAGGTAAAAAAAAAAAAATATGGTAAACAAAAAGTCCTTGAAATGTCCACATAAAATAAGCTAAGAGTGAAATGCATAGCACTCAGTGGGAGGCACGGTCAGAGATACAAGTGCATGTAGTATATACAGCCGTTTGTGACACAGCTTGCATTATATGATGAGGCTTTATTCCTGCCAAGAGATGGTCCTTTGACACAACATGCAGTGCTGAGATTCTCTTCTCACATCTGTCTGCCCTCTAGAGTGCATGAAGTGTGGGATCAATATGTAGAAATTGGAATTGGAAAAGATATATTAGTCTGCGTTAAAAACCTCCTTCACCTTATTTATCTGATAATACCCATCACTAATACTGTCCCTGCAGACGACAGTTCATGAGCCTGCTACGGTCCATGAAAAGAACATATGTGAGCATGAAAAGCACATTTTCTGTTGCTTAGTCTGCTCGATAAAGGGAGTAAACAGGATGAGGATGAGGTGTTAAGATAGCATACACAAGCACACTAACAAATGTGCCACATCCACTTTCAGCAGGACATCATGGATCTAAACAGTATTTTTATCATCAGTCAAAGGTGAGAGCTTCCACAAGTCTGAGGCAATAAAACTGATGATATTAGCTCATCCTCTGCAAAAAATGTTATAAACATTCTGTTGAACATTACATTATAGGAAATGTACGTAGTATCCATTTTTTGAAGCTTGATTAAAATGACAATATTTCTATGTTCCCTTTTCCTGGAGAGCCAGATGTCCTTGTGATTGGGAAAATTTGAGCTCAGCAACCAAAAGAAACACCCCCCTACAGAAACGAGTACTTGGACATGCATCACCCGGTCGACAGCCCTAACAAGAGAGAGACAAAAACACTGTAAATAATGTTAACTAGGTAGCAGGTTAGAAAGCTGTTGCTGCCATTGTAGCTGTAAAGATAATGCTATATTCACACTGCGAGCGTCAAAAGCTACATCTCAGCGTTGTGTCAGCATTGCCAGCAACATTACCGCGGAGTCCCCCCATCAGCTTGTCACTTTATATCTCCCAGCTACCACTGCAAGTGTATTGTAGCTTGTCGCGCTCTCACTGCTAGTGTGAATGCAACATTATGCAACAGTACTACACAACTCTCCCACTTCTATAGCTAGCATCAGCACAACAGCCAATCCCACCCATACCTTAAACAGCAAAGGGCTCTGTACCTCTCCTTAAAGTAAAAAAGGCTTTGACTGACCAAAAGTTTAAAAACTCTTAGTTAGCAGCTTTCTGGAAAAGACAGTAAGCAAGGGCTTTCATGTTGTCCCACACTTAAGTTTCTTAAATCACTGAGTGGGGCCTGATAGGAAATTCATCTAGAAACCATAAAATCACTGTTCAGCTTCTGAGATATGACAAACTAAAGTTAATGAATTCCAGCTCTTGTTTCAAAAAACATGTTGAGTGCAGGGATGGTAATTTTTTTGTTTGGAATGCGCTACTGACTATAATTAGGCAAATAAATAGTATGCTTTATTGGTTGCATTAGCTGCTTAAATATTTTCTGCAATACAAATATGATGCAGTTTAGTGCATTTCCATCTTTTTCAATGTAAATTTTACAAATAAGAAATAATGTATTGATCAGAACAAATCAGATATTTGTAATCGATCAGATTTTTATTCATTATATCTCTTATTTTAATCCAAGTAAAAGTGTATTTCCTAGAACTTCATGGTCACTGACAGCAGATGCTTTTCATTGAAGATACGGAACCATCTGCTTCTCTTCAGAGTTTATTTTCTGGAGGCATTTTGGCAGATTTTGTTCCCTTTCAAACAGAAATTTCCAAAGACGTTGTTCAAGTCTTCAGGAATCCTCAGAACTTGTCGACATCCTTGACAACATTTCCACTGTGTTTTGATGATGGCATGTTTCAGTATGTGTCAGAAAAAGCACAACAACTTCAAAAAGTACACGATAATGGTTGTTCCTTCAGATTTGACTCCACACTACATGAGTAGGGTATTTATCCCTTTTTTTTTTTTTTTAATTAAAAAAAAGCCTAGCCTAGCCTACAGACAGGAGGGTGTCTGTGCAGTGCCTCCATTGAAGCCTGTGGGAAGGAGAAAGGAGAAGTGTTGTGAGGTTGGATCAAAGCCAGGTGCAAAGGCTGCCACTGTGTGTTAGGAGTTACTACACTCTCCGCCAGCCCCCCCATCTCTCCTGACTGTCTCTCTGTCTGCCTGTGTCCTTGTTTCTCCCTCCGGACTGACTGATGGGAGCTGACATTAGCCTCGATCCCTCATGCTGTATCCACTGAGCCCGCTCTGAGCCCCCTGTCTTGTCTCTTAATGCCTAGGCTCTGTCTCCCTCTATGCACTAACAAACCTAATCACCCAGCACCCCCTTTTTTGTGTGTGACTGTCAGTGTGTGTCCATGCGTGCGTGTGTCCGTGCGTAAGTTCTGATTATGGCATTTTTATGACATGGGGCACTTCCTATTAGTCATTGGAACTGGTCCTCAACTTCAAGGATTGACTCAGAGTCTATATTCTTTGACCAAATGTTGTGTCCTGTGAAACATTCACTTAATTTGAGTAACAATTTCAGCTAAGGCCTCATGTTAGCTTTATCTGAACTTGAGACTGCATTTTGCTTCCCCTTGTATTGGAACATTAGTTAGACTTGATATAACACTGAGAGCTTGACTAAACTGCATCTGTTCTCATCTGAAATTTTCCAACTGCATTCAGATATTCTTCTAGCTCCTCTAACTACTGTTGAGGACCATCACTTGGTCCTCAACGCAGTGCTGCACAATGGAGGTGCTGAGATAAAGTTCACATTGCCCACGCCTCCCCATCAAAGATCAGATCCAAACTAGGTGCATATAAACAACGCAAATAGGTGCTCCAGGAAGTCTGTGGAAGTTTGTGGAATAAACATTTGCGTATGGCTCAAATTAGGCACAAATGTTCACTTGGACTACAGGATGGGCTGATTAGAATTTAGTGGTGACAGGTCACCATAGCCTGCAAGACATTTTCTGTCAGGTTTCATATGCAAATTGTGACCAAATCAAGTGTTTAATGAGATAGAATAATGAAGTGAGAACATATTATGTCCAAAAGGTCAATGGTTACCTTCATTTTGACAAAAACACTTGGCTATTGTTTAGCACCATAAGTCAAGAATAGAAGGGTCGGTTAGTGTAGTGACAGTGACACTGAGCTTGACTGAACCTACCTTAAAACTGTGTCCACTGTATAGATCATCTGTGCTGCCTGGTTGAACATATGTGTGAAGCCGTCAGAATTCAGACACATTTGAACTGTTAACTGTCATGGCTATGACACTGTCAGGCCAAGGATGTGAACGCGCACACACAAGGAGTTTGACTCTAGTTTTGCTTTCTCTCAGTGAGTCTACATATTAATGCAGTATATAAACAGAGGTTTGCAGCATAGTTTGATAATGTCAGGTTAAATCAGTTTATATCAGTCCATATTATATATATAAAAATATATGCCCTGAGCAACTTTGTAAATGCCTTAAAAGGCCTCTCTTTGTGTATTTTATGAGTCTTTACAGACATGGATATAAACTGAAACTTGACTGGTTGGTAGAGGCTTACAGCTATGAGGCAGTATTTATAATTTCTGTAGCCATTTGAAAATAATTGGATTTATCCTTGGGCAGGGGTGGAAATAATGAGACCACTTATATATGGTTTTTACTGTTTGTTTCTCAGACATCACAGCAAAGGAGTTCATTGAACTGAGAGGAAAGCAGCGGAGTCGCTACGAGCTGTTGGTGGACTTCCTGTCTGAGATGCTCTCAGTCCCACCTGACGATGTGAACATCTTTAGCCTAATGGATGTAAAGGAGCGAATGCTGGATGTTCGCTTTGTTGTGCACGGAGGCCCCTCTTTCCTACAGCCTGAGAAAATGCATGGTTATCTTGCCGCCCACAAACAAAAGGTAGGTCATCGTTGACTCCTTTAGCCTTTTATTCATTCTGACACTGAAGGTATATGCAATATATTCCTGTCAAGCTGATAGTTTTGTTTACCGGTCTGTTGGTGACTGTATTTCAGCTCTTGTTTAATTTACAATACGAACCCTTGAATGACACTCACATAATCTAACCAACTGCACACCAGGGAGTACGTGCACTGCACAGTAACTGGTAAGTCAACCCACAGAGCAGTCCTGTGCGGGTGAGAGGGAGCATTCCCAATAGGCTTGTGCTCGCTCTGTGCTTGTACATGTTGGTTGCAGGCAGCCGTTTTAGCGAAATCCTGTTACATTCCAACAAATCAGATGTGTTAGTCAAAATGAGGGACATTGATTCAGTTTGTTGGCCGCAGGATCCCACACACAAAAGAGTATCCAAAATCCATCATTAATGAAACTGTTCAGGACTAAATGTTCTGTAGTTCTGTGAGTAAGCCGTCTATCATCACTCATTTCGAAGCAGTTGTTGGCTCACCTTCAGTTATGTCTTTGGAAAAGTACATTTTAACTTCCGTTTTTTTTCTTTTTCTTTTTTTCTTTGCAAAATAGTACCCAATCGTCAATCCAGGTCCAGGCCATGTTATTTACAACTGCATTTGGCACCAATAGCATGCACTGACACAACAAGTAAACAAACATACACTGATCAGACATAACATTATGACCACCTTCCTAATATTGTGTAGGTCTCCCTTGTGCCTCCAAAACAGTTGTGACTCATCATAGAATGGACATGGGCCTTGTGTCAGGCTGCATCCTGCTGGGGATGGCTGCTGCCATCAAGGTCATATGGGATGGGGGTACCTGGTCTGGTCTAGATGGGTGTTACATGTCTAAGTAACATCCACATGAATGCCAGGTCCTAAAGTTTCCCAACAGAACACTGAATTGTCACCAGATGGTCAGTGTTGGTGACCATCTTCTCCTCTCAGTGGTTGTATCTAGACAAGTAAACCAGGCCTTCTCTAGTCTACTTCTAAAGATACTGAGAAATGTAACATCCTTAGTTTTGTTCAGATCTCATAATTATGACACCAGAGATATCCTTTGAAACCTCTGAACCTGGGAGTGTAGGCTTGTGGTTCTATGCATCTTACTACTTGAATGAGCTGACAGTATTTGACTCTTCTGAACTCACAGAACTCTTTAGCAAAAGAAAGCAATCTGAATCTCAGTAAGACTTTTGGAATGAATGAACAGATAACCAAGTAAAAACTGATGCTTATCTGTACTAACAACTACATTTATTTATTTGGAATTTACTTACTAACACATGACAAAGAAAGACAGGATGACACAGCCAAGTGAGCATGAACACTGTCTGAGACATGGATGGATTTAGTTCATTGTCTTCCACATCATGTCCCACTCAAGTAAGCTGATGCTAACTCAGTCAAGGGTGTAGTCTGATGTTCCCCTTGACTATGGTCTACCATAAGCGGTAAACATCCCAGAAAGCATAACATAGGATATGAACATATGAAACAAAATGTATGTATGAACAGTTTCTCATTCTTCAGACTCAGCTATAAAAACAATCCACCTGAGGTCATTTCAGATTTGGTCCTAAAGCAAAATAGATATAATCTACAGCTGTTTCAGAGCATACAGAAGTAGTGTTTTACTTTGGCTCATAATAAAGTAAATGCATTTTCAGCACCATTATTAATATGTCACAGTACAAACACAGGGCACAGATTTGATCATAAATCGTTTCCGCACACAGTTTAAGATTAAGCCTCTGTACGCACTGTTCCTGCATGAGGTCCATTAAATCAATGCACATACATCTTGTTTCAGCATTCGTTCAGATCACTGTTCCTGCTGTTATTTTCATGCTGTCTTTATTTATCCACCCACCCCAGTTTTACCTGATTATAATTATTTTTTTGTGAGCAAGAGAACACTGTGTTCTACCTGACTATTTTATATGCAGTTATGGCCCATTAAGGGGATGTCTGTCATAGCAAATGTGTGTTGAGGGATCAAAACAATATTGAAAAGCATGCCACATGGCACCCTCTTCAATCTTTGGGTCCAGTAAACTAATCTTCAACATCATCAATCTTATAGAATTGCTACACCTAGTGGAGTGAAAAGTTAGGTAATAAAGTTATATTCTATTGTAAAGATGGTAAACTGTGGAATAAGTTGCATTATCACATCGGTCCTGTTTGGATCAGCTTTCCTCTATACCAGGGGTCCTCAACTACATTTCTCCAAGTCCCAGCAGACACTGTGAGTCCCATATGCTCTCGTTAAATAAGATAAAATAAATACTGTATCCTAATATATTAGTAATATACTGTATATATATTCATATTATTTGATATATTCATTTTCCTTCCAAATGTAAGCAATGTTTTAGCCTCTGTCAGTGTTAACAGACTCATTTTACCTGTACTGCAACTAGGATATTTTATTGTTCATATTTATAAGCCTGTCAATCGGTCCATCACACACAATGTTGTTTTTTTACTTGTCCCCAAGAGTATGACACACTGAAATTAAGACATTGGCCATCTATGTGTTCACCATGTTCAGATCAACATACGTGTAAAGCTGCTTTCTCAGTGTCATAGGGGAAATGTAACTTTTAACCTGATTATTAACCTGATATTTAACCTGAGTATTTCAGTGTCTTTCTTGGATCTACTTTAGTTGTATTTATTTGATCACAGACCAAGCCTGTTGTTTGTTGGTGTGTTGGTGTGCCACACTTGCACCTGCCTTAGCATTGTTGGAGGTTGTGCACTGTTGTGTTTAAAAAAGCCCAAGCAAGGAGATTTTTCTGAGGGTGTTTCATTTGATTTAAAAAAAAAAATAAATATCGGAACATTCTTGTGTGGCCCACTAGCCGCCAGTTGACGTTCACTGCTCTGCACAATCACCTGATCAGACCAGTGTGTAGCTGACATGCATAGGTCCAAATGAAGGAAAGAAAAACACAAAGTGAAATGAATCACCGTGAAGACAGTTTTCAGAAGATGGGGAAAATTGACGTGACGAGCAATTGTACCAAAGGCTGGGATTTGGAAATGGTTGCTGGATTAACAGCAGTGATCTGCTGCAAGATACGCAGACACAGAAGGGCAACAAAACCAACTCCATAGTTTGAAAGGTAGTGTTATCATCCTACCAAACAACAAAGGTTGTGGTTACAGTCAGTGTTACTCACCAAACACTTTGTGTGTATCGTTTAAGTCTTATGCATGAAGCGTTGTGATAATTATCTATATTTTAATTCATGTTGTTTATGGACATATTGCCCAATTCTACTCACAAGACTTGTGAGCTGTATATCAGTTTGATCTTCCAGAAATTGAAATTGCCTGACATACTCTGTATGTGATTGTGAATGACAATGAATGATGACAACCACACTCAACTACACAAATCATCCTGTGTCAACATCAGAGCAGACTCTGCTAGAGACAAACCAAAGTGTACCTTTGAAGACTACAGATAATGGAGTTAATTCAGTTCAATTCAATTTTATTTATATAGCGATGTGATGATACAAATCATCTCAAGATGTTTTACAAAGCCACCCTGAAACCCCCAGAGCAAGCCTGAAAAAGACCGGGGCAAGGAAAAGCTCCCTTTTAACAGGAAGAAACCTTGAGCAGAACCCAGCTCATATGGAGGGACCCATCTGTCTAAGGCCAGTTATCACGGAAGGGCACCATTCATGGTTCACTATTGTTCTAGACAAGCATGTCCATGTTGGATAGGAATAACACTCTCAGGGAGTGAGTACACCGTTACGACAAGGATAAAATCAACACTGTGCTGGGAATAACTTCTTAATCAATACTCATGAACACTCGAAAAAATCTTCTGTCAAATGTAAATAACAGTATTTCTTTGATAGTGGAAAACTTGGTTAACACTCACTGGTCTAGTTTAAAAGTAGTCTAGTGTAAAATATTAACTCTAATCAGAGTTGAATTGACTGACAATTCAGCACTGTATTCAGTGTAATTTTTACACTGTATAAATAAGGACCATGTGTTCACTGATTTAGTGTTAAAATTGACTCTAGGTGTTACTGTAACGCTGCCAAATGAACTGTGTATGGACATTTGAAGGCTGATCCCATCAACATTCAGTGCACCATGCAGAACTCTTAGACCCGTTTAAAAGGGAAATGACATGTAGTCCTGGTATTATGAACTTTATCAGAAATAACACCTTTGCTAAAGTCAAATATTAAAAAAAGTCAGAATTTCAGTTTGTCGACTCGTCAACTAGACAGTAGAAGTCATGTGAGGAGCCCAGTGTGTGAAATACTTCACTAAAGATGAAGCCCACACTACCATGACATGCAAAATAAATCAATCCTGAAATACAACAAAGTACTACTGAATTACACACTCATTTGAAAAGGCTAGCAGAGGAACGGTCCAAATCGACAGCAGCCCATTAACAACTTCACCAAACACCCTGCGGTAAGAGAGGGAAGGTGGTTGAGAATCCACAATTTGCTGGCGAATTTCATTGTCATTGTAAATGTCAAGGTTATTAGACCTTTAGCTGCAGTACACAGAGAAGGCTGCAGAGAAATATCAAATTTTTTAACCTGGCCACACTATTCTATTTTACAACAAGCTGTGGAGTACTATCAAATGTTACTGATGGTGCTTAGTGTCAGCTTGTTTTCATATAGGCTATATATATCTGTGTAGCTAGTTCAAATTCAAACTGAATTCATTTAAAATGCATTCATATAATTGCAGTTCAAGTGCTGAGTAATGAAAATGTAACCAAAAAGAGATGAGATGGAGAGATGAAGACAAGTAGTGAATGCAGCAGAAAGTATGAAATTAGGCACAATGTAAACACAAATTAAGTCAGAAATGAGACATAATGTTAAAATGGATCAATTAAAAACCAATAGTTAAATGAACACATTGGTCTTAAATGGTCTGGTCAGACATGCAGTGTTAGGTGAACGAGTACTGAATATGATTTCATTAGCCTCCGTGCCGATCTTGTCGCAGTTGAAGGACAAGTTATAGACAGTGACATTGAAAATAGACAGAGTGACTTACAGCTATTGTCTGTGGGTGAACAACCAGCTTGCCTGATTCATATTATCTCTTCTCAGTGTAGCCCACCCAAACAATCTGCCCAGCCAGGTACCGGTGCCATCGGAGGGCTCCTTCTCTTCAGTGCTGCTAGCCAACATATCAGTACTGTTCTTTGATTCTGGGAAAGTTTACAAAAACTATAGGAGACTACACTGTTTCTCTAGGTTTCACAATCGTTGTATTTCACTGTCTTTTTCACTAAATGTATCTTTCGACTGTGGCTTAGTAGGTAGAGCGGGTTGTCCACGAACCAGAGGGTTAGCGGTTCGATCCCCAGAATGTGCCACATGTCGAAGTGTCCTTGAGCAAGACACTGAACCCCCAGTTGCTCCCAGTGCGTGGCACTGGTGTGTGAATGTGTGAGTGAATGGGTAGATGTGTCTCTGACTGTAAAAGCGCTTTGAGTACCAATAGGTAGAAAAGCACTATATAAAAGCAAGGCCATTTACCGTTTACCGTTTTCGCTATCCAACTAAACGATATATTTTCAGCTATCTATCTTTTGCTATCTGTCTTTCTCAAGCTCTGTCTTGTCTCTAAAACTGTCTACCTCTATCGGAATCGCCAAACCAACCAACTCGCTGACGTCCCAACGCATAGTACGACAAGATGCTTGGGCCCGTGCTAAAAAAGATATAACAGCTGCAGTAGTATTATATATTGCTGATAAGAGCAGAACTCCATCATTTAAATGCTGTTTACTTGATTAAGTGCTTCATTTCCCCTTAAACACACTTCGTACATTTTAAGTGTACAAATGCAGATGATCTAAACATCTTGTGTTGATGAAGAGAACCACACTTGTTGATGGGAATCTAACAATTGGATGTAGCGCAAAGCACAGGCTTACAAACAAGAATTCTGAACTCGGGTATATTTGAATTTTTTAGAAACTGATGATGTTTATTTTTACGTTTTTAGCGATAACGCTTCTAACTCATAGTTAACATAACATTCAAATTCAGATTTATTTGTCATGTTACATGCAGGATTTACACAAGGTAAGCAGTCCAGTGAAAGTCAGCTCTGACTTAAATTGGAGAGTTGATGGAAAACTACAGCAGTTACTACAGCAATTACACCGATTAGCCACAACATTAAAACCACTGAAAGGAGAAGTAAATAACATTGACCATCTTGTGACAGTTCAGTGTTCTGCTGGGAAGCTTTTGGACATGGCATTCATGTAGATGTTACTTAGACATGTAGCACCCACCTAGACCAGACCAGGTACCCCAACCCCATAGCAATGACACTCCTTGATGGCAGCAGCCATCCCCAGCAGGATGCAGCCTGACACAGACACACACACAAAAATGCTTTAGGAACAACTCATAAAACTTTAACAACAGCACAAGGTGTTGACCTGGCCTCCAACTTCACTAGATCCCAAACTGATTAAGTATCTGTGGGATGATCCATAGAGGCCCCTCCCCTCAACCCAGCCCCCACTAACAACATTCTGTGGCCAAACAGGAGACCCTCAGAAGGCCTATGCCCATTCTCTGATGAGTTATAACTATTTTGGAGGCACAAGGGAGACCTCAGTATTAGGTCATAATGTTTGCCTGATATCTGCCAAATCTCTTATCTCATGCGTGGTCTCCATATCTGTTCAAACTGTTCAGGACACAGGGAAGAGGGACCTTTTTGCCATTCTCCTGGATGATTATTTCTGGGTCAACCAGGAAAGGAAATTCTACTTACTTCTCGATCCATGAGTGCGGAACATCCATTTAAATCCAACTTAATATGACTCCGACAGATACGCTCAGTGTGGATTATGCCTGTTGGATGTTACACAAGGAAAAAAAAAAAAAAAAAAAAAAGAACTGAGCTGTACTCTGTCAAATAAGAAGGACGTATAATCCTTGTGTATTATGTTCCAAATTGTCTTAATAAATTGCATTTCACCCTCTAGAGAAGACAAGCCCAGCAAAATCCAAATGATAAAAAAAAAATCATATCATCACTACAGAAAAGAGAGTTGGTAAAACACAAAACATTTTACTTTATTGCACCGATGTTCCCTGGCCGCTGGCTTCAGTCAGACTTCATTTCACGTTTCAAAGGTCTGAATTGAAGTCGGGGACCTTTGTGTGTGTGTGTGTGAACTGTAGAAGTTGTATGCATTTCACAGCAAGGGTGAAAGAGAGAGAGCTGAACTCAGAGTGTCCTCAGAGGGAATGATGAGCCAGTTGGTATTTGCATGCATGTGTCTTATTCGAGTAAAAACTCCAAGTCCAGTGATGGTCACGGTGGTCTCTTCAGGTCAGTCACAACACTCAGCCCTTTGCCTCTCAGCTTGTTTCTGTGGGAACCTCTCTTTGTTTCTTATGCCTGTTGTCAAGGAAGGAGGCAGAAAGTTCAGAGAGGGAAGGAAAACTGTACGCATACTTTTTCAGGATGAGAAATGCAGGAAAGAGAAGGGGAAAGAGAGAGAAAGATGCACGTGTGGAGAGGAAGCTCAGGCTTTCAGGTGTGATTTGCAAGGAGCGATTCATCTGAATTCAGCCAGGTTCTCCTGAGAAGACATTGATCAGAATGAGATGTGAAGCGTGGCGAGGAAGAGGATGAACGAGAACTGGAGAGATGGGGGAGTGTGAGGGGGAGGGTTGGTGGACGAGACAGAACGAGGAAAGGGGGAGGTACGATGGGGGAAGGGGTGCAGTAGATGAAGCAGTGCTTATTATTAATGTTCTCAATTCTCCAGTAATGCCTCAGAAGTAGGGGATTTAAAAAAAATAGTCTTTGTCCCCTATGTCTCTGGATTTCTCCTTGCTCTGCCTCAGTAATGGAACTGCTTATCCCTCAGTGTTTTCAATCCAGCACACTCCTCTTGACTTCTAATGATACTACAGTAGTTTTTGACTTTTTAAAAATAATAGCTATGGCACTCAGCTACCAAGCTTCATCTTGTCAATATAGTAAAGTGGTCCTGAGGGTCGAGGAGGCGACTGAGGAAGCGCCTCAGTGCACTGGAACAATAGTCCAAGGAACAATACATCCCTGTGGGCCTTTATTCCTTGCTATACAATTTGCTCCTCATTTGAAAGAGTCCATGTATGCCTGTCTGTGCATTTTAGATTTTCTACATTTGGGAGACAAGATTCTAAAGATGAGGCATTCTGATGTCTTGGCAACCATTTAAGCTTTGAGACTCCAGTGTGGGTTTGGGTATTTCCTGGAGAAACACATTTATATAGACTACACAACAGTGCCACTTACAAACCAAATCTTACTACAAAAGAAAAAGTTATCCATAAATAAGGAATAGCAATGAGAGGATTAACAAATATGTTCTTCGTTTGACAAGAGGTGAGTGCATAATTGGTGTGCCGAAGTAACAAGAAAAGCGATCTTGAATAAAGCCCTTTTTTGGATGTCACTGAACAAGATGAAACAAGGTAGTAATTTCCTCTACCGTACCTTTGGTCTTGGATACAGGCTGGCAAACAAAAATAAAGTTATTTTCAGGTGAATATTGCTACTGGCTTCCCACTGACAGCCAGCCTCATGCTGACTTCAACACAACCCACCTTGTTCCTCTGGCTTGTGCTCATGGCCCTGTTGTTCGTCATCCCCCTTCTCCCGTTCCCTGCAGAATATTCTGCCCCTCAGTGGTTGATGTATGTTCCCAATATGTTTCAAACCATTTTCGCCATAACACTTGCATAAATACACAGCTAATCTCTCCCAAGCGTGCCACCTCTGCTGGCTTCCATCTAGCAATGAACTTCCTCACTTTGCAATGACTAAATGGTACTCAGTAAACACCAGATGCCCTTTTGTTTAATCAGATGCCTTTTAGATATCATTTTGGTGATTAAATATCTCAATTTAAGGTTTTCATGCTAGAGTAAAATGGGCTAATATTCTGTTTGGAATGCTAATGTGTTAGCTGTATCAGTGTGGTTGGTGGGCACAGCAAAGCGTACATCTTTCACACCAGAGACTAGGATATGTGATCCTGTCTTTGGTTATGTTTAGGCAACAAAAGGAAAAAAAAAAAAGTTACATTTACATAAACCTGCAAGGCAAAGTTTCAGCAGCCTCTTTCCTGGTCTTTATCTAGTCTTAAAAATCGAGTATGCCATACCTCAGAAACACAGATATTTACAGTTGCTAAATTCAGATTTAATTTCTGAATTCAACAGCTAAACAAACACTCCCCTCCCTTCAGTTCTGCTTCAGTAACACAGTAAGTGGGTTGGAAAGCTGTTGCTACCGTGGCTTCTGCAAAGCCAGCACATAAAGGGGACGCAGCACGCAAGCTCCACACAGCTATGGTCAATCCGTCCGGCCTCTGTGAGCCAGGGCTGTGGACACACTGTGAGAAAACATTAGTGAAATTTGACAAAAAATGAATTAGATTAGGCTCACTCTACTATGAAAGGGCTTTTGGCTTGATCATAACTGTTACTGATAACATATATATATATATTGATATATCTGTGTAACTTGTGTAATTTTTGGGTGAGACAGGGTTATCACAGCATGTCTGGCTAGTCAGTCAACCAAAACAAACTGTTCCATACAATATCAAGTGGCAGAGAAACCACAGGGAAAATAGTTTATAGACAGATATGATTAACAGTGTTCCCTGTGCATCAGACTCCTACACAACCTCCCCTTTAACCCTAATCCTTAATTTGAGGTAAAGCAGCAAATACCTTGAGCCTAGAATCCAGACCAGCCAAGCAACCTCTCTTGTGGCGGAAAATTCATCTGGAACCACTCCATTGTGAACTGTTTATACTCCAGCAAAGGTCTGCTGGATCAATCCAATCATCTGGACAAGATTAATGCGGTAATGGACAGAGTAACAGCAACGTAGCCATACATGTAAGACTGAAATCCAAATGTTGTCTTACAAGACAGATTTAGGGCAGGCAATGCCAGGCTACTGGACAATAATTCAAGGAAATCCAACGAATAAAAGCATTTGTGTCAGATTTGGCTTAATAATCAGAAACATTAATGGTGCAGGTAGGTTAAATGCATGATGGTGCATCAGTCAGTGATAACAATGATCCATAAAACATACACTTAATTACTGCCTCTGCAGCACAGTCAATTTAAACAAGAAGTGGAATAACTGAACCACAAGGTTAGTCAGGGCATTCAGTGTACACTGAGTGATATCCAATCAGTCCAGAACATTGAATATACAGTGACCTCCTTTTTAGTTCAACAATATTAACACTAAATGGGTGTATGCATATCTGCGTGTGCATGGTGGAAACTACGACAGTTGTCAAGGACGCATCCAAATTCAAGTGAACACACACACACCCACACCACGTACAGTACATACTCCATTTCATTTTCCTTCCCACTGCTTCATCAAATCACCTAACCTCGAGAGTCGTAGTTTACCCTGTGCATCATCATTTAACCTACTTTTCCTGGAACTAGTGTGAAAAAAAAAAAAACACCATTTACATTTCATAGACCTACACTGCAGATTGCACCAAAACTTGCACTCACACATTAAATGTGCCAGTTTCCACATCACTGTTCTGCTCTTGGTCCGTTTAGTGATGTGCATACACATGTGTTGGCCTGTGTAAGCTCTATTAGTCACATTTCTCAAATGAGTGCTAGTGTTGGAGCGGAGTCCATTCTTGCACTGTGATAAACGAGTGATACTAAGACAATTCATTTGGTCATTATCACTGGAAATATTTAGCGGGGTTTGGATTCAGGATAGCCTTAGCCACCGTAACTGTTGTGTCAGTGAATACACACGGGAGATTCCAGTACAGTCTACCTGAGACATTATAAGAAGAATGTCAAGAGTCAGTCCATTTGCTGTACTATGTTTGGAGATTTCTAGTTTGCATGGCATGGCAAATAGGCATAATTTTTCTGAAATGTTTTGCACGTTGAGTTCTGTGTGTCAGCTGTACCTCCCTATGCAACAAATATTCCTCGAATTAAAATCAGAGTGTGTTAAACAATTTATTGAGCTGTAGCTGAATGCTCAGCCTCAACGCCCATCTGGTGTGTAAACATGTTTGTTGCATGGCCCTGCATCTAATGTGCACAACTAGGTTACAATTACAGTTTAATTCAATTCAATTCAATTCAATTCAGTTTTATTTATATAGCGTCAATAACAATACAAATCGTCTCAAAACGCTTTACAAAACCTGGCCTGAAATTCCATGATATAAAATGATTACCTTTTCCAATTCGTTTTTCTCTTAATTTGTTTTTGAGATATATTGAAAGCTGTAGTTAATTAAACTAATATTTAGCTGAAAATTTTAAACATAGCCTAGGCCACATGCATAGATTGGAAATAACGTAGCTTAAGTCGCCCACTCTCCACTGCAGAGGCTTGGTTTCTTTAACAGGCTATGGTGCTACTGGCTTTTAATTCTCCATTGATTTAACACAGTTGATAGTGTTTGCGTGTGGGCATCTAGTGAGGGATGCAAAGGAAATTATACCCTGTTACACTACTTGTCTATGGTCTACAATTGAATTGAATAGGTGCAAAAAACATACAATGGCTGCAGTGTTTAAAATTTCAAAGCACTACTAAGATTTAGCCTTGTGTTTCTCAGCTAATAACTGCTTTCTCTGTTTTTGACTTTCTCCATTCAGCTCCAGTCGTTCCTGCAGATTAGCGTGTTCCAAGTCCGAGTAGACGAGTGTCCCAGCTCAGAGTGCGCCGGGGCAGGTGGCTGCACTAACGTTCTGAATGTGCGAGACACGCCCACAGTGGTAGATTGTGGGACCATGAGTCTCGTGTCCGTGACAGTGGAATCCACAGCTGTGTGCTCCTGCCCAGGCAGAGAGCAGTCCCATCAACCCTGTGCTGCCTACCCCAGAAACCCCTGCTTCAATGGTGGAGTGTGTGTGGACACTCAGCATGGCTACAGGTAAGCTGAAAATGACTGTGTCCAAATCAGGGTGACGAGTGCAGACACTGGTAGCAAGCTGTCATGTTTTCTGTTAATTAAGAAGTGACTCACTGTTTCAGTTACACATTATTAGATACTAGTCTGAATTGTTGCAGTTGTTGCTGCATGCCCTGAGATAGCAGGTGAACAATTACTGCATGGAAACAGCACGATTTGTTTTCCTTGGGGAAAAGATTACTTCCACTATATCATGTCAAGTGTCAGTGGTGTTTAATTTCCAAAATCATTTCCGTGGAGCTTAAATGTGAAATGTGAACAGAAACTGCTGAAAAGGAAATATTAAATATGGTGCAAGGTTTAAAAAAAACAAAAAACCAATAGTAATCTAGTTCACACCATTTCACTTTTTACAATTTTACTATTTACAGTTTTTTTTAAACATACACAGTGTATATTGTTTAACACCAAAGAGTTCCTTGATCAGTTTGACTCTGACTTCATCAAAAGCTGTTACTTTACATTACAGTCAACCCTACCCCTTGTGGTTTAGGAAGCCGGCAGACTGAGATAGAGTCAGTCAGGAGAAGGGGAGTAATCAGCTGGTGATGGGACACATTTGAACATGAGCGTACCTCAGAACAGCTGTGTGTTTGATCGTGTGTTCTTGGTGAATAAAGTAGAAGCCATGTTGGGAGCTCACTTCCCTCTCATTTAATGAGAGGTTTTCCCTCTCTGTTTCTCTTTCTCTTTGTCTCTCTCGTTGCCATTGTGTTTTCAGTGTTCTTACCTGCTTGTGGAGGTTCTATCTGTCTGTCTGTCTGTCTGTCTGTCTGTCTGTCTGTCTGTCTGTCTGTCTATCTAATATTTATTATACTATGGTCTGGGTGAATACTCGATTCTGATTCGGCTGGAGGGTGTAGGTTAAAAAGTGTTAACCTACACCCTCCAGCCAATCAGAATCGAGTATTCACCCAGACCATGGTATAATTTCTGTTAAGGACACCTCGTCGGGCATTATCCCTCACATGTTTCGTAGTATTGAGGATTGTTATCTGAATATGAATTTGGTTAGGTGAGCTTACACTTACACATACAAGAAAAGTCTTTGCAACTGTGTTGAGTTTAGGTAACCCTGAAGACACCGTAAATTTGTTGTGGCAGGGTGGTGGTGTATGAAGGATTCCCTAAGGATAATCTGCAACACCCAGTGTGATAGTAACATAACTATAACTAATGACTGCCAGTTTTCTCTGCACATGCATAATTTGTTAGCACAATCCATTGTTGGTTCGCATCTTTAACACAATCTTTTCATAACGAAAACAATACAGAATAATGTCATCATCTGCCTTTAAAGCTGACAAAGTCAAGAGAAAAGGCTGATTTAAAAAGCAGCACACCAACATATAAGGATCTGAAAACTCTCAGAACATCTAGGTTTTAGATAGACCACTTAAGAGAAAAGCCGTATAAATCCTAGCCATATCATGCCATTGGACAACTTTCATGTAATTTCCAGTGATATTAGCACAGTGAGTTTTCCCACCTTGAAAGACATGAACTATTGGAAAGACATTCAAGCACAAACAATCGGCAAAGATTAGAAATGTGATTCTACGGCTCATACGTAGGAGTGGTTGTAATCCCGTCCACTTCCTAGCTAATCCCACATTTTATGTGAGGTTCAGAATGAACAGCAGATTCCTAGCATTTCATGTTGTCAATGAATGAAATATTGAGTGCACAGACTTGTCCTGAGGCTTGAATGCTTCTTCTTGGGCCTGAAGTAAACACCTCATAGTTCTAGGTTTATTTTATGATATTTTGTTTCTGCCAGATATGAGGAATTCCCAGTTACAGCTGCAGTTCTGCTACCTCTCCTCCAGACTCAAGAAACAGTGTTGTTAGGTTAGGTTAGGTTAGTAAATCAGTTCACAAGAAGTTCAGCTATCAAGTGGAAGACAGTGACCACTAAACGTATTCAGTGTTTTCAAAGGCTAAACTCAATAACTCATTTATTTAAAGTTGTCTACAATATGTAGCAGTAGTGAAAAATCATGTTGTTATATGAGATGCAGCAAAAGTGAGAAGATGGAAATGGAAGGAAATGAAAGGAGAGAATACAACCTCTAAGCATACTGTAGGCTTTTCAGGCTAATGGAGAGATGAAGGCAGAATGCCCGTAGAGTGTGTGTATAACTGTGCGAGTGTATACATGCTGAGTTTAGACTGAGACTAGCTCAAACGATGCTGGTGATTAAAAATAAGAGAGAAATGAACATATCAAAATAAAGGCTTCCCTAGCTACACTAAAGGAAACTTTCATTTAATGCCATGGCAGCAAATGTTCTAATAAACCCATAACTGCTGAGCTCTTAATTTGAACTCCCAGGTCTTTTCACACTGATTGCTCATTAAGAACAGAGTAGGTTGTTTCTCACTGGTGTGTTGCAGTTAGTGTTTTTATTCACGCTAAAGAGAATTCTCCAACCTGGCTAACATACAGTATAGCTTCATCTAGTGAGGGGATTCAAATGGGTCAAACGTGTTAGCAGTGTCAGTGATCATGTTGTCTTAAATGTTTCAGTGCTTTAGTTAATGACCAACAAACAGCCAGCGTGTTTTGGAGATGTGTTCGTATTTATTGTTTACATCATACTTGACTGGAAGATGTTCAGTGTTTTTAGAGCTTCTGCTTGTGGCAGTTGAAACATATGCTCACTTGCTAGTTCATTAGGTACACTGGTGAAAATAAATACATTCTAATGTATCGGTCCTGCATTAAATCTTCTCTTCATGAAGGTTCTGGTATTCAGCATTTGTGACGAATCACTGAGGGAGCTCATATGGAGACTGTGTTTTGCAGTACTGAATTGTATTGCGCTGTACCGACACATTTGAACTGTTTTTACAACCACATATTAGTCAGTGAACTAAGCTAAATAACAGAAACATTTTAGTGTATAATACAGTTTAACAGCACCACAAAGTACATCCTCCAGAATGATCATACAGTTGAATTACCAATTTCCTGACACTGTTTCTACATGAAATGAAAATTAAAACAGTCATGGAAGGAGATTTAGTCCAGGACTGTTATGTTAGCATGCATTTGTTGTAATGAGATTATGAACTGGTAAGTGACTGTAGTTTCACATGTCCTTGCAGATTGGCTACATTTACAAAAGTTTGATCTTTATAGGCCCATCCCTTCCTTTATACCGAGACCAGACATGAACATGTCAAAGGTATTTTTAGGTTGGCATAGTGAGTGTAAAGCAATATCTTTATTGTAAGGACATGTGCTGCTACTGTTTTTGACTGGGTCCTCATACTGCTACTTACATACCTTAACTAGAAAGAAACACCTAGGAGGTTAAATATACCAAGGGATGTAGTTGGGTTTGAATCTAGGTTTGTTATTATATAAATTGCAGTCTTTTCTGCACATACTTCCTAAATATCCTGTCTACATTTTTTAATCAAATTAGGTAACCCTGACTAACGGACAGCAGGAGACAGTTTGACAATTTCCTTAATACAAAACCCTTATTAGTCCCAGAAAGTTCAGGCATGAAGGATCTCTTCCACTCACTCACTCTTCATGCCATTGTCAACACTCAGCTACACACACAACTCTAATTCTCTGTATGGACACTCACGTGAGGTAAATGAGCACTCTGCAGATGAGAGCATGAGTACCGAGTATAGTTAGACTGGACTTGTGAAAATGGAACAACGGCTTTCTTCAGCATTTTGACAGGTTGACAGTGAAGCCACTGTCATGGGATGTCACCACAATGTCAGCAGATGTACAAAGGATAAGGTTAGAGGAGGCAGCTTGAAATTCCATCTGCCTGGGGGAGATACATTTTGTTCGATGTTAGGATTTGTCAAAACCAGTATACCTTAAAATAAAACCTTCCTAGGGATATTCGTGACTGTGTATGAGAACTTGCAAAGAATTTAGAATGGGGTCAGTCTTTTTCTTCTCAGGATTTCCAGTAGTAGATTTTGTTAAATGACCATTAAATCTGAACCGTAAGAATGTCTCTTATTTATTCCACTGCTCATCATCCCAAACTAAGCTGTACGAATATCAGACATGTATTTTCCAAATGATAAAAACACATATTTTAATTGAACACAAACTGTCAAAAGAACCATTATCAGGGTATCAGGGTGTTTGGGTTCATAATTTGACATTTTGTTTGCAATGCCTGAGCGGCTGCAGTTCCCATCACGTTTTCACTGTCTAGCCTTTCCGCAGACAAAACAAACAACAACTACAAAAAAAGTAAAAATACATTTTCAGAATATTCCTGGGCAGTCAACCTCAAAATATAGCTCCTGTATGCTTCTGTGTTTCCTAGCATTATAAATAGAAACAACCTTTCACATCCTCCTACACAATATACGATTTAATGTGTTAGCTGTCACAAACTGCCAGTTCTTGTATCGAATCCCCAGCAAACCAGCCAACCAAAGGAGTGTCTTAATTAGCATAAATCGTTCTGTAAACAAGGCCAAAAGTGGGGTGAGAGGGTTTCTACAAATCTTTTCAACTTCAAACGGCAATGACGAAATCAGCTCGTCGGTTCTTCCAGTGGTAGAAGAGACATTACGACCCTGGTTAGACTTAGAAGCGTAATCAGTCTGATGACCCGTGTATCCTCAGGCTCAAATCTCTTGTGGTGGATGTGAAGGCTCCTTGCAACCAATTAAGTACAGCGCCAGCTTTTATCAGTTTCTTAACTGTAACCCTTTGAATGTTATGATGAAATTATCAGTCAATTTTCACATTTCCATTTCTATAGTAATGTATTTATTTTCTACTGTACATTGTCACCGTTTATATCGGTCGGGGTTGAACAAAACAGTTCATCAGCTATCCAGTGTCTGCCTGGAAGCCAGACCAACTTCCTCGTCTGCAAACCATTTGTGGCGGAAAGTTGGTTTGGAATCCACGACACAACATAAGTTGTGTTGAAGGTGCCATCTGGCTGTGAGACTGCATCACTATCGCCAACGATATAATGGTGAACTTTATTTCTTTGTGAAAATGAGCTAAAATAAGCTAAGAAGCAAAGATTCTCCATTGGTCTGATACAGGTATTAGACTTTGGCATACAATCATAGCATCTGCAGTTACAGGTGCTCTTTCCTAAAATGTCCCAACACGTTTCCATCCAATAGCACCAACACAGAAATGTGTGTACACACACACACACACACACACACACACACGCACGCATGCAAGCCCTCGCACACACACATTCCCTCTCAACAACTTTGACAGCAGATGAACATAAAGCCTCATCAAACATGTGTCTGCTAAGCCTTTCTCGCTGTGACTTGAAGAAGTTAATTTTACCCTTCAGCTTCATTTAATTAGAAGCAGTGAGTGAAAAGGGCAGGATTTGAGTCTGGCTGGATGGAGCCAGCATGTAATGTGGCTCACTGCTAGACCCGGGCAGGATGACTGACTGGATCCATGTTAGACATAATCCCTGGATTAGTCTACACGCTTGCACACACACAAATGCACAATTATTAGAGATGTAGACATTTTCCTCCTCACAGTCTCCTTGCTAATCTGCAAACAATGTTGCACCGATTTGCATATGAAGACACCTTCGATAGCTGCACACATAGATCAGAGATAAAGTGCATCAACTTATGGATCAAACAGCTAATGAAAGAAAGCTCTTATGAAGGGGTCTGTGTCAGGACTTAGACTTCTACCCTGTCTTCTTCACTGTCAAATAATCATGTTTAATGGTTGAATGTATCCAGCATTAGTTCAAAGTACAGGATAACTTCAGTGAGAGTCCAATGAACATCTGGGAAAGAAGAGCATGAGGTTTCATGACAGGTGAGGCAGTCCAAGCGCAATAAAAGTAAGAGATACTCACAGCTCACTAAGCTTAAGGAGTGCGTGCCGCACAGCTGCACTTCAACAAAAATGTTCAAAACCCACCAAGAGACTTTGTGAGTCACTGTATCTGACTGCAATACAGTAAGGCCAGGTTCAGTACTGTATTTAACTCTGTGTGTGATGCTCCACTGGAGGGATGAACAGAATTGTGATATTCCCTCTGGTGATGATGGTAGACAGCCCAACTCTTCACAAATCTGTTATACTGTTTGTGTTCGGCTAGGTTGAGATCTGGTAACCCTCATGTCCCGTGTGGCATCACTTGACGATATCAGGTAGTCAAACTGAAACAACAAGTGAAAATTACCATTGTGGTCACTGATATATCACTTATCACAGAGCTGAAGCTTTACAGAGCACTAAAGAGATAATCCTTGATTTATCCCACAGTGGGATGGAGAGTTTATAAAGTATTCACAAAAGTTCTTAACTGTCATTAAGGTTCATTTTCACCTAAGAAATTTGTTTATCACTTGCTAAAGGCCTTCCGTATACACAGTTTGCATGCAGTTTCACTTGGTAGGTGAATGCTACAAATATTTAGGAAAACAGAAGTAAATTTGAGCAGTGTATATGGTTTGACTTCAAGGTTAGGACCTACACTAACTACGTGAAGCTTGAACCCAAGTAATTCTTAATAGGGTGCTTCCCATTCTGCTCATATTGTATGTATGTATCAAAACCAGGGTTAAAAAAAAAAGAAAGCTTTTATTCTGATGGACAGCAGAAAATGGCATTTTATTTTGTGCTGTTGTTACATAAGAGAGAGAAGATGGTTTAAAAGTGAGAATGATAAATTGCCGTCTGTCAAATATCATGTGCTGCATTTATTTATGAAGAGTGGATGCGGGCCAAAAGGGAAGTGCAGGAAATGTTTCTTTGTGAAGTATCAGCCAAATAGATGACAGGGGGAGAACAAGGCAGAGCAGGGAAAGTTGTCAACCCAGAGACAGATGCTGTATTATTGTCACATTTTCAATCACACTGCACTACCTGCACAGCTGCTGTGTGATTCTCTACGCTTAGACAGAGAGGGTACACGAGACATGGGATGTCAGGAGCAGAGAAAATGAAGATAGAAGTGGGAAGAGAAGAATAAAGAAAAATGAGGGACAGAATAGAGTAACAAAGGGGTGAAAGGAAAGGGATAAGAATAAGGGAACCAAAGAAAAACAGCAAAGCTGAAGATGGTGCTGGGTTAAAATAATAGAAAGGAGACTAGAGTGAAGTAAATGGAATGAAGGAAGTATAGAGAAGAAGGAGCAATGGATGAAATGATGGAAAAAAACATGACAAGAAAGAAAATAGGAAAAAATAATAAAAGCACAAAAGAAATATAAGTGGAAGAAAACAACACATACATAAGATAAGTGTTAATAACATATAGAATAGCTATAAGAGAGCTTTCTGCTCCAGAGACTTTCCGATATGACCCCCATCCCCCACTGCCCTTTCTCCCCAACACATACAAAAGCACACAAACAGATTATGGTCCAAGATTGAAGGAAGAACATGCAGATAATCGAGGCACTGGGATTAATAATGAGATTTGGGGAGAGAGTGGGTGGAGGGGAAGGCTGGGATTATGGCTCCCGGCCTGACGCTAACAAACACAATTCCCTGCAGACAACGAATGAGCAAAACAAAGCTGCCTTAAGAGGATTGGAGTGCTTCGCAGTTGTGACTAAAGCTATGTCTCGGATTGTCTTGTGCTCCAAGAATTAGGGTGACATTACTGAAATGGAAATACAGGATTGTTTTATTGGTGGCTGTAATCACACACGCTCATGACTGCATAACATTTGGGTATGAGTGAAGGCTTGAAGCCTGTGAAATAAAAATAACAGTAATAATACTACGTGTGGCTCTAGATAGTCATCACTGAATAAGTAATGATCAACATGTCAAGGTACAAAAAGGATGGCTACTTCACTTGTCGCTGAACACTTAGATAGTCTGGTTATTTCCCACAGCAGTTCCAAATTATATTACCAGTAAAATATAGGATATATACAGTATAAACATGATGTTGTAATGCATGTTTCTACAAAGAACTGCTTTTAGTGACTATTTTTGAAGAATGTAAATAATATATTTTAAAGGAATAAAAACAGCTATTACAGCGCAAAGTAAGATCTTTGAAGGCAAGTTAGTGCTGAGCACAATTTCCCAAATTTGAGAAGTGGACAGGAACTTATCTCTTGTGATTACTAAATTCCATACATGGATATTTTTATACAAACACAGAAAACTGAACCAGAATGTAAAATCAGCTCTGAAATGTCAGCAATGGGGAACCCTCCTCTTCAGGTTAAGGTTAAAAAAACCTTAAGGCACATTTATGTCTACTCTCATTTCAACTGACTCATTCTTTTGCATGTGCTACGTATTACATTAGCATTCTTCCAACGTGTTTGTCTTCTCAGTCTCCAGGCAGTGAAGTGGCATGTCCCTGCTTTATTTGGACAGGTGACATGTAGTGTGTATGTTCTGCATTTTGGCATCCCCTTTCAATGCTGGACAAGAACAAAGGAAGGGAAATGAGAAAGAGAATGAAGGAACATTTGCTTGAGAAATGGGCCGTCCCCAGTGAGGAGTGTGTGTGCAGTGTGCGTGCACGCGTGTGTATGCACGTACACAAAATGGTGCAAATACACGTCTTTGCGTTTGGGTTTATAGGCTCTGCAAGGCTAAATCTCAGAATATCTTAGGAAGCAGTTGAAGTGTGAATAATATAAACCAAAGACAAACTCACTTATTAGTAGCGGGAGAATTCCCCTGGAGAAATACCTTGTTTGTCGAGCTGTGTTTGTACGTATAGTCAGGAGGAAGGCTGTTTTTGCAATTTGTATATTTTATAATTGGTGGCAGCCTGTGGATTGAGTAGAGGGATTTTTTTTATTTTGCAAGGCATTCTCACTAGACTTGTATACAACCACTAAATAAGAAAGTATAAGAAGTTTAAATATAAAATACCAAGAATCAGAATTAAGAGAAACTGATGCAGGATATGTCATGCAGAGCTTAATTTTCACTCTGCTAGAGCTCTTAATAAACAGGATCATTTGTTCTGTGCGTTAATCCTTTTTCTTGGCAATGTGCATTAACGGCGTTTTTCAAAAACTGAGGACATATGGTGTACAATATGACATAAAAACACTTGGACAAAAAAAGGTATGATGGTATGCAAGACTGAAAGAAAGAAGAATACCAAAAAGTATGTTGTGTTCATAGATTCAAAGATGAAACGCCGCCGTAGAGAGGAGGTGAGAGGTGAAGTTTTGACAGGAAGCAGTGGTACAAATGAGCACTCGAATGTGTGGAAATACAGAGAGAGGAGTTTCCCAGTGATGTAGTTATTCTCCCTGTGGTTTTGCCACTAATGAGAACATCTGCATGAGTGAAATATACAGAGTTGGAGAGAGATAGCCGAAGGGGAGCGCTGTCTGATAGAAGAAAGCAACTAGACTTAGACACACTGAGTGCAGATATATGCCAGAAATTCTTGAAAGAATAAAATATGGTAAGTTGTTACCAAAAAAGAGGGGAAGGTTGGTATCTGAACCGTGTTTTTAACCTCATTTTCACTAAATGGCACAAAAGTGAGTCAACTATTTATTTCATTCACTAATTCATGTCATTTTGGCTCTTGATTTTCTCTTCTTCCCCAGGTGCCAATGCCCAGCTCCGTATGAAGGGCCTGAATGCCAGCAGAACAAGCACAGTTTCCATGGCAACGGCTATGCCTGGTTTCCTCCCATGACGCCTTGTTTTGAGAGCCATGTGTCGCTGGAGTTCATCACAGACGTGGCTGATGGTTTGCTGCTGTACAGCGGCCCCTTAGCCCAGCTGCAGGCCTGGGACCATGAGGACTTCATGGCCATAGGTAGGAAGCATCATAATATGTCCCACCTGGCTGTGGTTGAAAATACTTTAAGTGAGATGAGATGTGATTGCATTTGCCTTTTTATCAGTTGCACTTTCTGAACAGAATATTAGTATTAGGTCATTAGCTATGTGTAGTGAAGGACACATAGCTTAGTTATCATAATGTCACATCCTGTTTGTTGTTTATTAATGTCAAATACCTCACTACAGTGAAACTTACCAGGAAACTTGACTCTTGAATATACATCAGCATTATATTAACTACCTAAAATGACAGAAAACATCCTTGAAAAGAAATAAATATCTGACAGATATTTTACAGGTTTATTTTGGCCCAATTCCATCCATTAACATGGAGGGGGAGGAGCTTATGACCTATACTGCAGCCAGCCAACAGGGGGAGCTCTACTTGCTTTGGCAACTTTGAGGAGCTGTCCCTTCGTCCATCTTTATATAGTCTGTGGTTTAAACACACAGTGTGTCCTGGGTTACATCAGAGACCACCTACTCAGCAGGGGTGCTCTATTTTTGCCTCATTCATTCAGGAAACATCAAAAACTGCTGAGAAAGTGAGAGCCTTTCATCATATTGTGTCCTTGTAGCTGTCAAAGAGCTAACAAAGTTATGAGACATGCCTTTTAACACTAAAATGTTAAACTTACTGCTTTAAACAACAAAAGTCAGTCTTAGCTTGCTGTCCTTTTTCTTCTTCAGTATCCCTTAATAATAATAAAACTATGTAAAACCCCAAGAGCTAAATGCCAGGGAAGGTAAATGGCATTGTCCAGGGGAAATGGAAACAAGCTCATTACTAACTGACATTGGCATGTTTTCACCTAGATAGGTTTTCACCTGAACTAAATATTTTGCTAAAATGTGCAGCTGAACTTTAACATACCATCTCCTGCCGTGCTTGGACCTTAACAGAGAGGATCTGAAAAGTGGCATTTAAAAAAGGGCATGCCATCTCAAAATAAACTGAATATATGGTCATCATCAGGCCACAAAGAAACGTACAGGACAAATGAACTAACTTTCAATTAGGGTAAACATTAAAGCTTATTACTAAAATTGAAATCGAATAGGTTTAATTCTGTGAATGTTAACGTGGGAATGTTTTGATGAGACTTTTGTAGTCTCTCACTTTCACAAACTCCTGCTTCTCACTATGACATGCCATACAGTGTGAAGATAGGATAGTAAGGTCTGAAAATATGTGTAAATGAAGCTACATCAAGGTTGCTAGTGTATCACACCAATGTTCGGTCCTGTACCAGTGTTGTGTTGCAGTCTATGGCCCTAGTTTTTGCACTGTGCTCCACACCACTGGAAGTGTTTACGTCTCTGTCAGCAGGTTTCAGTCGATACAGCATGTTGATACAGTGTAAAGAGATTTGCTGTTCCATTTCGTGAACTGCATTTTCATCTTGTCTTAACATTGATGAACACAACTGTTTCCACAACAACATGATCACAGAATGAAGAAACTGTAGACCAACCATCAGCATGATTCAGGAGTGGCCAGCTCTGTGTGACGTTTTATAGCTCTTCCTAAACTCGTTGCCTCCGAGCTAAGGGTACCTCTTCCAGGTTCACCTTTTGAATGAAAAATACGGACTACTGCCACCTGCTGGTATGAAGGGTTTTCAATTTCCATGCTTGCACAGAGAATAGTGCTAGGTAGCTAAATGTTGTCATCATTGCAGAGAGTTCAGGTACAACATGTTGGTCCAGACTCATCCACCCTGAGGCGACGTCACAGTTACCGTTCTTTGATGCTGGTTTGCTGTGTCCGTGCCTTTTAAGGGAAAATGTTGGTCCTTTTTTGTTGCTGTAGCAATATTTTGAACTCTGAAGACAGAAAAGCTTCTAGAATTGACTGGTAGACGACGGAAACAGATGACATATTTCTTGTGCAACATGGTATATTTAGTTTTCTTAATCAGAGAGACTAACACCTCCTTGTCTCTCTCACTACTTCTTTCCTTTGCATTTATTTCTCTCTTGGGAGAGATGCTGTTGTTCCATCACTGCCAAAGTAATCTGTGTAGGAGGTGAGGTCCGCCTGGAGAGCCGGATGCGTTGTGTAGTGTGTGCATTTGTGTGTATGTTGCAAGCAGGTTTGCTGCGTAAATTCTGATTTATTTTCTTTGCTTTGGTTGCTGTTGCTGTCAGAGGGCGTCTGTGCATCTGAAAGCCAGTCATTGTGTGTTATTGGGTCGTAAAGACTTAGGATTAGGTTAGCTGAGTTGTTAGTGGAGTCGCTGAACAGTGTGTAATTAGAGTCAGGCTGTACATATTTAGAGCTCTAATTAACTTGTTTCAAGGTCGACCTACTGCATGTAACAAATCTATCAGTGAGCCTAGACCGTGCTGCAGCTTAATACCCCTGCATTACACTTTATAAGTCTGTCAGTGTGCCAGCAGCTTTATGATAAGATATCTTGAGAGGGTTTTTGTCCATATTTGCACATAAAAGCAACTGATGGGGTCTCTATTTCATAGGTTTAGGCAGTATTTTAATTGGCCCTGATAATACCAGAATGGTAGGAACAGGGAATATTTCAATATCACAGCAAAGCAGAGTGAGCATGCTGGGTTAAGTTGCTGGGGCACTAAAACTTCTGTTGGTCCACTGTTCACTCTCACAGACACATCTCTCTGTGTGTTGTTCATGTAGAATGTACGCAGTCTCATCCAAGTTCCTATCAAGTGGAGTGCATCCAGCAAATTATCCATGGCACCTTTGTGATTAGGCAACGTACACTCCCCAGCCCCTGAGCTATCTGCACATGGCTATCTGAGAATTTATTATTACAAAACATGTTCACTGGTGGGTGTGATAGAGGAACCCCTGTTATATCAGATGTGAGTGACACAGATTTTTAATAAAAGGATACTACTGACACTATACATGGTTGTAGCCTAACCTTACTTCAAGTTGTGTGTGCCACTAATCATACAAAGCACAGATATACAGATGCATACATAGACCTTGTATATGACTTAAGATTAAAAAAACAAGCTTTAATGAACAACTAAATTTAAAGAGCAAGAGGGAAAACCACGTCTGTTTCCTTTAAGGATGTGACACAAAGTTCATTTCTCTGGGTTGAATCTGAACGCGTCTGAACAACTGTTTTTGTTTTAATTATTAGACTGAATTAGCACGGTGACAGAACAGGATATACTTTTCAAGCTCCACCAAAAAAAACACAGTTTCAAGCATCCATGTCTCAAGTTGCTTCTGAAAGCGCCATGTAGAAGTGATGCTTTATTACAAGAGGAATTACAAGGAACAAAATTGGGGGATTCACTGCTGAATCAAGCATGCTGTGAACTCAAGACTGAAGGTTTCATTGCAGGATCAATGTACTTGAAGTACAAAAGGTGCACTGGAAATGATGATATGTAAGATATGTGCATAGCAACCATCGCATGACTTCAGGTTGAAAGCATAGTTTGAAAAGGGAATTGCAATAATGGTTTCAGGAAACAGAAGGATCTGGGGAGCACGAGTGGAAATATGGATCTGAAGGATCAGAGGCAAGAGAGGGGGAGAATCAGAAATGTCAGGGAGCTGCAAAGGAGATTGTTGTGCAACCTCAACTGCTTTTCCATTCATTAATGTCAAGTGGCACTAATATATTTCGTTTTTACCACACTGCTAGTCTGTGTTTGAGGCAGCGTTCACCTTGTTACTAAGGCTTGTTAAGTGTTGCTGTCCATTGAGCCTAATCATATTCCCTACTTACTTCTTCTCGCCGCCTCTCTCCCTCTATCTCTCTCTCTCACTCTCTCTCACACATTCACACGCACACACACACACTTCTTGCTGAGATGCTGGTTTGCTGTTCTAAAGCCACCCACTCAACCGCCCTTTATGCTGCCGGAGGGCAGCTGTACCAACCTAGCTCTGCTGTGTAGGCCAGAGAAGGTGTAAGGCACTCATGCACACAAGCACACGCTGAGAACATAGCCGTGAAGTACATTGGCCACTTGGGGAGAAGTAATTACATGGTTATAACACAGAACTGGTGTAGTTTGTGTGTGTACATGGTTAGAGCATAATAATAACTATATGTAAGACCAGAATATCAGCTATATGAAATCCATTTACTTTAACCTTTTAAGCTTAGGATGGCCCTCTTGGTTTCCAGCTCTCCATTTACTTCTAATCTATAATGAATACTAAGTTATCTGTGCAAGCTGCTTTCCAATGGTACCGTTTTCTATAAGTGATACTAAATTCTCTATGTGAATGGTTAATGGCGATTTTCTTTTGTGTTTTTCATAAAAAAGACTGAGACCCCCATAGTAGTGGTTTGTGTCCAGCTTTTGTTAAACTAAGATTTGTTGAGTAACACTTCATATTTGTTTTTGTTTTGTTTTTTGTGTAGAGATCAGATATTTCCACTGACAGCTTTGACATTGTTTGAACCACTTGCAGTCTTTTCTGGTATACATATTTTGCAGTCAGTTGTGGCCTGTTTTAACCAGATGCTATGACATGTAGTCGATGGACTTGTGATCAGAATGGTTTGGTTCATGGTTGTGCAGCATCTCAGCAAGTGCAAAATGGCTCTTAGCTCTGGAGATGTGCCAGTCACAATGAGATGTGGCAACGAAAGCTCGACAAATAAGGACACAGCCTTTCAGAAAATCTGATTTTTCAAATACGCTGAATTGTGATAGTATAGAAAGAAAAAGGGAAATAGCTAGTATAAAAGCTAAGCTAATTTTATAAAGCCCTGAGGTAATACTGCGCCAGAACTATAACTGATGTGCTGAAAGACTGAATATATATATATATATATATATATATATATATACTTGTTACTTCAAGACAACTTTACCATTGAACACTAAGTTCATTCATCATCTATCAAAAATGATGAGTCAAAAATAATTCCACACAAAACATAAATGAGGTTCTGTTTACCTTCTGGGTTAGAACACCTGGCCCTGTAAAGATGGGTTCCTATCTTTACAGGGCCATATCCCTCAGTTAGACTCAGAACAGCAAACATTCAAATACATATTAGTATTATGGTTCCTACAACTAGCCTCACTTAGTCTAAAAGAAGACTAAAAATTGTTTTTTATTAGTGCAGTGAGTTTTGGAGTCACCACAAGACTTAAGAGGCAACTGGGACACTGTCCAAATCAATGTGCCCTTCTAAGATATTGTTCAGAATAGAAACCTCTGAAAACTTTCTATTGGATGATTAATCAGTTGATAATTTGCGTCATTTGCATTGTTATAACTAATTGAATAGTTTTATAGGTCTATTTGAACTATTTGGACAAACTGCAGTGCCTTAATCTTGCAAATGCACCGGAAAGTGTCATTAGTCATTAGCATCTGCTCTTGAGAGTCCTTGATGTTAAACGTAGTATATATTAGTGAGAAAAGGGCATTATGTAATTTGTCCAGGTTTTCCAGGTCCACTATATAACTGGCTCTCTTGGCAGTCTGGCTTCATCAGCAGTGCCACACTTTAACCTCCGGTATATTAGGAGATTGTTACAGTAATGATTTGTACCCAGCTATGTCAACAATAGATGACAAACATGACTGGAGGTGTTAGACTACTCTGTGGTGCTTGAGCAAACACACAGGACTACTCTCCTTCTCTCTCACACAAGCATGCAAAGACTACCAGCCAGAGGCTTGTGCTTGTCCAATCAATAGACAAATTAACCAGACAAATTAAATTTGTGTAATTACAATACCCTCGCGGAATGGGAAAAGTTTGCTGGCAGGCAGTCAGATAAGGATTGGAGACTGGTGGATGTTTTTTTTTTACCTTTTCTCTTGACCAAAGAGAAACATTCTCTACACTTAATGTGGCATGTATTTGTGTGTCACTGCTAGACAGGAGGATTGAGTGATGAATAGAGATCAGAGATTAATAGCATAAAGCAACTAGCTAGCAGCCACACCTAAATACACAGATTCACTTTGGCATTATGTTCAATTTCCACAGAGCTGCTGTGTTGCCGTTCCCCCCAGTCAAGCACTACAATGGCTTTCAAATAGCAACTGCTGCTGGATGCCAAGATCCAATATACATTGGCTGCGGGGCTTGCTAGCTAGCTGACAGATCGTTTATACAAGAAGCTCTTTGCTCTATACTTGCTGTTTCGCCTGCTGATATGGACACAGACTGACTTCTGTGGACATTGGTGTATATGGGACTGCTTGAGTGCGTGTGTGTAGCTGTGCTATTTGTAATGCTGTTTACGCAGTCCATATACTCTCAGTTTGACTCTAGATCATCAAAAGAAGAGGACATTTTTTCATATTTGAGAGCCCCCAACTCTGTTGGAGGCTTCCACACAAAGCATACACTTTTACTCCCTCTTACTCTTTCTCTTGGCCTCTTGTCTGTGTCAGAGTAGGAGGTAATGAATTACGTATGAGTAGCAGCATGGCCGTATGGATGAGGCCTTTAAAAGCAAAGTCTTGTCCCAGCCCTAGTACACCCAGACTCATGCAGCCCCTATGAAGATGCTCTCATTTGCCCTCTGGTCTCTCGGCTAGCGTTTCAAACTAACCTCTCACATTCATCTTTTTTTTCTTATTCGTTTCTGTTTGTATGTCTCTGTGTGACTCTTTTACTCAATCCACTTCCACTTAACTTTACTAGAACAGCAAAGAAGAAGCTTAGCAGCTCTTGTGTTTGACAACAGTAATATACATGTTTCTTTATGAAACTGTTGGGCTATAAAAATGTTATTATTCACAGTTTATTAATTGTTTTTTCTGTTCAGGCTGGAGATTTTGATCAGCTGTGTGTATGTGTCTTCAGACGTGGCATTAAAATACGTCTGCAGCCAGCTCCTCAGATCTGATCTCAGTTTCGTGCTCTGTATTCAAATAAACACTGACATCATTTGAGTCGCAGTAGAAATTGAAACAGCAGCTAGATCAGAACCATGGACACTGCTGTTTTTGTGTATGTGTCATGACAATGCATCCTTGTGTTTGTGCATCTTTCTGTCATCTTTGTTTTATGACTAGCTGCCTTTCCTGAGCTCCCGTTTACATATAATTGTAATATTATAACGTAATCTTCCAAAAAAAAAGTAATTTTTCACAAAAAAGGAGAGGGGAAGTAGGAAAATATTTACTTTTCTTACCCAACGATCAATTTATTTTGTAACCTTCCAGGAAGGGAGATGTAAAAGCTAATCTAAGCTAAATTATTAGACAATGATTGGTCATGCCAGATTGGTATAGCCTTAGCTACTGGTGCCCTGAGAGGATACGTTAACTTGCTTCCAACTTTAGGGCACAAACATTTCAGTGTCAGATTCTCCTTTCAACTTCTTCTGCTAAGAAAGTTTCTTTTTTATGGCACAGATACATTGGGTATTTGTTAACAAAACAAAGTCAGTGAAGGTGCTAACAGCTTATTATTGGGTACTGTTATATTTGTATTGAGCACCGTTCATGTCTTATTAGGTAAAATCATATATATCCCGGTTTCATTGTAGATTTTGGGGGGTATACCAATCTTTAGTAGGCTTGGTTGGAAACAAATGGTTAAAAAACGTCCACGCTTTAATTGCTGTCACCTGAAACCACAAGAAATGCAGAAATTAACAGGATACATTCCCAAATATAAAGTGAGATTCTACCTCTTGCCTTTGTTCATGTGAAAGGGCCACATATTTTCTTCACTTCTTTACTGCTGCTTTCTGTGTCCTCTTTTCATTTCACCCGTTGTCCATCATCCTCCTGGTCCTCTGCCATTAGCTGTCTTTTCACTTGTGCTAATTCACATTTACTCCTGATTTATCCTCTCGAAGTTTCCACTCTTGTTTGTCCTTTACTTTTTACCATGTCCTTCACCGTTGTGCTCTTTTTTCCTCCTTGCTTTCCCGTTGGCTCTTTCAGTACCCCTGCGTGTCACCTTCATTCCTTCCTTCCACGCTCTTTTGATTCCTCCCTGCATTACTCCTTTCAGGCCCCTGGATCAGTTTTCATCTGTTGGGGAAATGTCACGTCAGTCTAAGCAGGCTTCTTAGTTGTGCCGGCGTCTACATCTGGCATACTCATGTGTGATAAAACTTAAGTGTGAATGGGGTCAAAACACAGTTACACTTTTCACACAGATATTTTTGCTTTCTGCTGGTGTATGCAAAGGCCTTTTGTGGCTGTGACTGTGTTACCAGCTCCAGTATTTCTGGCTACCTACCACAGTGTTGAAAAACTGATATCTGTGAGATAAAGATTAAAAAACAAACTGGACACCAAATGTCCTTTGGATATTTGGAAGCTTTGAACTGATATATCTAGTATTTTCGGTCAATTGTCTGGCCTCAGCCTCTACATTAAAATTAATTGGATCATTCCTCAAGTCTAACAGCAAGTCATCTTGGAGCTGGAGTGAGCTAAATCTGCTTCCAGGTAATTGAATGAAAGTTGAGAGGGAAAAAAATAGGCTTTTTGCTTTTCTTGTGTATATGTTTTTCGTTCTTTTAGCTGTATGAGAGGCAGTATAATGAAGTATGGGGCATTCATCACAACAGCACATCCCAGCCTTGACAAGGCCATTAGAGAAGAGCAGCTTATCATGTGCTCAACAACACCTAATTTCATTTAGCTCAAGGAGACGATCCATGTCATGAAATTGGTTGAGAAGGTCGCATTACGTACAAATATTAAGAACGAATTCTCACTACTATGTCGAAGGTAAGACTGATGTGAACAGTATTTCACTAAGGCACTATGAAGAGCAAAATGTCAGTAGAAGGCACTGGTGAATTATTTGAAAGCAGCACAATGCAAAATCTCACTTACAGGGAGAATATTAATGAAAGAGTGAAGGAAGTCAGGAGGTAAAAGAGAGAAACATAGGATGAAGGAGTGCTGACTGACAGAGTGACATTGCATGAGGTGCAGCGAGAGAGATGACGAAATGTCGGCTGAAGTCATGCACACAACTGACTGACTGATGAGCAGCAAGACAGGGTTTTATTTTTGTCAGCCTCTTTTGGCTTCACATTTCAGCTGACATGAAGAAAATATGTCAGAAGAGAACTTTCATGGGGTTGTATATGATTCTAGCAGTTATGAACCCCCCCACATTTTGTAAGAGTTAACATGCAAGTGTCAAATTGGAAGTTTCAAAATGAAACCGAAACAAATGCTCTAGCAAGGAAGAGACTCCCTAATTCTGGCAGTGAGTGTGGGAGTATAGCTTTATTGTCTCTGGGAAAATTGGGAACATGAACTACTGGACATGAACTGTGAACCCTTATTATTATTTTTAACTGAATACAGCCAGAAGAGACTTGCTGCAGAACTGACATAAGCCATAATTTCAAAATACAATGTTTAAGTAATGGTCAACCACAAAGTAGTAAAGTGAGGAAAGACTCCAGCTCACTAGAAAGATAGACTGCAAAGGTCAAGGAAGATCCCAACTGTGACAAAATTTCATGAGCAACTAAAGCAACAGGAACAAAAATACAGTCAGTTTTATCTTTTTGAAATGATACAAATGGACAGTAGGATATCTGAACTCTCTGTGGGAACTATAAGAGGACTAAAAATAATTCAGTGAAGGCCATAATGAGGCCTAGTTCCACTGAGTCACAAAATTGACATTTAGCAAGTTGTGAGACCTTCTGGTTCGGTCTCTGTGTGTAAGCTACTGTAGCAGGAAGTAAGAAGTCTCTTCAGTTACAGCAATATGAGCTGAAACACTGGGATGCTTAGTGTTCAGTGTTATGTATCTGCGTGAACTTTTCAAGTTCACCGTGCATGATGATGGATTGCCAGCGCTGACTGGTAGACATAATACCTTACGTATGGTGCAAGCACTACCTAACCACTTCATTAACTTTTAATTTCCCATTTGAGTAAGTCAGAAAATAGAAAGCAATAACTTAATTTTCTGTTGTTTGTTAACTCCCATGAGATGTGAAGAAAAAAAGTACATCACTGCAGCCTGTGGACAATAATCCTCATTAACACTAATATACAGAGACAGCATTAGCAATGTGGTGCACCATGTAGAGACTGGCAGTGTGCATTCTTTAATATATGACCCTTCATACACCACTTAAGTATTTGGCATATGGTTATATATTCACTTGTTACAGGTTTCAGCGCAGTTTTAGAGACTTGGATACCAGCACCAAGTTCTGGTTGTCAGTTAACTGTTCAAATAGCAGCTCTCAGAACTAATTTCTTAATTCCTAATGATTTAAAAGAAAGCAACTCAACTCTCACTAGTCCTCCCTCTCTCTGTGTCTTCCTCTCTCTCCCTCCCTCTCTCTCTATTTTTTCTTTCTCTATGTAGAGCTAATAGATGGGACCCCCACACTGAAAATCAACCATGGCTCCGGCACAGTGGTGCTACAGTTGCCAGGCAACGTGAACGTGGCAGACAGGCGGTGGCATCGGCTGGATGTCCGCAGCAACAGCAAGGTGGGACACTTTATTCATTGAACGCCAGCCTCCATTTATTTGGCAAATAAAATTCAAGTATTTTCACACTCTGCTATATTGGTAGACAAATAAGAACTTTTTTAATGAGACAAGAATTGTTTTTTCTGTATTATAATTTGACTTTTAAATAGATATACAATGGCCATTCATACAAGCAACCCAATTAATCCGTCTTATACCCACATTAGCAACTACTTAAATCTTAATTGTGCAAGGATTTCAATTAAAGGATCTAACTTTCTATTTTGCAAGTACATATCTATGAGCTGCGACTAGTGCTTTTCATCTGTTGCTATGTAAATACCTCTGTATGTTATGTGAGGCTTCAGAAATCTCAGCTATCACCTGTAAAGTAGAGGTAGTACCCTCTGAATGTGTTTGTCCATGAGTTAAAAGAAACCAATAAACCACTAATATAATATAATTCACAATATATATATATATATATATACTGCTGAACCACACCTGATTTGGCTTGTCTACTTCCAGATACTAAACATCCACCCATAACTTTGACCTCAGTTTGTCATCACCTCATGCAACCTGTAGGTAGTTATGAATGCAAGTTCTGAAGGTTTGACCAATACAAGGAAGTAAGGACACATTGTCCATATTTATATGCAGTCTGTGGTTATTGCAGAACGGTTGTTGGCCTTTGCTCCCGGTAGTTTCTGCATCTTATTTTTTAAAGCAGAAACACAGTAGAAGTGAAGACTGCAGAAGGTGTAATAAACAGATCGTCAATACAACTGTACCATCTGTGCATTATCATTCTTTGAATCTTAAAATAGGAATGGTAACCAAAGATTGTGTTTTATTTTCTCTCATTTCTCTCAAAAAACAAAAAATAAATAAAATCATGACAAGGTAAACAATGCTCCTACTGCATTGGGGTAATAACTGTATAAAAGTGTAAGTGGTTCAACCCATGATTACTGCTTTTGTAGTGAAAAATTAACATAATGACATTTAAACTTATACAAAGGGAGGTAATTGTGGTAAGAGTGAGATGAATGATATGCGATATCCGTCTTTTGGCATTCTCTGCCCATGATCATTTCAAGTGAAATTAAGCTAATCTTCACTTGACTGAGATCCATCTGCAGCTTTTTATTTTCAAGAATTCACACATTACCAGTTGCTAGAAGATTTCATCCTTTTCAATATCAACAAGACATTTTGCAATCCTACTTTTAGAGGCTTTGTCGTGAGCCAGCCTGAAAGCTTCAAGGTTCACAGTCTTACTGTGAGCGTGGCACACCTGAAAGCAGCAGGACTAGCTGCGTCTCAGCCATCTTTCAAACCAGTGTCACAAACTCTTCTCACTGAGAACCACTTCAGTAATTCACAGGACTGAGCCAGATTTTTATCAGCACCTTTCCAACATAAAAGCCTTTCATACTCAGCACCATCAAAAGCTGCTGTGAGATCTAAAATGGTATAATTACACGAATGTCAGCATTAAATTAATAAGTGCTTAATTTAGCAGGTTACTAAAACACCTGTATTTTTTCCCCAAACCCCCATTCAAAAAACACAACCCTTAAGTGTAAGTGTAACCACTGTAAGGAAAGACATGCCATCAGGAAGCTCACTGCTGCTGAAATATGTGCACAATCTGTGCTTTTTACCAAACTTCCATTCAGCACAACACATTCATTTCACAAAACGACCGCAGTTTGGTTGTATATTTTTTATTTCTTCAATTCCTTTTGAATTGGAGGAATAAACTGCTTCAGGGTCAGCTTGTGTTGATGCATGTGCAGTATATACACAGAGTGCAGTTGCTCTAAGCTGAGAATGAGTGCAGCCAAACAAGTGCATTTCTGGGCAATGATGTAGCATTATACCAAATTGCTTGAATACTAGAATGCACTGAGGCCTTTATTACAACAGGGATTATTCTGAATCACAATGGTATTATTCTGAATCACATGTGAATCTGTTCATTTGTCCTGAATAGTCAGCACCAGCTTATCCAACCTGGTTGTGTGACAGCATGAGATGAAAAGCAGCGAGGACAGTGCTGCTGTCTGCAGATTTACTGCGTGATTCAGCAGCCAAGAACCATGAGGAGTGGGTTTTCTAGCATTACAGCTAGTACATGGTCATTATGTAACAGCAAACTGTGAAAGCAAGAGCTCCAGCAAATATATCTCAAATCTCATTGCACTTCCTAAGGAATCACTGAAAGTAAAGAGAGAGACAAGTAAACCTGCCTGACTTCAGAGTCTACAACATTGTAAAACACTTCTTTAAATTGTTGAGCTGTAAATAGTTACAGTATGTATTAACCATAGACTGTATATAAATATGGTCAACTCGTCCCCACGTCCTTGCACTGGCTAAACTGACGCTGTTTTCCTTGGGATACAGGCTGCGCCATCTTGCAAGTTTTGAGTCTGAGCAGTTTGGTTCAAGAGTGTAGCAACATGGAGTCACGTTATTGATGACCTGCCCACTCTTCCACCAGACTCACGTACATTTGTGTTTATTTAATACTGTGCTCTGCTCTACCTCTACTAGTTACAAGGACATGTTGGATCATGCACTGTACTTATTTCATTACTTTTTTTCCAACTCTCACGGTCCTACGGGGCTGCTTCACGGAGCAGTTGGCATGGCAACCTGTGTGTGTGTGTATATACACACACAAAATGGAACAAATAACTAACTATAAAGATACTTATCAGAAAATGGAGTATGCATCAGAATTGTATTTGATATATATTTTAGTCTCATCCGCTGACATAGAAGAGGTGGGGCTTATATCCTATACTACAGCCAGTCACCAGGGGGAGCTCTACTTGCTTTGGCTTCACTTTTGAAGAGCTGTTCTATCTCTATGGCAGTGAACATCAACTGGTGGGCCACAGGCCATATCCAGCACGCCAGTGCATTCCATCTGCCCTGCAGAACATTACAAAATTCAAGAATATGTGCCAATATTTATTTATTTATTTATTTTAATCAAATGAAACAAAGGCCCTCTGAAAAAGTAGCGCGTGCCTTCAATCAAAGATGATGATAAACATGTTGCTCTCAATTAACATTGCTTTTATTGTTTCACATGCTCATTTTATCTGCCGTTGTTTTTCACAGATGTCCTTCCTTGGGCTTTTTTCCCCACACAGTAGCGCACAATTGCAGCATCTTAATAATAACCATCAACATAACAGAGAAGAGCATGGCATGTGCAAGCGTGGCACATCAGCAAATATAAACAAATGAAAAATAATAGTGACAGTTATGTGAAATATTACTCTTTACATCAAATTAATGTAGCCTGTGATCAAATACAACTAAAGTAAAACCAAGAAAATCATAACACAACAGGTCAAAAGTTGCATTTTCCCTCTGACACTATTTTTCAGGCTTAATGAGCAAACAGTGCTCCTAACAGTTAACAGTTGGTTCCTCTCTTTCTATTTTTTTTGCAAAAACTGCAACATTGCGTGTGATGGACCAGTTGACAGCCTTATAAATATGAAGCCTAAAATATCGCAATCACGTCCTAGTGGCAGAACAGGTAAAATGAGCCAAAGGCCAAAGAAATAGCACGAAGTAGACACATTGTAAGGTAGAGAAATTGGAGCTTTACTCATTTATTTGATTTTTTCTGCCAACATGAATCTTCTACGACATGTTCTTGTTTATTTGTCTTTGTCAGGAAGTACGTTTCACCTTGGATCGATGTTCAGGGGCAGCTGTGAAGGAAATGGAAGGCCTGGGTAGCTGGTTGACCACTGAAGACCACTCTTCCTGTGAAGTGACAGGCGTTACTCCCAATACTGACAGGTATCCACAAACACTTGAAGAGAAACATTCAGCAACATTCAGAGCTCTGTTTGTGAAAGACAAATGTGATCTTATGTGTGGGAATAGTATTTGTCAAGGTCTAGTTATATCCATATAGTTACACATTTTCATCATTGAACCCAGTGGCAGCTGGTGGTTACGGGGTATTGGGGCATTGCCCATTTTTTTTTTTGTTATCCAGACAGGTACAAAAGACAGGTCATCTGAAATAGAAGTTAATTATATGATGCAAAATGATTATAAAAATATTATTTAATTAAAAAGTGTCCCACCATCTAAAGACATGCTCATTAGGTTCATTGGTGATTCTAAATTGGCCGTAGGTGTGAATGTGAGTGTGAATGGTTGTCTGTCTAAATATTAATTGCCAAAAAGATGTGTCAATTTTGACACCAGCAGACCCCACGACCCTTCACAAGAATAAGCGGGTGTAGAAGATGAGTGAATGAATGTCTGTTTGGAAGATTCCTGAGTGTGTATTTACTAATTGTAATTACCAAGTCCATGCATATTGCTTATTCGTGTTACGTATATTCCGTATATTGTATGCAATGTGAAACTAGCCACACAACTCGTTTAGTTTACCTGTATTTGAAAACACAAACATACACATCATATTTGGGGGCGGCCGTGGCTCAGTAGGTAGAGCGCCTTGTCCATGACCCAAAGGGTTAGTGGTCCCCTGGAGTGTGTGTGCTTGTGTGAACAGATGGTTGCTTTGAGTACCAACAGATAGAAAAGCGCTATGTAAAAACCAGACCATTTACTTGAAGAGAAATATAATGCCTTTCTACAATGATCACTGTTATACACAAAAGATTTCTTGATATTAGAAGTTCATTTATTTCTTTGCAAAAATATTTAATATTTGATTATTAGAATTCAAAAAAGTGATACGCAAACCTGTAGAGCTTACATTTATATTCACTTTAAAATTTTGTAAATTAGAAAACAAATAGACTTTTATTCTTATTCTCTTTATTCTGGACTCCTGCCCAGCACAGCTTGTTGTGGTTACTCACAATTAATTAATTAATTTCTTACTTTTTTTCTTAAGACTAGAATAAAATTAGCTATCAGTGTAGAGAGCAACTATATCCATATGAACTAAATGGCCTTGCTTTTGGCCTTGCTTTTATATAGCGCTTTTCTACCTATTGGTACTCAAAGCGCTTTTACAGTCAGAGACACATCTACCCATTCACTCACACAAGCACGCACACATTCACACACCAGTGTCACGCACTGGGAGTAACTGGGGGTTCAGTCTTGCTCAAGGACACTTCGACATGTGGCACATTCTGGGGATCGAACCGCTAACCCTCTGGTTCGTGGACAACCTGCTCTACCTACTGAGTCGCCCATTATTCAGCTCAAGTGCCAGTTGAATTTCAAGAATGTGCAGAAGTCCTTCTGTTTTACAGTTCATGCAAACAATTGCAGATTTCAGTCTAGATTAGTGAAGTACGCTGTGATGGTCTCACAAAAGAGATGAGGCTTCCTCTCAAGGGTCAGTTTTAAGAGCTAGCTCCTGATGCAGCCTCCCGAGTATCTGTCTTCTGTAGTGTTAATTAGGTAGCAGTGCTTAGCTATTTAATTAGCCAAAGCCTAAGTTACATGCTCACTTATAGTTTTAGTTATTATAGCATTCCTGTAAGGCTGGAAAGATCCTGTTGCGATAATATTGATAGGGCATTTCTTTTGAGATTTTGTCACTCAAGATTCCATCCTTGTTATCCATCTACAGCCAGGAAGGTGTTGATTTGGCAGCACACGTGATCACAAATCATAGGTCAATAAGATGCATTTGTGCAAATTGGATTAAATACTAATGGAAAAAGATTGTGTGTTAGTTTTGATACCAGAGTTCACCAATAATGTTTTGTTTCACTTTTAAGACTCTTAAAGTCCTGTTTCAGATTGACATTGATCAAATAAATTCACCTGAGGGATAATGAGGCTGTTGTTCATTCCACTGCATCCAGTTTAACTGCAAATTAATTGTGTTTGTTATGTGTACTCTGGGCCCTAACTGTCAGCTGTAACTATTGAAATATATGCGTGTCTCTGTGTGTTTAGACACCTGAATATGAGTCAGGTGCTCCAGCTCGGTGGTGTAAACGAGGACATCCCCTACATCTACCCTCAGCTTCAGCACAAACACTTCACTGGCTGCATTCGCAACCTCGTCGTGGACAGCAAGGTAACACACTTTATGACACGCAGCGCTTATTCACACGCTCATACATAACCACACAGCCATTAGCACACCAGCATGCTAGAAAACTCACACCTGGACTCTGGATGATAAATGGATTAATAAGAGGTTTCAACATTCACAGTGCCCTTGTGCCATGTAAGAGATGTTTTTTACACTTTTAACTGTAACCTCAAAGCGTTTTCAAATACTACACACATGTACTTAAAGGCTGAAATGGAATAGAAACCTTTCCACTGCCCAGTCTGACTTCAAGTCAAGACTTTCAAGTAACCTTCTGCTGCTCAGTTGGAGTTAAAAAGTCAAGGGCTCTATTCTGTACCATGGCAATCCGAGCTTTACCCCAACTAAACCCATATCATTTCTGTATAGATGCAGGCCTCTGGTGTGAAAACCTTGTGTGAAACCACAGCCTTCTGAACCCTGAAGATATTTTTTGAAGGATTTTTTATCTTGGCATCAGATAAACAGGTGACGAGGTGTTAAATTTGCCCCGTCATTCTAAAACTGAGTCTTGCTTCCTATAACTGATAATTTGACATAATCTCATATCTCACATAAGACCTTGAAAGATGTGGGTCCTTTAGGTCCTAAATTTGTGTTTCAAAGGTCCCCTAATGCATATAGCATCCCTATATTTAGACACACGTCAGTTCTTCAAATGTTCCAGTGAAGAAGGTTGTTAAATGCAGTGCTTTTTAATGCAAATGTCAATGTCGATTAGATTCAAGTGCTGAACAGAGTAGTCAAGGCATGTAGCAATAAATAAAATATTTAAACTCATAGTCAACATAAAAACATGACAATGAAGAGGAAGAGGTAAAAATAAATATAGATATTAGACTATAAAAACACCAGCTCTCAAACTGAATTAAAAAAATAAATAAAAATGAGTTTGATGAGAAGGGATTTAAAAACCAACAGTAGCTCAGCCTGCCTAATATGCTGAGGCAAACTGTTTCAGAGTCCGGGGCTGCAGCTGAAGAATGATCTCCCCTGTGCTTTAGCCACGTTGATAGGGACAACCAGCAGACAGCTTTCAGCAGACCTTAGTGACCTTAATGGGATGTGTGGTTGTAGGAGATCACAGAGATATGTCGGAGGCAGACCATTCAGTGATTTATAACACTAAAATCTTACAGTCAGTCTTAAAATGTACTGGGGGCCAGGACAGGAGAGATGTGATCTCATTTATGCGTTCTTAAAACACTAGCTTCAGCATACTGGATCAACTGCAAGTGTGATAGAGAGGTTTGGCTAACATCAGTATAGAGGGCATTACAGCAGTCAAGATGAGCTGGGATCAAAAACATGGGAGACCCTTTTAAAATCTTTAAAAGATGTGAAAGATGAAAAGAAGCCTCACCTGGAAATAAAAAAGGGCGTTAACTACTGTATTGATCTGTTTCTCCAATTTAAAATTACTGTCCATAATCACACCCAGGTTTTTAAACTGAGGACTGAACTCAGGCACCACTAGGTCCAAATGTCGTAACCTTACTTTTACTTTATAGAAGAAATTTAAGGCCATCCAATCATTAATGTCCTACAGTAGTCCAGGAGTGGTTTTAGGCAGTCATTACTACTAAGTATTAGGAGTGTAACGGTATTTGTATTTGTCCCCCGATGTCACGGTACGTGAGTCACGGTGCGGTGCATGCACTCATACGGCGAATATGTCTGAGTGAGTAGGCTAAAAATGTTGAGTCCTCACTTCAATCCAGGTGACGGTAATGAGCCTAAAAGCTGCCAGCAAACGTTATTAGCCTCTAGAAGAATAGTTCTTAGTTTCCTGATGCAACATAACGGCATGCAAGTGGTGTACCGGACAAAGACTGTCAGCCGACGATGTTTGCGGAAGTTCGGTACGTCACTGGAAACACATTAACTAATGCACATACAACCGTACCGTACATCCCTAAGCTCTTCACCGTACTTCCTAAAAATGTGGCCTATGGTGAGCATGTACAGGGAAAATAAGATCATCACAAGAATAGATCCCTGAGGTATTCCACAAGGGAGAGCTACAGAGGAAAAAATGGTGTCATCAAGGCTGAAAGAGAAGCTCCTGTTGAACAGGTAGGACGTAAACCACTCCAGAGCCATGGCCACACAATGCTCCACAAGTTAAAAGGATTTTTCAATATTTTAGAAAGAAATGAGAGTTTTGAAATCATTGTATAGTTTGAGATGACCGAGGTGTCCAGATTGGATTGATGTACAGGATTCAGTTGTTCGTACGTATTCAGGTATTTGCCGTACTGCGTATGTTGGATTTATTTTCTTTTTAATCTAAAGTATATAAACCTCATTGTATAGAAATTGCTGGGGTCATACATGTAGGTTTAATGTATCGTGTGGGTCAAACTACACAATGGAGGTTTGCTTTGTGACAATATTTTTCTCAGTACTTTTACTATTTTAGGAGTCACAATTTCAACTAACATTGAGACTGAAGTGTAAAGTATAAAGTTTAGGAAGTCTCGGTGAGTGGCATAGAGATTAGAAGCTGACTTGCAGTGAATTTTTTGTGGCACACCTTCTTGAGTCCAATAGTAGCAGCGGACATCACGGACAATTTCTTGTACAAATCTTGTTATTTTGTGGTTGTCTGCAGCAAGCATTCAAACAGGGGAAAGGTACGTCACCAGCTCAACAAAGTCAACCACGCAATACTGGTACACATGCCACTTGAGCCGCTGAGTTAATCATAAAATATGCCAGCCAGAAAGAACACCATAATGTGAGTCTAATGGCACGATCAACCTTTCAGTCACTTCTGGCCAATAGCTCTTCCATTTAATGAGGTCAAAATCAGCACAGACGACTTCATTACTTGTTGCATGTGGATTTTATTGCATACTGCCACACATGATCTCTTTCCAGCACTGACAAATTTTTGATTGTTATGTGACCAATTGTCAAGTGACATTTTCAGCTAAATTAAGCGACCTGCTGTCGGATAAATAAAAATAATTATAGATATTAACAACGATGATGCATCTTCAATGGACTGTTAAGAGAGGTTTGTGCATACAGGTTTGTCTGTGTGTAGCAGGTTATAACCCAGTTGTCTTGTCTGTGTGGTTACATATTAACATCCATTAAGTTGTTGAATCTCAAGAGTGGGGGTTTAAAAGGATACATGTTTCTTTTCCTGCAGTGCTAAAGGCTTGGAGTCAGTGCAGTTTACCTTAGCTAAAGACATAGCGGGAAGCTGCACAAACACTGTGTACTAATGAGAGGAATCTGCATGATGTGTGTGGGCGGACATGAGGATAATAAATCTCCAAAGAGCAAGCAACAGTAGGCGTACTGATGATTAATAATGTTGATGGACATGTTCCGGCATTGTATGATTATTTTTCTCTTATTTTTTTTTTCCGGCGGTGGTGTTGTATTATTACAGAATACACTAATGTGTCACAGATGTTGCTATAGCAACATCATCTGTGGGGTGCAAATGCCTGTGATGTGCTAAAGGTAGTTGACATTGCTATTTGCATGTTTCTGATTTGGAGCCATACAGCATGTCAGCACCATGTCAGCTTGATTACACCCATTTAAGTGTCATGCATAGCTTTGCAGCATGTAAACAGGCAGCAGCGAGTGGATAAAGAGGGTAAACTAGGCTGAGCTAAAGGCAGGGGCCAAAGTGAGGTTGTGTCTAGGAAAAGATTTTCTAATTATGTTTCTACTCTGGAGTTTGGTCTCTTCACTCTGGCTGTCATTCACCATTGTCTGTTGTAACTCTTTTCGTCCTTGTCCCGTCATTATTTTGCTTGTCTCTCTCCCTTCTTCGCTCCGACTAACATTCCTACTTTAGGTTTTTCTATGCTTTAGACACATCTGTCACTCCATTTTTTAGGATGGAGGATTGCAGTGACAGCAGTTGGACCTGGACTAATGACTTTTTGGTTGCTATAGCTTTGAGTCAAAGTTGGATTTGCAGTGTTTCTCAGCAGAAAGTTTTGACGACTGTTGAAGACATGTCAGGTCATTGTGCCAAAATATATGTTAAGTTGAAGTCTTTCTGCTTTTTGGCTATTGTGCTTTTGGCAAAATATCTAAAAAGACGATGGGAGCAGTTTGGGAGCAAAAAAAAAAAAATCCTTTCAAAAGTCAAACTGCTTTCAAACTACAAAGGGGTGGTAAATTAATGGAAGAACAGAATAAATGGGATAAACTTGGTCAAGGTGCTTTCATTGATTGAGCTGGATCCTGGAAAATGGTTTTATGGCCAGGTCATCTTTTCCAGTTAAAGCCAGGATTTTTCTAATATGGGAAGCCAGGCTGAGGAGGGATAACTCAAAACCTGATAACAAATACCTAGCATATATTTTAGCTAATCTACATATTCTGCTTAACACTGAAATTTAAATTTCAGAAACCATTTAGAGGAGAAAATAATAAAAAAAGAGATAGCCTTGTGATAGACTGGTGACCTGTTCAGGGTGTGCCCACCTCTGTCCCAATGACAGTTGGAAAGGGCTCCAATCCTAACAACAAAAAATTGAAAGGACTTTCTTTAGAATGGTAAAATTAACTGAGAGTGTGCCATGATGACAATGAAACTGCTAAAAATATGCAAATAAAATGGAAATTGTCTGTGGAAAAACATTATGTACTCCACCAACGAATGGCAACAAAATAACAATTAGGTTTCTGCTACATGAAAAAACGTCCGCCCTGGCATGCTATATGAACTTGGCTTGCGCGACAGTAATCACCGTCGTCTGTGAAGGTTCTCAGTCATCCAGGTCATGGTATATCCAAAAAAGGTCCAAAAAAGGCAACTAGACTTTTTTGAGAAGACGTTTCACCACTCATCTGAGTAGCTTCTTCTTTTGCCCTGCACACCCCAGCAGTATACACTGTATTTTTTTCCACTGTATGTGGGCTGAAACATTTTTTCTTTTGCGCACCTGAAATTAATCTTGGCAAATGGGGCAGCCAGCAGCGTCTCTGTGTGGGGTGACATTCTCTTCTCAGCTGAAATGATAATTTATGCAGAACCAGGCGCATTTTTGTACTTGACTTATGTACAGAAGTTTTATTTTGCTCAGATGCACACATTCCAGTGACATAAATGCACAGTCAAATCTATTGCAGACACTCCAATATGACTTTCTGTTTTTTAATGCTTATGTTTGTGTCTCTGACCTTAGCAAATCACCTTGATCAATTCAAACCCCAGCAAATTATTAGGCATTTAAAGGTCAGCAACCAATAAGGTGTCTCTTTGCTGGAGGTCAGAGCCAATCAGCAGCTTCCTGATGGCATGATTTACACCTATGTCCTTGCTGCAGCACCAACTTAACATATACAGTTTGGGTTGGACAGAGGTGATTGAACATAATGTTTTATGGAATTCTTTTGTGACAGACACAGACTTAGGCTTTGAAGGTTCCCCTGCAATTTCAGCTTTGTGTTCAGTCAGCCATGTTGTTTATCCTTAAACCTGTCCTGTTTTTCTGGTTTCATCACATCTGCAAGAGAGCATAGATGCAGAGAGAGAGAAGTAGAACTGGAGAGATGGAAAAGAATTCCATGGTGGACACTGAGTTTATGTCCTTCACCACCACATTTTAAAGTTTACCTCTTTAGTTTTTTATTTATTTATTTATTTTTCCCTCTATTTGACTTTCTTCTTTTGAAAACTCTTATTTCACCTCTGGCAACTGACCCCCTTATATGTATCCTGTGTCTTTCCCAATCCCCTTTTCTCAGCTGTCACTCTGCCTTTTGTCCACTGTTTGTGAGCTACTTTCTTATTGGCAGGTCTTCCATTTTAAATCTCCACATTTTCTTAAGGAAGAAGGAAAAGAAAGGTTTCCTTACAATGCACTGTTCCATTACATCTCCTCTTGTTTCTCCTTTCTTTTTTGTTCCTCTTTGTTTCTTTTAATATCCCCTCATATCTCAATCTGTCCTTTGCTTTCCTTTCCTCTCATCTTCTTTGCACTGACTATCCCTACTTTTCCTTTCCTCTATCTCCTCCGTTCAGCTGTATGATTTGGGCTCCCCGGCCGACTCTCAGTCCAGCTCTCCAGGCTGCCTGACCACCGATAGCAGCTGTGTCAACATGGGCTATCCGTCCTGTGGCCACCGGGGTCGCTGTCATGGTGAGTGGGGCTCCTTCAGCTGCCAGTGTGTGCCCGGATACACAGGACACCAGTGTGAAGAAGGTAAGCCAAAGTTTGTTTGTGCTGAAGGTTTATGCATAGAATGTTGTGTTCACAGAGTGCACACTAGTGCAAAAGTGCACATACACATTTCAAATGACATTAAATAGATTTCCTTTTAAATTGTTGTGTTCCTCAAATCATGCAGTGTCTCAAACTGTTTTAGCATGTAACTTGAGCTCTGTAGCGCAAGAAAATGATGGTCAGAAGATTTCACAAAAACTAAGTAAAACTGAGGCGCATTAACACAACCTCTCAGCCTCAGGGATGCTGAGCAGGTAAACGCTGCTTTTTTAGTTGATTTCTTTTTTTGCACAGCATCATTTTAGTCTTCAAGGCTGCATTCCATCTAGCTGACACAAGTTTATTACAGACATCCTAGTAAACATTAGGGTGAGTACCTTGTGCTTCATAATCGGGTAGCCTTAACTTTAAAAGAGAATAAAGCTTGTGTGAACTACAAATAGTGTTGGGAGCCAGGATTAATAACTTATCAGATCATCCACTGCTGTTCAGTGCTATTCTAGCATTAATGATATACAGTGCCATCTGCTTCTTGGCATCCTGTATGTAGACGATACGTATTTAGTTTGAAAGTTGATGCAAGCAGGTCAAACACTTGGCTTTCCCCTAGCGGATTTTTGATTACTGCTGTGTCATTTTTGTTTTAGTCAGAGAGCAGTATGTAGGCTAGAAGACTGCTTCCTGCGAGTGCTTCTTTCCTGGCCTTAAGTATGTGGAGGCGTTTGCCTGACTGCAGTTGTTGGAGACTCTTGGACTGAGATGGGATCTTTAATGACCCTGGTCCTCCACTGCCTATAGGAATACATTTCAATTGATGCTTTCTGCTGATCACAGCACACTCTGCCAGTCTGTACAGTCTTGTTTGGGTCCTGTCTTCTACCACATATTAATGCATACCAACAAAGCGTGCTGTTTGGTGAAAGTATGATAACCCCCTTCACAAATGTTTGCACTATTATAACAACCTACAGGGGTTAGATAGAAAAACTTTCAATATATGATTATGTGCATGGAACTGATAAACTGAAACGTGAATGAATCAGCCACCATATTAACAAGATGATTTACAAGAAGCCAGCTCTGAAGCTAATGAGCAAATAAAAATGTTTTTAGAAACCAGTGAGCTAGTCTTTGTAAAAAGACAACAATGTGTTGCATATACTGCCTCTAACCTGCCAAGTCCAAGTGATAGTAAGGCAAAAAAAAAAAAAAAAATGCCCTTAGGTCCCTGAGAGTGCTGAGATGCAACACCCATAGTTCATCCATAGTTCAAGTCTGATTGAAGCCCTTTGTTGCCTCTCTATTTCCTGTTATCTCTCTACATTCTCTTATAAAAACATAACAAAACAAAAGCTCTTTAATGAAGAGCAACAATTTTAGCGTGCCTTGTATCCAGACTGTGCCTTTGCTGAAGTATATCAACAACTAAATTGCATTTCTGGCATACACATTCCATTTTGATGCCTTGCACACAGCAGTTTGTGCTATTATGAAGATGATAATTATTTTCTCTTTTGTTGTGTCATAAGGTAAAATGCAGAAATACATGCTTTCATTTCACAAAGGCCCATATTCATATTCCATATCTGAATGGAGCCATACTCAGCTAAGGGTCTAGAATCCATTTTTAACATTAGGCTAAATACATCCTCTGTAACCAGCCCTGTAGCTTTGACAGCTGCCTGGATGTGTCTGACCAGCTGAATATTCCATGGCTGGAAGAACATTGTCTTAAAGCAGGATCTCATGAACCGTTAAAGTTGATCAACTTTACCAAAGCTGAATCGAAGACAAACAAAGAGGCATAGGTGTGAAAGCAATGGGAAGTTTAACTTAGAATATGCAATGGGATGGAAGAATGACTTTGAGAACATGTTAGGTGTGCTTGGTTTATTCTGCCTGGCATGCATGAAATCCACTTTTCGGAACATGGGTCTTAGAAAGAAGATGCGAGCGTAACCCCGGATAAACCACACATACATATTCTATCTTGTGTATTTTACATATCCTGGTCTGATACCAGCTCTCTGTGTATTCAGGAAATTTAGGGTTTGTTTTAGTCAAAGTTACTTCACAGTAAAGTGAAGCTTCTTTTAAATTGGTAAGATGTGCTACACAGCGTATATGTATATTTGTACTTAAAATGTGTGGTTATCTCAGTCATGGCACAGTCTAACTAACTTGTGTTTGTGTTTGCATGCAACAACAGAGGTTCAAGAGTATTCATTCGATGGCCACAGTTACGTGCATTACCAGCTAGCATCTCCACTGCCCGCTCGGAGGACATGGATTCAAGTCCTGGTTCGAACCCGCAAACACAGCAGCATCATCCTCAACCTGATCTCTAAGGATCAGAGTGAATACCTGCAACTAGAGGTGAGTATGTCATGTGAGAGTGGGCTTGTGACGGATCAGCTTTCTTCCAAGAGGTTGCACAGAAATATTAGATAATTTGTTTAGGATCTGCAACCATTCTCCAGGGCTCATATTTAGTTTAGCAGCTTAACACAGTCATGTATGAAATTTTTAATACTTTGGTGACAATCATTTGCCTGAAGCCTGGGACCTCTGGACATCACCGAATAAAGAGTTTCCTCCTTTGTAATGCTTTGCCAGGGCTTTACTGCAGCTGTCTTCTGTGATTGTTGCACTTGGTTCTCTCTGTCTGGGTTTCTTTCAAGTCTGAGTGAGCCACTCAAGATGGCAGCGACCTCCTGTAGCCACTGCACTCTCACGTACAATCAAATAGGGACACTCACATTTTCACTGACCACCTCAGATGTCCTCTCACCACAGGCTGCTACAGCGACGGTCTACCTTTCCTCTGCCACCAAACCAAGGTTTTTTCCAAATGCTGGTTCCAAAACAGCAACTCATATATAGAACTATTGTATAGGGCACTTTGTAAAAAACAAACTGTGTGACAAAAATATCAACACAACAATATTTTTACAACATTTATATATGTCACAAAATGGCAGATGTATGTAAATCCATGCAGATTATTCAAACTGATTAATTCAGATGTATTTATGTAACAACAGTAGTGATGGGAGCTTTAATTTGGGCCCAGGACATTTAAATGATAAAATGATTTCATCAATTACACTGATATGCAAATGATCATCAGGGAAATATATTGAACATTCAGACCTACTTCATCTGAACTAAGAAGGACATTATTGTGGTTCCAAAGTGGCTTATTTGATTCAAGCCAGTTCAGTGCACTGTCATTGAAAATAGGGGTTCTTGTGTATTAGCTGCGGAAATGATTTAGACTGATGTTTAAATCACAGAACCAGTACTGAATACATTAAATGCATTATTTGGTTGTTTGTCTTGAAGGATTCATTTCTCCCACTTTTCCTTTCATCTTGATCTTCTGCTCACACTTAAATTGCCCTCTCCTATTTGCTTATTTGCCAGCCTCCCTTTAATTTTTTCTTTCCTCCCCTGGTTTATTTTCTGAGATCACGTAATACCTCCCCAGCCCTTTCCTCTTGCCGTTCTGTTCCTTGCCCCCGTGCTGAGACCGCAGATATCGATCAAACATCGGTGTCTATAATGATGATGATTATCCATGCCACAGCTGGTATTACAATACAAGCTCTCCTCTGATCCCCGTCTGTCATCCATCTGTCGCTGCTACCTATTCATCCATTCCTAGATTTCCGCTTAAATGTCACACAGCTCCCTCGGCACCACCACATGGGGAGTGGGTTCACATCATTTATCCACCATAAATGTTCTTGCGTGCAGACAACATGGAAATATGTGTGATCTTATGAAATAGTCACTCCCCCTTCTTAGTGAAACATAGTAATACCCGACTGTGTCCTTTGCTAGAAGCTCAAGGATTATATTATTCACAGTAATATTTCTGTTGGCTTTTAATCAGAGGAAGAACTTACTATATGTTTCTCTTGGCTAGATAGTCATTCACAGTGTGCCATCTGTATACAGCATCTTTAACATTTTCTTTTTATAAGCTACTATTAGCTTTTCCTAATTGCTGATTCTGGTACTGTTTGCAGCAGTAGTTTAAAAACAGATTTCAAATGAAAGAAGAAAGAAGAAATAATGTTTTTAGTCAGAGTGCAATTAAGTGCTGCAAATTATTATAGTTTACTGTGTTTTAGAATCCATTGTTCAGTTGTTTGACAGATTCTTGACAAGAATCTAAACTAGTGTGAATATGCAGGGATTGGCACAATAGCTAATTTATATCCTTTGAACACCATTGTAAAAATATTCAAATATTGTTGTGGATTAAAACGTGAATATGATTTCTGTTTAATAAAACTGTCTCTGTAGTGTAACATCCTGCAGTAAGTATCCCCCCAATGTGACAGTATAGGGAAGTCTTTAATGCAGGATGTGTGTGTGCTATTATTCTGCACTGAGATATTGCATTCATCAGGATGCTTTTAGAAGTTGCAGCTGAGAAGGACAGCAGAGGGTCGTTCATCTCAAGGACCTCAGGCTTTAGTTTAGTTTAGTTTTCCACTGTGAAAAGAGAAATTCAAATACAGCTATAATTTCTGAACAACCAGAGTCTTGAGCCAAGCACTTTAGTTTATTGCAAACGGGATAATATTCTCAAAAACTGAGAATTTATCTAATTTTGCAAGAAAAGTCTAGGATACAGTTTGTAATTTAGAAAAAAAAAACAAAAAAACATTTTTGTATTACAGTATTTAAGTACGGTGTCCATAGTTCACACAAGTCCCACTCAGTTAATCACTTTTTCTGATCTTGTCTAAATACACCATAAAGGGATATTTTTCAATTTAGTTTTTAACACTCTTAGACGATATGCTGCTGACTGGCATCAATACTTGCTATGTGACAGTGATTGTGATGGAGAGACGGTGGCAGGACTTAGGTCTGTTCAGGAGACCCCTCCATACTGACGTAGATTGGTGCAAATTGAAGCAATACAGTTATGCAAATCCTGCAGCTTCTTGTGGACTGAACTGTCAGACTTAGTTGTGCAAATGGAAGTGAATCGTTACAGCTGTGATTGTCGGGTCTCATCACTGCCATAAATTGAAATTATCTGGATCTTAGTTGCTGTGATTGTGATCTAAGAAGTTCATGAGTACCGATATGTACTACTATCACACAAATACAGTAGTCACACAAAATATTTCTTATACTAATGGTAATTAATAGATTTTATATAAAGATGAAAGCCATGTGATTTATTCACCGACAAGCTTGGTAAAACTGAACTTATCTTTCATGTAAATAAAAAAGAAAATTAGTTTTGAATTCACTCATAGGCTTGGAGCCTATTGACTGAGTTTGGACCAAACAACCCAGAAATTTGTTCAGTGTTAGTGTCTAGAGAATTGTTCATATGTCCTGTCGAGACTGAAATGCTGTTCTCTTCGGTCTCATTACCGCACAGTGAGAGTGACCCATATGTTGGCTCTCTCTGCTCTCTGGGATTCTTGTAGTCCATTACAGTGAACGAATGAACATAAATACAGAGATGCTATGGCAGTAGTCTCATATTGTGAGATAAGTTGATGTAGAAGTCACCTAAATGTTACTCTGGAAGAATATGCATAGCCCACTGTCGCTCTAGATGTTAAAGTGAGTGTATATTCCCAATTGGTGGTGAATAGATAGTACACTCAGTGGCCACTTTATTAGATTGACTCAGTATACTAGATTACATTGATAATTATTTATAGCCCTGTTGCTATAGCAGTATGTAATTGTATCATGATTGTACAGATTAGATCGTAAAGGTACTTTTGTAAGTGGCTTCTAAATATAGCTAAAGGGCGCATGGCCTGATCTTGCATGATACATTTAGTAAAGTACTGAAGGGTTGCTATCAATGGGTGACACCACATCACATGTATTTTCTTTTTGAATCCAGGGTGTTTTGCTAGTTTGATTCTTTAGATCCAAAGTGACATGCCATGCTATGCCATGCCTGCTCAGCTAATGTTGATGACTAAAAATTCACTGATTACAATAGGACATTAAAATCTTGCTGGGCTGAAGCCGCTTAGCTTCATTTAGTTTTATAAGGCAAGTTTCCTTGACATGGAGGATGACAAACATCTATTTATTTATATATGCATGTATTTGTATTTAAATGTACAGTATATCATTTAGGGAAGATCATCTACAATTTTCCTATAACTGGCACAAAATTGATTTATTTATTTTTTTATTTTTTTTTTATATTTCTTACTAACTATGCCAGTAAAGTGTGGGAGGGTTCCCATGTCAGCGCCACTAGAGTTCCTGGTGTTTACACAGAGTATTTCACATAAATTACAGTAATCTGCCTTTAGGGTAGTAAGAATTCAAAACCATATAATTTGCCCAGCAGCATGTAGTGGTTTTATATGACCAAATCAATATCTAGTTTTGTAAGCACTAGACTGCAGGTTAGATCTCTAGAGGACAGTGAATACCAACTGTATGAATCTGGAGTGTTGTTGATAATGAGAATCTGGTTTCTCTTCTCAGTCTAAAGTAGGGTGAAAGCATATATGCTGCATATATGCACATAATCTGCCTTATTATGCCATTATTTAATCATGACAAGTGGGTAGATTAACACATAACCTGCTCATCTCTGCAGTACCAAAAGGCTGCAGCATCAAGAGCAGTCTGTCGCAGGAAGCATCTGGGGAAATGAAACTGTCCCTGCAGTGGGACTGTTTACTTAAAAAATTGAGTTGCAGTTCTTCATACACACCTAGTGTGTGCCACTCCTGTAAAGCCTCACCATCAAGCACATTCACTCACATACCACCCAGGGAGCAGAGCTGGAGCCAAATTGCACCTCTCCATTCAGCTTTAATTGGGGGTAAAGTCAGGTGGCAGTGAATGTGTCTGGTTAAAAAGCACTGCCCCAGTGGATTCTGAATATAATTAATACTTCATCACAGAACCTTGAAATGAGCTACGGTTCTCCAACTAAACAACTCTGGAGCCATCCAGACTTTAGCCCAGCTGCTTTAAGAAGAGAAGAAGAGAATGAAGAACTCACGGGCAGAAAATACAAAGACTGTCTAGAAGTGACAGAGAGAAATGGAAGATAAAGGGTGATGAGAGGGCAACTGTAAAGAGGTATAAAGAAAATTGACTAGTAATGGTTGATTTATTGACAAAGTTGTCCCCTAAGAAAGTTGGTTTATCTTTATTATGTTGAGATTGAGAAGGAAAATCCATGTTAGCCACCCACTTCTGCTTCACATCTCTCTTCCTTTGTCTTGGTTTCTCTGCCCTTCTCATCTCAGTCCTCTGTTTACGTGGAATCGGTGGCAGACAAAGATGGAGGGGAGAAAATTATGCTCAGTGGGACACTTGGCGGAAACAGTTTGAAATTGAAATGAGGACGACCCACCCACCACCCTGTCCCTCTTAAAACAGCCTTTGGACATATTCCCTGTCTTTCTTTCACTGCCTCTCACTGCCTTTATCTCTCTTGCACACACATGCAGAACACAGGTTCCTGTTTTTTTTTTTTTTAAATCAATATTGCTCTGTGATAGACGTGTGATTAGCATCACAGTGAAGCCACATTGTAACGATTTTCATCTCAACATCTGACGGTGGAAGGAAACAACTTGTTGTGTAAACAGGAGAATGGTTTTCTGTCCTTCATTCCCATTTCTGAGGAAGACTATGTGCATATGTAATGACGGCGAGTTAATAAAGTGCAGGTTTCCCAAAGAGTTTTCTCATTTAATATTTGTTTTAGACCCATAGCAACAGTAGAAACCACAACTACTCAGATGTCTATAATCACATGGTAACATAGTTGATGAAACCTGTAGGTAATGGTAGAAATATCATGTTTTCTAAGTGGGAATTGTTCATTTTGCCTGTGTAAGCTTACCGTCATTGAGTTCATTGGGCTTAATAGCCAACTGGCCAAAAAGGCGTGTTGATGGTATATTAAACCCGAGTCTCTATATTTAGAGACAAAATAGTTTTGATTCTCGAGACTTCTGCCAGTGTCATTGGGTTTGTGCTCTCAAAGCACTGAGAGAATGAACGTTGTATATTTTTGTTCAGAATTAATCAAATGTCAATTTAGGTTTGGAAGACGTTCTTAATGATATCATAAGAGGAGGATTCAGCAAGGAGACTTAACAGTTGCTATGTTCAAATTTAGTTTTAGATGTGTTTCCATCAAAATGTAAAAGCTCCTTTCAGCTGGGAGACATCTAGCAACAAATACCAGTTGTTTAACAGCATGGCTATTGCGATCTATTTTTGAATTTACAACATTAAGTGAGGCTTTTGATCTGTTTGTAGTGGCAGTGTCGTAGTGGCAGTGCACCCTTCTGCCAGATATTTGCATCTTGATAGTTTATACTTGAGATAGTTTCCAACATCTTTACAAACCTTATCTTTTAGGCTTTGTAAATGAGTACGTAGTCTTTTCCAGTATGAAAATCAAGTGCTTCTATAATGTATTTCCATCAGCACAATGTCTTGTTGTGCAGAGTGACACTGGAGAATAAAGCAGCTAAAATGTACTGCTTCCTTCTTGTAGTTTTGGATTTGGCATGGCAGCTAATGTGGCGAATCCCTTAGAGACACAAATTGCTCCTATTGCGTTATATGCAGAAACTCGAATTAATCAAATAAATTTGATGTATAGTGGAGCCCTTAATGACAATATCCCAAAATTTAGGCAATTCCAACTAGAATTATGAAATTTACTGCACAAAAGTATAGCATATAACCAAGCAAGCCTCTGAAGTTGCTCTGTACTTGAACCTCATACTAAATGTCCTGTTTTCTTATTGCAGATCTTTCAGGGCCTTCTCTGTGTTTTCTACAACTTTGGTGATGGGGCTTACAACCTGACATTGCCCACCTATCGCCTCGACAACGGGGAATGGCATGAGGTCTTCCTCGATCGGCAGGACAATGAGATGACGTTGCGATTGGATGGTGGCGGTGGACAGAGGGAGGTGACTGGACTGCGGGGCCGAAGCAGAGAAATCATAATTGACCCCACTGTGGTGATGCTGGGAAACACATTCCCTTCTGGAATCAACAAGAGCTTCCAGGGTATGTGTCTGTTGGAGCTTTGCACTGAATTTATTGTTAGTTAATCTTAAATAAAGTATTGGGAGCACACTATAAAAGATTCGGATTTATTTAATAATTTTAGTGCTTTTTAGTTCAGTTTGTGTAAAATACTATGAGCTTCTTGCAGCACTCCCTCGAGGCTGCATAATTCATTTTGTATTCACATTTGGGACTTCTGCATAGGAACAGCTGGAGTAGCTAGAATTTAAAAGATAAAATGTTAAATGGACAATAACTACTTTTTTGCAAACAATGCCAGTGTGTCAGTAATCACTTTCTAACAACATCTAGTCAGTCTGGATTCTCAGGGACCCCAGTGTGATTAAACAGATGTCAGCAGCTGCTTGACTTTTACAGTCTGTTTTCCTTATGCTCACAAGTGCCTGTGTGTTGTCACCTCATCACTATGAGTAACAACTGTAAAGTGTGACCAGATAATTTGATAAATTCATTAACTCTCCTTGTTATCTTATGTTTACTTAGAGTTATAGCCACATATTTTATTTTTCAAACAGAAAAATAATGCCTTCATTGTTGTTGAATCAAAGGTCTTGGTCCTTTTACAACATAATTACATTTGCAGTTGTTTACCTCTAAGCAGATCCATTATTACACAAGCACACCTCCTACAAGTGCAGTTAAATATATGCTTAAATGCTTGAAAGCAAATAGTTGTCAACACGGCAAGTACACAGAGCTGGAGAAGTAGATTTTTACCTAGAGTTGCAGATTATGTTTTCAGAACTCTATAAGTTGAAGTGAAAAACACTTCAAGGCAAATGATGCACCAGTGAGTTGCCAAAAAGCAGTGTTTTCTCAATAAGCAATTAGATTGAAAAAAAGTTCCATCACACACAAATAGAAGTACTCCCATGTTGGAAAGTAATTTACCAGAGCATCATTTACATTTTGCAGATGATTTAGCTAAGGACCATTTTAAGACTGGGACAAAAATTTGTGATCAAAGACGCCCATTGTTGAAGAGATTCTTCCTCGCAGATAGAAGAAAAGGAATGGAAGAAATGTTATGACATATAACATTATAAATCTTCCTGAATGTCTCTTTCAGTGGCGTACTGACAGATCATACAATGGCAAACTAACACTGAAAAATTGTTTGCTAGACATCATTCAAACACCATCACGGCCATAGTGTATATAGTCTGTGTGTGTGGGGTGGGAAGAGATAATATGGTGTTTGTAATGTGTCACAGGGTAGGGTGAAAAGGTTGGTGTGTCATTCAGGGCATGTGGGACAGTTTAACAACTACTGTATTTCTCCTGAAGGGTGCAGCCAAAAATAGGCTCTTTTATCTATTCATATGCACTCTATTCAAGGGAGAATTGTGACAGTTTTTATGTTTTAATGAATGATTGATGTGACAGTTTAATGGCTAATTCACCCAAATGCATCTTCATTGTCAGCTGGGATGATGGCCATCCCCACGGCTGTGTGTGTGTCTGTGTGTGCATGTGTATGCATGCGTGTGCATGTGTGTGCTTTTGTTAAAATATGTGACTGGCAATCATGCATGTTGCAGTGCAATGAATTTGCACTTTTTCTGTTGGTCGGTTTCTTTGGTTGTGAGTGTTGTCTGAACGTGAGCATCTGTTTAACTGATGTAGTTAAATACTCATACAGGATGATCACGTGATTGGACAGGCAAACTGATACAGCCGTGTCTCAGTAGGTAGGGCAGGTTGTCCACAAACCGGAAAATTAGTGCTCCAATCCCTGGTAAAAGCCAAATGCCAAAATGTCCTTGTGCACTGAACCCCTAGTTGCGCCCAGTGCTTGGCAGATGTGTCAAACTGCTTTGAATGCCAGTAGGTAGAAATGCACTATATATTAATATAAGGCCAATTGCCAAGACCAACTAAAATCATATCTACTCTTCAACTGATTGCTGGGAAAACAAAATTGACGTTATGTCTGTATTTACTGTTCATGCAACCTGATAGCCTTATTATCCTAGATTGATTATAAATATACACAGTAAAGGTCAGATTTGGAGGGCATTAAATCATTTTAAACATTAGGTAAACATTAAATTGTTTTTATCTCTAAGTTAGACCCAGACTCATTATTTAGTTAGTTGGACGAGTTCTTTCAGGGCTAATCTCTCCTCACCACCAAAGGCTATTGAAATAGTGATTCTCTCATTATGAAAGTAATACTTAGTCTGACCAATAAGAATTTGCTCAAACAAGAGCATATCGACCAACCAATCGACCTGTTGTCGCAGGGAAAACAACTCTAGGTATGTCAAGGTGAAGTTATAATAAATAGATGCGAACCTATTCATGCCTCATGCTACCTGATACCATCCTCCAAATGAAACAGCAGTTGTGTATTTGAGTCCTGTAGAATGGCAGTGGCATGCTCTTATCTGATGCTTTGTTAAATTTATTTATTCACTTTCCTCCAGAGGTAGATGAAAAGATTGCTACCGCTCTCATATCTCTAGACCCAACTGAAAACCAAAGAAAGCAGCAACCTTAGAGTGACTCTCAGTACTCCGTACCAAGAGATGGTCTGCTACATAAACTCTCATAATACTGCTACTAGTTTTTTTTTTTATAGAGGCAGGCATGTTTGCTCAGATTTATAGCCCTCATGTACGGTTTTGTGTCAAGAAGTTAAATAAATATCCAAAATGCAAAACTTTTTCTTGTTTTGGTGCTAAATAGAACGATACAAGCTGACACAGGGCACAAAGACAAACTGAATAGCATTTGTTTAGCTAGAAATTATTAGTAGTATATAATTAGTATTATATATATTATATTATACATTAGCAATTAGCATTAGCAAAGGCTAAAGAAGGGACTCAGATGCATACTGTCTAAAGCTAAATGTTGGCACACATAGTCAAAAGATTCAGACAGAAATGAAGGCTGGGAGAGGCAACTTTTTAACTAGAAAAAGTCAGAGTACTGTACTGTATGATAATTGAGTAAGGAAGAGGTCAGAACTAAGAGACGTAGACATAAAGTGAAAGAGAGACTGAAAGCTCCCTGGAGTTAGACATTGAGAGATGTAGACAGCTGTGCCTCAGGCAATAAAAGACAATGCATGAGTTTATTAAATGGATTTTAAAAGCATTTCCCTTCAGAAGAGCTAGACATGATAGACTGTGGCAGGGAATATGTCTGACTGTGTGTGTGCTTGTGAGTGTTTGCCTTTACCTTTGTGAATATTTCTTTCCAAAAAGTGTTAATGGACAACTCTATTAATACCAGAAATATGTGTACACCCTGTTTAATATAATAAGGCCTTTAAGTTCCCAGATCAGATTGGATTGTGTTTTTGTCCAACACAACCTTTGTGTCACACCAATATCATCAATGCTCCAGAAACTCACATACGGAGAAGGAGTTTAAATCCACCATCCGGCTGTTTCTGTGCATAGTTTGTATGTCCACCTTGTGCCTGTGTGGGTTTCCTCCGGGTTCTCCGGCTTCATCCCTTATTCCAAAGACATGCTTGTTAGGTTGACTGGTGATTCTGAATTGGCTGTAGGTGTCAGTGTGAGTGTTAATGGTTGTGTGTCTTTCTCTGTTAACCGTGTGATAGACTGCCGACCTGTCCATGGTGTACCAAGCCTCTCACCCAGTGACAGCTGGGACAGGCTCCAGCCTCTCTGTGACCCCCCTAAGGAAAAGCAATAATAGATAATGAATAATGAATGATTTAATGGCTGATAGCTAGAAAGCGTTCTTATTGTTTGATGCACACCCTGTTATTTCATATGTCCATCTCCTGAACTCTCCTTCATCCTTTCGTCTGGTGAAAGTAGCTCCTTCAGTCAGCCCGCTAGCCTCTTCACAAAAGACTGTATTTGTTCTGATTTCTGAATAGCATAAGTGATTAATGGGCTAGTACTCTCTCTGTGTTAACAAATACAGTAGTGCTGACACAATGATACAATGTAACTGCAAATAGCATGGTTATCGGTGAAACACAGAGCACGTAATGCAAAATCCAACATGTGCACAACATGTGCATATATACATATATATTATAAATAAATGTATATAGAGAGCTCTGCATTTGACTGAGTGAATGAGTTTATTTTGTTGGTGGTGTAAAGTAATCTATCAAGAACATGTGGCTTTTCCACCACATCATGTCAGTTCATTTTTGTGTATGTGAATGCAGACAGCAGCGTACATCATGTTCCTCTCCCTCTCTACACAGGCTGTATGAGGGACCTACGTCTTAATGGTCGCTATATGCCACTGGACAGCCAAGCACGAGATGGGGTTTCTCAGGTCAGCTCACAAGGCTTGTCTGCTGGGTGTTCATCGGACTCCTGCAAAAGGAACCAGTGTAGCCCCCCATTTACCTGCGTTGACCTGTGGAGAGTCCATGAATGCAGGTATACACATGCAAACACATGCATACCAAATTCAGCTTCATGTTCAAGCATATTCACAATCTGAGTCTCCACATCCACTCACCATCAAAGGCATGCAGCATTTAAACCAGTTTTTCAGCTTCTGATATTAGTAGTATTTTTGTTTATAGCCTTATAAAAGCGCTTTAAAACCTGGTCCTGACCCACTTATGGCTATAGACGATAGAAAATGCTTGAGCTTTACTAGGTAGATAGGTTTTATTTGTCACATGCACAGTTATACATAGTACAATGCACAGTGAAATGTATTTTTGTACCTGCCAACTAGTAAAAGAATGTAAGTACTACAGTAAACAGTAGTAATATAAGCTATTTATAAAGCTGTTGAATGGTTGTGTAAGTTCTAGGGCAACCTTTCGGTGGGAAAAGAATCATTTGCTCACATATGTAAAAGGTCTGTTGGAACAAGTGGAAGCCAGTTGACATCCACCTGTAGACAAAAAACAATCATAAAGCCCCAAGCAGAGCGGCACTGACACAAGGGATTTACCAGTTTGGTCCTACAGTAGTAGCAGTTCTGTAGGATTTTCAATGTGTCTGAATTGAATGCAACTAGAAGAGGAGATATTTATAAAAGCCTCATACAACCAGACTAATACTCTATCTTTCTGTATACTGTATGGCTTTTTCATGCCATTGCATTCATGCCCGTTCCTCCAATCTGTAAATAAATGTGACAGAACAGAACTGAGGCTAGTTCCAACATATTGTACTGTTCACTATTCAATACTAGTGCACTGTTTGATAATATAAAACGAAATGGTTTTGGAGTGTATGCATCTCTAAGGACAAATAGTTGAACGTAGCAATGGTAGGTATTCCATGCCTGAAATAGCTTCAGTAAATAAACCTCAGCCATCATTTTATTGTTCCATTGTTAGACAGTTTTGTAATATCTTTCTGTGTTTTTTTAACTCTGGGGCTAGCACCCTTAGGTCTCCGTTGGGTCTGCAATAAAAACTGTGTATGGGAGAGGTGAAAGCTGTGCTCATTCATCAGGTCTAACACAGTTATGCCATTGTGTTGCATTATGGGAATTGTAGGATCAATTCAGAGTCCTATCTAGGGAAAACATCAAGATATTTCAATATATCTTGATATATCAATATATATGTCAATCTGCTGCATCAGCATTCAGTTTTTGTGAGTCGTCCTTGCAGTTTCACCTTTAAAAATATTTCAAGCATTTTCTGATAGAGATCACTAACTGACAAGCTGATTCTCACCAACATTCTGTCAAACCTTAGTGTCTTACACTTTCTTTTCTACAGGCCCTGATAGTTCTCTTCATAGCTGTGGATTGTGACGTTGATCCATAGCCTGAATGAGATTGTTTTTATTGTGCTGCTCATTCCTGATTAAAAATCACTGGCGGAAAATGGGAGGTGACTGCTAGACAGTCTCCGAGTGCCAAACCGGTTGAAGGTCATCGCAAATTATGTGTTCATTTTGTTTGCTTTTGAAACTGATATCTTCACTTTGAAATACAGATGAGCAAGTAAATTCATTTAGCTCCGTAGTCACGAACAGGGTGTCACGCAGACTAAGATCGACACAGTGTTAATACTTCTGAGCTAGACAGAGACAAGACATTCTGTAGCTGTCTCAAAGTCAATCCTGTCTGTAGTCTACACTTTGACTACAACTTAAATATTCATTCAGTATCAAAATATGTACACTTCTAAGACAAATGTGTTCCAAGTCATGTAAAATAATCCAGTCGATTTACAATGCAGTGAAATATGTGCACCAGTTATGCTTAATTTCAACAAAACCTTGACTACAGATTAGATGGTAGTTTTAAGTTATAATTTGTATTACATTTACATACATACAACAGAAATATATAAACTGATAACCTGATGTGATCATATAATAGGTAGGTGTGTTTTGACAGGTATACAAATTTCTATATTAGGATTTGGCCATCCTCCTATTATGTGATATTTAAAATGTAATTGTTTGGTAATGAAACTTCATTAAAAGTCATGGAAAACCCTTGGAAGTCTACCGGTCAAAATGTGAATGAACCCGGGGCAGTATTTGCGTCAGGCTAAAATTGGTCTCAGAGAGACTTTCAAGAGCCAGTGTGTTCAGCAACAGCCATGCCCCCCCATTTAAAAGATCATGAATAAGGCAGTGAACGCCACCTGCTCAGTCACAAAATGCTGGAGGTGAATAAAAAATATTTTTTCAGCCCCCTGACCCTGGTGGGATGCATACTTCTGCTTGATCAACATTTTGCATGCACTGCTGTATTACTTTCTGTATGAGGGTTAGTTTGTTTGTCAGCGGGAAATGGGAAATGTCATGCAATGAAAAGCCGCCACAAACTAACAACCCTCTCCTGTGGCACAGACTGAATCAAACACCAAGTGCTCTTAGCCACATTCACTAATCTCAGCAATTTTTTATTTATTTTTTATTTTTTTTACCTTTGGAAGCATCAACCTTTATTCAGTCTGTGCAGCCTCCTAGCTCCTAATCTTGCCTTCCCCCTTTTTTTTCACTCCTCTGATCCACATACCCAAGCCATCCACTCGCCAATTTATATATGTATTTATCTTTACAATGGCTCTCATTCTGGCACTCTGGCCCTCCATCCCTCCATGTTTTGGTTTGTACACCTCTCTACTTGCTCCTGCTCAGTATTTAATTCACCCCCATCACGCCACAAAGCTGCCTTCCGGATACCTATGCATACATAATCTACCTCTTCATATTCGCCTTGTTTGTTTGTTGCCTCATTCTATTTTCACCTCTTGGCCTGAACTTTGGAAGATAATTAGTAGTAATTGTTGGTAGTAAGGTGTTTGAAACTTCAGGTTGTCAAATTATTCTTCTAAATACTGTGACAGAGTACAGCTTAGCACATACAAAGTCACTGATTTGTTAGTTGTCTTATCTAATAAAATAGACATGGTATGGATATAATGTGGAATGCCTCCACTAAACAGCATTGTCAGGTTGTAGTTTAGCAACCAACAGGGCACACTGGACTTAATTTCTTCACATACAGGACTCTGTGTATGCTCTCACTATAGACAAAGTTTAGAGGGTGGTGGCATTTTAGCAGCAACAGAAAAAGAGTAAGGAAGTGATGGACTCATGATCATTAGTATGCACGCCCACTCTACTAGCAGACTACAGCAGGAACGTTTTTACTTCCAAAACACTTTACTTCTAAGCAGGAATAGCTGAGAGGGCTGTGTAGCTGAAATCTACAATATTACTGTTATATACAATTGGCTGCTTCAGGAGGGGAGATCATTTCAATTAAATTTTATTTATATACCTTTTAGTAACAACTCTGATATTCTCAACACACTTTACAGAACCCAGTCTGAATCCTCAAAAGCAATCACTAAGGCAACATTGGCAAGGAAAAACTGCCTTTTAACAGGTAGAAACCTTGAGAAGAACACAGCTCATATGAGTCCAGCAGGGTAGAGACAGAAAAAGAGAGAAGAGAGGAGGAGAAGGGAACAACAGAAAACCCAGGTGACACATATGTCTGAATAAAGCTTAAAGTACAAGTTAAAGCTGATGCACGTTAATGTAGAGATTGATAGTGAATAAAAATGAATGGGTATTGGTAGCATTCAAAATATTCATTGTTCAAATGCTCTTTCAGACTAGCAGTGAGTGAGTGACAAGCTACAACATATTTTCAGTGGAAGTCGGAGATATGAAGCGAAACGTGAACATCCATCATGAAGGCTGAACTGGCTTCAGCTTCTTCTTTTTTTTGTCACTTTACTGATGTGTCAACCAGTCACATGCGATTGCTTCACCTATTCCCATGTTATATATTCAGTCAGTGCCCTTTCTAAATCCCCCATTGATAACGTCTTCGAGCTCTTGAGTGACACTTTAATGACAACTTGCCAACAATGTCACTGGCAATACTAACAGAGCTCTAGTTTTTGTCAGTACTCACCATTAGTGGGTACACAGTGTGCTAATGAAGTTACTGTCATAGCAATAAACAAGAGCACAGGGATGTAAAACTGCCAGTGACAATAATATTTGTATTACAGGTGAGTTGCATGGCATAATAAACATGTATACAGTGCCTTATGCGTTATACATTATATAGTACATGTATCTGAGCTATATTAAAAGGAATATATTAGATTGTAACAGTTCATCACTCAAGGTCTGACTGTACTTTTGTATGTAATTTGTGGGGGAAATTACTCTGTGGTGGTTCTGACAAGATGAGAGAGTGGCTGCTCAAGAGAATGCACAGTGAGAGTCGCAGATCAGACACCAGTGGCATGACATAAGCGCAGAAAACCAACACATGAAAGCAGCCGTGAGACATGATGAATAAATAATATGTCCCAGTCGGTCACATTTTTCACAGCAGATAGAAGCAGACACACTAACCCCAGCAGACGTGCACGCATAATTTAAAATGAAGGATCACAAAACATTACATTTTAATTTTACTCTTATCATTGTCTTTTATCACTCATTGTATCATTATAAACGTAGTTAAGTTCCCATGGGTCCATAATTTGAACATGTTACTTTAGAAAATCCATGTTCAGATTTGAGTTGGAATCAGTATGCTATGGTCAGAATTTACATATTATTAACATGTGAAGTTGCCATTTTGCTTCAGGCCAGTCATTAATTAGATTCAGGAAAGATTGCCCTCAGAAACAGTCCTTCGTGCTCATCAGTTAGTGTTTGGTCTCATTCTGTGTGACACTGAAGACTCATTCAACAATTCCAAAAGCTTTATTGTTACAACTAGCCTGGCATAGTCAGACTCAATTCTTATCAGGATGCGAGTATCGTAGCATGCCATTTGGATTTGGCATTACTGGCCATGTTTCAACAGATACTGAAAAAAATAATATCTCTGCATGTAATTGGATAGTTTTTCAACCAATCAGAGACATTTTTCGCACACATTCACACACCAGTGCCATGCACTGGGAGCAACTGGGGGTTCAGTGTCTTGCTCAAGGACACTTGGACATGTGGCACATTCCAGATCGAACCGCTAACCCTCTGGTTCGTGGACAACCCGATCCACCTACTGAGCCACAGTCGCCCCAGATGACATGTTGACGACTGCACCGCTGTCACTGTCCTGTCCATCATCACATAAAGCCCACCCAGATGATCTGACTGGTGGCAGATCTTTGCCAGAGCATAATCACTTGACATTGGAGAGACCCCAAACCAGCTGTCTGCCGCAAAAGGCTTGTTAAGGATTAGGACGGGTCAGCTTGAAAAGGTAGTGAATTAACAAAAATATTTAAAAACAAGAATGATTATTCAACAGTCTGGCTGATGTGGTGCATAATCAGCAGCAGTTTGCAACTTGCTTATTAATTTCCTTTTTAATGAAAGCATGTTCTCAGGAAAAGCAATGGAAACAAGTCTTAAAACAGCATGAAATGGAGATGAAAATCTCTCTAAATATCTTTTTTTAAGAAAAAGAAAAGACTGTGAGAAGTGTTCAAAAACAAAAGCTCTCAGGCTTAGGAGACGCTCACAGCCCCCCACCTGTCACTAATTACTGTAAGTGAGCATGTATTCTCATACATTATGATAAGACTCGTCACAGCAGCAATTCCAGTCACAGCTGACAACAGGCAATGGTATGAGAAAGTGGAGAAACGAGAAGTAGTGTTGTCTAGCTGACTGACAGGATTCCTGTATTCACCACCTCCACAGACTCCATCCAGGCATAATGAGCACTGAGTGCTAAGCTCTGGTTATGTCATAGTAATCCCTCCCACAACTAATTATCTTTGAAAAATGTCTTTCAAACGGCCGGGTCTGCGTTTCTACTTTCATGATCAAAATAGCTGGCTTTTACAACAGCCAAAAAAAAAAAACAGAACAGTAATTGTGTTCAACTAAGTACTCACTAAGAAATGGATTCTGGACTGAAATGGTCAAAGGATTCCTGCCTGAAGACTGTCATGGGAAATAAATGTACTGTACTCATGATGAAATGCTGCTTCAAAAGATGACAGTGGAACTCAAAAATCTGTTCTGCAGGACTTAATAAGCACACAAATAAGCACTGTGTTCTTCTTCTTTTTGCACTGGATAAAATCTCTGAACACCTGCACTCTGTACAAGATGAAGCTTAGGGACAGCTTGTTGCCATTGAAGAGTAGGGAGTGTTACATGAACAACAAGTATTCACCCTCAGCCAACAGCATTATCAGTAAAAGATCTTGTCCAGCACATTGTCTTAAAGTGATCTTTCTATGTTACTACTATGTTGTCTGTGAAAGTCATCATTCTTCCAGGCTATGGTATATTTAAAAACAAAGTTGAAACAAGGACAACAGGATGTTTTACCACTCATCCAAGTAGACTAGTGGGGAGTTAGAAATAGGAACATCTGTGGGTGTTGCCAACCTGAAACTCACATGGCTAGAGTCTGTAACGACCAATTACTCACCTGTAATTACAGTTAAAGTACAAATGTTCCTAATAAAGAGAATGCAGTTGTAGTATTTCCATACTACATCTGTTGTCGTGGTCTCGTCAGCCTGCCCAGTCTCCATGGAATCCTGCTGTTATCCACTCCTAACTGAATGAACAATTCTCCAACCTGCCTATGATTCCCCTTATATTTTTTAAACTGTCATGTAACATCATTAGTTTGTGTCACAGCATCCCACTTGTATGCTTTAGTCAGATATGTGTATTTATGACAGGTGTATGTTTATCTTGCTTTTCTCTTTCTCTGTCTGTACCCGGCTGGCCTTAGGCAGATGGGTCCCTCCATATGAGCTGGGTTCTGCTCAAGGTTTCTTCCTGTTAAAAGGGAGTTTTTCCTTGCCACCGTCGCCTTCAGGCTTGCTCTGGGGGTTTTAGGCCGGGTCTTGTAAAGTGTCTTGAGACGATTTGTATTGTTATTGACGCTATATAAATAAAACTGAATTGAATTGAATTGAATAAAACCCCAGCTGCTCACTGGCCTTTAAGAACAGAGTTCTTGGATGAGTGGTGAAACATCTCCAAGAAAGCTCAGCAAATCCAGCCCTCTTTGTTTCAACTTTGTCTATTGGTTCTAGCCTTACATTTATGAATACTCCTTTATCACTTTCTAAAAATGAATTCCAAAAAGATTGCAAAGAGAGAGACTGCCAGAGATTCTCACCCATATGGTGAATGTAAATAGCAAAACAGTTTAGATGGATGTAAAGTTGATTTGGAGAAGTTTGGAGGAGATGCACTGAATTCAACTTTTTCTGTCACGTTTGGATTAGTTTTAACAGCAGTGGAACAGTTATGAGATCAATTACAGCACCATTTTGAATTTACTGTTTGCTGTTTCATTGTTAAGTTTAGTCAATATCTAGCATGAAAATATCTTCAGAGGCCAGAGGCAAGACTCATCTCTGATGTCATCAAAATGTACAGCCTTTAGCTGCTCCATAGACGTTGAACGGGATACTGAATTAATGGCCTCATAAAATGTTTGTTTGAGCTGTTACACCCAAATGAGCTTTTAATTATAGTGGCGCTTTCTGAAGTGAGGCAGAAAATGTGCCCCTGTCTGCATAAAATCATCCTAGTTACTGCCAGTGCCACAGTCAGCATTTTCATCTCCTGCGGTTCATTCTCTATTGAAGTGTACATCCGTGTGAGATCACTAATTAAAGGACTAATGAACTTTCTTCATTGGTGTAAATGGTAATGAACAGTCCACAGGACCAGAGGTGGGTGGTAACAAGTCACATTTCCTTTTTTTACTCTGTAATTTAGTGACTTGTATGAGCAGCTGAATACCTTTAATTCATCATTTAATTCATCATCATCATCATCATCAGTGTGCTACTTTTTTATGTATTATTTTATGCAATAATGCATATACCTGAGATTCCAGCTGTGATGCCATTTCATAGCCACATCCCCTCATATCTGTCTTCACAACAAAATAATGGATGTATGTACAGTTGGGCATTTACGAGAGCAGGCCATTCATAATCCCACCTGTTTAGCTTTAAAATAGTACTAGGCAGCTCAGAGAGCTAGCTTTGGTTGTGACCACTTGTTTAAGGTCAGAAAAAAAAAGATAGATGCACTGAACTGAAAGAGAGCAGTTAGTGTGATGGGTTTTTAATGCAAATGTCTTTGTTACTTTGTAATGTACATGATATTTACAAAGCTCAGCTACTGAACCTAGTCAAGCATAAGTCAAAAAACCTGTTGGAGTAAAAAGCCAGTAATCCAGCCCATAGGCTGTAAGAAAAATGGACACCATGACAGCGCCTTAGAAGTGAAGCCAAAGCACGTGGTGCTCCCCCTGGTGGTTGACTGCAGTATAGCTCTACCTTCTCCATGTTAGTGGACCTGTGCTAAACTAAAACAATGAAGTACACGTCATTTAAGTATTATTAAATAAATTGTTACACTATAAAAACACAATGTGACATCATGATGATTGACAGTTGCCATTGACCACTGCTGTCTCAAGCAGTGCTGTGGGACCATAAGAGTAGGAAATTATTTTATTTTTTAAATAGGTGGCTGCCTCTCTGACAGGACTGCTCAGACTCTGGCCTTGCAAGATGGCGCTGCCCATATCCCTAGGATACTAGTGTCAGTTTAACCAGTGGGATATGCGTTACCCATTTTCTAATTGCCTATAATCCAGCAGATCCAGATTTATTCCATTGACCTGAGTAATATACTGCTTCAACTGCAGGTGGTTTTGAGGTAAAACTAAAGGAGTCAACCCCCCTACAGTCATGAGAAAATGTCACCTAATTTTCTTCTAATGAGCCTAATTGAGCTACACTACTGGTCAAAAGTTTTTTTTTTTTTTCATTCCATTCCATTTTTTTCAGTTTAGTGTCTCAATGCACTCTGAAATGAGAGCATAGAACAAATAAGCAATTTGAGTCGAAAAAGAAATGGAATCAATTTATAGACCGACATGTATTCTAAACTTTTGATTCATCAAAGTAGCCACTTTTGGCAGATGTAACGGCTGAACACACTCGTGCCATTCTTTAGAAATTACATATTCTTCAGAAAATTCTTTCAAGTCTGTTGCAGAAGTTCCCATAAACATGTGGCACTTGTATGTTGCTTGGCTTTCACTCTTCTCTTCGATGGGGTTTAAGTCTGGAGACTGTGCTGGCCCCTCCATGTTTTCAAGCTTACCATCTTGTTCTTTTTTTCCTGGGGTAGTTCTGACATAGCTTGGACTTGTGTTTTTTTCGTCATTATCCTGCTGTAGGATGAACCTCTGACCAACTAGGCGCATACCAGAGGGTAATGCATGGCGCTGTAGCATGCTGTGGTAGCTGTTTTGGTTCACATTGTGGAACCATCCTCTCGCCCACTCAACGGCATACAAAGACCCTGCGTGATGAACCGAAGATTTGAAATTTGAAATTTTTCATCAGTCCATAATACCTTCATGACCCAGGCGAGCCTCTTTGTCTTATTCTGACATCTTAGCAATGGCTTTCTTGCTGCAACTCATCCTGTTAAACCTGCAGACTAAAACTGAGACTTGCTTACTACGACCACTATTAAGCTGTGCTTGAAGCTGTTAGCTGTCCTGTGAGCCGCCTATCACGCAAGCTGTTAACTCTCAGAAACTTGTCCTCTAATTCAGCTGAGGCTTTGGGTCTGCCAGACCTCTTCCTGTCAGAGTTTCCCCCAGTTTCTGAGTGCCTTTAGATGGTGAAGAAAACTGTACTCACTGACAACTTGACTTTCTTTGCAGTCTGCTGTCGGAAAGGCTGACATTTCTAAGTGTTATGATGGTATGATGTAGCAACACATTACTTTCTGCAGTACAATACTGTTCACCTGATGCTCATAAGGTTTCTTGTACCACAATGTGTTCCAATACTGCTTGTATGCAGATAGAGGGGGTTGTAAGTAATCAAGAAAAGTTGGAACATCTGTAGGAATTAGAAGCACCAGCTTTCAAGGCTGATTCAACCTTCATTGCTGCAGAATAGCTTTAAATTGTTAACCCACTTCATGATCCCTGAAAAAGGCCTTTTTGTATAATCCTGAAATGTACATTATTGTTTAGTTTTGGGTAACCAAACCTTTTTTTGACCTCTGTCTGTTCAGTACTTACCTTTTTACCATTTCAAGCTATTTATTGGACTCGCACGACGTGAATTGCAATAAATAAATGGAAGAATTAGCGTGCTTCAAAATGTCACTCACTCTTAAGGTTATGTAGTTATTTGGCTGATAAACATTTTAACATGCGATTCAATTAAATTCAAAATATAAGGGGAATCATAGGCAGGTTGGAGAATTGCTCATTCAGGTAGGAGTGGAAAACAGCAGGATTCCATGGAGACTGGGCAGGCTGATGAGACCACGACAACAGATGTAGTATGGTGCTCCACAGGAAACACTCAACTCCAGGCCAGAGATACTCGGAAGAAGGGAGAGCAGCAGTAAACATTCTACATAGTAATAGTACAGAATTGCATGACTAGTAGCAAATAGGAATTTAGAGGGCAGGAGCTCTGTGCCAGAGAAAAGAATGTGGAGGACACGAGAGAGGAGAGAGAAGAGAGAAGGAGAACATTTGTTTGGTGCATTGTCCCCCAGCAGCCTAAGCCTATAGCAGCATAACTAAGGGATGGTTTAGTCCAGCCCTAACTATAAGCTTGATCAAAAAGGAAAGTCTTAAGCCTGACCTTAAAAACAGAGAGAGCGTCTGCTTCCCGAACCCAAACTGGGAGCTGGTTCCACAGGAGAGGAGCCTGATAGCTGAAAGCTCTACCTCCCATTCTACTTTTTGAAATTCTAGGAACCACAAGTAGGTCTGCACTTTCAGACCGAAGTGTTGGGATGATATGGTACTAGGGATGCTCGATATTGGCTTTTCTGCCGATAACCGATATTCCGATATTGTCTAACTCTTAATTTCCGATACCGATATCACCCGATACCGATATATGCAGTCATTTTACACCAAAATTGTTAGGTAACAACATAACATATCACCTATTATGGAATTAACACATTATGCCTAATTTTATTGCGACGTCCCATTGGATGCAAACATAAATGCAACATGGCTTTTCAAATGGAATCACTGTCTGTGCAAAATAAGTTAGAGAAAAAAGTGCCATAAAGTGCCATTTATTTATTTTTTGTGTGTTTTTAGAAAGATATTTTGCCTCAAACACTACAGACAATATCACAACAAGGAAGACAAATGTAGCGTATAACTCCACATGATTCTTCTTGAGGTGGGTGAACAAATTTGATGTATTAAAGCACAGTTACTCATTGCGCAGCTTGACGAGCCACATGCGGCTTGTCAAGCTATAATTGGCGGCTCGCATATAGAATCAGAAGAATCAGAATCAGAATAGCTTACAGTATCACACTGCCATTTGCCGTTAATTGCAATCCACTATTTACCGGCAATGCTACTTAAACTGCCATCTCGTGGCGATAAGTTGTAATATATTTCACGCAGCTGAATCACGGAAAGCGCAAATGAAGGTGGCCATGTGGCATTGTTTACAAAACTTGACCGCAACGCACATTTGCAGGCAGGCGACGTAAGCTCCGCTAGCTAGCGTAAAACACAAAATGGACCGGTTTTTAATAAAAAAGAGACAGAAACGAGCTCATTAAAGTAAATCTGGTCTTAAATGAAAATGTATTGGCCGTGTTATTTATTTTTTGTGGCATGTCCAATTTGTATGTTGCAATAAAAGTGGCTCGCCTTTTGATTTTGCACTGCTAATGTGGCTCTTGTGAAAAAAATAGTGAGGATCACTGTATTTGGAAGACGCCTTGTTTCCTCCTCTCATAACCACCTTTGCTTTGCAGTCATTACAAATCGCAAATTTACTGTTAGTAGGTGACACTTGGAAATACTTCCAAACCACGGACATCTCATACACCGGGCGAGCAAGCTTGTTAGCCACGGTTAGCGACCTAGAGACTAGCGTGTTGTTGTTATACGTCATCAAACACGCGCCTGTTAACGTCCCATGCTGCGTTCATGCACACTCGGAAATTCCCGATATTACATTTTTAACTCAATATCGGCCGATAATATCGGCCCTCCGATAATATCGGACATCCCTATATGGTACAATGAGGTCTTCAAGATTGTAGTTACAAATATAAAAGCAGCCGTTTTGTATAAACATAGTTTTAGGGTAAATTAAACACCACTGCATATCAGAAGTTTTATCCAATGACTGAGTACCCTTACAGACATATTTTATCTAATGATGTAACTCATATTTGTCAAACATATGGCCCGGGGGGCCAAACCGGCCCACCATAGGGTCTAATCTGGCCCGCGGGATGCATTTGCGAAGTGCAAAAATTACATTAACTGCAATTTTTCCAATAAAAGTAACTGCTATTCCAAGGGTTCACACATATTTGTGGACATAACAACTGAGACCTAGAACTAAACCGAAATTGCATTTCTTTTTCTGTTATTTATAGGTAAATATGCTGTTGTGTTATTGGTCCAGCCCCCTTGACATCAAACTGGGCTGTTTGTGGTCCCTGAACTAAAATGGGTCTGACACCTCTGATTATAAATGGGATGTCTCAAACCAAAGCTGTTTATATCTTTCTATTTATTGTCTCTTTTTTTTATTGTCGTTTTTTTCTCACATATAGTACACCTGAATTCTTTTCTTTTCCTTGCCTTCCAACTCCTCTTTTCTAGATGCCCCCCTGGTCACATGATCCGTGTGAATGGGACCAAAAAGTCCTGTGTTTACACCCTCTGTGCTACCCGGCCTTGTCACCGTGGGACATGTGTGGCCCAGTCGCCCTCCAAATTCACCTGCCACTGCCCAGAGGGTTACAGGGGACGCCACTGTGAGACGACACTGGCAATTTACAGGGAGGACGTTGGCCTGAGCTTCAGCTCCCTCTTTGCCATCTGTATCTGCTTCATGGCCTTACTGGGTAACTACTGCGTCTGCTTTCATTTTGTTCATTATAAACATTTCCATCATAAGAATTGATGTTGATGTTGATAGCCTCTAAGGTTTTTTGTGATGACATTTTTAATCTATTTTAGTACGTTTTGTAATCATACACAGAGTACAAGTTCAACAAGATCCACATATATCATTGCCACACTGTGCAGTGTGTCCTGTATAATTCTTAAAAAGCAGAGAACTCTTGCAGGACATTGATAAAAATATATACAAGTACATACTGTACAATATGGAGATAATAAGGATTCTCCCAGCTTTCAGGAAGGCAGAAAAAAGCGCAAGACCATAGCCCTGATAGTAAAATAGACAATGCAGAAGCTCATTTCAGTGTGATTGTGTCATTAGTGTTAACATACAGAATCTCTTCAAAACATTTGACCTGGTATTAACATAAATCCTTTAAGACAACAGAAGACATCCAGGTGAACTCAAATACAACTCCTTATAATTGTCTTTACCCTATTGATATTGCCCCTCTTTGACCCCATATACAAAGCTGTCACCATAACTGGCTGGGAGTTTTAAATGAAAATACACAAGCATCAAATTTTCACATTTTTCACCTCGTAACCACAGAGTAATCAATATAACCAATATAATCTATTGATGATTACTGAAGAACCACACAATAGCCCAGGAACCCAGGTTGTACCTTTTGCATGCTAAAGATGCACACAAACCTGACAATGAAATACGTAAGACTAAAGAAAAATAAAGAAACCATGAAGTCAGCACCCACAGAAATCAGGGCAAGATTGGCAAATACTGGAATTCCACTTCAAGGATCTTATTCCCGCTAAACAACTCATTTCTCACATGCATACAGATGTTTCTATTGATATAATACAGCAGATGCCTATTTGCTAATTAGTGCCTTGGACAAATGTTATTGCACTTAGACTAACTGATAAAAACATATCCCTTCGGAGAATGTAATAATTACTACACAATTCTCCTATTAGTTACCATTTCTCATCTTTATCTAGATAACCCACTAGACATACATGTTTTTATATACATTGTGTAATGTAAGTAGTGAGGTACAATGAAGTATGGGGTTCAGTGAGTATTATTAAGATCCCTGTGCAATGCCTTCAGATAATCAGAATAGCATAAAATGATTTGCCACTGTTGGCGTTTTGTTTGAAAGTGTTGGGCATGTGCACTTCATTGCTCAGGCCCTATAAATTACATTCTTGGCATTCATTTGCATGATGATGTGATGATTAACAGTGTTATATACTGTAGCTCAATGCCACTAATGAAATGAACATAGTCAGGTCTCACAAGGAAGGTTACTAAACTTCCACTATGGTACTGTATTAATACTTATTGCCTGTGAATGAATTGTCTGGAACAGACTTTTATCTTGTTAAAATCAGAATCTCTCTGCCACCCTGTCTGTTTTTCCTCGTTGAATATTCATCTACCAGGGCCTTCAGCGCTGTATTCCTATTCCTACAGGATCCTCTGCTCTAAAATTGCCTTGGGCACAGTCATACATAGAGAATTGTCAGCACAATGACATATTCTCCTTGTTTAATTGAGGACAATACCACAGAACACTAAAGAGCAATATGAGACAGAGCATAGTACAAGAGAAGAAAACAGATCAGAGGAGAACAGAATACAACAGGATGCCTCACAAAAGCAAAAGAAAACATGAGGGAGCTGAATAGATTTCAAAGCGGAGGCACAACACAGTGAGGTAAGGGAAAGCAGGAGATGTGTAGTGCTGTGAAGGACGGTGTCAGTGTCACACTGTGGCCGGCCACGTCTGCTTGCCTCATTGATGATTCAGAGTTCACCCCTTTCCCACCCTGAGAGGAGTCAGACACAGTTCAAATGATCATTTCTTCTTCTCCTCTTTTCACCTCCATCCCCCAGCATCTCCCTTCAAATTTGGCTTTAGGCTCATATTAAATGTGACATCCAACCTTGATCCTGCTGAGGCCCAGTTCTGTTTTAAGTGTTAATTACTTGATTTGTAGGCGTATAAGGTGCTGTTTACCCAAACCTGCAGAAATTGAGATCAATGCTCCGGGGGGCATTGGTAGTCATTTCAATCAGTAGAGCTTCCCATGCTCGATCGGTCAAGCGTTCCACACTCTGAAATTTAAGTAGCAGCTAGAGAGACTTTTTCAATGTTTTCATCAAATATTGCATGTGCAGACTCCAAATGTTTGAATAGCAAGTACAAACGAAGGGCAGCAACTCCCAAAGAAAATATGTCTGTTGAGAATATTTGGTGAAGATCAGTTCTGTGCTACAAAGGGATTTATATTAATTAATTCCTTTTGATCTTACTGTTTCGTCTAGTATGGTTGGCTATTTGATGGTTCTCAGATGAATTTTGTCCAGTTACTGTATTTACCATCCCTGGAGCGTGGATCCCTGCATTTAGTGATACCCCGTCTCATGCTTTACCTCAAGCAGAAGGCCAGAGTAACTCAACATCTGTTTGTGGATGAATCTTAAAAGGTTGGTGAGCACTGACCTTTTAATTTTTCATAAACAGCAAATTACCTCCAAACACAGAGGTCCTATGATAATACTAGTCCAATGCAAATCAACATCTGAGATTTAATGGGACAGCTCTGCCCATAACCAGCACACAGATCAAATGCTGCCAAAATGTCCGCACTTCACCAGGTCTTGCCTCCCTCCCAGATATCACCTGCTGATTAGTGATAGCCTTCACCTGTGGAGAAACCAGAGAGGAGGAAGAGCACCTGAAACACATAGGGGAACACATGGGGGAGGAGAAAGCAACCAAACACATGGCCCCTGGGCCGTAACACACCCCCCCATAAAAACACAAACCATAGTTTGTGAACATAGGTTATAACACATGATATCCAATAACACATTAGTACCAAATACTTCTATTTAGAACCACTGAGGCATCTCACACACGTAGGGCTGGGTATCAAACAAAAATCTTCGATACCGGTACCGATACCGATACCTTCATTTCGATACCAGTACCAGAACGATTTTTTCGATACCAATTTTATAAGATTATAAGATAACAAAAAGCAAATTACATTACACATTGTACAAATCTTCAGTTTTATTTTTCAGCTTTGGTAATTTTCCACTCCAAGCAGTTTTACAGAAAAAATAAACATCATATCATATCCTTTTTCTGTCTTTACACGACTGAACACTACTTCATATTCCAGGTCTATAGGCCGCGCTGTTTCAGTTTCAGAAATTCACCAAAAACGGAGAGGAAGAGGTGGCGCATGCGCATGAAGCTTGAGCGCTGTTTACAAATCGGCTTTCGAAGAAACCAAACTCAAGGACTCAAGGATTAGATTTTGCCCTAGTAACCATAATAGGCTCAATATCTTTTCCAGTAGTAATTGCAAGCATGTAGTCCGCCATTGTTGTTGATGTTGTTATGAGACGTTTCGCGGGATATGAGAGGCTGCGGTCCGATCTTCTTGCAGTCAAACACGGAGCAACTTACTGCTTTTAAACTGATTCCGTGCACGGTCAGGTGTTTCATTAAATTAATCGTATTGCCAGCCTTAGCAATTATGATTTATTTTATTTTTTTTTGCATATATTGCATCGCGCAGTATTGGCATCAATCTTGCTAAAATGGAGCCACGCTTTTGACTTCGGTGGCGTTTTTTAAGCGTTTCAACGACGTACAACTCCTGTTCACAATCACAACACAGATACACGTGAACCCCGTCTGTGGGCGTAACCACAAAACGTCTCTGTCTGGTACCACGTATTTTTCCTGCAAGCCGCAAAGTATAACGTTATAGCCAATCACTGGCAGCATTATCAGGTCTTGATCACCTCCGGGTATCGAAACTTGGCACCGAAAGACGAGGCATGTTTTGATACTCGGTACTACCGAAGCATTTCGGTCGGTGCCACAAAAGAACCGAAGTTCGGTACCCAGCCCTACACACACGGGACAGTGCGTCAGCCACAACATTATCTACTCCTTTCTTGTGCTTGATTTCAATATTGTACCCTTGTACGGCCAGAGCCCAGCGCATCAGGCGCTGGTTGTGGTCGTACATTTGGGCTAAGAACACCAAGGGATTGTGGTCCGTGTACACAATGACTGGGAGTGCACTGCAACCTACGTACACCTCGACGTGCTGCAGAGCAAGCAGCATTGCCAGGGTTTCCTTCTCGATGGTGGAGTAGTTAAGCTGGTGCCGATTAAACTTGGTGGAGAAGAAACACACAGGGTGAGGCACAGCATCCGTATCATCCTGCAGCAACACTGCCCCAGCTCCCGTGTCACTCGCATCAATCTCCAACTTGAAAGGGTTGGATAAGTTGGGCGCAGCCAAGACAGGGGCACTACAAAGGAGAGACTTGGCAGCTTCAAAAGCACGTTGACACTCGACAGTCCACACAAAAGGTACCTTAGGACTACACAACGCAGTAAGGGGTGCAACTACAACCGAGAAGTTTTTACAAAAACATCGGTAGTATCCAGTCATGCCCAAAAACCGCCGGAGCTCACGCCTCGTGGAGGGAACGAGTAAGTCAACACAGCCTCGATTTTAGCCTCCACAGGCCGGACCTGCCCATGACCCACCTGCTTACCCAGGTAAGTAACTGATGCTTTACCAAACTCGCACTTCGCCAGATTTAGTGTAAAATTTGCCTCTGCAAGACGCTGCAACACTGTCCTCAGACTAGAGATATGTTCCCGCCAGTCACTGGAATACACCACAACATCATCAAGATACACACTACAGTGAGGTACGTTACCCAACACGTGGTGCATCAACCGCTGGAAAGTAGCAGGAGCGTTCTTTAATCCAAAAGCCATGACTGTGTACTGCATGAAATGGTCAGGGGTCACAAAGGCTGAGATGTCCGAAGCCCTAGACGTTAAAGGAACCTGCCACTACCCTTTCAGGTAATGACCGTAGCAGGACCTATACTATCCAGACAGTCTTCCACTCGAGGCAAGGGGAAAGAGTCTGTCACTGTAACCCTGTTCACTTTCCGGAAGTCAGTACAGAAGCGAGGGGTCCCATCAGCTTTGGGTGGCATCAGGCATGGAGAACTCCACGGGCTGTGACTAGGGATGGCTAACCCATTCTCCACTAGATAGTTAACCTCAGCTTTCATGGCCTGACGTTTATCAAAAGAACAGCGGTATGCATGCTGCTTGATGGGAGTAGCACCACCCACATCAGTGTCATGATGCAACACATTTGTACGGGAAGGCACGTCCTGAAACAAAGTGGGAAATGAATGGAGCAACTGGATCACATCAGTCCGCTGGTCATCAGAAAGATAGGACAGACGACAGCCCACATCAGACAAAAACTCAGAGTTCGACAGCCTACCATTCTGTTGGCCGCTAGAGGGCGTGTTGAGACCATCCTCAGGAACACTATCTGAGCAAACCAAAGAAGCAGACATCCAGGGTGTTGCTCCTTCACAGAAGAGCCTTCGGAGAAGTACAACTTAAGCATGTTAACATGACACAACCTTGTCTTCCTCCTACGCTCAGGGGTGAGGATGATGTAATCTGTGTCAGAAACCCGTAGCTTCACTACATATGGGCCAAGGAATCGAGCTGTAAGGGCGGAACCTGGTGCTGGCGACAACACAAGCACCCGATCACCTGGCTCAAACTGACGTACCACAGCTTTTTGATCAAACCACTTCTTCATGCTCCCCTGGGAGGAGGAGAGAGCCTCCTTTGCCAGGGTAGTCGCCTCATGTAACCGAGTCCGGCACTTTGAGACAAAATCCAACACATTGGTGTTAGAGGGAACATCAGACATGAACTGTTCCTGTAACACCTTTAAGGGGCCACGGACATTGTGACCAAACACGAGTTCGGTGGGACTGAACCCAAGTGACTCTTGTTTTGCATCACGTATTGCAAAAAGCATGAAAGGTAGTCCCTAATCCCAGTCCCGTCCCGTTTCACAGCAATACTTCTGCAACATAGCCTTCAGAGTCTGATGCCAGCGCTCTAGCGCACCCTGTGACTCCGGATGGTAGGCACTACTCACAGTGTGGGAAATACCCAGAGACTGCAGTGTCTGTTTAAAAGTTCTAGATATAAAATTCGTACCCTGATCGGTCTGCACGACACACGGCAACCCAAAAGTGGTAAAGAACTTTATTAGCGCTTTAGTAACAGCGGAGGCAGTAATCCTTCTCAAAGGGATTGCTTCAGGAAAACAGGGTTGCAATGCACATTATAGTCAGCAGGAACTGGTTACCAGCCTTAGTTCTTGGCAGGGGACCCACGCAGTCAACTATGACATGTTCAAAGGGGGCACCGACAGCTGGAACAGGATGCAGTGGGAAAGGGGGCACCTTCTGATTGGGCTTTCCAGCTAGTTGGCAAGTGTGGCATGTTCTGCAGTAACGTGCAACATCACGCTTCATTCCTGGCCAAAAGAAATGTTTTAAGATACGGTTGTATGTTTTGGTGACACCTAGATGACCAGACCATAAATGCTCATGTGCTAAAGCTAGCACATGTTGCCGACAACCAGCTGGAACGACTATCTGGTGAACTGAATTCTAGTCCTCACTGGTGTCACCAACAGGAACACCCACCTGCGGGACCCACTTGCGCAGCAGCAAACCTTTGTCCAGCAAGTATGACTGCTTCTTGGCAGAAGTGGCATCACGGTCGACAACAGCTGCAAAACATGTGGCTAGGGAGGGATCATCCTTCTGAGCCTGGACTAGAGCATCACGTGTCAATGGCAGTGTCATCCCCATCGGAACAGCATCCCCTTCCTTCCCACAAACACTAACTGAACACTTCTCTACATCATCAACAGGTGGCAGCTTGTCCCCAGCCAAAACTGAGGCAAACAGGAAATCTGCCAGTTCAACACCCCCACCCTGTTTCCGGGCTTGAGCCCTGGTCAGAACACTCACTCGAAACACATTTGGATGTTCCTGTGCCAAGACGTCAGACCAAGACGTAGGAATAGGGACGTCAACGACCTCTGGGGTTGGATACACTTTCCCTCCAGCTATGTCGTTACCCATGATGAAGCTCACACCTTCAATTGGGAACGAGGGAAGCACAGCCACAGAATGAAAACCCGTAACCAACCTTGAGTGCACGTGAACTCGATGTAGAGGAGCTGGTATAAAACTCATTCCAATTCCCCTGACTACAGCGCTCACCTCACAAGCCGACTCTTTACACAGGGACAAAACACTTGCAAGGATGAACAACTGGGAACCACCCGAATCCCTCAATATGGTGACTGGAACCTGATCCTTAACCTTCCCCGTCAAAGACACAAACCCTTGGGAGATGAATGGTTTGAAACACTCATCAGGCTCAGTAGCTGTCAAAACTTGGGGAACCTGGGCCTGGTTCACAGTCTTAATCAACCCCACACCCTACGGCCTTCCCGAGAACGCAGCCTGCTGCTTCTGCTTCAATTTCACACAGTCAGCTACCAGATGACCTGGTTTGTGGCAGAAAAAACACTGCTTTTCAGGTTTTGGGCTTTGCATGGGAGGATGGGCACGTGCTACCTACGAGTCCACAGACCTCTGTCCAGAATCTACAGGGGCTGAGTCACGCTTGGTAAACACAGCCTTGTGTGTTAGGGCAAACTCATCAGCTAGGGAGGCTGCCTGCGATAAGGTGGTCACTTTTTGTTCGTTCAAGTACACCACTGTGCGTTCCGGTAAACATGCCTTGAACTCCTCCAGCAATATCAACTCACGCACAGAAGTAAGATCATCTGCCTTGCAAGACTTACACCAGCGATCGAACAACAGTTCCTTTTCACGGGCAAAATCAGAGAAGGTCTGGCCAGACGCCTTCCGAAGACCACAAAAACGCTGCCTATAAGCTTCAGGCACCAACTCATACACACGTAAGATAGCTCCCTTAACCTTGTCATAAATTAGACTATCGTCAACTGAGAGAGAAGCACAAGCTTCCTGAGCCTTACCGGTCAGTCTACATTGCAGCAGAGTAGCCCAGACATCTCTTGGCCAGCGCAAAGCACTTGCAATGCGCTCAAATGCTCCAAAGTAAGACTCCACTTCAGACTCCCGGAAAACAGGTACCAGGGAGATGTTTTTGCTAACATCAAAAGTTTCGGTAGGCCCTGGCGGCATGCTAATAGTAGAGCTAGCCAGAGTCTTCTGTAGCTCTAACTGGCGCAGCTTGATGGCTTCAGCCTCCAAGTCAAGTTTCTTAAGCTCCAGCTCCCTTCGGAACTGAAACTCACGCTCTTTCTCCTCCCGCTCCATCTGGAGGCGAGCCAACCGCAGCTTAACTCGAGCATTTACCCGAGAGCTAGCAGAGGACTCAATGGAGTCAGGGTCAAAACGAGGTAGCGTGAACGGCTTCTCCTCCAGCCCACCCACCTGTGGACGGGGGGTTCCACCAACAGACACTGGCTCAGCCACCCTTTCCTCTTGGGAGACCCCCGTGCCAGCAGCATCCACAGCTACTGACACGTCCACTATCCCCTGATGGGACAAACCATCTACCACTGCTGCCCTCAGATCATCCTTATGGAGAGAGGTGGAGACAGGAATGCCATAGTGCTGAGCAACAGCAAACAAATCACACTTTCTACACTTCTCCAAGTGCTCAAGAACAGGGTTTGCCACAAACTCACTAAGCACGAACGCCATAATCAACTAAAGGCGTTCAACCACGTCAAACTTAACTAAGCTACGCTAAGCTAAGCCACAAAAACCACCACGGCGTCTACAAACTCAGCTAACACAATAGCCTCACAGCAGCCAAGTTACACACATTCACCAAGCAAAACCCAATATGCCTGTTGTCACCCACAAACAGGTCTGCTTTCTAAACAAGCTTCCCCAGCTCCTACCTAACCCAAACCTAACCTACCTATCTTCTGAGGTGTGCCGGGCTCAAGGCAGCTTGAAAGGCACACATCAGCAGCCGAGGCCCTGAAACGCCTACCCCCACCAGAGATCTATGTCCCCGCCCAGGATTACCTCAAAAATAAAAAAGGCAAAATAACAAAAGAGTGCCCGATGGAAAGGCGGAAACAGCCTAGCTGGACACCCACCTACCTGGACTGAGGAAACTTGCCACCCAGCAAAAGCAAGACCAGACAACCAGACACAAGGTTCACTTACCCTAAACGTGTGGAGACCCGGACGAGCCCCCAATTATGTTACGTCCCCGAAAAGCTAGGGGAAAAGGGGAGTAACATACAAACAAAACGCTACTAAAGAGGAGCGACGCAACACAGGAATGGGCTGGAAAACGGGTGGTTTATTTACCAAAGTAAAACATAAGCACAAGACAACAACCAAAAAGCACAGTTAAACTAAAGTTGAGCTCCGCAAAAGAGGACAGCTCTGCCCATAACCAGCACGCAGATCAAATGCTGCCAAAATGTCCGCACTTCACCAGGTCTTGCCTCCCTCCCAGATATCACCTGCTGATTAGTGATAGCCTTCACCTGTGGAGAAACCAGAGAGGAGGAAGAGCACCTGAAACACATAGGGGAACACATGGGGGAGGAGAAAGCAACCAAACACACGGCCCCTGGGCCGTAACAGCTGTGTTTTCATTTCTTCAAGGAGTTTTGTTCCTTTTTCTCACTCAGCATGGAGACACATTTACAGAAATAGCTAAAACCAGTCACAAGAGCTCAATCATAAAGGATGATGATGAGATAGACAGCAACACATGTTGACATACTGGATGTATTTATTGATGTGTTCATATCACATCAGTCACACTAGTAAAGGTGGATCTGATTTTCATACTGCCAGGCAGTTTTCCATCAGGATCAGCAGTGACGTGGTTTAAAAAGTACAATATTTTACTCACGGGTAATGCTAATCTTGTGCAACTATGGCATAAAATGGTGAATGCCATAACGATCACCTGCTAAACATGCTGCTGTTGTAATTTTATTCAAAGCAAAACCAAAGTACACTCTCACAGAACTGTGCACTCATTACCTCCCAAACGAAAATAAGAAACCATCATGAAAACAATCATCAGCATGGAACATTCAGGATTTTGCTTGAAAAACTTGAATGGCAGATTGTATTAGTTGCAGTCACTGGCATGTCTTATTAATGCAGTTTAGTTGATGCCTCTAGCCAGAACATCTGAAGAGAATTCTTATAGTAGTTTCTCCTCCATTGATTGGACCAGAAGAGCTGGGCCAACCCTGTCGCAATCCCCAGTGTGCTTCTGTGGGGTTGTGAGTTCAGAGCAAAGTTTCTAGTTCAAAAATGTCAGCATGGCTGCAGACCAAGTCAAAGTCCAATTGGCTATCTCTCGACAATATTAATGATTAATAGCCTCTGAATATATCATGTAGCTTGAATATTATTGATTTGGCATTCGGTGATGGGAGTGCTACGTGTGTAGCTGTATGCAAATATCCTCTCTTCACCTCTGTGTCCCTTCTTATGTTTCCACTTCCATTATTATCACTCTGCATGTTTTCTTGTAATTTTTGTGATCTTAATTTAGTTTATTACTGTTGTTCTGACACAGCTATACAATAATCACAAAGGTTTGATACATCTATTTTACACTAACAAAAGGTATATCCCCCATTGTATTCAGTTGGAGCAAGATATAAATAAGTGAATACATTAACACAACCACATATTTCAACATCATTTGTGGAAATAATGAAACTCAGATAAAATAATAATAATAATAATAATAATAGTAATAATAATCAAAATTAGATGTGTAAATAGGGGCTTCCTTGTTTTCTTGGTGCCTGAGTCGTGTCACTGAGAAAGAGTTTGAGCATAATAAAGTACCTTTTCATGAGTCAGTGCCTTTTCATGTGTGAGGTAGAGTGAAGAAGATAATTTACTGACGTTAAGATGGCAGAAAATAGATGGAAAACCACGTATAAAATGGTTATGAGGATCACTGACATATAAAACACCAGTATGCTGGTCCTGTTCAACCTTTAGACCATAGACTTTGAGTGTGGAGATTCCGTCAAGATGCCAGATTAGGGACACCGATGTCGGTCAATGAGCCACGAACTGAATATATCCAGGCAATCTTCTCTACCAGACAAATTAAACAGTCACTTCAGTGATTGCTGCATTGATTCTATCAAGGCAAGTCCTGCAAGTTGAAGATATTTCCAAGGTTATCTTTGTGTATTTTTCCAGTACCTTTACTGATTAGTGGTTTTCTTAAGGCTGCACAGCTGCTCAGTCCTGATCCCTTGAGTTCCCTTCATACTTTCACTATTAAACATAGCCCTGAGCTGTACTGTTGTTTTTCTTCAATTTGATTTCACCAAATGTTTTCACCAAAGTGATCACTGATCACCATCAATCAGGATTTTTTCTGACCACATTTCTTCCTCAAAGGCAATGGTTCCCCACTATCCTTCCAGTTTTTAATAATGCGTTGGACAGTTCTTAACCCACTTTTAGTACTTTCTACAATCTCCTTAGATGTTTTCCTGTTTGATGCATGCCAATGATTTGAACCTTCTCAAACAGACTATAGTCTGTTTCCACAACCACAGAATGTGTCTTTAGACATGGCTTTTTAAGAAATGAGAAGCTACTCATTCACTGTAAACCCTAATAAGTTCACAGAACTCAAAAATTATTTTGTAACAGATTACACAACAATATTTGAGTGATGGTTTCAAATTTTTTAAGTTTACATAAAATAAAAATTACTTTTGCAGTTGCCTTAAATTATCTCAGCATTAACTTATATTGTTATTTCTCAACTTATAAATGGGAGTAATTCACTTAAAAGTTTTAATATTTTTCAACTCATATAATGCCGTTAATACACTCAAAATGTTCAATATTCTTCAACTCATAATCTGGGAGACATGCACTCAAAATTAATTCTAAACTTAAATATTGATGTCGGCCCACTACACAAATATAATCAGCTAATAATGTTAGAAAACATGAAAGTGACACCACAGTGACAATTTAACGACGTTTTTTATTCAACACAATGTTCTTTTTTAAAGGCACGAATCAAAGGAAGTCAGTCAAAACAAAGTGCTTGTCATAAATTAAAATATAGGGAAAAGGAAATGAAGAAGGCCGTATCAGTTGTGTCATCTGTGACGACTGTCAGGAGAGCCACCGGAGTGTCAGTGAGGTCTGGACCATCTGCTGACTACAAAACACAAATAATACAAGAATGAGTTCAGTCCCTCAAGGATACAAATCATGCTAATGATGTCTAGACATTAGTGTCACTTAGCACTTAGGCTGTAACTAAGCTACATGTTTAAACTTTCTTTACATATGCTTATATCTTATGTTAGGTTCACACCTATCTGTTAGCATACTTTTTGTTTAGTGGAATGCTTTATACTTACCTTTTCTTTACATGACAGTTTGCAGAATAACAACTCAAGTAAACTTCATAAACAGGTCCTGGGGGGTATTCCAGAAAGGAGGTTCAACAAACTTTTTTCCCCCCAGAAAATGTCTGCTTCCTCTTTTCTCCTCTTTTGCCATGGTGAATCACAGTATCAGAGCTCCACTGATGGTAGCTTTTTACTAGTCGTCAGGCACGAGCTCATACTGTGAGTTGACTCAAAGAGTTTTTAACTTCACAGAGTAAGTCAACTCAGTTAAAGGTTAGACTCAGAGTTTGTTGAACCTGTTTTCTGGACTAACCCTCTGGAATTGATAACACAGTTTCTCTCATCTCAGGGTTCACGCTGAGTCTTCGCATAACCTGCTTTCTGGAATACTCCCCTGGTTCTCCTAGAGTTCTCTGAGTAATGTCTTATGTTTAAACTGACAGAATATCTAGGCAAAGGGATTGATCGTGAGGTCAGTACACTTACATTTACATTACAGGTCTTGAAGAACTTGGAGGCATCTTCATGCAGGTACACAGGAAAGGCACGAAGGACGAGGGCCGTCTAATGTTTATATCACGTTGTTCCTAGATGGACAAAAAATATCCATTACAACACTTCTTTCTGATAGAACATATCTTGTCAAGACGTCTATCTCTGATGAGATGACAATGTTGTGTTGTATGTAATGTGTGTGTTGTATGGTACTCAAGGCGCTTTACTGTGTAAACACACAAAAAACATTTGTTAATAACACTATGTCATAATACATCCTACCTGAACTATTTCGAGATGATCTCACAGCCAGACACTTCTGAGCCTACGAAGAGATACAAACACAGGCCGGGTCAGCATCATGTTATTGTTCGTTTCACACAGCTCGACAACATAAAATATTGACTGTGTAACGCAGTAACTTATTAAAATATAAATACTCACAGTATGCACGTGCTATTACCGGCGAATAGCAAAATGAAAAACCGACAGAAACTGGAAAACAGGTTTAATGTTATGCTTCAGACCATAGACATATAGACTCATGGACTCATGGACCTAACAGTTACTCCAATGTTAATTTCCCGGGCAAACATGCATTATGGGAAATGGAGTTTATCCAGGAAACCCGCTCATACCGTTACAGTGTTGTAAGATGAAGTAACGTAGTGTATTTGTCACATTCAAAGTTACAATTACTTGGCTTTGAACTATTTACAACAAATATGTACTGTGTACATTGTACAAATGCATTCCCAGTTCAAAATGTAAGACTATTTTAAAAAAAAATAACAAACAAAAAACCGTTAGCTTACTTACCAAATCAGGGCTGATGATAAGACGGCGCTTCAGAAAACGAGGGCAATAAGACTAATGAAAAAAATTGAGCTGGTGGTGATTTGAAGCGGGGGATAAAAGTGCAAACAAATAAAAACGAATTTAACGGTGTTCCACATCCACACGGGCTGGCCAAAACTTCTCCGCATCAAGGCAAATTCAAGATGGTTGACTCAGTTTACCTGAGGGAGTGATAAGACCCACCCACCAGAACGTCATGACATCGATAGCGTCATGATACTGCTGTATGGTTCCTAAACTTTTTGAGTGTTCCACACAAAATATTGAGCCCTATTCAGTTAAAGTGGCATAAATCTCAACAGAGCTCAATAGTTTATAGTTCGGTCAACTGCATAACGACATTTGACTGCTATGACCTTACAAGTTATAAGCTAGTACAGCTGTTTGGGTTTACAGTGTTGCATCAGTTTGGATTAAATAACTCCCCAATCACCCATGCAGTAATTGTAGTAGTGATAGTAGGCTCCTGCCTATTTGCTCTGTTAAATTCATGTGGTTTTTGGCCAGACAGTGTATGAATAATATACTGGAATTGCAATACCTACAAGGCTGTCTTGATTTACAGTAACCTCAGAGATCATTGCCAGTATAACTCGTAGATACCAAGGAATATAGTGTTCACATTTCAAAGGCACAGTGTTTGTTTTCTGATCAAGGGGAAGCAGCTACTTTTACACTGCTTACTGAGGTCACGCCCAATTTGCTGCACAAAATAATAGTTTTTTTCCCTGAGAGATGTATGCCATTGTACAATGACTGAGACTGGACTTCTGGACCGTCTTTTTTTTAATAATAATAATTTTAAAATGGGACGGCACAGTGGAAAAGGTGGACTGATACCTCACAGCAAGAAGGTCACCGGTTTGAATCCATGGAATCCTGTGTGGAGTTTGCATGTTCTCCCTGTGTCTGCGTGGGTTCTCTCCGGGTAGGCTCCAACAGACCCACGTGACCCTTAACAGGACTAAACAGGTATAGACAATGAATGAATAAAATTTTAAACATATCACTATTAAAAAAATATCTTCTTGTTTGTCATTGTTGCTCCCTCTTTTTTTAAACTGGGGTACTCAGATTTTGCTTTGCTACTGCACAAGGAGTTTTTTAATTAGGATTTGGGTCAACCTGTATTCATTTTGTATTTGCTCATATTAACTCATTTATGAGGGGCAGATCATTATTGTTAGGCTCAATTTTGAGCCAAGCTTCAAGTACAGTGTGTCTTGTGCGCATCATCAGAGCCTTTGTTTCAAAGTAGCTCATTATCAGAGCAAAGATAAAGACTCTGAACTATGCTTTCTCTAATGAAGACTATTTTGAAAGCTGATTTGATCTTCTGTCATTGCATCCATGCAGGACTGTTAATATTGGGAGACACTTTTAAAATACAATTTATGTCCCTGGAAAGGCGAAATGAGAGGCTAAAAGCCAACTTATCTAGCAAATCCAATAGCCAAAGGGGAAAGGAAAAACAGTGGGGAAATGCAAATGGTAAAGGCTATTTAACGTTACCATTTTAAATGCCTGATTAAGTGAGCAAAGCAAAAACTGTTGGGAAGACTGCACTCCACTATAAAACAAAGGGTTTATCCTCTAATGACAATGACAGTGAGGAGATGCAGTCCATTCATCAAGTACTTAAATAAACTGATTAAATAATACTACTATCATCATTTTAGTGATGATAGTAGTTGCTCCAAGAACTGAATAATATCAGAAGTAAAGTTTAAGACTCGTTTTGGTCACTGTTAGGGGTCAGTCAGTCATTTTCTATACCCGTTTAGTCCTGTTAGGGGTCACGGGGGTCTGCTGGAGCCTATCCCAACTGTCATCGGGCGAGAGGCAGGGGTACACCCTGGACAGGTCGCCAGTCCGTTGCAGGGCCAACACAGAGACAGACAACCATTCACACGCATGCCTACGGGCAATTTAGAATCACCAATTAACCTAATGAGCATGTCTTTGGATGGTGGGAGGAAGCCGGAGTACCTGGAGAGAACCCACGCAGACACAGGGAGAACATCCACACAGAAAGACCACCTTGCCACTGTGCCGCCCACTGTTAGGGGTAACATATAAAACACAAATGAAAAGACAACAGTAATATTGTATTCATTTATAATCACATTAGAGTATTTTTCTATTGTCTCCATCAACCCACTTTCACATGTACAGACTGAAGACACAACAGCATTATAAAACTGATTAGAATCATTTGCTTTTGAAATGTTGTAGTAAAACCTTGATGACTTTTCGTGGTTAATTAACAATTGATCTAAGGTGATGGCAATTTTATTTCTAGTTGCATATTGTTTGTTTACTTTTTCTCTGCCTTTTAGAGGTTTAAATAACACTCGCACAGGAATCCTTCATTTTAATACAAGTTTGAAAGTAGTTAGGATGTGATTGTTTCTGTAACTTCCTGTGCAGACCGAAGACTTCTATAAAAGACTTGACTGATGCTTTTTGTCTCTGTCTCCCGCTGCTGTCTGCTCTATCATCTAGTCTTCTGTCTAGGTGAGGTGGAGTTTATCTCGAAGAAGCCTGTTATTAAATAACTGTGCCACTTGTGCTAGGCTACTTGCAGGCTGTTGAGCTGACACAGAGCAGAGCGTGGTGAACAAACTGTCTTTCATCTCTATTATGAAGTGCTTTTCTCAGTCCCCATCCAGTTCAACTAAAACACCTTCCATCTGAAATGAAAAGCCTTCTGTTTTAAGCAAAGCTCTTTTTCCCTCAAGTGAAATCTCTTTAAATTGGTTTATGATGGGACCGGTACAATGCTTTATTTGCTAGGTGGTCCTCTATTGATTAATGTGTTACAGCATTGTCCACTGTTAGATGGGTACTCAAGTGTATACACATGCACATGCACGCACACACAACTAAATCCGACAACACTGTAGGTCTTCACTGCCCATAAGCAAATTTTACTTAAATGATAACAGAAAGGTCAGTCTTTGCTTTAAGTGCTCTAAACAGCTGTCCTCTGGTAGCACAGCAGCAATCCCAGACCCAGATCATTTCAGTCTTGATTAAATAGGGACAGCACCATAGTGAATGTTCCAACAGATCCTTCTTAATGCTGCAGAATACCCAAATCTCTCCAACTGAAAGTACATTAATACCTACTAAAGTCATGTGGAGCTTAATGTACTGCTGAGGGAGATGTGAGTCCACCCACACAATGTTAGTCAAACATAATTCATCTGAAAGAATAAGTTTTCTGTCAAATGGGGTTGAAATATTTCATGTATGCATTTAAAGCCATTACAGTCTGTAGGAAAGATGCATATTGATTTCTCCATGCTTTACCGCCTCCTCACAAACTAACAACTTTCCTGTCAGAAAATTTTAAACCGAAAGACTATACTTCAGTGTCTTAGTTGTCATATTTCAAATGCACTGTGGTTTTCAGTGGGAAAAAGTGCCACTGACCAAACACTTACGGACCAGATTGTAACTTAGCATGAACCCTCTGTCTTGCTTTGCACATTAACCCCCAGCATGTTGAGTAAGCCACTAAACAAAACTAATTGGCTGTTCAGTTGCAGTACATTAAATAACATACACATTTCCCTGCAAGCATATCACTGGGGCTGGTTAGACTCTGGTGCAGCCCTCATTCATCAGTACCACTGCTATCAACACACTTCACAACATGTCCTGTAGGCTACAGTGAATAGTGAATGTTTGTTTACTTATGCTTGTTGCCCTGCTAGAGCCCAGCCTGTCGGACAGAGCCACTGACATGTCCCTTCAGCCTGCCTCGACGAAGAGAACCATTTTTCATCATTTTAATGATAAAAAGCTTTTTACCATACGTTGACATTGACAGTGTTTCTGCAGGACTAACCATTCTTCCAGATTTGACATGACATAGATTTGAGTCACTATGTCCAAAAGAAACCCCCTAAACAATTCATTCTGCTTCATTCAGCTTAGTGTAACAATTCACATACATACATACATACATGCAAATTAGTTAGTGACACCTGCAGAGTTAGCTGATTCTACAAGCACTTTGGGGACCAACACTGATGAAATGGAATTTGATGCGATTATTCCTGTTGTTAAAGAACTCCACCAGTACTTTATACTGGTTCATCAGGTTTTGTGTGGACTGTTAGAACGTCTATTCCTCCTCAAACTTGAACGACTAGAACTTGGGCATTATTTACAACATTTGGTTTGGCTTTTTTTTTTTTTTTGCCTTTTTATTAATTGTTTTATAATTGTGCTTTGTTTTGAAAACTCTGCTCAACTCCTCAGCTGTCCCCAGCTGCCAAAGCTCAATGGGGCAGATCAACACATAATTTAGAGAAATGGCTTGTGCTTAGAAGTATCTTCGCTTCCTTTGTTTTATATACAGTAACAAGATATCAGCTTGAACTGTTGTTTTCCCTCAAGTTGACCCAAAGCCCTTCCTTTTAATTATTTTATTTGTTGTATTTATTTATTGCCTGCCATGCAGCAGACCACTGATGCATGTACTGTATATTTTAGTCCTAGTGTTGCTAAATGCTGTTGCTGTTTTTGGTGATCTGAAATTTCAAATGCCGCAGTAGGAGAACTTACAGTAGAGAAATCACATACTAAGAATTAAAAGTACTGCATGAAGAAATAATCTCTGTTGCGAAACCTTACATCAGCACCGCAAACGCTTGGTTTACACTCCAATTTTACTTTCCGTTCTGCTTTTTGAATTTGTGGAAACCACGTAATGCCGTCCAGAGAAACTATAGTGTTTAGAGGTGAATACAACGATTTCTGTTTTGTCTGCATTTAAGAACAGAAAATTACAGGTCATACAAGTTTTTTATGTCTTTAAAGCATCCTTAGACCTAGCACTGAACCCTGAGGAACTCCATAACTTATTTTTGTACATGTAGAAGAATCATTGTTCACATGGACAAACTGGAATCTGTCAGACAGATAGGATTCAAACCAGTCTAGTACAGTTCCTTTAATCTTGATCTCACTTTCAAGTCTCTGTAATAAAATGTTGTGATCAATAGTGTCAAATGTAGCACTAAGATCTAGCAGAACAAGTTAAAGACAGCCCCATTGTCTGAAGCCATGAGGAGTTAATTGGCAACTTTAACCAGAGCTGTTTCTATACTATGATGAACTCTCAAACCTGACTGAAACTCTTCAAACAAACCATTCCTGTTTAAATGGTCACACACCTGATTAGCAAAATTTTTTCTAGAATTTTAGTTTAGATACTGTAATTGTTGAAGAGCGCTAAGAAAGATCTACTGGAGAGAAGGATTCCAGATATTAATTAGGTCCTACAGAAGTTTATGACACCACTGTACTTACATCTTGACAGCTGCCGAAAAGGATGCCTTGATTTTTGTTTCTCTAATGCTTACAATTGTATTTGTAAAGAAGTTCATGAATTCATTACTACTGAGAGCTAAAGGAATAGATGGCTCAACAGAGCTGTGGCTCTTTGTCAGCCTGGCTATAGTGCTGAAAAGAAATCTGGGGTTGCTCTTGTTTTCTTCTATTAATGATGAATAATATGCTGTTCTAATATTACAGAGAGTTTTTTTAAATCTTTCCAGGCTATGTGAGCTTCTTCAGAATTAGTGGAATGCCAAATTCTTTCCACCTTTCAGACGGCCTGCTTTGAACCTTCGCAACTGTGAATTATACCAGGGAGCTAGCCTCCTCCGATTCATCACCTTGTTTTTCAGAGGGGCAACTGAGTTAAGGGTTGCAGCAAGTGATGCTGCAGTGCTGCATATTTTCCTATGAATGAATTACTTGAAAAAGAGACCCATTTTAGCTTGAAAATAGTCAGTGTGGTCAGATTCCTAGCTAGGGGCCAGTGAAAACCTCATTACACCTTTAAAGGTTTTGAGACGTCATCAGCTTCATATAGCAACTGGCCTTCAATAAACTGCCTCAGATGATGGTACTTAAAAAGAGCAGTGAGAAGAAGAGTAGTGCTAGATTAGAGACAGATGGCTCCAGTAAACAGAATTATAGTCTGATGAGATAAAAATCCATACTACATTATTGACTTGTGTTGATGTACTCATAGACACTGATCTCATTGCAGGCCAGCTCGGATATTGATTGTTTGACAGGAAATCCCATTAGACACACACACATTCAGCACCATTTGAACTGTTCTTGGTACTGATTTCTCTGCTCACCAAATAGCTGTGCACCACCTCACTGGGCATCCAGTCTTTTCTAGAGGTAATGCTGAACTGACATATGTGTTTTCATTTTGGAGACATTGCACAGGAATTGGGGAGTATTTCCATTCATTTAAACAGCTATGACATTTGGAAGTGAATCTGCTGTGGTGAGATTTTTAGGAGGGGGGTGTCTGTTAATATCTAGTGTGCTGCAGTCAGCCCAAGGCATCTGCTGGCAATCTAGGAGTACTTTAGGGGGATGACCTAATCTAGTGGTTGTTGTTAAAGGCCAATGGCTTCAATGGAAACTTACTTAAAATGAGGGGTAGAGGAGGAAGAAACCGTTTGAGGAGCTTAGAGGGTAAGTAGAAGGCAGATATAAGAGCTGAGCAAAGACTGTGAGAAAGTTAAACAAAAACAAAAAAAGAGGAATGGTCAAAGATAGCACTGGACCTTGGAGGCATTGTAAACAAATAAACACATAATCTTTCGTTTCAAACTCACTCCTCACTCACACACACCAACAAACAAACAAATGCGCTGTCAGAAATACTGATCAAATTCCCAATTTCACTGTTTGCCCTCCAGAGAGGGCTTTGAACAGAGCAGATTCATCTTCTGCACCCTGACCTCCAGCTTCCTTGCTCACCTCCCCATGGAGCTCACTCTAGCCACTTCTTCACACTGACACACACACACACACCAAGGCATTCTACTCAGCAGAGCGGAGCAGCCCAAAGTGTAAACACATAAAGGCATAAACTCCTCCTCCATAAACCACACAGTAACACACCTCTTGTATTTGCAGTTTACATTAGAGACTGTATTTTTACCCTTCACATAGGCCCAAGCACTAATGCACATAATATTGATTCATGCAGTGAAGCACTGTCATCCTCACCGCAGCTCAAGATCAGATTTCTTTATACACTTCACATCACACCCTGGGAGTTTGTGCTGGGAGAAGACAAAAAAAGAAATGCATAATGAAGTCCATGTGAAGTCTGCTGTTTGTTGTTTAGCCTTCACTCTTTTGTAAACACGTTTCTCGTTCCCAACATTGATTTCCTGCCACTTATGGATGTGTTAAACAGAAAAGCAATTTTCTGTTTGTTTATTTGTTCTTTGAAATGTATGCTATCCTCTAACAAAGTATGCATGAGTCAAATCTGCATAGACAGTGGTTCATTATGATGCTTTAATAACAACAATTAATAATAACACACTGGCAAAACTGCTCTGGCAAAAATCTGACATCAGGGCATAACCAGTTCTTTTGGTGGGCTGTATGTAGTGAAGAACAGAAGAGTAACACCAACAATACACATCACCTCAGCGTCACAGAGTTGAATATGTTTACAACTAAATATTTCTGGCTGGCTGGAGGACTAATGGCGTGCCATGGAATTTTTATTATCACAACCTGTAATGAAATCCAAATGGCATGATATCAGACTCGTCTGATAAGTACTGAATTGGGTACACCAGCATACTAGCACAAAGCTAATTATATTTCATGGCGTTTTGTTGTATCAAGCAGTTTTATTTACTTGATAGCAATATGAAACATTTCTGTTATACATTAGCTAGCTAGTTATATTACGTTTGCTGGCTGTTTTTGTTTAGATGTTACATTTTCTTTGCCTTTTTATTACCAGCAGTAACACTAATGGTAAAGGATTTTTTTTTTTTTTTTGCCATTGTGCATGTTACTGTTTATGGGATGATGGTGAAAGTATTAATGCTCATCATGTCCATTGAATCCACTTACAGTTGATGTGTGTCATTGCAGTTGCTTTATGCTCTCCTATTTAGTATTGAATATAACACAGCTTTAAATCCTCCAGTGTGATATTCTCATTGGCTTTGGAAACCTCCAGGCTGCTGGTCCAACTGCTTCTCAAAACTCTTTCCATTTATTTATTTTTTCTGTCTTTGGGAAGCTCAGGGCGCCCGACAGTAATGAGGACTATTGAAGTCGGGGTGAAGGACTGAACCTGTGACCTTGTCTTTGCCAGTTCTCCATCTCTCTAGTGCCCGCGCCGTCCTCTGCAGCACTCAGCTACATGTGTCTCCTGCCAAAAAACAAAAGTCTGCCTTTTTTCGCCCCCCTTCTTGTTCACTCACCATTAAAGGCCATAATGCCACTCCAGAAATGAAACAGTGAATCTCGTGAAACAATTTTGTCTTATAAATCTGCCAGACTCTGGAGTTGTGGCGAGGGGGACAAGTTGACAGTAAATGAATATTGATTTTCCCTCTCACACTGTGCAGCTGGTTTCTGGCTGAGTGAATTTACTCTTACAGAGTCATCAGAGGGTGGGCTGTTTAATGGGGTGTTATCAATTCACGGAGAGTTTGAGTGCCTTCTGTCGGTGTGCTTACATGATGGATGGGCTGCTGGGTTTTATTTGTGATGGAGGAGGATATGTGGATAGAACATATAAAGCAGGTTGGTGGAGAAGGAGAGACATGTTTAAAAGATGTGTTTGAGTTATTTAAGATCACAGATTTTTCATGGCGATGTCTTAGCTCAGATTAATAGGATTTGAACAGCGTGGTATTTATAATGCTGCCAGCTGATATTAGCGGTGCTATGTGATTGCTGTTGTTCTTAAATGCGATTAAATGCAACTCTCTGATATACAGTCTTCACAAAAACGGATCTAAAGACAGAGTGTGAGTCAGAAAGTTAATTCAGTCAGTTAATGACATTTGCTCGTAAAATATTTAATATTATCTCAACACTGCACTCTAGACTCTACAAGCTGCTGCTTTGCAGATCTATGGAGAAAAGGTCTGTTGGTTCAGTTGGAAAAAAAATCAAAAAAGTGTGTTTGTTCGTGTAAATCAGGTTTCATAATGAACCGGCTAGTGAACTGGGAAGTGTTAACCAAAGCAAGAGGTGATAGGTATGAGACAAGACACAGGATTAGGTAGACATTTGAAAAGGTCACAGCAGTAGCAGAGAGGGAAATATATGCAGAAAGAACTGTTCATTTGTGTGTGTTCTGCCTGCAGTCTGCTTTTTACTGCTGAATCACCTCAACATTTATGACGGTTTGGCTGTCTGCTCTGGTCTAGGTGGGGGGTACATGTCTAAGTAACATCCACACAAATGGCAGGTCCAAAAGTTAATTTGTCTCAAGAAGACCAATAATTTTGTAAAGTCTTAACCCCCTGCAGTCTTTTGAAGCACTCCTGTTAAATACGAATATAAGTCAGTCTTTAAAATGACTGTACTAGGCGTGTAAGTGGTTCCAGTAAGACAACAGATCACTCATTTCCCCGTGCTTTAGTATTCTTGTAATGCCATTTGCAGTCAAACACTGTCAGCACTACCTGCAGAGGCTCTTGTCTAAAGCCTGTTCTTTGCCTACAAAGCCTGTCATTCACACAGTTAGAATTTCCCTCGGCTATAGAAATATTGACACATGTGAAGGAGTAGGGTCTGGATTCATTTCAATTAGCTTTTTAAATAGGTTCACGTGAATATTCGACTTAAATTGAAAGGCTGACACTGGGCAGTCGGGCCAGTCCTGTCTGCCGCTGACATGATGTTGTTTAATTCAATATTTAATAGGTGTTTTAATAAGTGTTTAACATGATCGAGGGGAAGCTTTGAGTTAAACCCATAAGATTCTAATGAAACAGCCATGATCCAGTCCATTACACGTATGCATGAATATAGCCCCCCAATAATCTGAGAGTTACAGGAGTTCTAAATAAAATACAAGCGTATTGATGTATGGGGGGAAAATCCTTGATGAATGTGAGTGCAGACCAGCTGCATCCAGTAATATGAATAATAGATTCAATTAAAACCAGACAGTTCTTTGAATTGTGAATTGAATGAGAATAACATAGTTAACAAATTGCTGCTCCAACTGTTAGTTCTCATGTGTTGTTCAAACATGCTTAACGTCATCCAGTTTACTGTTTTGCTTTTCTGATCCACTACAGTTTAACTGGCTCTTACCTCTATAAGCCGTGCTTCTAGATGCAGCTAGCTGCTTTATGAAAAAGCCCTGAACATTCAATAGGAGACAAAGACAGCAACTAGCAGTTGATTATTCACAGTAGGGCTGTGGTAAACTGAAGAAATCTTGATTGACTGCAAGTCTTTGTTCAATTGATTGGTTGCAGGAAATAAATCTACACTACATTAATTTAAAATAATATAAAAAGCTCACATTTAGTTTATAATACTCTCCACAACACTAGCGGGCCTCTTGTCATGAGCAACAAATGACAATCCCATGGTGATATCATTTTTTCAGTTTTAAGGTGAGAGCAGGCTTCACATCCAGCTTGGTCTGGGTGTTACTCTGCTCCTGGCATTCAAAGCTGTCACTGGAAGCTCCTGCTGTTACAAAATGACCATTAGACCATTTGAATTGGCACATATTGAAATGTGCCACTTCTGATATATTCACCGACAAAAGCCTTGAGCGAGATACAAGGGAACTGCACAAAAATGAAGGCTACTGTGGACGACATGCCATGTTGGCCGCTGTGGCGTCAGATTCAAACCGCTGTTTGAACAAGACATTTGATCATTCGTTTTGACAAAGTGTAACCACACTGGTGACTTCTTTGACGTGGTGTCAGTTAGTTTGGAGCCAGCAATAAGCTAGACACAAGCAAACAGGTACCTTGTTTACACAGGTAGTCCGTCCTGCCCATCAACAAAAAACGATGGATTAGCGAGGTTACCGATGTTGCCGTTTATGACACTGGCGATTGCTCAATAAATTTTGTCAGATGATAACACATCCACCAGTCAAACAGGAGGTTTAAGCCCTGGTGAAATGGCTACTGCTAATATGTGATTAAGCTCTGTCTGCTGTGCCCAGTGCAGTAACTATAAAGCACCTGCTCATGTGGAACTGGTCTCAATGCACGATCCCATTCATACTCACCCTAACCCTGACCTAACCTGAGAACTGCATTTTGATATGAAAAGTGTAAATTAGTGCAGCCCCCGCAACAGAGAGTGAAAGCTTACCTGGTATTACCACCAGAAATATATTTAGTCAAATATCAGCAATGGAATAACTCTTTGAATTTTAATGCATCATTATCAATTAATTCTAAACTTCACATTTCAGCTCACATTTCTGGCAATCCATGCTCAAGGCCAACTCCATTATAGAGCACCTCCCTCAGGGAGCGTACCTTAATTGCCTGAAGGATTTGAATGATTTAATTTGTAATGCTAATGCCTGTGCTGATGAACTTTCACTGCTATCTGTCTGTCTCTAGCGCTGCTGCTGGGCATTTTCCTCTACACGCGCTGGAGGTCCTACAAAGGGCTCAAGGAGGGCGTCTACCATGTTTCAGCACATCACGACGGCTGGGAGGACATCCGAGAGAACGTCCTCAACTATGACGAGGAGGGAGGCGGGGAGGAGGACCAGGTACACTACTCAGACACACGCACGGACAGCGCATGCATATTATCCCTGTACCCTGTGTTAAAGTCAGCAGAGGAAGTTAGAAGACATCTCTAGAGGGGACACACTCACTATTAAGTGATTCTCATTATTACACTGATTTAGTGCTGCTGTCTGTGTGTTTCACAAAGGTGTCTTTAATTTTCAAGAGTCTTATTTGGGAAATACTTAGCAGTGGATTGAGGGTATAGCAGCTTTTCAGTGGATTCAGTCTTTTCAGTTGGAAGAGAAATTCTGCAGTGTGTGCGAGCATTTTAATCAGGCCCACGCAAAATCCTCATCTCCTCTCTCCTCTCCTCCCATGGAATCCACAAGCGCTCGTCTATACTTGCATAATATCACAGTGTTGATCGAAACAAACACATACTGCTGCATCGCTAAAGAACACACAAACCCTCTTTCACACACACACAGAACAGATCAACTGGAAATGCTTACCGATGTTACACCCTATCAGTACCCCAAAACACTCAAGATGCTGTCCATAACACTGTGTTACTTGCAGTCAAACGCACACACACACACACACACACACACACACAGTCCTGATCCACTACACACAGCAACTGCTGCTGTCAATTCTCAAGAGCCTTGTTTGAAATTTCTCTGGAGGAATAAAAAACACTTTCCACTAATAACATAATCAGTTTTACAGAGCTACCCACACCTCCTCCTCCTCATGCATCGTCTCTTCCTCCTACATCTTTTTTTTCCCTCTGTGCTCCCACGTTTCCAGTTTTGGTGGAAGCACATCAGCACTGAAGCGACTGGCTCATATAGTATATGTCAGCAGCTACTGGCAGCCGCCTAACCCTGGTGCTCCGGTGTGTAGTGGACAGGCAGAGAGGTGCCTCTCAGCTCCTCTCTGAATCACCTCCGCTCAGATTTTTTTTCGTCTTCTTGGTCTCTCTCACACACAGAGATACTCAAAATTATGATTTTTCTGAGACAGTAAATGGAGATAGATTGGAAACTTAAATAGGTGGAACATTCACAGTAAACGTAATGGGGAGAGCTGATTGTTTTTCTGCTCTCTTTTCATCTTTCTGCTCTCTCACTGTCACATTTCATTTTTTCTGCCTCATCTCTCCCCTCCAAACATTCGGTCTTTCACTCTGCCCTGCTCCTCTGTTTGCTCTCATCTCAGACTTTTGTGCTAACTGGGACTTTTCATCTGTTTTTGTGTGACTCTCCGTGCGTGTGTCCAGAATGCCTACGACATGGCCGAGCTGCAGAAGTCTCTCCAGCCGAGTCCAGCTCAGTCGGTCCAGTACTGTCGCTCCAGAGCCCTGCACCACCCTCCTCCTCCTCATCACCACCACCACCTCCTCCACCAGGCGGCCCCGGCCCCACCCTCAGCCCAGCCACTGGAATCCCTGAGCCGGACTGCCAGCTCCACGACCCTGCCCCCCTCTGCAGCTTCCACTTCCTCCACCGCCACCACCACCACCAGTTTGCGCAGGGATGTCCCCCCCACCAGGCTCCCAGCCCAGGGCCAGGCCCGGCCCTCCCAGCTGGCGCGCCGCTCTCTGTCATTCTCCAGTCAGGACCTGGCCCGCTATCTGTGCGAGATCATCCGCGACGCTGACCAGCACCCGGACACGGGGCCGTTTGACTCCCTGCAGGTCTTCTCCACTGAGGGAGGGGGCTCACCCGCCGGCTCCCTCAGCTCCTTCAGTTCAGCAGGGCTGGACGGGGGGAGCGGTGGAGATGGGGGAGGCGGAGGGGAGGTGAGGAGGGAGGAGACTCTCGGGGAGTGGGGGCCTCGTTTTGAGAAGTTGCGGGCGCTTTACGAGCGAGCTGAGGCCAGCGACCTCTGAGCTCCATCGCACACAGACCAAACTGATAGAACCCTGATAAGGGTCTGCAAGAAACAATCAATTAGCAGACGCTTAGTGGCGACTGAGGCGGGAGCACAGCGAGAGACTGACAGAAAGACTCACAACACACCCAACACTTTGCCAACAGCTGACACAGAAGGTGTGGTATCTACAGGATGACGAGCCCCATCAATCAACATGGCGGCCTCACAGACAGATGAAAGCGTCCCAGTGAAAAGAGCCTGTCACTCTTTGCACCCTCTACCTTGGATGACAACTTCCCGGGAGCAGACATTATCAAACCTAGCAGTCAGGTTAAAGGCTTTAGAACATCACTCCCTACCCAGGCTACTCATCATGATGGAGCTTAGCTTCACTGTCGGAAGAATCTGTTCCAGTCACAGACACTAAAGCCCCACATTTCCTCTGCTGTGGATGAGTGTCAGCTGAAGGCCCAAAATGTGAAAGGAAAATGTTTTGGCCAGGTTTTTTTTTTTTTTTTTTTTTAATTTATTTCTTTTTTTATACCTGAGCAAATCAATGCCTCTAAAAATGTATTTTTAGCACCTTGATGCTGAGTGAAATCTTTGTACATAAGAGACTCTCTTACATTAATTCCACACTGCATTGTCACAAGCTAAGACAGTGAAGATGAGTGGGATCATTCTGAGTAGCCCCTATAACACAGAGTTCAGTTTTCCTATAGGACACATGGTGTTCTCGCTGCCTGGCTGTACACAGCTTCTGTCAATGTTTGTATGAGAAAAAAAGTGCTTGGACCATCACTGAGTCCCACAGTGAGATTTCTTTCTTTTTTTTTTTTTTTCTAGTAATGTGTCTTTTGCTGGGTTGAGTAATTCTGTATTGGTCGGGTGTTTCAAGTTTCAACACTCCGTGGGTTGTAAGACATCAGGCTTTCTGCTTAGTACTGCTCCCGTGTCTTCATTTGATTTCCCATTCTCATTCGCGCTCCTCTGCTGCTCGTTCCTCCACACCCGAAGGAGCGCGCAGACAAATTCAAACAGCTTTGTAACAAAGAAATGTGAGTGGACGTGTGGACTGCAGGAGGGAAGAAATACTTGCTCTGTTGCTCTGTTCGGCGTACACTCCTCCTCAGGCATACCAAATTTGGCGTCGGCGAGAGGCTGTTTTAACAGGCGGCTGCTCACAGAATACAAACTATGTAAAGCAGCTTTTCAAGGTGACTGCTCAGTAAAAACAAATGGATGGAGGAGGATGAAGGATATTTATGAGGATTACACAAATAAATGTAGTTCTGTGCTGTGATACCTGAGGCCACAGACTGTTCAAACACACACTTGTTGTCCACGTCTGTTGTTCTAAATTAGCACACACTCTTAGCTGGATCAGACTGATAACAAATGCAGGGAGCTAATAACTACAGTTATTATTCAAACTGTGAATTGTCAGCACGGTGGCAATTCCCGCCTGCTTCTCTTGTTTGGCGTCCTCATGACATCAAAAAAACAACAACAAAAAAACAACACATCAACAGTTGTTGAAGCGGTGAGAGCAAATAGTCTGAAAGGAATGAAAAGGCAAAGAACAATAATAAAGCAGTGAAGGGGAAGAGGAAGGCAGCGTCTAAAAACAGGACCAGTTCTTCTCACCTTTGATGAGAGAGATAATTACAGGGTAAGGGTTAGAATCAGAGAGCAGATGAGGAGCAGGGGCCGAGAGCGAGTGACTGTGTGGTGAAATGTTTCACTGTGGAGCACAGCAGCACTGCTGGGAGCTTTAGAGGGATGACATGCTGGAAGCAATGGTTTTCTGTGGAAAAGTTTGTTGCACAGCAAATGGCTTAGTACAAAAGTCATGCCCATCCACCTCCAAACAAACACCTCCACCTTCTCTCTTTCTCTGTTCTCCAAAATGCCAGCCTGGCTTCTGGCAGTTCTGCTGGAGCTAGGAGCCGCACACACCCCAAGTTTCCTATTACTATTATTATCATTATTGTTAATATTACTTTTCTTCTGGCACAGCCGAGCATCTCGTCAGAGAGCAGTTAAAGGGTAGGAGAGGGTGAAAACATGTCAGGCCAATAATCCTAATAGAAGCTGATGGGCTGCCGTCATGCTGGCAAAACCAAAGGATTGCGTGGACTTTCAAAAAAAAGAAAGAAAAAGCCACCAGACAAATTGATTCCTAGATCGCGGCTTTCCACAAGCATGCTATTTTTTGAATAGCTGAGACAACAATGCCACTCTAAAATATAAAATAAAAGAGTTATCGGTCAGGCAAAGGTGCCAGCGTGCCGTAGGATGATGCCTGAAAGTAAGGCACAGGCTTTTGTATTTTTCTGTTAAGAGCACGGGGCTTTCCTTGAGAGTTAGTATTTTATTCCAGTGGAGAAAGACCGAGCCTGCGCCACACAGAGAGGTGAAGGATGAAGACTACTTCATGCTTCAGCTTTTTTTAATGAGCAGCCAATCACTTCATTCACCATTCATTTGTAGCATAAAACAGCTTCTTAAATGTTGTGTTCTGGATGCAGACATGTTGTGAACAAAGTCAATGTTTTTACCTCATTTGTAAATACAGAGATAGATTAATTATTGCTTTTTGTCCAGAAAAGCAGCAGCATAGCAGCAGCTTCTGAGAAAAAAAAAATAATCAACATATTTTTTATCAACATGATGGTGATGAGCTTTTGACAGTTATATAAGTGTTTTGTATTTGCTTTGATCTTTTTTTTCTCAATAAATTCATTGATTTGCACCAGTGACTGCGCTGAATCGTGACTGCTTCTGGTGATGAATTAAAAAGACACAGGAAAGGAAGTCATGCTTACAGAATGATGGAAACAACTTTGTGGGAAAAGATCATTTTATTGATCACACTGCCATTAAACATAGATGTGTCTAATGATATCTAAACGTGGTGTCTTTGTTCCAATAATGTGCGTGAGGAGGACATTGCACTGCAGAAACCTTTCCTACTGTGTGGTCTCTGGTTTGACTAATGTCCTGCAGTAGAAAATTCAGCAGCATAACAAGAGGAGCCAAAGATAAGAAACAGCAAAGTGGAAAACTGACCAAAGGCACCCAAACACATACAACATTCATAAACAGATGTAGATGGTTGTCACTAATGACAGATTTCCCACGTTTGTCACATGAAGCTGTGGTGCCTGTGCTGAAGAGAATCAAGGTCACAAACAGCTCTTCTGACCTGATTATCTCAGCATGCACTCAACAGTAGCCTTCATGCTGAACAAAGAAAAGCTTGTCACTCACTTCTGTAGCACCGACCCCCGTGTCCTTCAGCTCACATGCTGTTCATACTCCGTGAGGATATTTCACATCATAAATAGTTTGCATGTATTTACACTGGCTCAGAGGAATATGTCTTTTAGAAGCTCGCAGATAACGCTGGAAATAACGGCTGCACATCATGACTAAAATCTTTTGTTTTTTCTTACGCCTCAGCACCAACATCCCCCCAGACACATAATAAACCGACCCAGGACAAGTGAGAAATGTATATTGTATAATTTAAAGTGTTTCGTTCTGTTTTCATGTTTGCTTTATTAATGTCAAGGATCAGCCAGGACTCTCACCCACTTTGTTATTTTGTTTCACATGCTGAGGATTTCAGTGATGATATATTTATGGCAAATGCCCCTCTAACATCCATACATCTTCACAGGAAATCATGTATAGATAGCCAAAATACTCACAATACTTTAGGTCTGTCGCCTTTTTAAATGGTGAGGGCATACAGAGTAGTAACCTAAACCCATAGACCATACATGTCAAACATACGGCCCAGGGGCCAAAAATAGACCATCAGAGGGTCTAATCTGGCCCACGGGAGGAATTTGCAAATTGCAAAAATTACACAGACGACATTAACTGTAATTTTTCCAATAAAAAAATTGCTATTCCAAGGGTTCACACAGATTTTGAAAGTTATGGACATAACACAACACTGAGACCTAGAACTAAACAGAAATTGTATTTCTTTTTCTTAAGAAATATCAAATTGTTGAACATCTTTGCACTAAAACAAAGAGACACATTTGGAGGTGTTGTTATCCACAGGTAAAATACACTATCATGTTATTGGCATCAAACTGGGTTGTATGTGGCCCCTAAACTAAAATGAGTTTGACATCTCTGCCATAGACTGTATATAAATATGGACAATGCGTCCTCACTGCCTTGCACTGGCCATACTGACACTATTTTTAATTCTGCATTCTGCTCCACCTCTACCAATTACAAAGAAATGTTGGATTATACGCTGTACTTATTTCATTTTTTCCAACCCTCTCGGTCCTACAGGACCACTTTACAGAGCAGTCGGCATGGCATCTAGCTGTCATCGTGATGTCACATCCTGTTATAACTAAAACTAAACTTATCAGAAACATGGCCACTTCAGTACGCATCAGCATTATAATAACTTCCTAAAATGACAGAAACCATCCTTGAAAAAAGCATGATTTGACGTGTACTTTAATGTTTTAGTTTGGCTCAAGTCCCGCCCCCTAACATGGAGGGGGTGGAGCTTATGACCTATACAGCAGCCAGGCACCAGGGGGAGCTCTACTTGCTTTGGCGTCACATCTGAGGAGCTGTTGTGTCACTCAGTTTTATACTGTCTATGCCTAAACCCCATCCAGCATCTTTTTTAGTGGCATATCAGAGACGGGCTTAAACACCTGACACACGTGTCAGACCTTTTTTATGGCTGATTAAGATCCGATTCCACCAGCTGCCAAATTTAGCTGTACCAGCTTAGTACCGTCAGATGGGCAGCCTGCCCAGAAGAAGGAATGTACACTCATGGTGCTGAAACGACGATGTTCGATAATTATATAAAGATGGAGCACAACACACAAACTCAATTCTTGGTCTTGCATGTAACATTGTGTCAAATATAGGCTGCTTACATGCAACAGTTCAACATCCAACAAACCTATTCCATTCTTCCGTTGCACAAAGCCCCTCTAGTTATTAAGTGTCTTCAATTTATTTCAGCAACAAGCCCCCTCCCCATTCTGTAAGGCAGAGCAGGATTCTACATGTGCACGCAAGCTAATGGCTGCCTTCTCTTCATTAAGAAAACTATAGGCAGACAGCTTGCCTCCGAATGAACTGCTAATCCCAATATGTATGGAAATTAACAGTGCTGAAAAAATATTACATTAGTACACTCTTATTAGGCAAACATAATGGAATCACTTCGCTCTCAAATAAAGCAATCAGACATCTCCTAAATTAAACATCCACTATGAAGCCAGGAGGGGGAAGAACAAGCGGTTCTGTTCCACACTGATCCGATTGGTATGCATTACAATGAGGCCGCGTCGTTAACGAACGACAAAAGCCCTGGCCTGTTCAAAAGCCCCGTGATGACTATGTGCAGGAGGGTTCACACATCTGCCAGCGTGAGGATTATCAAAGACAGAGGTCCTTATTAACAAGTGTACAAATATAGGCAAACTGAGATGAGGGAGGGAAAATTGCGTGTGTGTCATCTCCACATAAATGGCTCAGTGTTTGACTGGCCAACCAATAATTACATCCACAGCTCCAGTCTTTCACCTGCTCTCCTTTCTTTCCTTTGGTTTGAAAGAAGAAAAAGCAAAATGAGGAAAGGGTTCAGATCATTGTGAATCCGTGTTTTGATGCGCTCTCATTTCTCCTCCGCTGCTGTTTAAACATGAGCCTTTTTCAGTCCTCCCCACTCCTCCTCCATACTTTCTTCTCTCACCACAAAGCCTCAGTTTGATATGCAAGTGTTGGCCCCCCTCTTTCTCCCTCCCTCTCTCTCTCTCCCCCTCACTCCCTCAAACTATTTTGGATTGTGGTGGGGAATCAGCGCTGTTGTCAGTCTGCTGCAATTTCCTCGCCACTTCCATTATTCATGTGTGTTTGTGCATTGTGGTTGTGTGTGCACGAGGGAGACAAGAGTGAAAAGGTTGAGACTGCTGCTGATGAGAATCACAGAGCCGACAAAGAAAAACATGACAGCAATCACAACAACAACACTGTCACAAATTTCACTTGGTACCAGCTTTGACCCCAGTTTTTACAGCAAAAAACACATCTAAGCACCCGGGCGGCAATCGAAAGTAACATCATTATCTCCCCCTTTTCTTTTCGGGATGATTGTCAGCATATATCACCACAGCCTGCCAAAAAGTCAAGCTAGTAGTCAAACATTTTCACCCACATTTAACAGTCGCTGTGAACTCGATTAGCTGGTCAAGGGTGAGCTTTGATAACTGTTAAGTGAAGGCCAAAAGCCTGGTGACACCAGAGATTTGGGAAACAGCTGCTCGTTGGGGTGGAGCTAAAGCGTGTGCCAAAATGTGCAGCTTTGTTTAAAGTCAAACAGGGGCGGTTTGCAGAAAGTTATGGAACGGCAGCAACCAAGCTAATGATGTTAATTAGCTCTTCCACTTATTTTACAATCTTCAGAACCAAATCTAACAGCTTAGTGCAGGGAAAAGAGCAGGTCGTGTAGCGTGTAGCATTAGCATATCTCAGCTGGCTCACAGTTAGCACAGCCATCAGACCATTAACCCTTATAGCAGCACGAAACTTCTAGTGCCAGACATTTAACAGATGGGGTGGACATATTTGCAGTCACTCTCTAGTGTCGCTGGGCTTCCACAGCTACTGAAGCTGCATGCAAACAGATCCGTTTCTATAAGCTGAGCCATGGAATAGTTACTGAAATGCAGAACTCAGAGCTGCATGCATTTTCAAATCTAAATCAGAACATTTTTTAACTCAATACGGCTTCATTCTCTAATAAGAAAGACCGGACTGTTTCAGTTTTAATCAAAACTGTCCCAAAACTGTACATTGGCACATTGCACAGTTCCCTTTGTATCCCTAGTACAAAAGAACCAATCTATTTATTAATCTGTCATTATTACCATCAGCAAACAAGAACTCCACAACAACTACAGTCTATACTGTAAAAAAGAAAAGTATTTCTCTTTAAAGTGTATTAACAATTTCAATGCCATTCTTTGTGTATAAAGCTGCAGTAGACTCATCATTATGAAGCCAATGTTGATTGCACAATGTAATAATGATTCACTATGCTATTCTGTCTGGCACTAGGTAGATCTCCTAGGAAAAAGACACAAATTACAACAAAAAAATAAAACACTTAATGGAGAAAGACGGGTTGATTCAAACCCGACATTGACATGATTCCTACTAGACCAGTAATAACCTGCCTATTCATTAACACGACCAGCTATTTTACTCTGATCTAGGTTCAAATTGGAAATCTTACAGTTCTTTCATCTTTTGGACACCTGGCTGTTACCTGTGGCCACGGTGCTAACATTACTCATGCATGCTATGTTTTATGTGTATTGAGTAATAAACAAACCTATCCTTTGAGTTATAAAGGCCTTTCTTCATGTTGCCATGGATCACCAGTATTTTTCTGCTGTCACCGTCCCTGTTGCATTTCATTCCATTTCGTTAAAATAATGACACAAACCCAGTTCAGTTTTCTGTGCACACACTAAAGACTGTTTCTACCTCTATGTCTCCATTACAGACTGAGATAATGAATAAAGTCATGACTGTTTTCCATCACTCCACCATCCATCTTAACCCTACTGTAGTTCTTCATTAGCAGGAAACAATACTACAGATATTTACTAAATATGGAAAATATATGTTCACATTTGAGTTTCACTGAACACCTTTCCTTGTTGAGGCTGGTGATGACTGTTTCATGTCCTGTGTTGTTGGTAGTTGATGGCTCTGAGGGGAAACGACTCTGGTCTTGCTGACTGCAGTACAAAGGGAAATACCACTTGGAAATGCTAGAGGGGGATATGCTAGAAAGTTGTCTTTTGCCACTTTAACTTTTACACATCAAATTTATCTATTTATTTTCTTACTTGGAAGTGAAACATAACAGCCCAGAGCAGGACTCCTATAGTTGCTTCAATAGTCCACTAACTACAACACTGCAGCCCCTAGCTTGAGCTGGCCCACTGGCCCACATTACAGTTCATAGGGCCAAGTCTTAAAAAAATAATGGGCACGATCATAGTCGGGTGCGGTGCAGAAAGGAGACAGAGGAACAGCAGGATTCTGTGCTTCTGTTTCTTCTTCTCCACCTTCTCTCTTCCCCTCTGGCCTCTGCTGGGATTTTTCTTGCCGTCCTGGTCCTGCTACTGAGTCACGCTGGGCTCAGACAAGCTCTTGGCGCTTTTCTTGCGCTTCTTCTTGACCCGGTACACGTGGAAGGTTTTGTTCTGGAATATTCTGGTGAACAGTGCATTGTAGGGCGCTGTGTCAGTCTTGATGGCCTCACAGAATCGAGGGTGGGCGGCAGGGACGAGGTCCGGGTCATTGTCTCCAGGTCCGTCCATGATCTGATCAGAAAATAAGTGTGTCATTATCAGCAGCAGCAACAAGAAAGGTTAGCACTACCATTGTGAACAAGTCCCACACATTTAACACATCTGAGACATACAGTGGCTAAATAAACACCTAAAACAAGGTCAAAGCACAGTGATTCTTCTTTGATCTGATTTGGGAATGCTACCAGCTACCTGGAGATCTGACACAGACTCTGAACCACAGTGGATCCTCAGAAATAAACTGCTATATTGCTATACTGATAGTGTTTCACTTGACAGATAGATGAAGAAACAATAAATACCAGAGGATGGCTTTGATAGTAAAAATAACATGAAGAAGAGGAAGGAGGAGGAGGAAGAAGAAGAAAAAAAAAGAGTCAGAAAAAGAATCGGAAGACAAAGAAATACAAAGGAGATGAAGAAAAATAATATAAAAAAGGAGGAAGAAGAAGAAGACGAAAAAATTTACAGAGACAACGATGTGACAAAGCATAAGGAATAACTCATTGACAAGGATTAAAACCATTTTTCTACAACTATACTATTTTCTGAAGACTTGGAAGCCACACAAGAGATTTCTGTAAATTGTGTTTTACTGTGACAGTGAAACGATGAATGTTTTGTGATGTTAAGCTTTTAAGAAGTACTGCCCTACATTCACTGACTGTTTATATGGCCATGAACTACTAAAGCTTTGATATAATGTTTTGTGGGGCTTAAACAAAACTGTTGCAACACCAGGCAAAAAAAATAAAAAAACTCATAAAAAAAATAAAATGTACCATAAAACAAATGTGTTCAGCGAGACAAAGAAGCAGTACAAGAACACATGACAAATCTTTAGGTCCACCCATTGATGGAAGACATAAGAGTTTTTTTTAGGTTTTTGAGGCGATACTATGAAAATACATAATCATAGTGTCACAGTAATGAATTCACAGGGTATCACAATGATGAGGTTCACAGAGGACAAAGAAGGGAAGAAGAAGTCAGAAAGCAGAAAACGTGAGGAAGAAGAAGAAAAAACAGGAGACAACAAAGACAGAAAAACAGCACAGAAAAAAAACAGCAAAAGAAATAAGGAATAAATAAAGGATAGACAGAAGCAGACATAAACACAGCATTCCTCCAATAAAGCTGTCTAGATGTCAGATGTTGTGTATGCTGTGTGGCATTTACTGCATCACGAACACAGATACACACCGACTTTGTGTTTCATGTGTCTTACACCACACTGGGCCAGACTGAAGCTTGTCTCGCCTCTGGTAATCCGAATAGCCAGCGAGCCACATCTGACATCAAAATAAAGAGAGGCCGAGGAAGTGGGGGTGAAGAAGACAGCGAGAGAGTGAGAGACAGTGACGCCAAGATAAGAAGTGAGACTATTGATCTCTCTGCGGAGGCTGAGTGCTTTCACCAAGTCCCAGAGTTAGTTGGCAAAGGGGCCAGCACATGCAGCCACGCAGACATACACACACCTAGTCAGTATGAGTCATGTTAAATGAATGCCACCCACATGTCCGTTGTCCAGGTCGAGCAGGTCCCGCAGTCTGCAGCCTCGTCTGTGCCGCCGCTCGTAACAGATGCTATTTTCCAGCACCACGTAGTTGGCTCCAAGAGCCCTCAGGATGTCATAGACTTCTTCAGGGGAACGGCGGGCATACACCTGATACACCTGCTCACACACACAGGAAACGGGGGATTTATCAAGGTTTATTTTGATTTTTAATTGCTTTTTTTTTTTTTTTTTGGTCTGAAAAATCATCTGCCTTCGCAATTTAACATCAATAATGCTGGAAGGAAAAAGCTTTTCTCCTGGAACCTAATTTCCAGGCACATTTATTTTCAGAATTACAGTTTGATGAAAGTTGGTTTAGTTTCAATTATAACATGTTTACTGAGGGAAAAAATATCTGAATGAAAACAATTATGAGTGAAACTAAATCAGTGGGAGAAAAAAAAAACAGAATGTTAAACATAACAAATCTCATTCTTCTGGAATGTTATATAGCACATGATACACCAACACAGTTACATAGGCAAACTAAAGAGCCCATAAGAAGTGGAAGTTTTGAGACAAAACCCTGAACTTCTGAGAAATTACACAGTGGTAATCCATGTTTGCTGTCTCTGTCATTCAACTGTAATCCTCTAAGCCTTGACTTTCTATCTGGAGCAAAACTACCTAAAGACGCTTCCAAGGTACACTGTATGTCTACCCCTAACTTCTGTAGGCTGCTCCATCTCAGCCACACAGTTGCAATCATCCGTATCTCTACCAGTGCACCAGTACCAGCACACATCCCATTTAAAACTCTGCTCGATAACACGGAGAGATTTACCTAACGCTGATTATTTGTATCAACACTGTGGGAACTTGTTTGGCAGTGGCTTGAAAGTAACAGGCATTCAGTTACTGCATTTGTAAAAGTCCAGCACTATAGCTTTAAATGAGCAGTGGGACACTGAGGTGACAGAAACCCCTTCGTTTTATAGATATCATGCCTACTGATACCTGATATGTGAACACCTTTACTTTCTATGGACTATATCATATCCCATGTAAAAGATGTTCAGAAGCTTCACAAAGAAATTCACTTCAGTACGTTATTTTTACATGATTTCAAGGTCATTTTTATTTTGAAGATGAGAGAAAAAATGAATTAAAGCTACTGTATACTGTAAAGATACTGTCTATGGTAAGATCAGTGCTCAAGCATTCTCACATGAATTTGATAGGGGTCATTCCATTAGGATGCTTCAAATTAGGCCATTATTCAAATCTTCTGATTGAAACACGTTGGACATGCGTCAGAAAAAATCAGTTGAACAACTACAAGGCACATTTGGAATATGTCACATCACTACCAGTCTACAGAGTTTAGAAGTGAATTTATCACAGTCCACAAATTGGAGACTTTTTCTAGCAGAAAAATCCAGCCAGAACAGTTCTGGAAAAAACTTTCAAGGATAGATGAGACCAACAAACAGGATAACAACACTTCCAAACCTGATATTAAACCTTTAGTTTTCTCAGTTGTACTCTTGATGACATAACTGCATCAAGCAATGACTCTTTCAATAAAATGAAAACAAAAATGGCTTCTGCTGGGTATGAGGACTCACTCAGAAGGTTTAACAGGTAAGTTTAAGAATGACTGTTTTTCTTGTCCACTAATGAATTATTTATTGCAGTGATACACATCATAAGCCCAGAAAAGCGCAGGGAACATCGTTAAGGATCTTACAAATGCTGAAAATGTATTAGCACAGTATTCTGCCACACACACATATACACACACACAGCCCAGAAGGTCTGCACCAGTGTCGTGGATCATTAATGAGCTCCATACTAGGCTCCAGCCACGCCAGAGGCTCAGCATGGCTGACTTCCAGCTGGGAGGCAAAACATAGGCTCAGCTACCCAAGAGATGACCCCCACACTGCATCCTGCTAAATGTGGAGACAAGAACGGAATGCAGAAGCACACGCAAAATGAGTAGTTGTAAAGCACATTTTCTACGTGTTTTTTTGTTTGTTTGTTTTACTGTATGTTAATGGTTTTGTGGTGATTGTTTTTGACACCACATTTTGTGAGTGTCTTATTTCAGTCTATTAACAGGTGCAACAGGCGTGGGAAGGAGGTCCAAGGGAAGAATTATCCAAGGATGACACAATGCAAAGAGAGTTCACAGAAAGATAAAATAAATTTGAACTTTGAACACATTTGTGTGGAATTAAAAAAAAATATATATTAATTTGTAAAATAAGCAGAAAAATGGCAACACAGCATTTACTTCACTGCTGTTGAACAGTTATGTCCTCCATTAATGACACTTTGGATCTTAGAGCATTCCTCACATACATTACTAAGTGCACTCAAATAACAGCGCCACCATTCACCTCTCATTTACAGGGAGGCCATACTTTTAGGCTCCACTTTATCTGTGTTACTATTCATTCTGACATAATGATGCACACTGTACTCAGTGCACCTTGTGATCCCGTATTCATTCACACAATCACTGCAGGTCACCGACCCCCATCTACAGGCAGAGCTGACTGAGATGGATGAGTGAGGCAATGTGGCAACAGCTCCTGGAAAAAAATAAATAATTCTCCCTTTCAATCTGGTACCAAGATACATGACAAGGTGAGACTGTATAGTGCTACACTAAAAAACAGCAAATTCATCGGTACAGTTGCTATGAATTATATTAGAGTTATAGTTAGTATAAATGGTTTATCCTATGAGTGCAATGAAAAAAATAGTGATTACATGTTAAAATTATTACTGTTATTAATAAATTCCCAATATGGCTAACAACATACACTCAACCCTCAACCCACAGGACCCCAAGGCCCCCACTAAAAACACTTCCAGTCACCACAGGACACCCTTAGAAGGCCCATTCTCTAATGAGTCACAACTGTTTTGGAGGCACAGAGGCCTACACAATATTAGGTCATAATGTTATGCCTGATCGGTGTAGAGATAAGTCATAAAAACAGGATACAATGCCCTGCAGCAGGGGACTGGCTTAACAAGATCCAGCTGCAGATAGGAGGATGTGCACAGAAGCAGAAGAAGAAGCGACTGAAGGCTAGCACAAACCGGCGGGCTGTTTCTGGCATGTTGGCTCACTGGACAATAAATTAGACCAACTTTGGCTAAGATTGAGCACACAAAAGGTGAAGAAATGCTGTGCTTTCCTTCTGACCCAAACTTGGCTCAACAATCAGACTCAGCATTTCAATGTGATGGAATGCTTCTTTTCAAAGTGGACTCAGACATTGGTTGGGCAAAAACAGAGGAGTACATCACCAATGGTTGATGTACAAACTGCTCTCTGTTCAACAGCAATTCTTCTGCGAGTGCTGACTGCGGTATGTGCAGGAATGCACCATTGTGTTTACCGCAATTGTTTTCATCCTGTTGTCTGCTAACGTCACCCTAGCTATAACACAAGCTTACTACGTACAGAGCATCCTTCGGCATGCTTCACAATAATACTGAACCTCATGGACATCCTTCCAAACATTCCCCAACACATCACCACTGTGACCTGTGTCATGAAGACACTCAATCAATTGCCATCTTGATTTGAACTGGGGCCTGTGTAACTGGGTGATGCATTGGACATTTTGTCTCACACAATGCTCAACCTTGGAGGCCCACAAGGTTGCGTCCTGAGTCCTCTGCTATTATACACTGCCGTTCAATGGCAGTTCAGTGTGAGATCTCGACACTCATGTTGTTGTATTTTGCAATTCATCCCACACAAGAATGTGTATACAAGCAGGACGTGAACGTGAAAACAGCTGACCTTTTTTTACCATACATAGTTTAGGCATAACAAGGTTGCATCGAGTAAAAATCTTCCTGAACTCTATTATACAGCTGCCATCGTACCTTTTTGACTCTACATGTATTTTAACTTATTAAATATAGTTTTTTTATTGTACCCTGCAACAGCTGCACTATGAAATTCATGCCAATTAATACATTTATGTCAGAAAGCTATGCTCACCTCCCCAAAATATACCTGTACTCACACAGATATTCTAGAGTAGTTCCTTCAGTGAACTGATTTATACACTCATTCAGTTGTACTCCCCATCACCACATCCACTTTCTCTTGTCTTTGATTGTATCTGAAGCTAAATTATAAAGCACAGCAATATGCCCCAATGCTTCCACTCGACCATAAACATTTTCAGCTCAACTGGACATTCTCAATACCACAGGCAAATTTGTGCCTGATTGTGTTTCTCCATTGACACTGACATGTTTGCAATCATGTCACCTCTTAAGTTCAACACACAGTAAATACTCCATTCCCTTTTAGAGCTCAGTCGGTTCCCACCACTCTTTGGAAACACTAATATTAAAGCTACGATTATTGGTTCTCTTAAAACTAATACATGCGCAAATTGCTATTCAAATCACAAAATTGAATAGCTGGCACTGTAATTACCGTCTTTTTACTTTAGATTTTCCATTTATTGTGTCTGAGGTTCACTCCAGCTTCCTCCCACCATCCAAAGACATGCTCGTTAGGTTCACTGGTGATTCTAAATTGGCCGTAGGTGTGAATATGAGCGTGAACAGTAGTCTGTCTCTCTGTGTTAGCCCTGTGATAGACTGGAGACCTGTCCAGGGTGTACCCCGCCTCTCTTCTGATGACAGCTGGGATAGGCTCCAGCTTCACAGGACAAGCGGTTACAGAAGATGGAGATGTGTCTGAGATATCTTGCAGCCCCTCTGTAATTCTGTTGTATTGCGGTTTACAGTACCTGTCTGGTCCTTTCCCGCAGGTCTTTATCTTCATAATGGGGATGGTTTGTGAGAACTCTGCCTGTGCACAGCTTGATACCAGCAAGGAGCTGCATACTTCCTGCAAATACTGCCTGCTTGGGGGTCTTTGTGCTGTGAACAAACAGAGAGAAAAGGGAGAGAGAATACATCATTCACCTTTGAATATTATCATAATACATTGCACTGTTAGGCTTTTGATGATCTACAGTATCTTTAGAGGTATGAGCATAAAACCAGATAAAGAAAAAAGACAAAAATGGATAAAAGGTGTAAAAGAAGAAGAATGAGATTAAAAAGTTTGGAGGCTATTCACAGGTGCATCTAGTCATCAGAAAAGTTTGACTGAATTTTACTTTAGTTTATTTTCCAGCTTTGCTATTCACTCGACATGTTTTTTGCTTTCTGATCTTCCGAAATAATTGGGACATATTGATGCCATTTAAAAGGCTCTTTCAACAACATGTCTTCAAGGACAGTAGATATCTACATCAGGAGAAAATACAAGAACATTCGTTGTACAGACAAATTAAGGCACAAAATAATGATGGACAGTTACTGTGGTCCAAAAATAAATCTGAATACTCAAGGACAGGCATTGAGAGACTGTGCTGTGTTAACAAGTTGTGTTAGATATATAATGTATCTATGTGTGTGCATGAAAATGTTCGTGTGTTTCTGATTATCTGGACTTGACTTTGACTGGAGCTTACACCCATGCACGTCCCTTAATTTTAATTTTAACCTAGTTAACATTTCTAATCTAAACTGATACCTACACACTGGACAGTGCTGAGACTGCAGCTATGAATGTCAGCAAAAGCTTTAATTTATCTTCAATCCAATTCATAAAAATATTTCACCACATTCAGAAAGACTTATCATCTACGGTCTATGAATAAATGAAATACAAAATTTACCCACTATACAGACAACAAGGGGGACTATAGATACAGTACATATAAGTTATATTATATACAATATGTAAGATATATACATTGATGAGGCATAACATTATGACCACATTCCTAATATTGTGTAGGTCTCCCTTGTGCCTACAAAACAGTTGTGGCTCATCAGAGAATGGACATGGGCTTTCTGAGGGTGTCCTGTGGTGTCTGGTAACAGAATGTTGTTAGTGGGGGCCTTTGGGTCCTATGGGTTGAGGGGAGGGGCCTCTGTGGATCATCCCACAGATACTTGATCAGTTTGGGGTCTAGTGAATTTGGAGGCCAGGTCAACACCTTGTGCTGTTCTTCATGTTTTTTTAGTTGTTCCAAAACCATTTTTGTGTGTGTCTGTGTCAGGCTTTCTACATGGATTTACTGAGACAATAAGGGAAAAGGGTGCTGCATACAGCTACTAGAGATAGTAGACTGCACAGCACACACAACACAAACACACCCAGCTTTAACCACAGCATTAAAACCACTGAGAGGAGAAGTGAATAACATTGACCATCTTGTGACAATTCAGTGTTCTGCTGGGAAACTTTTGGACCTGTCATTCATGTGGATGTTACTTAGACATGTAGCACCCACCTAGACCAGACCAGACACCCCCATCCCATAGCAATGACACTCCTTGATGGCAGCAGCCATCCCCAAGAGGATGCAGCCTGACACAGACACACACAAAAATGCTTTATAAATAAAAACGTGTAAAAAATATTTGGGAGGTCAACAGATTAAATTATCTGTTGAATCAATTAATATATTAATTGAATGATAATTAATGTTATGGCGACACAATGCACTCTTTTTAAATAACAATTTTAAATGCACCTCGAATGGATATTTTTCAAGTTTGAATTACTCTTTACATCTCAGCTCCCTGCTCAGTTTATTCGGTTAATTCACACAGACAATAAACGCACATAATTTTATTCTCATCAAGAGAAGTATCTGGTAGGACTTTGAAAGGGAACTTGGTGTAAAAGGGTGCCTTTACACTTTTCTGGTTGACTTCTTTTTCTTCTTTTGGGATGTTCAGCAGTTTTGAAATAACAGGAATTACTGCCTTCTGCAGGGTCAAATTATTTACAGATTGTGCTTGCTTTCCACAGTGTTACAACAGCTTTGTAGTTAGACCACTCTTATGTTCTTCATAAGGAACATTTGCACAAAAAAACTAATAACAAAAATCAATGAACAGCTTCTCGCTGTTGTCACCATAGATTGGCGTTACACCTAAAGCACACCCTGTAGCTCCCAGTAGCCCCTCAAATTACTGGCAGTGTAGCTTGAAGCCTGGTAAGATGAACTTGTGTGGTCTCACCTGAATCCAGCTGCCTCACAGCGTAACTTGAGTATATACACAGAAAGTTCACAAATGAGATGCATTTAGGAGTAATTGGCTTTATCTGTGTCACATTGGTTTTGCACCTGGAGCCTAACAGCAGATTCTGAGTCTATTCACAGCAATGGAAAGGTTAAGACGACCGGTACTTTCACCCAGTGGTATCTAACTAAATATTTTATCCATTTTAAACAAGCCACATGTTTTACAAATATTCTGACAGTAAAGTGGCATTTTTCAGACCAATAAATCAGAAGGACTGCATGTGTCTCAGCAGCAAACTTTTGCAAGCTACGACAACCCCCCTCTTTCAAAAAGTGATAAAAACAAACAGAAAATAAGGAGCAAACAGCTATAGTCCTGATTGCAGTGGCAGAGGTTTGACTCCAGCCTTTTACACCTCATTACCTACCATCTCCCTTCACTAGAAAAACAAAATAAATCAAATAAAGGCATAAAATGCAAAGAAAAGAATAACTTAAAAATGTCTTTTTTTATATTCCCAAGCACTGTCCGACAACAGACGATAATAATAATATTAACAAAAATATACCTTTTTCAAATGACGCAGATGAAGTAGTACATCAATTATGATCACCTACATTTACCAGCTACATACAGTGGGTACAGAAAGTGCTGAAGATGTATGTACTGTATTCAGTGGGTAATGGACTACCTTCAAATTTTCACTCTTTGTTATATTGCAGCCATTTGCCTCATCAGTGTACACACATCACCCCATTTTGACAGAAAAGAGAAATGTAGATATGCAAATTCAATAAAAAATAATAACTAAAATGCCTCCAAATGGCCATAGATATTCAGAGCCTTTGCTGTGACACTTGTACATTTAACTCAGTCCAGCTGTGTTTAATTAAATTGATTGGACTTGATTAGGAGAGGCACACACCTGTCTATATGAGACCTTACAGCTCACAGTGGATGTCATGAGGTTGAAGGAACTGCTGAAGAGCTCTTAGACAGAAGGCACAGATGTGGCCAAAGTTACAGAATAATTTCTGCTGCTGCACAAGGTTCCTGAGAACACAGTGGCCTCCATCACCATTAAATGGAAGAACTCTTTCTAGAGCTGACCTTCAGGCCAAAATGAGCAATCGGGGAGAAGAGGCTTGGTGAAAGAGGTATAGAAGAACCCAAAGATCACTGTGGCTAAGCTTCAGAGATGCAGTGGGGAGATGGGAGAAAGTTCTAGAAAGTCAACGACCACACACAGCTAAAATACCAAAGGAGTGGCTTCAGAACAGCTCTATGACTGTTTTTGAATGGGCCAGCCAGAGCCCTGACTTAAACCCAACTAAGCATCTCTGGAGAGACATGAAAATGGCTGTCCACCAACATTCACATTCCAACCTGACAGAACTGGAGAGGATCTGCAAGGATGGCACACCCAAACCAGGTGTGAAAAATCATTTCCAAGAAGACACAAATAAAATAATAACAAAAGTAAAAAAAAATAAGAGTGAACATTTTAAGCGGGTCGAAATACTTTCCGTACCCACTGTAGGTCTAAGAGAGTTGGCTACCTAATACTAGATACAACAGCTTGTAAAGTATAATCTTTTGTGCTCAGTATCTTGGGATATTGGATGTATTTGTAATATCTCAAACTAAACATGTTCTTGGGCTAATGTGTTGGGTTAATGTTTTGGCCTTTTGACCTTGAGCTGAATTGCATGTTTATCTTGTTGTTTATCTTGTATATGCAATTTCGTATATGTAGTCAGTGGCATAAAAATGAAATATCGACACTATTTGCCTGGTGGAAAAAAAATTTGATCAGGCAGAGAACATTTTAAATAGATGATGTCTAAGTGATACTATTCTATATCGATCTAATCTAATCAGGTCTAATCTGTACATATACCAGTTAAGATATATTCTACTGAAAGTTCTCTTCTTATTGAGAGTCATGTAGTTCAATCAAGGACATCGCTCTGTCTCTCCCTGACTCTTTCTCTGAACTGCCTCTGGACGAGCTATAATGCAGAGAACAAAACACACACACACACACACATACTAGGACAGATCACAGCCCTTTTCCCATTTAAGGATGAAGCCAAATGTTTCTAATTTAGACAATTTCAAGCACGGCAAGAAGCAAGATGACAAGAAGACAATTAAGGGAGCAAGAGAGGGAGAAGGAGAGGATGTAAAAATGGTAAAGATACAGTTTCGCAGAGGGAGCTGAAAATGGATTTTTACAGAGGGATTGATATACAAATTAGTAGTGGCACGTGTTTCCTAAGAATGGATAAGGTAATTTGCTTTAATTAGACAGACAGACAGACACAATGACATGATCTGCAAAGCGAGAGAGAGAGAGAGTGAAAACCCATTAACACTGGAAATTATCTGCAGAACCGTGAGGTAGGAACTTAACCTTTATCTAGACATGATAAATAAGTAAGACTGCTCTCTCATTTAGGGGGAAAAGGCCACAAACTGGGAGACCAGCTAAACACTTTAAGCTAAATGTTATACATCTGTATCAGATTTACGCAAAAGTACCTTTGCTATGTATGCGATAATAAGCTTCTTCTTTAGTCTGTTCATCTCCTTTCATACATCTTCTGTTACCAGCATGAATTTAAACTTTGATTCATCAGTGAACAGGATGTTTTTCCTATCTACTGTGAAATGCTGGTTTCTTAGCCCAGCCCAAGCACTTGGCTTTGTTTATCTCCTGAGAAGTGGTTCGGAGACACAACTTGTCCTCTGAGACTCTACTAAACAGCCTTCTTTTGACAGACCTTTGATGACTGGAGTGTTAGTTTCTTTTTTATTTAAGTTTTCTGTCTCTCAGTGAACAAAGCTTGATGTGTCGAGCTTATGATAGTATGGTTACTGTGGTCTGCCCGACTGTGCTGATGAAACCTTCAGTCTAGCACTAATGTGATACTGGGGAAAACTATCTCTGATATGTAGGTACAAATCAGTTTTAGTCAATATCACCTAGTCTACAAAAATCTAATCTAATGAACAACCAAAAAACTTTCACACTGTTCATTTTTGTAATGGTCATAGTGTTACTTAAAGAGGAACTGACACACCATCTGTTTTGTAAGGACCTGATATAAATAAGTCGGAATTTCGCTAAAATATGCTGACTTTTACATTGGGTTGCTTCTCTGAAAGGGTCTCTCCATGCTGAGTAGCTAGATGAGCCTCCTGAATTTGCAACAAAACTGCTGTCAAAGCGCTCATTAATAATTTTCACTGCAGCCTTCATAACTCTCAAAAACAGACTGTATATCTTGACCAAGAAGTGAGTGTGCGCATGCTGCTCATGTTATACACTACCTTGGATACAATATGCTGAATAACAAGTCAGTAAGCATAGGCGTGATGCTAATCATTATTATTATTATTACTTTAGGAACCAGTTAATTGTCACAAAGTTGCTTTTTAAAATCTAAAAAAGGTGAAGACATACAAGATTCAGCAAGAAACACGGACACGGAGCACATGGGTTGGACAGCAGTGTTATTGGTGACTTTAAAAACTGCACACTCACAACTATAACTCAGAGTGGGAGGCAGTGGAACAACCAGGCATTGCTATTGATTTATTGACTGTCCATTTAGAACTGAGTATCAGCCTACAGCTGAGCTGTGGAGCCACCACTATGATCAAGTGGAAACTTGTGAATTATGCTTGTGCCTTAGTTCTTCAAACCCGTAAAGGCATGGACCCTGAAAGATTGTCATGGGAATTATGATAATCCCCTCATCAACATGTCTTAAACCGCGTATTTCGGGAACTAATGAGCGCTTTTCACATATATCATTAGCGCTCTAGAGGGCCTTCTCATTTCTAATCTATTAATCCTAATCTTATTTTAAAATCCATCTTTATCACACAAACTATCCTTTGCCTAAACTAATCACAATTCTGACATTATTAAAGACAGCCTTGTAACTACTAGTATAACAGGTAACAGGTAAGTCTTTATTGTTCTTATATTATATTATATTTAAAAACTGTTACAATCACTCTGATGAGTCCCTTACATCTTATACACACACACACTGTATATGCACCAGTTGGTGATGAAATATGTTTCACTTCCATGTGCACGCGTGCTCCATATAATGCCACAGTCAGAGAATCTCCTGTGATCTTTGCGTATAACACTAAATAGCCTTGGCCTCAGTCACCTAGAGAATAGAGCGTAACATCAACCCCCTTCCCCATCTTAACACTTTCATCTGGAATGTAATTAGCGCAGCAGCAAGAAGCTTAGCGCTCCGCCCTGCTCTCAGCCCCAACCAAGGTAACTCTAGGCAGCCCCTAATCCTCAGAGCCTAATGGGATTAGCTCCAGAGGGAAGGGAACCCATGTCACACACACAAATACATTCACAATCCAAACCTCTCCTCCACAGTTTCACTATCCGGCCTTCTCCCCCTCTCTGAGACATTCCACTATCTGTCTAATAGGATTAAACCAAAATTGGCCATTTCTTAAAAATCGTATCTAGTCCACTCAATGTCATCACATTCATGATGATAGGATGGAAATAAGGGGTCTTAAATGATGTCTTATCCAGTGTATAAGTGAACTGCAGTGTTCATCTATGTAAAACCAATAATTCTAATTCTTTTGAAAATCAAATTTACAATGGAGTGTCAATTGTATCTTAAGAACTGTTAATCCTAATAGGAGTAACAAGAAAAAAGAGATAACACCGACACTTTTCTCATAAAGTTTAAGCTATTCACTTTGGTCTTGTATAAAATAATACCAATCAGCAACCCCCTCTGGGAAAACTACCCCGATTCTAGTTCAATTAACTGTGCTGGTCTAAATAGAATATAAATGGGAAATGCACTAGAGCAGACTACAAGTTATGTGCCTGTAGCTGGATATTTGGGTTGCGTACCATAGAGCTAATGTGGTATGCCATACAAGCTACTAAAAATGCTCCACATTCCACCTGACGACCAGAAAATGACAGACACCCACACAGATGTGCAAACACATAACACACACAGCAGCAACAGTACGGAGCCATTCCAAATCACAGCTCCATCTCTGATCCCATCAGGCTGATGCTCTTGATCGAAAGCCTGACCACAGAAGCCCGGAGGTGGGTTAGAGCACTGCCAACAGCTGGGTCCTTTCCAAAAGCCCCATGTCTTATTCATGGAGACCCATCGGCTCTCATCACTCATCAGACAGTCTTCCCCACAAACAAGCGGCAGTACACATGTAGGCACTCATGCACATACACAGACTAATCAGGCAAACAGAGATTTGATCTGCAGAAACATGCTAATCAAATTTGCTTCAATATGATGTGTACACTGGATTTGTGAGTGTGGGTGTGTGTGTGAGTATGTGTGTACCTAATCCAGGTCATGAGCTCCACAGTGTCTGGATCATAAAACTCCCTCAGTTCTGATAACTCTTCCATCAGCTTAGGCCAAAACTGAGGGAAAAAAGACAAAATCGAGTGATGGAAAACCACGTGTTTATAAAGGCCATGGAGAACAGCATACTGATACAGTATATCTTAAATAACATTTCATTACAGCACTGAATACAACACATCTATCAAACCATTCAGACACTTTCCTTTTATTTATTTTCCTGTTAGTGAATCATTTCAGTATCCTGTTATGATCCAATGGCTGGTTATCATGTTTCTCCCATAAAACCTGTTTAGTCCGTTTTCCTTCTTCTGTGTCACTACATAGCATTTGCACATACTGACTTGGCTCAGTAATACAGTGATGAACATAAACCACCAAGAAAATGGCATACCTTGTAATACAGGAAACTGCACATCACCAGAGGAACACCGTATCTGGCAATCCTTAACTGCAAAATGAGGGAAATAAAACAACTATAAGGTAATGAAATAATATAATTATTCTTCAGACAGCGATATACCCCAAAAAAACATTGTGTGGTGCAGACTGAGATAACACAGAGATAACAGACAGCCGGTGCAGCTTTGCTCCCAAGTAGCATTTATCTGATCCATGCTGTTGTCATGTTATGACCACACTGACATCTAGTGGCCTCACTAACAATGTTATCACGAGTTATCACAAGCTAGAGAGACAGGGCGGTGGAAAAAACAGTGTTCACCATCACATTAAACCAACAAGTCATACAAAACATGAGAATCAAGTGTGTTTCACAAGATAGAGATAACTATAATGCACATGTGAGGCTGATGATACTGTGTCCACTCCCACTAGAACTGGAAACCAAAACTCGAAAAACTTGGATATGGTTACGCTCCTGTGTTCAGTGGTCAGAAGCACACTATCATGGTTAAACTGGACATTTATGTATCAATAAATATTGATTAAAGCATAAAATGGGAAAAATTAATAATGAAGATGAAGATATTGAGAAGTTTTTAAATGGGCCACTTTTCATAGCAAGAAACGTGAAACAGCCTTGCAGATGCTTGAGACTGGAAATGCAGCTGTGAGCTTGTACCAGAACTTTAGTGTTGCACCGGAGGGCGTTGAGAAGCAGAGTCCACAGCTCAGTCCCGCATACACCATAAGCTGCGACTGCACACATGTGTCCAGTCCAGATGTACTTCATTCTGGGTACAGAGAAGGGGAGAGAGAAGCAATATCAAATAGTGTTGGCTTTTCATCCGTACCAAACAGAATCTTTCTTCAGTTGCAGTCTCAATGATGGAAGGATAGACGGATTATACGGCAGATACAAATGCAGCTCTTTAATTTCATGCCTTCAAGCCGGCATGAAACATTACATTCAAACAAGACAAATAACTCATCTTCAGTTTAGGGGAAAAAAGCTTGAAATGGTAAAATGGTTCCAATGTGTTTGCACTTCATTTAGCGCCTAAAACACAGCATTCATTTTTAAGTTCTGATCCAAGACACATGAATCCTAGAGCAAAGGCTTCTAGACAAATGAGAAAACGATTAGGCAGAGATGAGTGAACAGAAGAAGGAAAAGAGAGAGACAATGAAATGAGCAGAAAATTGTTGACAGGTACTGAGATGGAGCCATGAGAGAGAGGGAGGGGGCATATAGACATGCAGCCTCACAGAAATAAATCTCAATACTTTGTTAATGCAAAGGAGCTGTCTGACAGAAACAAATGACTTTCTGCACTTTTGGCCTTTCGCTCTTAATCAGCATTTTAGCGAAAGTACTGAAATCAAATGTGTCAGTTTCTGTTTTACTCAACTTGTAGTGTGGAAAAACCTTTCCAGTTTTTTTTTCTCCTTTTGTTGGAATTCAATCAGTACTTTAAATTCCTGTAAGAAAGATGTTCTGTATGAACTGAAAGTATTAAATATACTGCATACCATGTACCCACCAAATGTAAAAGGTCCATGTGCAAAGAATAACCCAGTTACTGGCTATACATCACCCAAATTCATATTCAAATTAAGCTTCTTATAAAGCTTTCAAAGAATGCTTCTCAAACTTGCCCCTTTTGGTGCCTTTCCCATTTGAGCAAGTAATTGCAGATCTCTTTTTCAGAAGTGATAATTCCACCTGTAATCTCCACAATTTTCTTGACACTCTTCACAAAGAGCCTGAAGTTAAAGGCAATTACACTTTCATGATAATGAATCATGTATGTCAAGCGGGGCAGCATGTGTTTGCAGCTTGAAATGTGCTCAGCTCTGAAAATACATAAATGATGCTAGCAATGAATACAATACGACAATTACAAATGAAGCTTGAAGTCAGGTCTGGAAGGTCTCTTCTGCCCGAGATCAGCAAGTTGCGTTATAACACTATATAACTAAAATGTAATACAATTATACAATTAGCAAAATCATCAGTTTGGCTCTGCTGCTGATATCCTTTTTAAGGCCATTTGATTCATAATTCATAATGCATTTGCAATATTTGAAATGTCCATGATGTCAGCATCCGGTCTTGTTAATTTCTTAATTAGCCACAAGGCTTTATTAAAATACTATTCCAGCATAAACTCTGCGTCATAATATAATTATGAATAATATTAATCTATATTTTTTGGAAAGTGGAAGATTGCATTGATTGCTCAAAATCATCAGCAGAAATTCTGGCAAGACACGATTCATAAATGCCTAAAAATGTCCATGGTAGCAACTGACAACATTTGTTAACACACAGGATTAGATGTTACAATCCCTTGTGCCAAGATCCCAAAACACATTTAGAGGTCCTGTCCAACTGAGAAACCCTAACAAACCTAGACTCAACACACGACAACCATTTAACCCATTCGAACACACTCAAATTGTTTTGGGTTTGGTGGGATTGATACACTGATGAACCTAAGAGTAACAGCGATGCAATCTGAGCACCATGAAGCTGAATTTGTTCACAACTAAATGGCTCTGATTGGTTGTAGAACTATGTGATTGCCAAAAGAGGTATTTGTTTTCTCTGTAATTTTCTCTGTGAAATCCAGTGGTTTGTTACCACACTCATATTCTGATAAGAATAGAATTGAGGCTCGGATGATTTTGCAACACAGGACGACATTTTTATGGATTGCAAAGAACAACCTTTCAAAGTAAAATGGAGAACATGGACTGTACATCCTGATAACAGGCTATGCCGAGGTTGAGGCCAGTCAGCTGATTATGTTGGGTGGTAACAGTTCTGGTGTTAACAGTAGGATACTGTTATTTTAAGAACCAAAATGTCACATCAACAGTAAGCTGCCAGCTCATGAAGCCAAAACATTCTGCAAATTAAGAAGTAGCTGGATGTGAAAGCTGACTGCAAATGGGATATTTCTGTTGAGTGGTTAAGGGGAAGAGCACCATCACTGGTGTCAGGCCTTTCATCCCACTGCCAGAGCCTGCCACCTTTAACCAGAGACACCTCAGCAGTGGGACTGTTCCACAGTAACAAGTGGAACTTGCCAATGGATGATGCAGTAAAGTGAACCAGAGAAATCCGGCAATGTGTGTGTGTGTGTGTGGGTGCACGTGTGCGTGTGTGGGGACCACTAGAAAGAGAGAGAAAAAGAAAGTATCATACAATTGGAGAACAAGAAATGGAAACTGAGGTTATTATTGTATACTTCTGAATAGCCAAAACGCTTGCTCTTAACTCAAATGAAACTCTAGATATTAAAACAAGTGGTATAGAAAAATAACGTTTAGCACAATTAAAATCATTTTAGCTCGAAGGCAGTTTGTCCTAACAACATGCTTCCATAACCTGAACTTCTATCTGGAACATTGTCCCTCAATCATTTCACATACAGAGTTTGCACAGAGACTTCTATCAGGAGTTATATTCCCCAGAACTTAACAACTCGTACAAATCATATAACACAAATCATAAAGCCCAATAAATGCAGTTTAAAATTCCTTATTTTACTGCTATCTGAACTGAAGGACTCACTGTTTTTGTGGGCTCATTTTGACTTGTGTTGTACAAACATCTACACACCCTTATGGTTACAGGTTTGAAATGTCAAGGCATCAGTCATGCAGTCTGGTTCAGAGTATTAATTATCACTTGTTCAACTGTATCTACTTTTTTTGTTTCTGATGTGAGCGGTGTCACTATCTGAGAGACTACAGCACAGAAGGGCGGTGCTTCAAGCATCGAGGACTGATCAAGGCCAGAGAAGACCATTCCCACACACTTGGTGAAACACATTTAAGAGGCACTTGGGTTTTAGCATCTGCTCATGAGCATTCATAATCAAGTCATCAAGAGGAAAAGTACATTTCAAGGGCCCTGTGTGAAAATGTGACTACTTGGTAATGTGTGTGAATCCAGGCATCTGCATGTAGATGATACTACAATTAGAAGTGCATGAGCTCACCTCATAGTACTGAAAGCCAGGAGGCCATAGAACAGTGTGTGCAGCAGATTATAGGCCACATCTGGACGAAAATCCGCCGCTCGCCCCTCTCCAGCGCCTTTCTTCTCCTCAGCTGAACCTCCTTTAGACCGGCTGAGCAACAAAAAAAGACAGTGAGACAAAAAGACCACAGTTATTCATAAAACATTACAGCCAGACACTTGAGAGTGAGGCCGAAGAGAAGGTGGGTGGAATTGCTATTATTCAGATTATTCAGATTTTAGGAACCGTTATTCAGGTTTCATTAGCAGTTTGCGCACAAGGAGACATGCAATGATGCACAACCACAAGCACTTCTGTCTGCAGGAGTGAGCACACAGAACTACAGAACAGCCTGGGGGCAATGATGCCTCTACCACGATTTGGCCTCCTGCACCAAATCAGACGGACACTGGTTTCCATTTGAATACAAATCCAATCTGGCTCTTAGTTCTACGTGATGTGAGGTAAACTGGATTAAATTAATTCCTGAATTGGCAAATAGCCATTTGTTCTATAAGGTTAGTATTCCAGTCCTCCAACAGCAGAGGGCAAGTTGATATGCTAATGTGATTAGTTTAATGTGGCCTCTCACCTGCACCACAGGCAAATGAAGCTTTAAGAAGCAGCTGGTAGAATATTCTGTTTTCCAGAGCATGAAGCGGTAATATGGAGCAGGCTGAGAGATGGTGACTACTACCGTGACTGGGTTTCAGCCACCTGATAGCCTTGCTCTTCTCAGCTGAAACTTTCTTTTATTTGCAATTGTTAAAACAGTCCATTTATTTATACTTCACCAACTCCTCTGACCAACTTCCCTGAATAAATGCTTTTATTCCATGTAACCTCAGTGGTTTGTGACAATATCTTATATCTCAACCACATTTCATAATGTACAAAGTAACTTTCTATTTTTATTCTGAATTACTCACAGACATTTTCAGTATTCATCAGTAAAATATTTGGTATGTTTCTGTCTTCAAGGGACACCTGCTCAACTGACTCATTAGTGCGGCAATGGAATACTGAAGTACAACAAGAACAACAACAAATGAATAGCTGTGGATGAAACAAACTCATACACAGTCGGATTTCCTGGGTTGAAAAGTCACCAGAAACTGGAAGATTCATACCACAACTGGGCAATTCACAAGGATATTTTGAAAAGATAAAGGAGAAAGGAAAGAATCAAGAATTCTTTCAGAAAAGCCAAGAACTCAAACCGGTACAGACAGTGTGATTTGTTCTGTTTACAATGAATTGGACAGGGTGCCAAGAGACTAACCGTCCTGAAGGTGATATGCAAGATTTCAAACTCTATTAAAGCCTACAAGACATGGGCACCATTCAGACAACAGCAACGCACATCCAACAGCTCAACTGTTCCACACGGATTCAAGGTTTAAAGGGTGGAATCATTTGTACTAAAGCTTCATTACACATAAAGGCACAGTCTCTGAGAACTTTTTGGTAGAGATCCACCAGCGAGTGTATCTGTATATACTGGCCCCAGGTGTATAAATTCAAGCACTCAGGCATGCAGACTGTGAAACAAGACATTTGTGAAAGAATGGGCCGCTCTCAGGAGCTCAGTGAATTCCAGCGTGGAACTGTCATAGGATGCCACTTGTGCAACAAATCCAGTCGTGAAATTTCCTCGCTCCTAAATATTCCACAGTCAACTGTCAGCTCTATTATAACAAAATGGAAGCGTTTGGGAACAACAGCAACTCAGCCACGAAGTGGTAGGCCACGTAAAGTGACGGAGAGGGGTCAGCGGATGCTGAAGCGCATAGTGCAAAGAGGTCGCCGACTTTCTGCACAGTCAATTGCTACAGAGCTACAAACTTCATGTGACCTTCAGATTAGCCCAAGTACAGTACGCAGAGAGCTTCATGGAATGGGTTTCCATGGCCGAGCAGCTGCAGCCAAGCCACACATCACCAAGTGCAATGCAAGGCGTCGGATGCAATGGTGTAAAGCACGCCGCCACTGGCCTCTAGAGCAGTGGAGACGCGTTCTCTGGAGTGATGAATCACGCTTTTCCATCTGGCAATCTGATGGACGAGTCTGGGTTTGGAGGTTGCCAGGAGAACGGTACATTTCAGATTGCATTGTGCCAACTGTGAAATTTGGTGGAGGAGGAATTATGGTATGGGGTTGTTTTTCAGGAGCTGGGCTTGGCCCCTTAGTTCCAGTGAAAGGAACATTGAATGCTTCAGGATACCAAAACATTTTGGACAATTCCATGCTCCCAACCTTGTGGGAACAGTTTGGAGCGGGCCCCTTCCTCTTCCAACATGACTGTGCACCAGTGCACAAAGCAAGGTCCATAAAGACGTGGATGACAGAGTCTGGTGTGGATGAACTTGACTGGCCTGCACAGAGTCCTGACCTGAACCCGATAGAACACCTTTGGGATGAATTAGAGTGGAGACTGAGAGCCAGGCCTTCTCGACCAACATCAGTGTGTGACCTCACCAATGCGCTTTTGGAAGAATGATATATATATATATGTGTGTGTGTGTGCATATATATTTATATGTTTATGAAGGTGCCTCTGAAATTGTTATATCTCTGCTGGCAGAATTAATTGTTAATTAGATGATGAACACAAATAACAAGCAATTCCATCACATAAATGGCATATTCACTTCCAGTTCAGACACATACCTCAGGTTCTGCAGCGCTACTACTGCCAGAATACCACTGAGCAGCAGCACAGTGAGGATGTAGGGGTATAACAGCAGGGTACCAGCCAGGCGCTCCAGTGTGTCCAAGGGCAGCAGGCCAAAGGCTTCTTCACAGAGATATAAATTGGCATCAAAATCCCTGCAGGAGGAGAGATGAGACAAAAGGACAGGGAGGGAGGATGCAGAACAAAAGAAAGTGAAAGGTGAAGAGAAAGGTAGGAGTGAAATTACTTATTAAAAGCTGAAACAGTCAATGGCTTTTACACTTTGTTGTTTGGCCTCTCAGTATTGACTACACTGTGTCTGTCAATCCAGGACCTTGACCTTCAAATCTACTTTTATTAATAATTAACAAAGGAGTGCAAGTTTTGACACGGTTAAGTATAATAACATCAGTTTTTCAACCTATATAACAAAACTGCCTCATCTAGCTTCATGGTCTATACAGCAAATGACACCTCCTATCCCGAGACCCCTGGGACTCCTTTGAATAAGAAGAAAAAATGAAAATAAAAAAATATATAAGAACTCAGGAGATGTATTATTTCATATTGAGTGAAACGTTTCCAAACAGTCGACATTTTAAATGTAACATATCAGTTTAATGGACATTTTATAATACACACCTATAAACAAATGTGTATTGTCAGTGGAGGAATACTATTCAGACCATTTGCTGAAAAGTATCAGAACAACAATGTAAAAATACTTACAGTATAGAGATAACCGCATATTTCACTGTAAGCAAAACGCTGCAGAGTGCCCCTTGTGAGTGCTAAACTATTGTGTATCACATTATTACTTTATTACTCCTGAAGCAGCATCTTACTGTGGTAGTTGGTCCGGGTGGAGCTAGTCACAACATAAATCTGAGAAGTTGTGAGATCATTGGGGATTAAGAAAGCAGAAACAAATCTCCTACTAGACAAAGTCGTGTTCATATTTTACACTGGATTATTTATTTATTTATTTTCCTTTTTGTAAATGCTAAATAATTTAATCTCACTTGCACTAGAACCCATATGACAGCACTAAAGCCAAGAAGGCTGAGTGAGGTTCAGATAGTAAACCAGTGATAGTACTCAGGCAAATAAACATTAGTGGCATAAAAAGTACTATCTGCATCTGACTGTAGTTAAGTAGCTGTATAAGTAAACATGCCTTGATACTCTTGTCTGCTAGTTCATACGTGGACTATCTTGGACGCACAGCTTGCCAACAAGATAGTTACTGATATGTGAAGAAGAAAATGGCTTTTCTTTCAATTACAAAAAATCTATAATGTGTGTACTTGTGTTCTTTAAATGGAGACGCAGCAATGTTAATGAACAGTTTCTATAATATTATAGTATATAGGTATGGCAACTGAGGGCATCTAGTGTAAATGTGTCAGAGAAGGAAACATGACTTAGAACTACTAAAAGTAAATATGGCATGCCTGTTTATAAACCCATACATTAAATTATACGGTACATTTTGCACATTACATTGGCAGTGCTGTTTCTGATACGCAGTGCTGATAAGTACCTGAAGCAAGAAGTGATATATCACAGAGGCAGTGCCAGACTCAAGGGATGGAAAAATAACACTAGGACAGAAGACACACGTCTAAGCAAGTGAGAGGAACGTGCACAGAGGCAGAGGCAGAGATGGAGCATAGTGTAAGTATTGCCTTTTCCACAGGCTCCTGAATAATTGAAGGGCCAGTTGTGTGGCACTGGGTTGTGAGCTGTGTTATCTGCCACCCCGGAGCTGCTATCCAGTGAATGAGATGCTCCACACACACACATACAAAGTATCTGATCGATGGGAGGTTTGCATCTATTATTAACACAGACTAACACTCCAGGTGCTACAACAGTGGTGCTTGGTGAATAATACAGTCACTCTGCATCAAGTCAGGAGTTATGTGTAGGTGCACATATGCAAGCTTTGTGGATTCAATTCTGTGTGGAAGCAAGCCCTTGTCTCAAATTAGGTTTTATAATCCTATTTATATCATTATTCGAGTGTTTTCAGTAGCAGGAGGATGCGAATCTAAGTTTGTGTGTGTATGTTCGGAATGTGTCGAGTCCACGAGTGTGTGTTCATACCTCGTTGGCCCCAAGGCAAACTTTGACTTGATGAATTTGAAGATGTGTTCGTCTGATCTGAGATGAAGAGCTTTCTGTAAACACACACACCCAAACAAGGATTAAAGATCAGCTTTTTGAGACGTATAAACAAGCAGATAAAACAAGCTGAAATCATATGGTTAAGGTTACATCACACTTATGGATTTTAGATACATGAAGTGAAAGAGGAGGAGAGGAGAGCTGCAACAGAAGGAAGTGCACAGTGGAATGGGAAAGACAAGATTGGAAGTTGATAAGAGAACAGCAAAAAGAACAGAGAGAATTTAGGACAAGGAGCGACACAGAGAACAAAGAGAAGCACCTTGGCCAGGTAGTTGATGGTGAAGGTGAGGAGAAGAACCATGGCGCTGTGGAGAATGACTTTGCCCAGACGAACCAGCAGACTGCCCATCTTCAGACCAGACTGCAGGAGTATACAACAAAAATATATTGGTATAAACATGTTCTACGGTCTCAGTGCAGCTTCACATTATGAAATGTGAGGAGAGCACGCAAATATTGTGTGTGTGCTCTCCTACATTAATGTTATTTTTCTGACTAACACCACCTGGATTTAACAAAGCCTCCTATTGGATAATTATGCCATAGGTGATTATCTTTCAGCTGGCAACAAGTTATTTAACCCCAACAGATGCAATGAGTAGCTTCTCATTTCTTAAACAACCATGTCAACAGACACATCCCATGGTTGTGGAGAGGATGTTAGTCTGTTTGAGAAGGGTCAAATCATTGGCATGCATCAAGCAGAGAGAACATCTAAGGAGATTGTAGTGTCTTCTGTACAAGCCGGTGGGCGCAGTGCTATGATCTGGGGTTGCTGCAGTTGCTCAGGTCTAGGTTCAGCAACATTATGTGTCCAAAGAATGAGGTCAGCTGACTACCTGAATATACTGAATGACCAGGTTATTCCATCAATGATTGTTTCTTCCCTAATGGTACAGACATACACTATATTACCAAAAGTATTCGCTCACCTGCCTTTACTCATTCTATGAACTGAAGTGCCATCCCATTCCTAACTCATAGAATTCAATATGATGTCGGTCCACCTTTTGCAGCTATTACAGCTTCAACTCTTCTGGGAAGACTGTCCACAAGGTTGAGGAGAGTGTTTATAGGAATTTTTGACCATTCTTCCAAAAGCGCATTGGTGAGGTCACACACTGATGTTGGTCGAGAAGGCCTGGCTCTCAGTCTCCGCTCTAATTCATCCCAAAGGTGTTCTATCGGGTTCAGGTCAGGACTCTGTGCAGGCCAGTCAAGTTCATCCACACCAGACTCTGTCATCCACGTCTTTATGGACCTTGCTTTGTGCACTGGTGCACAGTCATGTTGGAAGAGGAAGGGGCCCGCTCCAAACTGTTCCCACAAGGTTGGGAGCATGGAATTGTCCAAAATGTTTTGGTATCCTGAAGCATTCAATGTTCCTTTCACTGGAACTAAGGGGCCAAGCCCAGCTCCTGAAAAACAACCCCATACCATAATTCCTCCTCCACCAAATTTCACAGTTGGCACAATGCAATCTGAAATGTACCGTTCTCCTGGCAACCTCCAAACCCAGACTCGTCCATCAGATTGCCAGATGGAAAAGCGTGATTCATCACTCCAGAGAACGCGTCTCCACTGCTCTAGAGGCCAGTGGCGGCGTGCTTTACACCATTGCATCCAACGCCTTGCATTGCACTTGGTGATGTGTGGCTTGGCTGCAGCTGCTCGGCCATGGAAACCCATTCCATGAAGCTCTCTGCGTACTGTACTTGGGCTAATCTGAAGGTCACATGAAGTTTGTAGCTCTGTAGCAATTGACTGTGCAGAAAGTCGGCGACCTCTTTGCACTATGCGCTTCAGCATCCGCTGACCCCTCTCCGTCACTTTACGTGGCCTACCACTTCGTGGCTGAGTTGCTGTTGTTCCCAAACGCTTCCATTTTGTTATAATAGAGCTGACAGTTGACTGTGGAATATTTAGGAGCGAGGAAATTTCACGACTGGATTTGTTGCACAAGTGGCATCCTATGACAGTTCCACGCTGGAATTCACTGAGCTCCTGAGAGCGGCCCATTCTTTCACAAATGTCTTGTTTCACAGTCTGCATGCCTGAGTGCTTGAATTTATACACCTGGGGCCAGGCTAAGTGATTAGAACACCTGATTCTGATCATTTGAATGGGTGAGCGAATACTTTTGGTAATATAGTGTATTCCAAGATGATAATGTCAGGATTCATGGGCCTCAGATTGTGAAAGAGTGGCTCGTATATCAGCTGAAGTTCTTAGCTACTAGCTTCAGCTTCTCCATCAAAATATGTACAATCTTAGTGCTGTAAAGAGGCAACAGCAAGGTCAAAATCTAAAGTCCTTCCAAAAAATATGACGCCACTTGTCGTTAGTGTTAAAGTCCAACTGCAGCAACAGATTTGAGTCTAACACTACAAGTCAATTGATCCAGATTTCAGAAAGTTCCACAGCGAGAGGGAGGGAATGCACACCTTGAAAAACACATGGTTAAAATCAATATTGAACATTTAGTGCATACTGTTATGGTACACACAAGACTTAAAGATGAAAATATCCACATGACTGAGTCTCAGCCTCCCTCCCTTTTCTCTCTATTCATTCCATCCTGTCACATTAAATGCTTCTGTAATTGTTACTGTGATAAGATCTGATTTAACTAAATTACATTTAGACCTGACGAGAAAATGTGTCTCCAGCATACAAATCAGAATTATCTGCTGCAGACACTGACTGCAGCACAGCCCTCTTCATGTCAACCAGAATGCAGGTTAATCTCTCATCTCTGTTTTGCAAACAAGCACAACTGTTTGGATCTTTTCCCAGTCCGGCCTTTCATGCAGTGGTACTCTTACATTTATTTTTGCACCCTCCACACTCACTCACTCACTCGCTCACTTACCTGGCAGTGCCTGATGAAGAGTGCAGCCACAATGAAGCTCAGGACAAGTGACCCTAGTATCATGGAGTTACAGAACTGGAGGAGCCACACACTCAACAGGCCGCTCACTTGAACAAGGTACAGAGTGGTCACCTGGAGACACACACGTTGTGGACATAAACAGTTTGCAATGGCAATGTACCATGGTGCTGGCCATCACACAAATACGTCACTGAAAATGTGTCACTATTGTGACACAAGTGACATATCTCTTCAAGTCTGAGACAGATTTTTGTTTTCAGGCTAACTAGCTTGTTTTGTAAAGAGACATGATAAGTGATGCTAGTCAATGCCATTATGTTATAACTATGGTGGCCCGCCAGGGTCTAATTTACTTTTCCATGTTCTCACAACGAACAGGAAAGTGCTTGAAGTCCCGCGTCCAGTCTTTATAATACATTCATGGATCTGGCTACTCAAGAATCTGGCATCTTCTTGCAGCCATACCTGTGTAGTTGTTAAGAAGTCAGCACAGTCCATGGTGTAAATGATGAGAGCCTGAACAAGTAGAATGAACTGGTTGAACTGCCACGTAAGACAGAAGCAGAATGTGGTCACATACATCAACCACACCATCACCTTCTGAGGAGAGAAACACACACATACACAGGTTAGACATTTAAACGGGATACTCTCTTGGCAAACAGTGAAATCCCATATATTCTGTGCCGCTTCTACTTTTATTAATGCTGCATTATTGAACAGACCAGCTGGATGTGTCCAGTCAAAGCTACTCTACATGGTGAGCATGGTCAATAGCTTTGATCTAGTAAGCATACCTGCTGTAAGGTGGTGAGTTGAGGCCTGAGGTAACAGGTGATAGCTGTGACCTGCAGTGCTAAGAAGGGCATAGACCAGTTCTCTCTGAGGGAGATGGTGAACTCGACCCGTGTGGTGTCCACCCTGAAAGAATGATCGGGGATGTAGAGGTGTAGACAAATTACACTGTCCAGAGATATCAGTTAAGACAGGGTGCGAACAGTTCTTTCACTGACAGCTATTGTGATAGCTAGAAATGCTATAATGTTATTTACCTCTAACATTTATTGCAATAGTCAGGGTTCAGTGAGTTTGAAATGAAAAACTAATGTGCTTCTTCTTTTTTTAATTCATAGCAGTTCTTTTTTTAAGTCTGAAGCTGGAAACCTCTGTGACCTTCCATTTCACCATTTACAGAAAGAAATCTCGCCTATGTATTGATTCAAAAGCACGGAAAATGTCAGCAGGGTTTCTGAATTTATTTAATCTTTTAGCTCACTTCTAACAATGCATGCATGCAACACGGCTCTCATACACCATAAACTCAAAGACACTAAAAGACAAACTCACACTAACAGATCTTCTTGTCCAGTTGTCCAGTGCAATTGCAGTCTATTCAATTAATTACCCAGAGAAACATCTTTGGCTTTATCCCAAATTATCTAAATCGGACTGCTGGCAACCTCCAAATTTGGCTAATTAACACGTTTATTTAACTGCAAATGCAGAGGTGCAAAGGAGAGCAGAGTTGTTATCTTTGCTGGGTTTCAACTACAGTAATGTGGCTTACAGTTGAGCCAGAAACTTGAGGGTTTTAGTTTAACAATCTGGATGGATGGATGGCAAAGATAACCTAAGGACAGTATGAAAGAAATGCAGGATCAGCTTTGGACTTGAGGTCAAACACTGTCTCTTCCTGCTAAAGCCTACCATCATCTTCACTGACCTCTACTCCAAGCCAAACAGCAGGTCAGACATAGCAAAGATACATAATTTGTGCACATAATAAAATGTCCACAGAACTCAATCTGTTAATTTGAGGTAAAAAAAAAAAAACAGTACAGAAAGATGAAAGTGTATTAAAATGATTAGTTTATGGTGTATTTTTGAAATGAAGTATCACCTGAGATGTACAGTAAATGGTAAGTGATAGGCAGAAAATCACAACTTGGTGTGGTTTGGAAAAAGCAGGAGAACTGGAGTTCTCTCCAGAATTCTAATGGATGCTGTTAGGGGCCGTGTTTAACGTACCATAATATTAGAGGCGCGGCGCGGCCCACAGTGGCTCCCCTCACCCCTGCACTTGGTCAAGTTCATTTCACTTTCGATATAGCACCAAATCACAACATGTCATTTAAGGTTACCTTTCCCATAGAACTGGTCTATACCTTGTTCTTTTATTAAACAAACTAAACAGCCTTCTGTCATTTATCTTATTTACATAGCGCCATGTCATCTCTGTCTCTACATGGTGGCGCAATTACAATTCTCCTCTGCTCTCTGTATCACACAAGGCGCCCCAGTGCGCACACACCCACACAGCCACGTGCACACACACACGTAAGCACACTCCCACCAGTGGACAGAGAGCGTGCATCGGAAAATATGTAAGACACCAACCCCCCCAAAAGCTGTAAACCTAGGAGAAACACTGAAGAGATTAGTACCGCGTATGAATATAAAACACATTCCACCCTGAAAATAAATACTGCGATCCAACCTATGACCAGCGCTTACAGGGCAAGAAATTATTTTCAGTGTAATATCCAGGACAGATCATGGATGATCTAAACAGAAGAGAAAGGGAGCTTAATGCTGTGATTTCAGATAGTGGCTGGAAAAAAGGGGATGGATAAAATTCATGGTCACAGTTGGAATTCTAATGAAACTGCAAAGTTATTAAATCCTGACAGTGGCAGTGGATATTTTCAACTCCTTTACAAATTTGCTGCCATAAAGTTTATTACTACTTTCCCCAGGTTACCGTGTACAATAACAATAAAATACGTTTTTATCATATTTGGTCTGTATGATTTTTCTTTTTCTAGACAAATAATTGTAGTGCTATTGAAGTCTAAAAATGTTCTATACAGATAGCACTGTGGAGTTTTGTGGTTTCTGTGTGCCATTTGTCAAGCTTGAGAGTTGACTTACTTTGAAGCCATGCAAAAAATCTGACATTGCATTTGTAGAGTTGAGCATGTTAAAAAGGTAAAAGTAACTCGCTCTACCTCTCACTGTCTGATGTTCATGCATGAACATACAGTTCGTACTCACCTGTTAAGGATGTACCAGACCCCAGTGAGCGTACCAGCCAGCCAGGAACCTGACAGGAGCCATGCTGTGAGGTACAGAGCGATGACATACACCGCTTGGAGGGAGAACACTGTGTAAATGTAGAAATACACTGGCTCCAGATATGACTGCACCACATACACAGACACACACACAAAAACACACACAGGAAACCATTAGCTCATTAGTCACTGCGAATGATCTCACTATAATGACAGCAACTGACTCTGGCACTCAGAAACACCGTGGCATTTTCAAAGTTTGGGCTGATATTTCACTTCCCGACATTCTTGTCACACAGTGAGGTAGTTGACGAAGCTAAGTAGCTGTTTCTCAGTTAATTGATATGCCAATACAGAAACCTTTTCCTCTAGTGTGACAAGTGTAAGTGTTCCATATCAGTTAAAAAAAAAAAAAAGTAAAATGCCACAGCATTTCCTAATACAACTATCATTCATAGCTGCAACAGAGGGTGGTTGCTAATAAATGATCAAATTAAAATGAAGGTCAAAACACAGGAGTGTGGTATTACTCCTTCAATGACACATCCAGAATGCTTTAATTCATCGGCCAACACAACACGCACAGACCATCACGTTGTTTATAGCTGCAGTCATGACAAATATTTTGTGTCGAACACTACTGTAAGCAGCTGATCAATGAAAGTGTTACCTGAATGGGCAACAATCTGTAGAGAACACTGAGAAAGACCTCTTGGTAGATATTCATTCGCTGTAGGAGATTAATGGTCCGCTTGGATTCCGTCAAGTTGTCATGGATCAATTCTGAGAGCCCTGGGAACACACGCACACACACACACGCACTTTAACTATACCGCTGTTTCTTTACAGTGGCACAGACTGATGACAATTATTGCAGGATTTGTGACAACCAGGGAGGAAGAAGTTTGTACTGTTTGGCTCAGTTATAGAGTGCAGCGCTATTAAAGAAAAGTAAGCATTTGAAACTTCTGTCAACCACCATTTGTTTGGCTGGAATTTAAATTCCTTAACTGCTTAAAGCAAAATGGAAGTCTGGACCCATCAGTGCATTCAACCTCGGAATCCCCCAAACTTCCCGTCATGTGCTGAATATAAAAAACTAACTGGCATGCCTACAGTGTTTTATAGCAGATGTGGGCTTCTTTGTCTAAAGCAAGATGCCCTTTACTAACATGATAAAAAAAGAACCCATTTTTTATGAAATAATACACTGAAAAATGCGATGGAAAAATATGAAGGAGCTATCACACAAAAGGTCTGAGCAAATAAGCTTTAAGCCACCAGAGGCAAAACTTTACTGTATTAACAGACAGTCTCGTCTGACTGCTTGGCGGCAGAGCAAATTGTCCACCCACAATGTTGGCGGTTCGAGACATTGCTCCCAAATGCAGCTGAGCACCTTAGTGGTGTCTCAGAGTGTGTGTGAATGAGTGAATGAGAACCATTATAAAGTGGCTGTGAGTGGCACTCAGGCAGAAAAGTGCTACATAAGTGTGGACTATTTTCTTATTTTGGCACACTGTTACTGCCTAGATGTTCACGGTGAGGCTTTTAGCAGCTAAAGAGCCATACATATTCCTGAGATGTTGGTGGGGAATACAACAGAAATGAAAGGAAGCTAAATACTGGCTTTACATTTGCTAGTTGCCACAACAACAACTCCAAATGAATGCCGATGCGGCACCTTGTTTACTGGATGGGCCAACATTAAGATATTTGCTAACAGGTTTGTCATGTTATCTTAAATGGTAGTATTACATCAGTTTTTTGCAGTTTTCTGCAAAAAACACAACTTAATTCTTATAACTTTTCATAATAATGCACTTGCCAAATTAACACCTGAAACATGGCAACACAAAAAGAGGAAGCAATGTGAGAGGAGGGCAGAGGGCATGTGTTACCAAGTCAGAAGTTCAGATAGAAAGAAGAGACTAAAGATTGATGTCTAAGTGATTATTCTGCAAATAGTTCGAATAAAGTAGAGTGATCTTTTAATACTGCTATGTCACTGTGCATTGTACTATGAATAACTGAGCACGTGACAACATCTTGGCTTATCTTATGATGCAAAAAGACAGGTGTTATATGCGCTGTTAGACACACTAAGGCCAAACACATTATTCTAAATTTGCCAGTGAGAGTAGTACCATAACTGCATATTTGGACTGACTGAAACAAAGTGACACTAGGAACAAGAGCATTTTTGCATGCTCGATTCATGTAAGGCTAGTAAAACTAGCACTTCTTAAAAATTAAATAAATAAAACCTATAAGCATGACCGACTCTAAATAATTCATTCATTTTTTTACCATTTTTAAGGTATTTTTTCTTTTACTCCTCCTTAACTCAAACTGTCATTCATATTATATGAGCTGTTTCATCCTTTCCCCACGTCCTTTCACATTTTCTCTCATCCCCACTTCTGAATCCTTCCTTTTCTCCACTGATGCGTCCTTTAGTCTGTTTTTCTTCCATCATTGCTCCCACCTCACTTTTTTCCCTTTCCCCATCACTCTTTGGTGTTCTTATTTGTTCCATTCCACGCTGTCGCTCCATTCTTCCATCCAGCCTTTTATTTTCTCTGTTCCCATCCTTCATTCCTAACTTTTAAAACTACTGTGGGGAAAGAAATGATCAGATCAGAGAGTGAGACGGAAAGGGAGGTCAGCCAGTTCCTCAACAGATTAGACTACAGCCTAATTTTGCGATAAGTGCAAAATTAGGCCCATTTCCAACCAGGAATTTTACATGGGAACAAAATAATTAGAGTAATGTCCCTCAGACCAGACAGTGCGTCATGAGTAACTGCACTCATTTGTTTGCTCTTCTTGGAAAATGGAGAGGAAAACTATTTGTTTGTTGTTCGATTTTCTTTCAAGAGCAGGTAGACACAGCCACCTGGTGTCTCTAGTGGGGTTTAAAAAAACTCAATATTTGAAGTTATTATTACGTTCATTAGTTGGTAGCTTATTGTCTCTAGATTACTTTTTATTGATTCCACTTGAATCTTTTTAAAACAAGAATCCTGTAAAATGGAGTTAAATGGATTTTGTGCAGGTAGATAAATTATATGCTGAAACAACTACTATAATCAGTCTTTGTGGCTTATCTTACGTACTAGTTTGGACTGTCAGATTGTATGTTTTCATTTTTATGTTACAAAAGAAGAGGTTTAGGATAAGGATGGACAAGTACTAGATTCACAATAGAGAGATAGGAGTAGACACACAAGATCATATATTCTTTTATAGATCTTTACATTTATCTCTAAACATAGTGCATACCTTCCTGTATGGACGGGGCCTGCAACATTTGCTTGTAGTAGGAGTAGTACAGTCCACATTCTGTACGAAAGGAGATCTCCCGTTCCACTTCCTGAAAGCAAAACAGGGAATTTGGTTGCATGAAACCCAGCACTTCTATTCTCCGTAATATGGAAAACAAATATCCTGGCAAGACATGACAGAAACACGGAGGATAGAAGAAAAGCAGCTAATACGCTCGTAATCCTCAACAGTAACAATCCGACAGGTAACTCTCTGTGTGTGTGTGTGTGTGTGTGTGTGTGTGCGTGTGTGTGTGTGTGTGTGTGTGTGTGTGTGTGTGTGTGTGTGTGTGTGTGTGTGTGTGTGTGTGTGTGCGCGCGTGTGTGTGTGCTTGGAGGACGTCTTCCCAAGAGACTTCCTGCTTGCCATGCATGATTACCGTTCCACTGGGGGATAAGGAGAGAGAGAAACGTTGAACAAGCAGCTGCAGAATATTAAGTCAGGATTAACCTGTCATATTCACTTTGTGAATAGTTTTTTCTTTGATTATAGTAACTCAGTCTTTGACCAGTTGGTTATGTAATTTACGGCAAGGGACATCGAAATCCAGCACTTGTTAAAAACCAAAGCATATTTGTGAGTATAGTTACAGTGCAGTTTACCCAATACTTTCTAGTAATAACTTTTATAATTGCTAATCGCTCATAAAAACACAATTAAAAAAAGTAATGGACCTAACATTTATTTTTTCAGAAAACTGCTGAAAAGTCAACTAAAAGAATAATGAACACAGACTACTAACACACAAAGAAAACACCAATGCCTAGTGCTCAGTACTAGTACACACTCAGTACTTTAATTCCCTTTTGTTGTAGTTCCAGCTACAGCAGATGTCTTCCTGATCACTTTATTACACACGCAGACACACTAACACAAGTTTTCACAGCTGGTAATAAACCTTTCTCTAGTATATAGATATGGCTTATGTCTAATCTGTAATAAAAATTCAACAGTGTATAATATAGATTAAATATCAACTACACATAATAGATAATCTAGAAAACATTGGCTCTCTTTGGATCAACCTACATATGTGAACAAACATTGTCAGTGATGAAGTTTATCAAATCCAGACACAGGTCCTCTCTCACTGACAACACCCATCAGCAATCCTTCACATATCCACCTCAGACCTTCAACCTGACCTCAGTGCACTGGTCAAGCCCAACACAGAAAAGATTTATCTCGCTGAACAAGAGAAACAAACAAAAATCAGGCAAATGAGGGACAAAATAAACAAAATAGTAACCGCCATTGTAATTTTTTTTTTTGTCTAATGTTTAGCAAACAATGCGAATGAAAAGATGTGAAGGGCTGGTGTGAGGAAATTATTCAATAGTTTATATCAGAATGTGATTCAGAACTGAAAAGCAAACAATATGAATGAAACCCTGGAATAAAAGACACGATACAAGATGTCGGGTAAAATGTCGGGCAAAAGGTTTTCTAGGGACGTCCCTCAATGACCTTTTATTGACATGAGATGCCTGGAGAACATTTTTTTAGAGATATTACCAGAGGTTCCTAATGTGGAGGACTAGGCTGAAGTCATGAAAAATATGGATTTGTGACTGACTTTCTCTATCAGACCGTTCGGACTGAATAAGACGGACAGATAGATGCCACATGTTTAGGTTAAAATGTGTGTCAGAAAATATACTCATAACTCTATTTAAGTGTTTTTCTTGCTTGAATGATGCTGTTCAGTGGGCATTTATAGTTTAAATGCAAAGTACACACAAAAATGATACACTGAAATGGAAGTTCTATCTAAATCTACTAAATCACTAAACAGACAACTAAAAATCCTACTGCGTATGTTACTGCGATACGACTGCTGAGGGGTGTGTCCATTTGGAACTCCTACTCCTCAAATCCAAGGCTGTTAGTATGAAGCATGCTTGTATGTATGAAGTGCTTGATTTATTATAGAGTCACTTTAAAAAAAATAATTTCAAGTAGACCTCCTACCGTGAGCTGAGCGAACCACAGCAGATTCTCATGTATGGCGTTGACACACCATGCCTGAGTCAGTGCCAACAGCCCAGCCATTAACAGCCCTGTTGCCACGGAAACCCCCTGTTGCCAAGGCCACCGGGGTAGTAAGCATGAACCGGAACAAGTACCAGATCGTCCAAGCAGAGAAAACCTCCCTCTGACCCCCTCCTGTGTGGCATCAGACGTTTCTGTCCCCAGCTTCACGCCACTGTTGCATCTCCCAAAACTGTGCCCTGGCCGGCTCAGCTTAACTCTCTTACGAAGCTCCATTGCCTGGGACAACAGAGATTATCAATAAATTCTTGGCTCCTTTGATGAGCTGAATCCAGGTAGATAAACAGCATGCTCCGGGGTTAGGCTATAGAGCTGATCCAAATCCATTACGGAAATAAATGTAAATGTGGTGTGTTTTTCATTTCTTGAAGTCACTCCAAATAAATTAGCTTTTTAATCGCTTCAAGTTCCTTGCCAAAGGAAATATGCAAAAGCTTCCTCCGAGGGAATGAGCAGCGAGTTTCCTTTCCAATTCTTCTTCTGAGTTTGCCCAAAGCAAAACAAGCCTTGGCTTTTCACCAGGAACTCTGACGAGATGGCTAATCCTCAGTTTAAATTAAGGTCACAGAGAGTAAGCCTAGTTAACAAGTTCACACTTTGCTCATTACCCTGAAAGCTAGTTCACTTCGCAAAAGGCACCAGTCTTCTGCTCTCAGTTTCTCTCTCTTCGTGGATCTTTGAATAACGTCCCTCTCTGTGATGTGGTGCTTGAAGAATCCAAGCGGGGTTCATCCACAACTGGCCTTGCTTCGTCTTCCCTTTGCTTTATGTCTTCCACTGCGTAAATACGGGCAAGTCTCTGTCTCCTTTCAACTCGACACGGGTTTCAAAACTACAACTAGCCTTTCCCAACAAATCAGCTGCTATGAAGACAGAAGCAAGCATTAACGCTGAGCCACAGTACGTCTGTGAACAACAAGACTTGCTGTGGATAACTGGAGCAGCCAGAGGGAGGGAAAGAAAGGAGAGTTGACTACTGGTGACCTCTTGTCTATAAAACTGCACATGCATACAGGAAAAGAATGAGATGAGGTGGGGGTGGGTAGCAGCGAGGGGAACATGTTGGAACATCATTCGGAAAATGCGTGGAACATTTGTCAGAGCATTTGTGGATCTGGAACTGGTGTTAAGCTGTGAGAACATGCCTAAAATAAGCTCTGCTCTGCACTTGGGCTGACACGGACATGACTTCACACCTGACGAATGTAAAAAGCCAGATTAAGCCAGTTGTCTCTTTGCCCACATGCCAGGAGGACTGGTGATAATAAGCATCGTACGCGGAGAGAGATGACGAAGCACCTCTAACCTCAGGAAATACTGATCTCACATTCCCCCAACAACACACTGGTTTATGTGAGATGATTAAATCCAGTCCCTTTTCTGTTAAACAAAAGCCTGTCCGCAGACAGCCAAGGCTATGATATCATCAGTCACGTAAGGTCAGGTCAAGCAGCAGTGTACCAACACCAAGCAGGCAGGGCTCCCAGACACACAAATTACGTTCCAGCATGTTTTACGGCTTTCCACGCTGCTTGACCTGAAGACACTTTAGAGAGCATGTGTGCGTGTGAAAGAGTACAAAGACGAGTGAAAGCGTGAGAGAGAGAGAGAGAGAGAGAGAGAGAGAGAGAGAGAGAGAGAGAGAGAGAGAGAGAGAGAGAGAGAGAGAGAGAGAGAGTAGATCTCTAAGGGCAGAAAATTAAATACATGTTCTCAACTGGCTAAAAGAGCAGGCAGCACAAGCAGTTCGAAGAAAGGCCAGAGGAAGCAACCTGAGCATTGTGTTAACGGTTCAACACACCATTTTTTGTGGCTTGGAAGAGTCCAGGTTTTTTTTTTTTTTTAACAATGTGCCAATGTTCTGAGCGTGTCCATACTAACTAATCAAATAGGAAAAAAATAATATATAAAATAATAATTAGTGTTCACCCATGTTTTGGCTGTCTAGCTTCACTGAACTGTCGGTTTTTGAACTCACAGCTTGATGAATTGTATCCAGAGTGGATGGATTTGATAGCTGTCTGTTGCAATCACACAACACAGGTGCTGATAGTATTAATTTGTTAAACTAACATTAATACAATGGTCAGCATCTCAGTACAACCACAAAACTATCAACTAACTCTGTTTAGAACATCTATGTATTTTAGAACACGTAAAAGATGAGTAAAGCTGAATTTTGTCGTTGGAGCCCTTCGTTTTGGCAACACATTTGAGTCACAAGAAAGACATGAGGGAGTGGTCCAAAGGTCTGTTTAAACACAGCCTAAGCACCAGAAAAACTGATATGAGGACAACAGAAAGACATATTCAGTCTCCGCGGGAAAACATTACCCACAGCTGTTCACGCTGTGCTACAAATAGTGATGCATCACAAATGAATAAAAAAAAAAAAGCGAGCTTGAGAGAGAAGCCCAGCAGACATTCTCACTTCCACACACCTGTCAAACGACTGGTGAAGATGGTTATCATTTAGAATGGGCCCACACTGTTCTCATATGCAACCCAGCATTTTCAGATTTAGCCAGTTCTGTGTGAACACCGTCTTAGACAGAGGCTTTGATGGCATAAACAGAAGGAAACAGTTTACACGCACACATGCATGCAATGTGTGATGATGTCAGCCTGGAGTCTACTTATGTGGGAACATTTCGGGGAGATGTTCGCCAGGACTGTAAAATGACCTGCATTTATAATGAATGAAAGCATCTGTCTACCCCCCTTGCTTTCACCTGGAAACACACACACACACACACACACACACACACACACACACACACACACACACACACACACACACACACACACACACACACAGACGCACAAACACAAACAGAACAAAGGTGGCACAGGATCACAAAGATTGTGCATTCAGATTCTGCTCAGTTTAGTGAATCTGCTGCTTTGCCTTCCTGTGGCAAATGATCCTGTACACACCGGCTCTGTGTCGATGTAAGATTTATTTCTTGTCAGCAGGAGAAACAGATGAAGCACCTGGCTGGCAATGCAAGTTACCAACAGATGAGATAAATTGATTCCTTTGTTGTTTTGTTTGATTCTTCGCTGTTCTGTCTCACACAAATGGGAAAGTCAATTGTTTGATAAGGACAATGCCTCATTATCTGAACCAATACATAAAGATTTATCTCTGCTATGGTATGGCTTGCCAGTTTTGCTTCATCAGTTCCTGTGGGCAGAAAACAGCTCCCAGCACAACAATGAAAATACTTTTTTGCAAACATTTTTTCTGAATGTATTGTTAATTTCTCCTCTAAATCAATTGACAGGTAAGCACAAAGCTTGAAAATGGTTTTATCTGGAGACAATCCCAATTCCATTCATGCAAACATGATGGCTGTCTCCCTAATATTAATGAAAGGAGAGAGAGAGAATAGAAAGTCAGTGTTAATGTATAAAATTCTGAAGCTGAAACTGCACTGCTGGCTTTAATGGTTCTTTATAAATATAGTGCAGTCATCTTCATAGACATGAGAATATGCATGTCAGAGTCTTATCAGGGGACCTATTATTTATATCGATAAGACAGCATTTTGTGTTTAAGAATTCAGTAGCCAGAATAAACAACCAAACACTGGTTCTAGAGGGGGCCCTTTGGCATTTTACATTGTTGGGGCGGCCATCATAATTTCACCCACGGTACATGCCGGGAAAGGGAGGGGTAGGGACAATCTGCAACTTCCATGCTAGATGCCTCTAAATGCTACACAGTGGACCTTTAAATGAGTGAAAAAACAGCACACATGAAGGGCTTTCATTTACATTTTCCCCATCTTTGCCTAGATGGCAGCCTGACTTCCCCCATCCACAAAATTTTACTGCAGAAAGTTGGTCTGGAGTTGTTCCAGTGGGAACTGGTTATGTTTTCAAATCCAATAAAATGGTTTGGACGAGCTTAATCATACATGTCATCTGAGTACCATGGAGTTGAATTTGTTTACAACTAATGGCTGTGATTGGTGGACTACATAATTGTGTAATTCTGTCTCTCTATTAGTTGAAACTTGCTCAATAATGAAATCCAAATGGTCTGGCACCAGACTCATATTCTGGTAAGAACTGAGTCTGCCAACACCGGGCTACCAGTCCAGCCATGGCAAGCAGATCAAAATCTGGTCTGTACGTCTCAGGCTGAACCAGTGCGTTGCTAAAAACTACATCACATTTGGCAGGGCACAATGCTCTGTTGCTGTACAACAGTGAACACACTCTAGAAAGGGCTGTGTAACAACCCTGTTGATTCGGGACTGCGGTTCATTTAACAGCCCTGGAAATCAATCCTATGCAGTGCATGGAAAAACAATCATTCCATTGGAGAATGAAGTGTTTATGACGTGTTTGCAGGCCATTTTAGGCAGAAAACTGGATGAGGATGTGTCTGAATGGCACTTAGGCTGAAGCTATTCTTCCTCTTGAGATAAGCAGAGAATGTGAGTGGAATGTTTTAGCTCAACCAGGAGACATTTTCCAGCTGTAAATATCCACATATGCGATGTGGTTCATGAATCTTGCACATGGATAAGCCTTTATAAAAGTGCCCAATACATCAATTCAGCCATCTTTGCAGCTTCTTAACAAAAGCCTTATAAAAATCCATGTGTTTTCAACATTTCCAGACTTGGAAATGGCACAAATGCAGCTGAATTGCTCAATGTTAAATTGTAAGGGACAAATACAGTTAGTAATAACAACTTTAACAACTGTTTACTTCTGATCAAGAATCTACGCTCTAGGCAGCTCGAAGAACTGCAGATTGAGAAAACTCATCCAAATAGACAAAACACACGTAAAATAAGAAAACACTGCAAATACTCACAACACAACTGAAAACAGAATCACGCTGCAAAAACTAACAGCGCCAGAAAACACAAAAACACACTGCAAGAAGCACAAATGAGAGCAGAATTATTCCCAGGAGTCTATGAAGTGATGAACTGCTTAGGACTAGACGCACGTGCTGCTTAAAGCTTTATGACTATACAAGCCTTATCAAGCATCCCGCACTGTACAAATTGCAACAACCATCCATATTATAATAATAATAATAATAATAATAATAATAATAAGCAGCAGAAAAAAAAACAGCTTATGCTTCAATTTAATTTCCACTCACTAGTAAGCCGAGGGGTCCCAGGTTCGCCTCCCGCCGTGTCCATGGCCCTGAGCAAGCACCTAATGCCGAAATTTCTCCCCCGGGTGCAGTCCTTAGAGGCTGCAACCCACTGCTCCAACTGTACACAGTATTGTGTGAACAAACAGCAGGAACTGCAATTTCCCCCATTGTGGAACAATTAAGGGTTAAATCATTTCTTTTACTTATTTGATAATGTCAGTGGCCATTTTTTATAACCGGATAAGTAAATGATAAGTACTCATGTCAGCAAAACATACCAGTAGTTTAACCTGCTGTTACCTTATGAACTTGTGAGTCTGAAAGTAACTATTAATGCAATAGGCATGACATTAACATAACTTTGCAAAATGAATTGTGTATTTTCTCATATTATTTGAATTGGCAGCCAATAAGCAAAATGCTTATTCAGTATCAGGTTAAAATAATAATAACTAACTTATGTTTGTCCTCATTTTCACTCAACGGTAGCAAACGTCAAGAATTCCAAATGTCATAAAGCTTTGAACTAGAGGTCGACCGATAGTGGATTTTTGAATGCCGATATTATACCGATAGTTTGGAGCAGGAAAAAAACGATAACCGATTAATCGGCCGATAACCCCCCCCCATAGAAAAAATAAATCAACACTGTTGGAAGTCCTGTTCTTTATTAAAACTAAAGAATTTAGAAGAAATTCCCAAATTTTAAGATTCATGGCAAACTAAGATGAAGAGACTACACACAGACAGCTTTCATTTTAGCCTGTTAACAAAATAATTGTTGTTAGCTTAACAAGCTCATGTAGGCTAAATCATGCCGGTGGAGATGTGGCTGTTTATGCTGAAATATGATGCACGTTTATGCTTGTTGAACTAGTGGTACTTACTGCCTCTGCGAAGGAGGTTATGTTTGTTGACTTTCAACTTGTGAAGGTTTTATTTCACTTTCAATGACACGTGTTGTCGTCCAGTCGACTTGTCTCCACAGATCACTTAACTCCTCTCTGCTGCCGCTGCACACGCTGCGTTTCTCTCTCTCTCTCTCTCTCTCTCTCAAATTCAAATTCAAATTCAAATTCAAAGTGGGCTTTATTGGCATGAAAGTTTCTTAACAAAACAATATTGCCAAAGCAAATCGAAATACAAAGCAAATCAAAATACAATACAATGAATTAAATATATACATTCTGAACATTCTATTAATTATATACAGTGTGTGTGTGTGTGGTGATGGTGGCTGTGTGTGAAGAGCAGCCCCGCCCCTCAGTGATCAGAGCGACAGAGCGGAGTTTTTTTTTTTTTTTTTTCAGAGGAAAAAAATGACAGCTATCGGTAACTATCGGCGCCAAATTCACTCGATGCCGATAGTTTTTGAAACGTCCTATCGGAACTATCAATAAAATAAGAAACCCCAAAAATAACAAAGTCTGCCATAAACTAGAAGACATTCAGCAGGCATTTGAAGTTTACTATAAGGATTTATATACCCAACCTGACAAAGCTGATGACTCTGTGATTGTTGAGTTCTTAAAACAACTGGACCTTCCCTCAATAGGAGAACAACAGAATAACGTACTAACTGCTGAAATAACAGCCGCTGAACTGGATAGCGCTGTTTCTCGGCTAAAGACCAACAAGGCACCCGGACCAGATGGATTTGTTAGTGAATGGTATAAAACATTTAAGCCAGAGTTGATGCCACTTCTTCTCAGATGTTTTAATCACACCCTTGAGGCAGGGCAGATGCCCCAATCTTGGAGCGAGGCAGTAATATCAGTAATTCCTAAGGAAGGTAAGGACAAGGGAGAATGCAGTTCATATAGGCCAATATCCATTTTGAATACAGACTATAAATTATTTGCCTCAATTATGGCCAAAAGGATAGAGCACATCGTTTCGGAAATGACAGACCTAGACCAAACAGGGTTTGTCCGAGAAAGACAAACACAGGACAACATAAGACGTAGCTATCTCTACCAGGTACTGCAACGTTTTGGTTTTAACGAAAAATCAGTTCAGTGTATTAGATCACTTTATTCAAATCCCACTGCTAGACTAAGAATCAATGGTCACCTAACACAGTCCATCAGGTTAGAGAGAGGATGCCGCCAGGGCTGCCCGTTGAGCCCCGCCCTCTTTGCACTCTTTATAGAGCCCTTAGCTCAGGCAATAAGAGAGGACCCAGAGATAAAGGGAATTTTAATTGGAGGTAATGAATACAAGATTAGCCTGTTTGCCGATGACATATTGCTCACTTTGACTGACTTACAGGGAAGTGCACCTAAACTGATGTCTCTTCTGGGACAGTTTGGTTCATATTCTGGGTATAAACTGAATACACATAAGACCCAGATACTTTCTTATAACTTTACACCAAATTCTGACTTGAAAGGCAGATTTAATTTTAATTGGGACTCCCCTGCCATTAAATATCTGGGAATTTGGATTCCTAAAGATATCTCCAAAATATTTAAGACAAATTACGATCCAGTTATGAGAACGATCAAAGCAGATTTAGATAGATGGACAGCACTGCCCTTAGACATGTCTAATAGAATTGAAACGATAAAAATGAACGTCCTTCCTCGGCTTCTGTACTTATTCCAGTCACTTCCTGTAGAGGTCCCACCAAAGGATTTTAGGGAATGGAACACAGTGATATCGAGATTTGTCTGGAACAGTAAGAGGCCTCGAATTAAGTATAAGACCCTGCAGCTACACAGGAATGAGGGTGGACTCTCCCTACCGTGTGTGGAGGACTATTATATTGCTGCCCAACTAAGACCCCTAGTTTGCTGGTGCAACCCAAGTTACCTCGCCAAATGGAAAGATTTGGAGTTAATGCAATCTGAAGTACCATTACAGTCTTTACTAGGTAACTGCCAACACCATGATCCCCATCTGGATAAAATAAACCGCTGGACCAGGGTTTCCCTTGGGGTGTGGTCTAGCACCTGTAAAAAACTTAAACTCGAGAAACATGCAAAAATATTGAAATGGATGGCATATGACTCTGAGTTTATCCCATCAGTTTTAGATAAGCAATTCAGGCAATGGACACACAATGGTATAACAGCTTACTGCACTATAACGGACAATGGCGGCCTACAACCCTTTACCCAAATCTCCAAATCGCACAGATTGGGAAGAGAGGATATGTTCAGGTATTTTCAGGTGAGAGACTACTTCAACAAGGAAATCAAACAAACAGACAATAGGGATTCCAATCTGATTATTATATTTACTGATGCATATAAGGCTAAAGACAGTAAACATTTAATATCACAAATTTATAAAAGACTACAAAATTCTAAGAACTACTCGACTTTACAGGTTAAACAAAAATGGGAGCAGGAGTCCGGCCTGGAGATATCTGAGGATGATTGGAGAACTATTTGGGCGGGTCAGGTTAAGACCACTAACTCCAGAGCCTGGCGTGAATTCTGTTGGAAGAATATAATAAGATTTTTTGTGACTCCTAAATTGAAATTCAAACAGCAGGGTTCTCAGGGACAAGATAAATGCTGGAGAGACTGTGGTCAGGCAATGGCAGACCACTTTCATGTATTCTGGGCCTGCCCCCTCATTCAGCCTTATTGGCAGGAACTTGCAGGAGAAATCCAGACGATCTTTGGCCTAAACATTGATTTTTCCTTTCTAACACTGTATTTGGGTAAAACCCCAGTTGATCTTGTGGACCAAGACAATTATCTTTATAAAATACTTTTGGCAGCGAGCAAGAAGGCCATCACACGGAAATGCCACAGACAAATCTGCCTTCAAAGAAAGACTGGATCACCATTGTAAATGAAATACAAAGTATGGAAAAACTGACCTACTCTCTAAGATTACGGGCGGATCAGTATTCCAAATACTGGGAAAAGTGGACTTCTTACTTATTGATGTGTAACTCATTGCTTATGTGATCACACCAATGTACGCAAACAAATGGCCTGTGTCAACTCTGTCAACCTGACTGTTCTGCTTGTTTCCTGTCCTTTGTATGTTCTTTATTGTTGGAAAAGAACTGATAACTCAATAAAAAGAAAGTAAAAAAAAAAAAAAAAAAAAAAAAAGAAACGTCCTATCGGCGCCAATTAATCGGCCAAACCGATTAATCGGTCGACCTCTACTTTGAACAACCAGTGTGTTTAGTCCCAGCCAGTTCATGACTTCATAGTGCCCTGGGAACAATTCCTTTGTCATTGTCAATTCCTTTGTGATGTCATTACATTCATATCACTTGCATGATGGCGCCCCTGTGTGCGGCCAGCCGTCTGCCTGTGCTACCTTTGCTGTGTATTGTTCTGTTTTTATTGTTTTTTATTCGTGATGTGTCGCCGCTACTGGTGTATGATCGCCTCACCCTTTTAAATATACGCGATTTTGTGGAAAAACTGCCGATCCAGGGCTTCAACGGACGACCAAACACACCGCCGCCTCTGCTGGCGTCCATACCTCCCCACCTGTGGCGTTCTCTGAGCGGGTCGTTTCGCAACAGCCGCTGCAGAAGACGAGGAAGGAGAGGTGGAGTAATTTGCAGATTGAGAGCTCACCTGGCCTCGTCCTCCACTCGTCACCCATCGTTTGGGCTTTCCAGGAAGTGCGCCAGCTATTACATACGAGGATCGACCGATCCCTGCTACCGATGGCTGATACCGGCTATTCCCGAGGCCGGGTACCCACGCCCGTGTTGCCTGCCCATGAGGATCTGCATACGGGGCTGTGTACCGGAGAATCTCCGCCCGGTTGCTCGTGCCTCCGAACGGACCGACCAGAGTTTAATTCGCACGGCTTTGATCAACACTCGGTCCGTTGTGAATAAGACTTTCATCCTCAATGACTATTTTACTTCTAGATCCCTGGATTTTCTCCTGTTGACAGAAACCTGGCTGAAACCAGGTGAAAACAGCGCATTTTCAGAGCTCCTCCCACCCGGATGTTCTTACTTCAGCTCCCCCCGATTATCTGGTCGTGGAGGGGGTCTTGCTGCTGTTTTCAATGACAGGTTTAAATGCCGACTTCCTCCCACAAATACCTACTCCTGCTTTGAGCTACAATTGTTTGTGGTGGAGCTTACAAGTCCTGTTTTATGTGCTGTTGTCTATCGCCCACCCAAATATAATAAGGACTTCATTCATGAGTTCTCTGAGTTTTTGGCAGACATTCTTCCAAAATATGACAAACTCTTGATTTGTGGGGATTTTAATGTTCATGTTTGTTGTCCGTCCGACCAATTAGCCACTGACTTTAAAAGACTTTTAGAAACTTTTAACTTAATTCAATCAGTGGATAAACCTACACACCATCTCGGGCACACCTTGGATCTCATCATTTCTCTTGGGCTTTCAATTTCCCTTAAAGAGATCTCTGAGACTGCCATCTCAGATCATTTTCCTATTGTTTTTGAATATACAGCCCCCCCACCAGCCAGGAAGTCTTCTGCTCCATCGTGCCAGCGTCGCATCATCACTTCCACCACAGCAGATGAATTCACCGCTGCATTTAGGGACTCACAGTTTTTTGCCTTGAACGGCATGGTCTCTCCTATCTGTCCTGACAATATTCTCTCTTCCTTCCACTCCACCTGCTCTGGGATTCTGGACTCTATTGTTCCTTTCCGGCATAAATCGGCCAAACCAAGAACGGATCCCTGGATCAATGACAGTACTCGTGCCATTAGGCAACGTTGCAGGCAGGTTGAAAGGAGATGGAAAAAGGACAAACTGCATGTCTCTCTAGAAATGTTGCGTGCCTGTCTTGCTGATTACCAGAGGGCCCTACGGGAGGCAAAATCTCAGTATCTCTCCGATATAATTTCTAGCAGCAGTCACTGTCCCAGGGTCCTATTCACTACAATCAACTCTTTTGTAAACCCACCCAGTTCTGCTCTGGCTAATGTCTCAACTATCACCTGTGAAAACTTTCTCCACTTCTTTGTTGACAAGGTTGAATCTGTCAGACAGAGTACCAGGAATTGTTCAAACTGGGATTTTTCTGTTGCCTTAGCTCATTCTGCTGTGTTTGAGGAGTTTGAGTTAGTTTCTTTCTCCTCCCTTGGTGACATAGTGAAGTCTTTGAAGCCTACAAATTGCCCACTGGACATTGTTCCTGCCAGAGTGCTGAAACTGGTTTTTAACACGGTAGGGCCTGGTCTTGTGGCTTTTATCAACAGCTGTCTTAGTCTAGGAACCGTCCCAGCTGCTTTTAAACATGCTGTGGTTAGGCCCCTTCTAAAAAAGCCTAACCTTGACTCCTCAGTGCTATCTAATTTTAGACCTGTTTCCCATCTTCCCTTTCTTTCTAAAGTTTTGGAAAAAGTTGTTTTTATACAGTTACAGCCATTTCTGGAAAACAACTCTGTCTTTGAAAAATTTCAATCTGGGTTTAGGCCCCGTCACAGCACTGAGTCAGCATTATTAAAGGTGCACAATGATATTGCGCTCTCTGTTGACACCAAGTGTCCCGTTGCCTTAGTGCTGCTGGATCTCACAGCAGCCTTTGACACGGTGGACCATACAGTCCTCCTGTCACGTCTGAAGCACTATGTTGGCATCCGTGGAACTGCACTTAAGTGGTTTATGTCATACCTCTCCAACAGAACCTTCTCTGTGATGATTGGTGACTTGTCTTCTTCCTGTGCTTCTCTCTCCTGTGGAGTCCCTCAAGGTTCTTTTCTTGGCCCTATTCTATTTTCGTTATACATGCTACCACTTGGGTCAATTATAGCCAGGCACAACCTATCCTTTCACTGTTATGCAGATGATCTGCAAATCTATCTGCCACTGAAGACTGGTAATGCACAAAGCACTTTATTTGACTGCATTGTGGACATTAAACAGTGGTTCGCCCAAAATTTTCTGCACTTGAATGAAGACAAAACTGAATATATTGTGTCTGTGTCTAATGGGCTTGGTACCTGGCCTTCAACTGCCAGTCAGTTGGTGAGAAACTTAGGAGTGATTTTTGATAGTTCTCTGAAATTTGACAAACAAATTGACAATGTTGTCAAGTTGAGTTTTTTTCAACTGCGCCTTCTGGCAAAGGTAAAATCCTTTTTAAACCGTCATGACCTTGAGAAGGCCATTCATGCTCTAATTAGCTCCAGACTGGACTACTGCAATGCCCTGTATATTGGTGTCTCCCAGTCCTCTGTTGGCCGCCTTCAACTTGTCCAAAACGCAGCGGCCCGTCTGTTAACGAGCACTAAAAAACGAGAGCATATCACTCCGATTCTTTATTCCCTCCACTGGCTCCCGGTCCATTTTAGAATTCATTTTAAACTTTTAATGTTTGTTTTTAAAGCTCTTAACGGCCTCGCCCCATCTTACCTATCTGAGATGCTGACCATCCGTGATAACGGTAGAACTTTGAGGTCGTCCAATCATCTTATGTTGGAAGTGCCCAGGTCAAAACTTAAACACTGGGGAGACCGAGCCTTTTCAGTTTCTGGACCTAAGCTCTGGAATAAGCTCCCCAGTGAGATGCGTATTATTACTGACCTGGGCCTTTTTAAATCAAGACTCAAAACGCATCTTTTTAAAATGGCTTTTAGTGCCCAGTAGTGTGGTGACACTTTTATATTTATTTTATTTATTTTTATTCTATTTTTACTTTACTTTTTTTATCCTCTCATTGTTTTTAGTTTGGTTTTAGCTTTGTTTTACTACCGTACCTGTTTTTCAGTGTGTTGTTTTAAATTGTTGCTTTGTTGTGAAGCACCTTGGTTCACCTATTGGTCGATGTAAGGTGCTATATAAATAAAGTACATTTACATTTACATTTACATTTACGCTTCTTGCAGCATGTTTCTGTCTGTCTGGTTCTGTCCACTGCATGTGTTTTCTCAAGTTGCGGAGTGTTGAGCCTTTCGGCCACCGTAAGCTGTGACAAAGCAGTTACAGGGTCTATACATGGACAATACTAAGGTATAACACAAAGTACCTGTGCTTTTCCCACTGTGATATTGCAAATGCTTTAAAATTCCGAATAACTCAGGACGGTTAACAACAACAAGAACTTGAAATAATTTTGTGCTATGGCAAAAAGGTGCAATAATTTAGTTGCAGAGAATGAAGAATGCTTTTTGGTTTTTTTTCATATCACAATATGAACAGGGAGTTAGAGAGGCCAGCTTTTAATTTAACATGTAGAACAGCCACGAGGAAAATCTGCTCTCTTTTATGGAGAACTTCTTGCCACCTCCAACAACAATGAAAAAGAAGATGTCGTTTCAGGAGTGATGCAGTGTAAGATAAGGACATAACAGAGAAAGCACTTTATTGGATGCAATATTAGCAGGCTTTCTGCCCATGCAGTTGAAGCCCTGAACCAGTCCTGCCTGCCTGGCATTTTAGTCCATGATGTGTGCATCTACTGGGTTGCCATGGCAACATTGAGAAGAGAAAGACTTAAAGTTAAGATTCTGGGGCCTTTACCTTGATGTTGGAGAACCACAGGTCGTTCTCATGTAGTGTAGCTACATAGATGCAGCACAGCAGACCAAGACCAACAGAAACAGACCAACCAATTGATGTCCAGATGATTGCCCCCCATGACCAGTCACCTGCAAGAGTATGAACACATCATTTAGCTGTTGCTGTAGCTTGAAACTGTATGCTGTGTGTTTGAACACAACACAGACACAAAATACTATAGTTAATGATTTCTTTAAAAAAAAGTATGCACAGAAAACAGATGTAACGTATCAAATACAGTGATATAAATGCATTACTCGTGCTTAAATTCTATTATGCTGCCTTGGTGTTTGGTATTGTATGTGCTGGCTCAAGGTCAGGTCATGAGAAAACAAAACTTTGTGAAAACTAGTTTTATACAATTTCTTCTAGATCCAGATAAAAAGTACCTAACCTCTACTTGTTCCAAACAACCACACTGCAGGGTGCCATGAAAAGCCATCCTTCATGAATTGCTTTAGGGTTATTTTTTGAATATGAAGATAACACTGCACGTTTTCAGTCAGCCTCTGCTGGTAGGCACTCATGTTGCTCTCAGAAACTTGTCAGAAAAGTGACAGAAATACCTGAGTCGGATTGCCTAGCAAAACAAGCTTTGGCTTCTTTGTCATCTCTGCACAGCTGGCCAGCCACTGTGTGTTAGGTGTGTGAACGTTGCATTGTTGGTTTTAGAAAGTTACTTAAATGTCTGGATGCAGTTGTCACTAATCTGACTTCAGAGAAGTGTGGTGGAACTAGGATACCTACTCAAACCTTCAACAAGCATTTCGGAAGAAGTATTCTGGCAGCTTCACTGTCAAACTTAGGGCTTCTTGACAAACAGAGACCCAGTTTGGCTTTTGAGCACCTGCTGAAATTCAGCAGATGCACATAATGACATTAAAAGTTCAAAGATTTCTTCAGACAGCCGTTCAACGCATTTCTTCCAGTTATTTGCTTCTACAGCTTTAGAACACACTCATTCATAACACAAATGACTTCATGGTTCCACTTTGGATCTCATGGGAATCTGATTCTCATGGGGTTTTAGGTGTTTATTTTTGGTCAAGACTCAATTTTCTGAGGGTTGAAAAGCCCTAACTGTAACGGCTTACTACTGCTCCAGTTTTATGGTTTATCATCATTAATAATGAAAGATCCAAAAAAGCATTTAACTGGACTTGTAGAGGTTTTTGAGATGTTTCACCGCTCATCTGAGTAGCTTCTTCAGTAGATGTCCAGGTGTTTTTTTGGATATACCATGACCTGGATGGTTGAGAACCTTCACAGACAACAATGAAAGATCCATTATGGTGCACATGATGGCACCAGCAATGCCTACTTTGATTCCCCCTACCCCACACCCCCAAGCTTTAATCATATTCATTCAACTCTCACCCCATACTGGCCCTGTTCAGACCTGGCATTAACATCTGTCCCGGGAAATCGGATCCCAAGTGGCAAACTTTGACTAGAGGTATGAACACCCCCAGGATGCATTGGCATTACATTGGAGTGATCCAATCTCAGACTACATTTTTGTATCTTTCATTCTTAAAGAAACACACAACCGTTAAATGATCATCACTTTATATAAAATTTATTTGAATGCAGATTGTGAAACTGAGATTGGATCTCAAGTGCTGGCTGAGGACAAGAGTGGAAACGCTTTAAGGTGTGAACACATGTACTAGTTGCTGGCTACTCGCATTCGAACTGGCCAAGTCGAATGTTTATGTTTGAACGGGACCACTGTGGCCCTTTTTATGGTTCCTGTCAGAGAACTACTGGTGTACAGGGACACTTGACTTAAACAGAGCCCCTGCTAATGTTATTCATAGCACCTGTTCTCTTCAGCAGTCAGAAGTTGACCTCTAACCTGTAAAACAAGCGAGGTGGCAGGGTGACTCACTCACCATGGAAGGTCTTCTCTGGATGGTGGTCGGTGCAACAGCTGGACTGCTGGGACTGAAGCTCGGCACCAAGGGAGGGCTCCTTCCCCCTGCTGCCCTTCCTCTGACGCAGGGCTGTCATGTTGAAGAACTGCCGCCAGACACAGGGGGAATACGTCTGATTGTCCACACAGATAAGGTTGACGAATCAGCAGATACAAGAGAGGACACTGTCGCAAACACAGTGATTTCAGCCAAAGCAAACAACGACCTGCATGCACCACTGTTGTCTGTAGCCTGTCATTCAGTGATAGATGGGGAGGACAGGCCTGTTTACAACGGTGGCATTTCCTGGTCACGTTACTGCCAGAATAACGTGAAATATCAGTTCCATCTATCTACATCAGATTACAGGTAAACCACGTTTACACAAACGTATTCAAACCGCACGATGTTATACGCCACACACAACAGCACATGTCCCTAACAAGATTTCATGAGGGATATTTTAGTGGTGCAATTAGACACGGAATACGATGAAGTAGGATCAGGAAGGCTTAAACCTCTTTTGTGCAGCGCGGACACACAAAACTACAGCCTTATTTTAATGGATGTGGATTTTACATAAAGGCGGCAGGCGCGCTCCCGTTATGGACGCCAGACTTTCTTTCTGTCTTGACAGCAACAAAGACGAATACGATTCGAGCCAACGGTACAGTTATAAGCCTCACCCTCCTCTACAGCAGCGGCTGGTAGGACGGTCCGATAGTTCTCCTCTACCTCCCACTCTCCCACTCTTTCTCTACGTCTCTCTATCTCCCTCACTCTTTCATTTTCCTCTCCTCTCTTTTCCCCTCCCGTTACATTTCATCGGTCAGCTTCGTGCTGCACTGTGGCATTACACCGGAACACATGAGTTCCCGCCTTCAAAATAAAAGCGCGAGCTAGTGAGAAATAAAAATGATAATTAAACTAAATATAAATAAATACTATGATGTACCTTGTTGATAACTAAATAATAAAATTGACTTGCAAACAACATACAATAATAAAGAGCGTTTGCTGATAATTTCAGGACTGACTACGGTGTCCCACAAGGTCCATTATGTCATAATTTCTAATTAAAAAAGATGACTATGAAACTGATATTATATTATAACCAAAGGTGAAAGAATAATCATGTTTTAAACAACGTATTTATTCTAACCTTCTTGTACTATTGACTATATTATTATTTTAGTAACTGAGTTGTGGAGCAACATGAACATGAGCAACACAAAACGCATAAAATTAATATAAAGAAAGACTTCAAAATGAGATAAAACTATTAGTTAAAACAGTGTTGTCCGATGTAGAAATCTCTAGGACAGGCAAGCTAGGATAATCAGACATAACATTATGACCACCCTCTTAATACTGTGTTTCCTTTGTGCCTCCAAAACAGTTGTGACTCATTAGAGAATTGACATGGACCTTGTGAAGGTCTCCTCTGGTGTCTAGCAGCAGAATGTTGTTAGCCTTTGGGTCCAATGGGTTGAGGGGAGGGGCCTCTGTGGATCATCCCACAGATACTTGATCAGTTTGGGATCTAGTGAAGGTCAACACCTTGTGCTGAGTTGTTATTTACTTCTTCTGTCAGTGGTTTTAATATTGTGACTGATCGGAGTATTTGATAATGTAACAGAAACCAAGGACATCAATGTCTAGAGATACTGCACATACTTGTCAGTACAAGATATAAGAGGCCAGTCAAGTAGCATTCACCAAAGGCACCCAATAAACTAAAGTAATAAAACAAAGGTTTATATTTTCACTGAATTAATAGACTTCACTTTATGTTGGAAAAGTTCTAAGGGCTGATTAACACACACAAGAAAATAGAGCTTTCAAACAGCAGTCACAGTCTAACACTAATCATGTCTCACAATCTCAGTGAGCCATGCATGACATTAGCCCCCTGTAAAAAATTGCAGCCATCCTTAATTAATGTGATTAATTACACCTTTTATTTTTACGGTGTGGAAATGTCTGCTCTGAAAATGTGTATTATCACCTTAACTTTACAGCTTTTTTAGGTCATTGTTGTGGTTTGCAAAGTTGAACTGTGTTCAGCTCAGAGATCAACAACCACTTTTATGGTTGCTATAGCTAAAACAAACCACCATCCACACAATGGAATGCAAACTGCCTTCTATCTAATTAAGAAAATGGAATCTCTAGCAGATAAAAGCCCTAATATTTTTCCCTAGAGCAGACGTGGTCTAATACACAATGAAAACAAGATCAATATTTGGCTGTTCATCAGACTATTTGGCTATTTTTAACAGTGGAACCAAATTCGCTCCCAAACTGATGAACTCATGAATTCAGGCCGTTCAGCCACTAGGCTGAAGAAGGAGGGTTACATGGCATGGTTGGTCTATGGGTGTCTGGAAGCAGCTGACTGGCACTGGATGGCTAGGTGGTTCGTAGTCAGGGCAGTTGCTGAGGTAATGACTCGGACTTGGGAGGAGTTTAGTGACGCTACGGAAGAAGACTATCAATCGGCTCCGAAGACATTCTGGCATTTTGTGGACATCAGGGCCAGTGTCTCTGGAGTGATAGACCGGGGTGATGGTCCCCATCTTTAAGAAAGGGGACTGGAGAGTGTGTTCCAATAGGGGAATCACACTCCTAAGCCTCCCCGACAAGGTCTACGCCAGGGTGCTGGAAGAGAGTGTCTGGTTGATGGTTGAACCTCAGACTGAGGAAGAACAATTCGGTTTTCATCCCGGATATGGAACCATAGACCAGCTCTTTATCCTCGCTAGACTGCTGAAGGGCAAAAGGGAATATGTCCAACCAGTCCACATGTGTTTTGTAGATTTGGAGACGGCTTACGACCATGTGCCCAGAGGCATCCTGTGGGGGGTGCTCCGGGAATATGGGGTGGACGACCCCTTGCAAAGGGCCATTCAGCCCTTGTATCAAAGGAGTGCGAGTTTGGTCCGTGTAGCCGGTAGTAAGTTGGACCCGGTGAGGGTTGGACTCCACTAGCACCTCCAAATCTGAGGCCATGGTCCTTAGTCGGAAAAGTGTGAATTGCCCACTCAGGGTCGTTGTTATGAATGAATGGTGTATATCCAGGTATCATAAACAAATAGACCTCTTTATGTGTCAGTAGTGACCCAGTAAGCTCCAGCCTGTGTTTCTGTTGTTCACAAAAAAATGTTTCGCTTTTTGTGAGCTGAAAGCTAAAAATCTTATCAGAATATCTTATCTTGCCTGCCCTTTTACTAACTGCTTCATCTAATTTTGCAGTCTTTCTGTTTGTTTCTTTGAATTCATTTTATGTGTAAATCTTGCTGCTGTTTTGTGTTGCTCATCTTCATGTTGCCCCACACCTCTACTCAGTTACTAAAATAATAATATTGTCAATAATACAAGAAGGTCACAACAAATATGTTGTTTAAAACATGTGCATGGCCAGTTTCTGTTCTTCACTGGTAATCAGTACAAGTGAGTCAGATTTGAAGTATTGTGCTGTCTTTTCTTTGCATTAGATTGTTCAGAATTTTGAAACAGCTGTAAATGTGTATGGTTGAAGGGGCTTCTAATCATCCAGCCGAGACATAACAATAATAAAAGAAAGAAAAAAGATGCATTATTCCCAGGTCCTTGGAAGATAACATTTGTTTCAATTTAGATAGCTGAGCTGTCCTGGAAAACACCTAGATTTTTAACCATATTGTTGTACACATTTTCAGACAAGGGAAACATTGCTATGGCTACTGGCAGAGCAAGAGGAAATAAGCATTTGTTTTATTGTCATTTAGCTGATGAAAATTCTTGTCCATTCAGTGATGTCTTCAAGACAGATGGAAAGGCTTGTAACTGGAATTTCAGTGTTTGTGTTAGGAGCTATAGGCATGGGATATGGTATTTGCTAATATGACCCAAGGGACAGCATGTGAGGTCTTATCTTAAAAGAGATTGTATGATTCATCTTTCTTTGGTCTCCAGTATTTACTTACAGTTGGGCCCAGAAATATTTGGACAGTGACACAATCTTCATGATTTGGGCTCTGCATGCCATCACATTGGGTTTGAAACGAAACAACTACAACAGAATTAAAGTGCAGACTTTAAGGTTTAATTCAAGGGATTGAACAAAAATATATGATTAAACATGTAGGAATTGTAGCTGTTTTTATACAAATGCTCCTCATTTCAGAGGCTCAAAAGTAATTGGACAAATAAACATAACCCTAAGTAAAACGTTCGTTTTCAGGCAATGACTGTCTGAAGTCTGGAACGCATGGGCATCACCAAACGCTGGGTTTCCTCCTCTGTGATGCTTTACCAGGCCTTTACTGCAGCTGTCTTCAGTTGTTGCTTGTTTGTGGGTCTTCCTGCCATAAGTTTTGTCTTGAGCAAGTGAAATGCATACTTGATTGGGTTGAGATCTTGTGGCTGACTTAGCCATTGCAGAATATTCCACTTCTTTGCTTTAAAAAAACTCCTGGATTTCTTTTGCATCATTGTTCATCTGTACTGTGAAGCACCATCCAATCAATTTGGCTGCATTTGGCTGAATCTGAGCAGAAAGTATAACCCTATACACTTCAGAATTCATCCAGCTGCTTCTGTCTTTTGTCACATCATCAATAAACACAAGTGACCCAGTGTCATTGGAAGCCATACATGCCCATGCCATCACACTGCCTCTACCATGTTCTACAGAGGATGTGATGTGCTTTATCATGAGCTGTTCCAATTCTTCTCCAAACTTTCTTCTTCCCATCATTCTGGTACAGGTTGATCTTAGTCTTATCTGCCCAAAGAATGTTGTTCCAGAACTGGGATGGCTTTTTCAGGTGTTTTTTGGCAAAGTCAATTCTGGCCTTTCTATTTTTCAGGCTGATGAATGGTTTGCACCTTGTGGTGAATCCTTTGTATTTACTCTCATGAAGTCTTCTCTTTATGGTAGACTTAGATACTGATACACCTAGTTCTTCACTTGAGTGGATGTTGTGAAAGGGTTTTTCATCACCATGGAAAGGATTCTGCGATCATCCACCACTGTTGTCTTCCTTGGACGTCTGGCCTTTTTGAGTTCCCATGCTCACCAGTGCACTCTTTTTTTCTCAGAATGTACCAAACTGTTGATTTGGCCTCTCCTAACATTTCTGCTCTCTCTGATGGATTTCTTCTTTTTTTTTCAGCCTCAGGATGGTCTGTTTCACCTCCATTGAGAGCTCCTTTGACCGAATGTTGTGTGTTCACAGCAACAGCTTCCAAATGCAAACACCACACCTGGAATCAACTCCAGACCTTTTAACTGCTTGATTAACAAGGGAAGAGCCCATGCAGCCTTGTTTTTTCATTTTTGCAGCCTTCTGAGTCAATTGTCCAATTACTTTTGGTCCCTTGAAAAAGAGGAGGCTACGTATTAAAGAGCTGTAATTCCTAAACCTTTGCTCCAATTTGGATGTGAATACTCTCACGTTACAGCTGAGAGTCTGCACTTTAAGCCCATATTGATTCTATAATTGTATCCTGCATATGTTTTCGTAAACAGCTAAAATAACAAAACTTGTGTCACTGTCCAAATATTTTTGGGCCTAACTGTATATTCTCACATTTCAAAAGAAAGTGGACCCTTGTCCATTAGCTACTGCTCTACATAAACAGTGCAACATAACAACATAATAGGATAAGATTATTTACCTTGTAGCAGGGAACAGGGCTGAAAGACTGACATATTCTGCTTCTGTCACAGATCATCCGGAGGCAGACTGTAGATGATGCTATTGAAATGCTTTCAGAGGGACATGGAGTTAGCAAAGAGCTGCACTGAAACTGGATCTGACCTTTTGTGCACCGTGTGATTAATTACTTGTGAGGAAAAGATATTTCTATGAAGTCAGTGGTAAGATACAGGTACATCCGATGGTTAAACAAGACTCTTTCCCCGTTCTTCTGTCTCTCATTGTCTCTGAGTCCCTGCAGCTTTGTGTCTATCACTGTAAATGGTAAATGGCCTTACTTTTATATAGCTCTTTCAAAGTGCTTTACAGTCACAGACACATCTACCCATTCACTCACAAAAGCACACACACATTCACACACACTTTGTAAAATAAATAAATAAATAAATACCAGGCTAGTTAAGGAGGACTAGCAAATATGTCTTTGGACTGTGAGGCATTAATGCTATCCAACACCCCACTGTGCTGCCCAGTCTTCAGTTCACTTTAGTTCAATTCCACACACTTTATTTGCCCCTCATAGGCAATTAAAAGGTACAGAGAGCAACAACATGGACAAAAAAGGACATAAAAACACAACATGTGCAAATTGCAAATGACAGAAGAGGTAATGTTCACAGTCACTCACTGACAAAACCATTCGTGTCAAGTTACGAGGAGAGGGGGGTCAAAGTTCAGGACCTGGACTGCTGTGGAGACAAAGATGGCTGTCCTCCTTTATGGTAAATGGCCTTGTTTTTATATAGCGCTTTTCTACCTATTGGTACTCCAAGTGCTTTACAGTCACAGACTCATCTACCCATTCACTCACACAAGCACACACACATTCACACACCAACTGGAGGTTCAACTGTGGGTTCAGTGTCTTGCTCAAGGATACTTTGGCATGTGGCACATTCCGGGGAGGAATTTTTATTTTTATCTTACAGCATGATGTTTGTTCAAAAGCATTAGTTTCATGATGGGGTGTAAGCAGGTCTGGTTTTGCAAGCTGATAGAATAAAATAAGAAGGAGAGCACACTCTGGATGAACGAATAGTAAAAATCTAAAACTGAGAATGTCCAGCCAGTGTTATCACATCTTTTCATTGTTGCAGTTTCCTCGTGCAGCCCGTCTTTCACCATCAGTACAGGAAGAGAGGGATCTCTCAGCTGAAGAACCACACTGAGTGCTGCTAATTGTGTCAGTGGGTTGCCAACTCTTTTTTTCTTGTTAGGGTTAGGGGAGATATTATGATTATTACAAATCTGCTGCACTCAGTAAGACTAAATAATGTCAAATATTGGGAAACCCAAGCTTGAGAGTAATGTTTATAGGCAGAGGGGTTGGCCTCAATAATGAAAGCCAAGATATATCATGTAAGGAGGACACTGACTTGGTAAGCAGCATGTTCAGGGAGTATTTACAAGAAGCACTGTATACATAGTAAATTGATACCTTCTTCTGTAAAGGATCAATTCAAATGATGTGGCATCTGTACAGTGATATTTATCTAGCCGTCAGTTTTCTTTCACATGCATCCATCATTGTTCATTACGCCTGTGAACTGGAGGAAAACGCTTGAAAGATTCCTTTTGAAAATTCTAGCTGCATGTGGTGTGGTGTCCTACTCAAGTTAGTCCATACGCACGTGCCTCATGTTATCCTATAAATGTTCTCTCTTAAGCCCCACCAACATAAAAAAAAAAAAAAATCGAATCAAAAACATTCACAAACAGTTCTGCATGAGCTGCTTCAAAACAGCAAACTGGCCAAGTGGGAGAATGAGGGCACTGAGAAGGTAAAAGAGAGTGTGTATGTGCATGGGCTGACACGAAGGCCCTGAGGATTATCAGAGAGATTTAGGAGAATAAATTGGCTGGACTCTGTGAACGACGGATTATTGGAGAAGAAAACAGAATGCTTAATGACCATACTCTATGACTCTGGCTCTTTAGTTCTTGAATAATTTGCTTGTGGGTACACATACACGTTTGTCCGCTCATTTTCCCATAGTCTTGTCATCCCAAGCAAGAGACTGAGGCTGTAGAAAGATGGGCCATTAAAGTTAACCCATGTCCCGCTCCCACTGAGCCCAATCAGGACTACCTTCAACCAGGATACGATTGACAATCCTTTTCCCCTTTCGCTCACTGTAACACAAAACAAGATTCATAGAGCGAGGGAATCTGAGAAGCAACCACTGACCAAGTTGAAAAGCAGACTGGTCCAAAAGTCACTTGAATTACTGCTGGAGTACCTTCAACCACTCACCCTGCCCCCCTCCATCCCCGTTCTCCACTTTCATGGTGGCCCGTTAAAAGGTTTAGATTGAAAACTTGAGTCTGTAAAGACATGAATAGAGAGAAAAATATTTTTTTTTTCTGTGCTTGTGCAGTCAGGGTTATATGTAAAAGTGAATGGGATTATTTTTCTTTCAAAGGGAGAATATGTGGTGTGGTGTGTGTGTGGAGTAAGAGGAGGTACTAGGAAGGATTACCGCTGCACTTCTGAGCCTGGGGTTACTGTATTTCTCATTTCATCTCTCACATATACATATACAACTGTGCGACTGTGGCTCAGTAGATAGAGCGGGTTGTCCACGAACCAGAGGGTTTGCGGTTCGATCCCCGGAATGTGCCACATGTCGAAGTGTCCTTGAGCAAGACACTGAACCCCCAGTTGCTCCCAGTGCGTGGCACTGGTGTGTGAATGTGTGCGTGCTTGTGTGAGTGAATGGGTAGATGTGTCTCTGACTGTAAAAGCACTTTGAGTACCAATAGGTAGAAAAGCGCTATATAAAAGCAAGGCCATTTACCATTTACCATTTACCATATACATACCATATATACGTACACAGGTGTGTGTCTCCCATTCATTCACTGCCCTGTACCATATTGTGTGTCTGAATACAGTGCAGGATGTACAATATACCACAATTGATTTCCAACTCCTTCTCAAGGAGGCTTAGCATGAGTCTGCTTTAACTGCACTTGAATTCTTTTCCCTGTGTGTCCAACAGATTTAATTAAATGTTAACCTTGCATATAGCCTTGCTTAGCAGTATAATGAGGTGTCCTGTGAGTTACTTGAAGAAAATTCATTCAAGGCCTTGTTTAAAGACGAATCCTGACCACATTCCTGTAATGATGTTGTGTAAAGAGACTGTAAGAAAAAAGAAATATTGCATATCCCACATCACATATGATGAACGATTTTCCATACATTAACAGCGAGCCCAAACATTTCACGGCTTATGAAAATAAACAATGCATCTCCACCAGGCGGGGAACACACTGCCTGCATGTCCTCCTCAAACACATGAGCCTCCTCCAGTGGTGGGGTAGAGAAGGTGAAAAACACACTGAACTGACACACCGTACATGGATCATAATAATAGGCAGCTTGTCATTCTTTGGACATGGCTCATTTAAAAAAATAAAATAAAATAGAGCACAGAGCTTCGTGACTAGGGAGGAGGACATTTTTACAGATAAATCATCGCATTTGGTCTCCACTTCTCCCAATAACAACCAGGGGGGTAATGATTGTTTTATTCTCACATTATCTAATAAATGAAGCTTGTACAGGCGTTCAGTAAGAGAGATTCGTCCTCAGTCAACTTTAAGGTCGGGACTCTTGTCCTATGACCTGTTGGCCTTCACTCTGAGCTAATCAGTCTACTAGTCTTTAACAAAGGCCTCCATTAGCCATCTGCTAGCTCTCCTTGACATCCAGCAGTGTCTAGACTCCTGAGGGAGATGTCCCTATCATCTTCCTGCATCTGAGACTCCCCTTCATGCTGTCCGTCCTCATCAGAGCCAAACCACCATACTTTGTCTACTCATGCAATTGAATAAGGAGAGATCAGGTGGGAGTGCTGAATTAACCTTTATTGTAGAAACATGGATAAGCAAGGTATTCTGGCGGTTAGAGTCCAAAAAGTGACCATAGTGACGATGAAGGAAGACGGAGACAGCAGCCCCCAAGAGTATATATGGTGGTGGTGGTGGTAAAGTGTGGAAAAGCAGAAGACATGAGGAAATTTAATGGTAGGAATAACACACAGTCACCAAAGAAGAATGTAAATAGAATAGGAGGTATAGATCTCGGTTATTGAGTTTTTGAGGGTCATTCAATATTCTTACTATCCCACCGCTTTCAGCACTCACCTTTAAGGACTTCAACTAGGACGTCCAGTACTAAAAGTACAGATACTTGTACAAAAAATTACTCTGGTAAAAGTAAAAGCACTGATTCAACTCCTTTACTCAAAAGTAAGAAAGTACAGGGTCTGAAATGTACTTAAGTAAAAAGTAAAAAATATTTTGCTATTAATGATCCCCCGCTGATAATTTTGCAAAATAAATAAATAAATAAATCTAGCTGAATAATCTAGATTTAACTGACCAGATGTCCTGCGTGAGCATCTGGATACAGTGGTATGCAAAAGTTTGGGCACCCCTTAGGAAAATCATTGCATCAGTTTGTCACTTGCTGAGCTTTTGAAGCAGCAACTTTATTTTAACAAATGTTATACCTTATGGAAACAGAAACATCTCAGTAGTGAAATCATTTTCATTGGTCCAACAGAAACATTTTTATGAATATTTAAACAAAAATAGGCATGTGCATAAATTTGGGTACCCCAAAGAAATAATTCCATTAATATTTAATAGACCCTCCTTTTGCTGCAAGAACAGCCTGTAGACGGCTCCTATAGCCACTGACAAGTCCCTGAAGTCTGGCAGGTGGTACTTTGGCCCATTCCTCCAAACAAAAAGCCTCCAATTCACTCAGGTTTCTTGGCTTCCGTGCGTAAACAGCCTGCTTCAAATCAATCAATACGTTTTCAATGATGTTAAGGTCTGGGGACTGGGATGGCCATTCCAGAAGATTGTACTTGTGCTTCTGCATGAATTCCTTGGTGGATTTTGAACAGTGCTTGAGATCATTGTCCTGCTGAAAACTCCAACCCCGGCGTAGCTTCAACTTTGTGACAGATTCTTGAACATTCTTGTCAAGAATCTGCTGATACTGAGAGGAATTCATATGGCCCTCAACTTTAACAAGGTTTCCTAGCCACACAGCCCCATAACATGATGGACCCTCCACCATATTTCACAGTAGGCAATAAGTTCTTCTCATGGAATTCGTGTGTTTTTTTTCGCCATGCATACCTCCTCTTGTTCTGACCAAATAACTCCATCTTAGTCTTATCTGACCACAGATAAAATGCTGACCTCCAAAATGCTTCTGGCTTGTCCAGATGCGCTTTTGCATACCTCATGTGACTCTTCTTGTGACGAACACTTAGGAAAGACTTTTTGAGCATCAGCCTTCCAAAGAGCTTTTCCTGGTGCAAAGTGCGCTAGATTGTGGAACGATGAACAAGTACACCATCAGTAGCCAGATGTTCTTGTAGTTCTCTGGAGGTGGTCTGTGGCTTGTCTGTGACCATTCTGACCATCCTTAGTCTGTGTCTTTCCAGTATTTTTTTTGGCCTACCACATCTTTCCTTCACAATGACTGCTCTTCTGGCCTTCCATTTCTGCACCACATTTCTGACTGTGGAAATAGACATCCCAAACCTTCTTGATAATTTCTTGTACCCTTCTCCTAATTCATGACAATGAATTAGCTTAGTTTCTTGGTCAGTGGAGAGTTGTTTCGATGCCCCCATGTTGCCAGGAGCCTAGGACAAGCACAAATAGCCTTTTTCATGATTGGTTTTTGTAATGGCCCTGCGATGGACTGGCGACCTGTCCAGGGTGTACCCCTGCCTCTCGCCCGATGACAGCTGGGATAGGCTCCAGCAGACCCCCGTGACCCCTAACAGGATTAAACAGGTTTAGAAAATGACTGACTGACTGACTGGTTTTTGTAATTGTAATTGAAGGTCTCACAAGCTAATCAAAGCAGTTTTGGGCTGCAACATGTCAGCTACAAATCCCTACAGGTCTTGAAATCAATGTGATTAAAAGGGTGCCCAAACTTTTGCACATACCATTTTTTACATTTTAATTTATTATAATAAAACTTTGTAATGATACTCTAAGAATTTCTGGAAAACACTCAAATGTCTACATCTCTGTAGGAAATAAAATCTTGTTGCTGTGATCGTCCTTTATAAAGTTAGAGCAAATTATTATGAAATCTTAGCATACCACCAATTTTTAATAATAAATTAAGAGTTATTGGGTTGTTGTTTTTAAACCGCTAGCTAGTGTTAGTTATGAACTATCAAAACGGTGTGTTCCCACAGCATTGCTAACGTTGTAAACTAGCTTCCAAAAAATCCTCAAAAGCTAATGATAGCAAGAGAAACCACACCATACATGATTTTTTTTTTTTTTTTTTTTTCACTTTAGACCAGTAGTTCTCAAATAGTGTGGTCAGGTGGACTTTCAGTATTACTGTCTTTATTGATGCTTGAACGATAAACAAACCTCCAGTCACTAGGTAGCAGCAGAGCTCAAACTAACCAACATGCTGCCTAGAGCAGAAGAACACAGGCGTCGACGATGCGCTTCCGAGTCCGATGCTCTAGCAAAAACTATTTTTGACCAACATGTTAATTAAAATCATGTGGATTTAATAATGTCATGATGGACAGCTTTCTAATGGTTTCGTGTGTTTGTTGCCATATGTTATCTTATTTCATGTTTGATGCATCTAGGTCAATGTTGTGTTTACAAACCTACAGACTCTATTTTTAAGAATCTTAAAGAGTTTTGATTGATTACATATCGATACTGATTACAGTTTGTGTAACACTGCATTTTATTTGTAAAAAATCTGTTATCTGCTATTTTCTTGTTGACTGACAGCAGAATACGCACTTGGCTGGTCAGGTTTTGTAGGAACAGAACCGTCATTCCTTCGTACAGGGAATCATAGACACACAGTCACTTTTAATTGTTTATAAAGACAAGATTTGAATATTGTAAAATAGTAATTTTTTCTGTGACTTTATTTAATAAACTGTCACCTTCCACAGGCTGAGACAATGAGGAATGATAAACATTTGTGTATACATGCAGTTCTTTTCTTTCCTTCAACCACTGCGACAAGAAGAGGCAGAAACAATGAGGCATTTGCTGAGATGACAAGACACACAGAAGAAGGCGCAGGAGTTGGAGGATATGGGAAAGACTGAGAGGGACAACATGAAAAAAGGTGGCACACAAAACAACAAGAAAATGGCACAGGTGGTAGTTTGAACACTCCCACTACATCACTATACAAGAGGGTATCTAGTGTATTTAGGACACAAAGGTATGTGTGCTAAATAAGATAGCAGTAAAACAAAGGGGAACAATTAAATGGGGGGGAGATAATATGGGGGGGGGGGGGTGCTCTTCAGGTCCCAGGTATTTTAACCTTATACAGGAGGTTGTTGAGTTAATTTCACACATTGTTGACAGCAGCAACAGGGTCGTTCATCCCCTGGCCATCACATCAGATGTAATCTGTCTGGGTAATCACATGTTATCTGTATAGTGTAGTACCTGCATAATAAAGGTGTGGACATTGTTGTCCGGCATTGACCCGACAAGGGCTCTGTCCAGCATGCTCCGGTTGCGGTAAGTGTGACCTGTAAGCAGGGTTGGCCGTGCTGTTCGTGTGCAGCGTTGTGGGGACCTTGGAGTGTGGTGTCTTCTCCCTGCCTTCACACGAGACGGTGTGATTTGGGCCATGTGTTGATCTCCCTTCACTCGGCTGTTGAGACCACAGCTCGTGTCTCTTCTCTTCCACCTGCGCTCTGTGTAGGGCTGCACTGCGCAGCCTGGTGACGTGTGCAGCTGGGCATCTCGAACTTCTGTCCACAGCCTCCTCCAGCCTGGTGTGGTCACTCCGTCTTAGTTGTTTTGTTTCATTATTAACATATTACTTTGTTTTGTATTATCCACACGAATTATATTACTTTGTTTTGTATTATCCACACAAATTAAGCAAATGTCTGTGATTTATAGTCTAAATTTTAAAATATGGTCTTTTTTTTCTGTCTTTAGACAAACTATAAGCGGCAACAGGTTGAGAGTATTTGTGTTTTCTCTGAGATGAGAATGATCCCTGAGTCGGTTAAGTTTTGTTTCTCTGCTGACCGAGTGAGTGGCTGTTCACTGCAAATTCACTCATGAGTCCCTGCTTAACTGAGAGCAGGGACTCATTTCGTTGATCTGCCGAGTGAGATATAAGATGTTTGAATGGTGACGTTTATTGATTATATATCAATCAAATGTGGTAGGACTCAACTGAGTCAAATAGATGTCTAGAGTCATGATTCATGTAAGTGAAACAAGATGGCACTGTGGACAAACGCCTCGGTACTGTGCTCTCTTGTACTTGTTGCTATTTTACTTTTTAGTGTAGTTTTCTGCACTCCCTCTGCTGTTAAAATTAACAGAGAAGAACTCTTGAACAGGGCTATCTAGTGCCGGACTTTTTTTTTTTTACAAGAAAGTAAATTAGTTTTCTTTAAATAAGCTTGATTTCATGGTAAAGGTGGCAAAAGTATTTACATTCTGTACTTAAGTAAAAGTATGGATACTAAAAAAATGTAAAAAATAAATAAAAAATACTCTGGTAAAAGTAAAAATACTGATTCAACTTCTTTACTAAAGTAAAAATAAGAAAGTACAGGGTCTGAAATGTACTTAAGTAAAAAGTAAAAATGATTTTGTCATTAATGAAACAATTCTTCTGTTGATAATTTTGCAAAATGACAAAGTTGTAGCAGAATAATTTCTGATAATGCGAAAAATCACTGTCCTGAAGTTCAATGGTCGATCCCAAAATAGTCAATTTTGCAGAGATTTGGAACTTTTTATGCAGGACTTCAAATATAATCTGACATCTGGATCATTTTTAATATTAAATTGAGGGTTACTGGGTTGTTGTTTTTAAACCGCTAGCTAGTGTTAGCTATAAACTATCATAACGGTGTATTCCCATAGCATTGCTAACGTTGTAAACTAGCTCTCAAAAAATCCACAAAAATCTTATGATAGCAACAGAAACCACACGATATATGAATTTTATTTATTTATTTTTTCACATTAGGCCAGTAGTAGTTCTCAAATAGTGGGGTCAGGTGGACTTTCAGTATTACTGTCTTTATTGATGCTTGCGCGATAAACAAGCCTCCAGTCACTAGGTGGCAGCAGAGCTCAAACTAATCAACAGGCTGCTGTAAGGAGTAGAAAGTACAGATATTTGTTTACAAATGTAGGGAGTAGAAGTAAAAAGTTGTCAGAAAAAGAGATACCTGAAAAATTTGCTTAAGTACAGTAATGAAGAATTTGTGCTTTCCCACTTCTTCTCAATCTTCTTCTTCCCACTTCTGCACATCCAATGTAGCAATATACAGTACAGTGCTGCTTAAAAGTGTCTAGGATTACAAGTCCATTTTAAGAAAAAATTAGAGTCCATCTGTACAGAAGTGTTTCCAGTCTATGTGAAGACACTCAGGTATGTTGTTTGGGTCCTAATCTTATTTAAAGAAATTTAGTGATTAGTCTTTGTCCGTTCTTAACAGCACATTTGTGGAAGGGTATGATGGCACGGACAAAGCTTTCTGAGGAGTTCAGAAAAATAGCTGCTGTTGCTCATCAGGCTGGACAAGGTTACAAAGCCATTTCTAAAGAGTTTGGAATCCAACAAATCCACAAATAAAAGCATGGCACAATAATCCAAAGGGTCACAAGGAACTGCCTGTCTGCAGTTTGCTAAACATCATGTGGACTAGCCAGAACTAGAGTCCTGGGAAAATGTTGTGGAAGGACCCAAAGCAAGCAGTTCATGTGAGAAAAACCACAAACATCTCACAACTGGGATGGGGAATGGCCTAAAATCTCTCCAAGCGGCTGTAAACAGCTGTAAACAAGGGTTTTCTTTGTCTACTGTCAGGACTTGGGTCAAATTCTTCTGATGCTGAGTCAGTTTTATGCAGAAATGTAAAATAAATTCTGAGAGGTGCAAATATTTATAATACATAATATGTAACTTATAATTTAAGTGTAATTATTAATAATGCATAAGCATGAGGGTTTTTCTTTTTTATATAAAGTACATTGTTTTAATTTTTGAACTTACAGAGGTAATCTATAAACTCACAAAGAAGACACAAAGTAGTTTCTTATTGATTTATTTCTTTTATTACCAAAAATACAACAGCATAGTGACATGATACTGCCTATGATGTTCTAAAAATAAACACAAAGTAAGCATCACACGACGTTCTGGCATAATTCCAAAGTGAAACTCCATTACAAAATTGAATTGGAGTCAAAAATACACCAATAGACATTGCTTGGATATCTCCTTTGCCTACTTTGGTTTAAATGCACACAGCAAATGTCGCTGCTGCTGCTGCTGCTGCTGCTGCTGCTGCTGCTTAAAACCATAAATTCCCTTAAATAGTCTGGTAGTAAATAAGTACAGACCCCAAATATAATCTAAAACTGGATTTTTACAAAAAAATTGTTTTTAATATATTTTAACAATTTCATTAAAAAATATATATATATGTATATTTATCTTTAAAGGAAGGTCAGTTTTGACGTTCTTCCATATGTACACACTTAAAAAAAACTAGTTTTTGAGCTCTAGCTAGCAATACATGAAAGAGCTTGCCTTTGTCCAGCTAAACTGTTGGATAAGAAGAAAAGATGGATTTACTGCAACATTTAAATAGAAGGCTGACGTTTAGGTATTGAGGTCAAATTTGTAATTTCAGCAAAAACAAATGCTTTGAACCAAAAAGGCACACAAAAACAAAAGACAATTCTTTTTTTGACAGAAACAGGTCATTGCTTTCAGTGTGCATATGGCACAGATGAATGGTTCAGGAGTTGGGGTGTAAATTAAAGATGGTGGTAAACCTTCTCTTGCTTTGACACTTTTCAAGTGTCTGCAGCTTGTCCTGACACACTTTTGCAATTTGTGACACCAAATGGGGTGTAGCACATCACCGTCTGCAAAACCCCACTTGACCTAGATGCGTTCAGCACCAGGGGAATGACCCAAAATGCATTTTTCTAGTCATTTGATTATTAGTCAGTTCACTCAGTCTTTTTTTGTTTGCATTTGTTAGTGGTTAATAATCCGAATAAAAAAACTATTAAATAAAACAATAACACATATGAACTCCTTATATTGTAAGAAATGTCTGAGACAGCCTGATATATCAATTCCTTTGTTCCTGGATGAGCCACACTGTTACCCTGTAAGACATGCTTCTATATTATTACATTATATACTACCACTGTAGTTTGAGTCAGCCCCATCACTCAACACACACACCGTGTATTAATGCACAGCAGAAAATAATCCTGACCAAATACGCTCATCTTTGCCCAGATTGAGGAACGTTTGCTAAAATCAACAGTGCTTATTAATTTGACTAAATTTCAAAAGTGAAATTACATACACGATTTTATAACTGCATGATTGTAATCAGCGGGTTTGTTCCACTGACAGGATGCTGCTAATTACTGACAGATGGACACAGTGTTGGCTTTGGTATTTTCATAGGATTTCAACACAATCTTTGCGCAAACTTTGTTTAGCCAGAAGATTTTAACAATATCCTTTGTTTGCTCACATTAATCTGAGTGATTGAAAGTAATGCGACTTTGTCCAAACTTTAAATGAAAACCGTACTTTATGTTATACACCCACAGAGAGCATGAACGTTCAATGAAGCCAGACTTATCTAGTCTTTAATTCTCACCGTGCATTTGAAGTCATCAGACATCAGGGACAGTGAATTATTATTATTTTTTTTCAAACTCTCATCACTGTCATCTTTAATCCTGCCACGTAGAATTGTAAATTAAAAGTCAGACAATAATTGTCTGCTATGATAATGAGAATTCCAGGCCAGGTAGCAGGTCTTTGAGATAGAAATTTCATTTTGGTTTATCCACTGTGCTACACATGTGCAGACACCATTTCAAGCCGTTATGAGAGATGGGGGCGGGGGATGAATTATGGATCTTCCATTTAATCTTAATTTCCTCTGCCTGCGTGAACGTAACAAACGGAGGGCAAGCTGATGAATTAACATGACAGTGTCCGTCCTGCATGACAGGGTTGCGCGATACATTAGATGGGTTGAGACCATGTCACCGAGTGCTAGGTTTAAAATAATTCCCCATCTTAAATCTATGTTTGATATTCTATTAATTTTCATTTTTTTGAAGCAGCCCTGATGGGTTTAGGACCAACAGTGTAGCAGAAACAGGAATGCTGTCCTGTAAGTCTCAAACAACAGTATCAGTTTCTTCGAATTGTTTAACATGAACGAGTCATCTAGGGAAGTAAACAGACATAATTTTGCATGTGCTCCACTAGGCTTCACCTCACACCCTAATATGGATCTTTGCAGTGTAAATCAGGAGGTAGCAATTTCACTCTAAAACCCCAAACCAATCCACCACTGAGGATGTAGTTGGATATGTCCCTTCCTCATTCTATTTGTCTAGGCAGTTAGTGGTGCTTCTAGAGACAGGGCCCTCATGTTTGGCCATTACTGCAACGGTGCTACTGCATACTTAAAGGGGCGAAGGCTTCATCACATGACCGTATATTCCCTCTTTGCCATGGACAGCTAGCTCATGACTGACTAATCCGTGAGCTCCGAAATCTCCACTATGACGCACTTCCTCTCCTTGTGTGGTTGCATCAAACTGAAGTTACCTTTTGTTACTTTTCAGGCCTTCACCTGAAGCGTACGGTGCAGTTGTGGGACCCCTAGGTGGGTGTCAGTGACCTGACAGCTTGACTTTTCCATCGCAGTCAGTGTTACAATTCAGGAGCAGCCTGGAGTACATCACATCCCCAAAAGGCCTTCACCTCCAGTAGTTAGAAATAGTGAAGCAGAAGATAGAAAATAGAAATAGTGACCTAGCGACATCTCCAGAGGATGGGTATATCAGCTAACATTTACTGAGGTTACAAGACGGCATATAGCAGGGGGGCAGGTCTTATAGAGGAATTCCTACCTCCTGATTAGGCAGTGAGTGCAAACGAGTTCCTTGATGCTCATAGTTCTCAAGATAATGTCAGCATCATTTCAGATATTAGGGGCATTTGTCTCTTTTCAGAGGATCATTTGCTGCAATTCACTCTGTATGAAAAACAGTTTTCATGCAGCAAGACGATCCATCACGTTGAAGATGAAGCCTTCGATGATTAAAGCTGGCATTTTATCATCCTCACACTGTGCTGAGTTGAGCGTATTCATATCAGGTCTGCTGCAGTTTTACTAGACTTATAGTCAATCACATGTCAGTGGGAGGACATGGGACCACTATGTCAAAAGAAAACCTCAAAAACACATCACCGTACAAACTTTATTTTCATGTCCATTTCCTCTTATCAGGTACGTGTGTTAGCTGGGACAGCAGCCGTTGCATGCCGTGCTTAACACTAGAAAAGTTGCACTTTTAAGAACACTGTGGAAAGGTTATAAAAACATTATACAACATAAATGGCATGGGCTATAAAAATGCTCTACATAGCTGATCTGGATAGTATTCTACCCTTTTTACTTTTTGCACAGTTTACTGCATTGTAGTTTTGTTTTAAATGGAAAAATGGCACTTAATAACCCATCATGACTAAAATTGTGAAAATGTATGAAAATCAACAGCTGAGATTCTTATTATCAAGGTATTCAGAGCCTTTTCTGCTGCATTACAAATTGTGGCCGGGTGCATTTTGATTGCTTTAATAATCCTTGATGTGTCGACAGCTTGATTGGAGTCCTGTGGAAAACTGATTGGAGAGGCACTGAACAAAGCGAGCACATAAAAGCATTTCTGAAGAGTTGAGTATTCCTAGGAGCACTGAGACCTCAAAAACTCAACCTGCCTGGACTCTTAGTTAGCTGTCTGTCTAAAATGAACAACCACATAAGTGGGTCCTCAGTGAGGGAGGTGAACAGGGATCCGACGGTTACTCGTAGCTTAAGCAGTCCTCTGCAAAGATGAGAAAACCTGTCGAACCCACTCTATCTCAGAAGCACTTCATCAATCTAGTCTTTATGGTAGACCAGCGAGATGGAAGCAACTCTTAATCTGACTTTGGCAAACTGCTATTAAGGGAATGTGAGAGCATTAAGAAAAAGATTCTCAGATCTTATTAATTAAAAACTGTAGTCTAAAGGCAGGACACCAATCAGTTTGTCTGGTTAAAACGAGGCACTGCTCAACACCATCTCTACAGTGACACATCATTGGTTAGAGGATGATGCTTCTTAATAGCAGGGACAAGGCAACTCGTCAAAAATGAAGGGAGAATAACTTGGTCCAGAGTGTGATGGTTCACATTTCAGTGTGACAGTGAACCAAGTTGAAAAACAAGATTTTGGAATCTTAGAGACAAATTTCTCAAGTCAAACTCCCTGGGTCCTTTCCTTCCATCTCCAGCTCATCATGATGAGAGTAACAGGAGAGGACAGGGAGTAGAGGCTGTGAGTGTGACTGAGTCACGTTACTTTCTTGTCCTCTTCCCCAGTTTAGATACGAGTGTGGGACCTGAGATTGAAGGTGTTTTTTGGTTTGGCCAATTCATATTTTTTTGGGGTGCGCAAAAAGGGTCAAGGGTCCCTCCACCACAGTCTTACAATCCTGTGAAATGCAAAATCATCTTCTTAGAAAAATGTGTTGAACTACACAAATCCATGTGTGCAAAGCCTGAAGAAACCTACTGCGTCTAAAAAACAAAGACTGCAGCTATAATGGTTTCTTCAAAATCCTGAATTATTTGGGTTTATGTAAATTCAGTTATTATATTTAAACCTACAACACAATAAAGTGTGCAAAAAGAGAATACTTTCTGAAGTGACTATGCATTTAAAGACTCTAAGCAAGCCCAGCTGATAACCGTGTCTCTTCAAAATTCCTGCTTTCAAATGCCTAGGCACCAATCAAATAAAATAACAATTCTACCAACGCTGACTTCCCTTTTTGTCATTCCTTTTGTCAACATACTTTAAACCCATACCCTCAGTCACCAAAAGACTACAATCAAAAGCCAATTTGTAATTGGCTGCGGTCAACTTCCACTCCTCCTTTGAGAACTATAACTTTGTCTTCTAAAGAAGCTACTTTATAAAAGATTAAACAAGTAAAATTACACGTAAAGTCATTCACAGAAACAAAAAAGGAAATAATCACAACGATTATATCCCTCTTCAAACTGGCATAACGGAAACTACCATGCAAAAAAACATAATATTAAAACTAAATAAACTGATAAATATTGAATGATATTCAAGCTGTGATGCATGCCTTCAGGCATTGGTGAGTTTGCACGTGTACCTCCTTTACTAGGCTAGAGCCTCAATGGTGTCAGATTAAATACATTAAATATTACAGTAGCAATAAAAGAGCTGCCTCATAGTCAAGATTAAATGAATTAGACTGGAAAATAGTTTTCCATTTCTGGTGAGGGATTGTGTGGTTTGTGAGGTATGAACTTGTCCCTGTATAGTGAAAAATCTAACTTGGGTCAGAGCTCAGGTTTGTCCCTTGAAATCGTCCAACAGACATATTTTGTGTCTGTTTATTGCAAAATGAAATGGCTTCTAAAGTTGTTCGATGTGTTTTAAGTATTCCTTTCAAAGGACGCACCACTTAGAAAATCCTTTCATAATATGTCTTAAACCCTGTTCAAGGTGCGTTGGACAGTGTTTATTGCAGCCTCAGAGATGGACCTCATACCGACTAACCAGAGAACCTTGTGAGAAATGACACATATACACTCTGGTAGAGTAGATGTGAAATGGTTAAACCTCAATATTCTCAACAAGCTTCTTGAAGTAAAGAAACAAAATGAAATGCATTCGTGAGCAGCATTGTAATAGCACAGGGTGAGTATAAATATAAGAAGAGGGACAGAGGACAGGTCTCACTCTGCTGTTTGGAGGCTTGGTTGTGCTTCTGGTGGCTGCTGCTGCTGCTGCTGCTGCTCTTTGTTGAGGATGATGCTGATGATGTCTCCTTCATGCTCCTTCATATGCTCCATCAGTCGCTCTTTACTGGTAGACTCAAAGCCACAGATACAGCAGCAGAACAAGAGCACACAATATTCCATGCCGGGGCCCGGGGCCGGGAACTGGCCTGTGCGTAGTTGACTCTGGGACTGAGACTGGAGCTGTGCAGGGTCCTTCCCCTGGGGGCTTAAGGATTCATTTTTCCACTGAGAAGGGTCTGTGGCAGGTGTGGCGAGGCCAGCTGAGCCGTCAACAGATAAAGCAGCTTTTGTCGCCGATGTAGGCTCCACTGGGATCCTGGCCTGGTCTTTTGACTGCGGGGCCACCACAGGACGCTCTGCCGCACGCTCAGACTCCACCACTGCAGACAACTTCTGAGGAGCTCTGAGGGAAACAGACGTGTAAGAGAATAGAATAGAATGAGCTGTAAAATATATAATTTTATCAGTTGGAAGATGATGTATAAAAGTATTAATGCCAATTATCTCTGTCTTTAGTGTCACACCTAAAAACCTGAACTGAGTAGAAATGAAGCATAAGCTTGATTCCAACTACTACACCATTTCCAAAACAGTTTGCTGAGTAAACTGTAACTAAAAAGTAAATGCAATGGTTTGCATATCGCGCAAACCCTTGGGACAGTGGCAAGTAAAGCCTGAAAAGTTTTGCAATGTTAAAAAACAAAACAAAACAAACAAAACAGACAAACAAACAAAAAAAACAGTGGCTTCTGCAAAGATAGTTCAGCAATTTAAGAATAAAAGTTTTTTTTACTGTAAAAGAACACAGTATTTGTGGGGTTGTATCATCTACAGTACCCAACTTCTTTAAATGTACACCAGGGACAAGACGGAAAACCAATTCTGAATGGCATGAGTCGGCACTGCATTAAAAACAGACAATTCACCCAGCACCCCAGCTTTTGGGGAAATAAAGTTTCATACAATAAAATACACACATACACACAGCAGCATGTTTCCTAATGTCTTAAACAGATGTTCATTTTATATTATTGCAGTTTAAAGTACCACCACAACAACACAAAGTTCTTGATGCATAAATGCAAACACTATTTTGGTTTAATTGCATTTTGGAATTTCTTCCTTTAATACATATTGTAATTAGTCTGAAATTTGCACAGCTCATAAATACTACGCCTTCCATACTCAAGTAACATCATAGAGGCTTTTCCTCTACAAGTAGGTCACTGTTGTTGAAGCTTGCATCTGTATGAGGATACACATGGGTGTGAACAATGCAGAATTAAAACACTAATAAATAATCTGAATTCAAGGTCCAGGACTCGGGCAGTGAGGAGATTAAAATATTTATGTATCGCATGTTTACCCATAGAGTGTGGTAATGTTTGACTGCAAAAGGAAATCAATCACTGCTTGATCCGCCAGTAAGTCAGTTGTGTTCTTTGACAGTAATAAAACACAATACACAATACGCACAATAAAGAAAACCTGAAGAAACAAAACAAAAGTGAAGTATCGAACCCCTGTACTTGAAAGCACATACTTACCGGCTGCTCTGGGAAATGGCCTCATTAATGGCTTTGTTAACTTGCTCATAGTTGTAGTTCTGGTCTCCGGCGTGCTTCCACATGTGGGATTTGAGTGACGGAGGATGACTGCACACATAGCCACACAGAGAGCACCTGGAAGAGAAAGGGAAAAAAATCAGAGGAGCAAAAGTGGGAAGATGGGAGCATGAAAGCCGATGAAGTTGAAGTTGCTTTAATATGTGTACAGCAGTTCTACTAATCCTACTTCTTTCATAAGTACCCCACAGGGGAAACGGAGTTTAAATGATAAAAAATAGGACTTTGTAAAGAAGGAGAATTATGAATCACACATTAAAACTATTGCTGCTTTCAGTTTCAAATACAATGAAGGATAAAGAAGCACAAACTGAAATATCACACAAGAATAAGCTGATGTGTAATAGTGCACTGACTGGTTCCAGACACTTGCCTATTATCTCTCTTACAGAAAAGATACAAGATGTGATCAGGATTGCTTTGTCTAGATGGAGCAGATGTCACCTGACAGCATAAAAACAAAACAGCTAGCAAGTGGTTTGACTTGGGTTGGATGGATGACCTCAGTTTCCAACAGGAAACTTTTCACTCTGCGTCAGCTGCTTGAGACCCAGAACAGCAGAGATCCATGTAAGGCTCATGATATACACTACCGTTCAAAAGTTTGGGGTCACCCAAACAATTTTGTGTTTTCCATGAAAAGTCACACTTATTCACCACCATACGTTGTGAAATGAATAGAAAATAGAGTCAAGACATTGACAAGGTTAGAAATAATGATGATTTGTATTTGAAATAAGATTTTACATCAAACTTCGCTTTCGTCAAAGAATCCTCCATTTGCAGCAATTACAGCATTGCAGATCTTTGGCATTCTAGCTGTTAATTTGTTGAGGTAATCTGGAGAAATTGCACCCCACGCTTCCAGAAGCAGCTCCCACAAGTTGGATTGGTTGGATGGGCACTTCTTGCGTACCATACGGTCAAGCTGCTCCCACAACAGCTCAATGGGGTTCAGATCTGGTGACTGCGCTGGCCACTCCATCACCGATAGAATATGAGCTTCCTGCTTCTGCTCTAAATAGTTCTTGCACAATTTGGAGGTGTGTTTAGGGTCATTGTCCTGTTGTAGGATGAAATTGGCTCCAATCAAGCGCTGTCCACTGGGTATGGCATGGCGTTGCAAAATGGAGTGATAGCCTTCCTTATTCAGAATCCCTTTTACCCTGTACAAATCTCCCACCTTACCAGCACCAAAGCAACCCCAGACCATCACATTACCTCCACCATGCTTAACAGATGGCGTCAGGCATTCTTCCAGCATCTTTTCATTTGTTCTGCGTCTCACAAACATTCTTCTTTGTGATCCAAACACCTCAAACTTAGATTCGTCCGTCCACAACACTTTTTTCCAGTCTTCCTATGTCCAATGTCTGTGTTCTTTTGCCCATCTTAATCTTTTTCTTTTATTGGCCAGTCTCAGATATGGCTTTTTCTTTGCCACTCTGCCCTGAAGCCCAGAATCCCGCAGCCGCCTCTTCACTGTAGATGTTGACACTGGTGTTTTGCGGGTACTATTTAATGAAGATGCCAGTTGGGGACCTGCGAGGCGTCTGTTTCTCAAACTAGAGACTCTAATGAACTTATCTTCTTGCACAGTTGTGCTACGCGGCCTCCCACTTCTTTTTCTACTCTGGTTAGAGCCTGTTTGTGCTGTCCTCTGAAGGGAGTAGTACACACCGTTGTAGGAAATCTTCAATTTCTTAGCAATTTCTCGCATGGAATAGCCTTCATTTCGAAGAACAAGAATAGACTGTCGAGTTTCAGATGAAAGTTCTCTTTTTCTGGCCATTTTGAGCGTTTAATTGACCCCACAAATGTAATGCTCCAGAAACTCAATCTGCTCAAAGGAAGATCAGTTTTGTAGCTTCTGTAAAGAGCTAAACTGTTTTCAGATGTGTGAACATGATTGCACAAGGGTTTTCTAATCATCAATTAGCCTTCTGAGCCAATGAGCAAACACATTTCACCATTAGAACACTGGAGTGATAGTGGCTGGAACTAGGCCTCTATACACCTATGTAGATATTGCACCAAAAACCAGACATTTGCAGCTAGAATAGTCATTTACCACATTAGCAATGTATAGAGTGTATTTCTTTAAAGTTAAGACTAGTTTAAAGTTATCTTCATTGAAAAGTACAGTGCTTTTCCTTCAAAAATAAGGACATTTCAATGTGACCCCAAACTTTTGAACGGTAGTGTAAGATGGCAGCCTCTAAAACAGTCCACATTAATGTATATCTATTTGTGTGAACGCAGAGAGGATCTGAACTAAGGTAATAGCATTTATTTTGTCCTTGGTGTTTAAGAGAAGTCAAGTGATAGCATTTTCTGCATCACCTGCGAATCTGTTTTTTGTTTTTTTTGTTAGTGTCCATACATTATGAATATATATGAAAGTGCTGTATAGAATAATGTCAGCGGTCCTTTAGGAGAAAAAGAACAGCACTGTGTGTCATTTGACTCGGGAAACATGTGCATTCAAGCATTGCAGGTACTGAGAACAAGTGCCCAGTGAAGTGGAAATCAGCAATCAGTGTTTCGCACAAGGTTGATGATATTTAACATTTCAAGGAGAAGTATTCACTGGCATTCACTATATCCACCCACCAACCACTAACCTTGCAATCAGAACATGGTCTCTAAAGTCTCCATGCTGTTAGCAGCATGAGAGTGCACAAATGTGGTCACGCACAGGTTTGGACCCGCCTAGACCCAGATAACCTCAGCTTCTTTTGGCCACTTCAAATGTCATTGTCATTGTGATGATCTCTCTCTGTAGTGGATGGGTCTGATGTCTCTCACCTGTACTGCTCAAGCAGCTGCACGGCCTGGTGCTCCTGTGGGTGCCTCCTCATGTGGCTCTTTAGGCTGTTCATGTTCGTGGTGGCAAAATCACAGCTACAACAACTGGTAGACATAAAGAAAGAAAAATGAGAGATGAGAAGACTTAAAGAGAGTACCTAGTTCAACAAGCTGCCTTTTGAGGTCAACGTGTTGCTTCTTTGCACATGTAGCCCTAAGGGAGATAAGGGATTCACAACAAAGCAGAGGGGAAACTGCCACTTTCACAAAAAGAACAAATATCAATGTTTTCTATTTTGTTGCATTTTGGAGACTACGGTTGGCCTTTTAGTTGCTTAGAGGCAGATACTGTACTGTCTGCATACAAAGCCCACGCTCAAGGCAAGGCCACTTGCACAGCATTAAACAATGTAGGAGGAAAAAAACAAACAAAAACAGTTATAGCAGATTGTTTCATTAAAGTTTATTTAGACCAAATAGGCTTTTTTTTTTTTGGCAACTAACAAACATAAATGTGTACGTAACTACTGTGACTTGAACAAGTACCAGTCTGTGGGCTGGATTGAATCCAGAACTCTAACAACATGCTGCTGTTGATAACAGGAAATTCAATGAGAAAACTAATTGTTAGTGTATTATATATTAAAAAAAAGCATTAACATGCCTTTGGTTTAGGGAGTTAGAACTCAAAAGTAAAGTGGTCTGAAGGTAACTCAAGCAAAGGAAATTTACTGCTTTCAGCATTGGTGATTAACAGCACGACAAGGAAGCAGTGCATCCTGGTTAAAGATGACTATATGAATTCTATATCACTGTACAGCAGAGAGAGAAAGTGTGATTTCTTATCACAATTTCTGATAAGAGAAACATGTGACAATAGGTGATTAAAGCAGTCTCAAAGAATGCGCCCATCATTTGTTGAAAACAAATCTCAGATGGCGAGTATGACTATGTCACTGGTACTCCATCACCAAGCAAAGCCTGGCTGAAATTCCCAAATTGCAGGCTTTCAGGTTAGTACAAAAATACTTGGGCAAAAGTCTGTGTGAGCGTTTATTTCTTCGGTTTAGTTTTATCCTTTCTCTTCATTTAAGGAAGCAGCCACTTTCACTGTTTCACTCAGCTCTCCGTCATTATAAGCTTGCTGCTGACATACATTTCATCAGATTATTAATAGTGACCATGACACAGTTAACATAAAACATGTCATATGATTGCTAATAAACTTGTCGATGTCATCTTCAAAAAAGAAGGGAAGAACAGTACACACATGAGGTGGTGCTGATAATTCAATTGGAATGAATCATAATTTACACACAGGCTGGTAAAGACACTGGTGATCAGCAGAATGATCGGAGCTACACATATCAGCTATGCAGAAGTACAGCTAAGTGCTAAAAACATCCTAAGGATATGTTAAAAAATGTTAAAGATAGAATAGCATAAACAGGAAGGTGCAGTGGTGGGCAATTACTTTAAGTCATATAATCAGACAAGAAATAATAGAGTGTTTACTCAACGCTGACAAGACCACACTGGGTACGCTAGTAACAACTGTATTTAACACTGCAAAAACATTGCAATTAAAAGTCCTGCAAGTCAATGAGTCAACTTTTTTCCCCTTCATGTGATCATTGTGAGTTTTCTCTCTGGTTCTTACTTGTTACATTCACACATTTGTTCTCTCTCCAAGGGCTGTGAGAACAAGAAAGAAAGTTTTGGCCAGGTAATTTATACCTCCAGAGAAGCTCAAGAGCTGAACTCTGAGAAGTGGGAGGTCCCTGTGAGGACAGGGACCTCCCACTACAGTACACATCACTGTGGGAGCTGCGGAAGATGGATGACGAGAGGGACTTTTCTCCATTAGATCACATCGTTCACACAAGAAAAAAGTTCTGATCAGCTGATGTGTCGAGAACAAGCTGCAAGAACTCCCAAACGAGAACTGCAAGAACAAAATGATGTAACTTTGTTCTTGCAGCCCTTGGTGCGAGAACAAACTCAGAGTATGTAACAGCCTTAATAAACACAATGCTGTATGGCATCAGTACAGTACAGTGGTGAGCACTATAAATGGAAATATTGGAATTAATACAAATTGAGGTTCTGTCCTTGTAACACAATGATAATGAGCATTTCTGCACTCACCAACTTGCCAGTTACAATTACATACAACAACCATGAGCATTAATCCAGCCTCCGGTTTATCTTCATCTATTGTTATAATAAAACTGCCTGCTAATAGCAATTGCTCATGTACGATGCACTGTGCACTGCTATACTTCTTACAGCGCTGATGGAAAGCACAGAGCAGCTCATATGTTAGAAATGATGTAATCATTCTGTATTATTCATACCTGAAGACACAATGCATGGGAACCGAACAGAATACTTGAAATTTGAAACACAGCTGCACATTTTGGTCATATACTATCACACGTCTTGCACACAAGGTACAATGTTTTTTATTGTGAATATGTATGCAATATGTATCTGATCTTTTTTTTTGAGTGACAGTAACTCAGAACAGCGTGTACTAAAAGGAACAGAACTGTGGCCCTGTCATTATCCTTCTGCACTGCACTTAAAGCTGGAAGTCAGCTTTTTAACCTGTAAGTCTTTATCTTTTTTCGGCTCCACTGTTCTGGAACACGAGACCAAAGAGCTGAAAATGTAATGTGGTTCAAACGCCTGCAGAGACACTGTAGGATTAATAGATTTGATATTCAATTCAAATGCAAATGTTGTAACATTACATTGTAAATGTGTGCCATGTGGGATACATTACAGTATGTGAATAGAAACCAGAGTCAAGATTGATGGAGCCATACACGGTACGAAAGCAAACAATTAGGGAAAACTGTCACCATTGATTAATCCAATTATTTTCTTGTTCCTTGATTGAGTATTCACTTTGTCTAAAATGTCAGGAAATAGTGAAAAATGCATGTTACAATCGGCTAAAGTCAAAGGTGTCCCAAAATGTCCATTTTGGAATCATTTCCACTCTTTGAATATTTACATCTACAACTGTTTGCTTTTACTGTTAGTTTTTTCATATGAACATCTGACTTTAGAGCACTAACTCCTCCCTCATGTTTTTTGAGTTGACATAATTCCAACCATTAATTCAGAGTGTACAACAGAAACACCAAAGGAGTGCACAGTGTGACAGAGTGTCAGTATGTCACACAGTGAAATCACAATGCTGCTCTGAATATTACCAGACATTTACTGCCATCTAATGGGCATATCTAAAATGACAAGTACAATTTAACCCTCGTGCTACCTTTGGGGTCTCTGTGACCCCAAGTGAATGGACAGCCAGATAGAGAGCATGCAAGAGGGTAGCACTAGGGTTAAGTATATCCTGTATTAATTGGACATTACACCATGAAACAGGAAGTGCGAACTAAAAATGCAATATTCACTGACCACTGAAAGGCAAAGGCTGCTTTAAGTTTCACATCTAATCTAAAAATAAAGAATGTGTAAAGCTATTACAAGATGTGTTGAGTGCAAATGGATGTATACATTAGTCTATAAAGCTTAAGTATAATGTCTTTTTAACAGATAACAGACATGGAAAATAAAATCTGCAAGAAATACACAGATTTGATTTTACTTTATCAGCGTGCATTACAATCCCATATGCAACTTCTGCAATGACCATTAACGTATTGAGACAAAGACAGTATATGTGCAAACATGAATAAAAGCCAACACTGGGAAGAATACAACGCAAACAATAACAAGGACCAAGATACAGTCATGACAGGTATGACTGTGACCGTGAATACTGTAATATGTTGAAACACACACAGAGTTGAATGATATTTTCAAGTAAAAGAACTATGAATTAACGACATCTGCAAAATGTTCAACATCCCAAATCCCATTCATTCTGAAAAACCACTACATGGGCAGTTTTCACAAGTTTTATCAATATCTTATGAAGCGTGTGGTCTTGATAAATTATTTACCACACCAATGTACTTTTTACATGCTTGCTCAATAATTCAGATGGTTTAATTCTTGAGAACCCAACCAGAATTTGATTATAAACACCAGTGCATGACTTAAATATAGAGTTGATATCTGATAGGTGGTTCAATGTTATTAAAACATGGTCTATGTTCTGAAATGAATGCATTCTTCATTTCGATTTTAGTTTGTACTAAATACTTAAAGACATTAAATCAGAAATTGTGTTAATTATTTACTGTATTTTATTTATTTTTAAGAGGTATCCACTTGCCATAAATGCTGGTTCAATACTTAAATTTGATAACCTTTATTTCCTAAAGCCAGGTTTTAGGCCTATTTGTCTTTGTTTGACCACAGGGACAAACAGCTCCAAATGACTTTTCTCAGCGCTGCTGGCAAGAGAGACAGTAAAGATCTTTTTACAGGTAAAATACTTATTCTAAGTATCAAAAAAATTAAAATTAAAATAAAAATTCCAGCAGCAGGAATATAAAATTATTAAAGCTCCAAAATGCGCAAGTTATTTTCCCTACTTCTCATTTGCTACTGTTGTCTTATACACTTTAATGTTCTAAGACTCACCTGCAAACTTCCATGGCCAAGTGTTCAAATACATAAATGGCAGTGAGAGTAATTACAGAAACACTGTCAATGACCTCTGTGACACTCTACCATCCCCTAGTCCCTCCAAAGAAGAAAAGCCACACTAAAGGTTATGCGTGTGTAACGTCACCATCGATCCTTTGTTATTAGACTCTAATCCTTCTTCTGAACGTTTCCGTTTTCATCTTCAAAATGAGAAACTTTTCCTGGGTTATATCTCCTCTTCCTGACGATCACAGACAAGCAACTGGTGGAACCATAGCTGAATGTAAAATTACTGTTTTTCTTCTGACACTAACATATCCCTTACAGTAAAAAAAATAATAAAAAAAATAATAATAATAAAAAAACACATTTTAAAGGCTACTCTCAGTTAATACTATTGCTCCCTCCCTCGCTCTTGCAAATATTGTTGGCTGACTAGTAGTCAGTCAGTAGTTGAAATGGGAGGAGCTTCACTACTTCACCAACTTCACCTGTCCTGTAGTTGCTGTAAATAACTGTTTAGTTTCCTGAAATATAATTCAGGATGACTGGAAACATAACTTTTTATGGTCAGAGTGTGCACAGTGAAGTGATGGTGTATTTCTAACTACTCACCGATAAGGCTTGTCAGAGTTATGAATCCGCCGGTGGTTCCTCACGCCGACATATGTAGAGCTGGTGTAGTTGCATACATCACACTTATACATCTTCTGCATACTCCATTCTGCGATAGAGGCAAATTAAAGAGACGTTACAGGTGAACAGCAGGGATGAGAGAGGTATTCTCTCAGATACTCAGTTAAATATCCTAGAACAGATTTTACTTTCTCAACACATAATTAAAGACACATCTTACCTTGATCTGTTACCCGCTCAGATTCTTCAACTGTGGCCACGGTTTCGGTGACAGGTGTGAGCGCCGCCATGTCACTACTGAAGCTATGATGATCTCTTTCATGATTTCTTAACTGACTCTAGTAGGGAAAACATATGAGCATACCATAAGATTTAGTGACACAAAAAATAAAGAATACATTCAAAGAAATGAGTAGTGACTGCCAGTGATGCACTGTGAAGGATTAACAGGTGCTCTAACTCAGTAATGCCACCTCTGGCTCAGATATGATAGTAGCAGGCCAGGCTTCACCCTTCACAATTAGAAACTCTGCCAGATTATTATGCCTAAATCTGGTGGACAATATGAGAACTTAATCTCTGCCGCAGACAGGGAGTGGAGTCCCAATAACTTTATCCAGTATCATCAAACTGAGGCAAACTTTAAGTGCAGCACTGAACCATGGTCTTCAGAACTTTCATCTCTTAGTCTCAAGGTCTACCAATTCACACAGCCAATTCAGCCACTCATTTTGTTTCTATTGGCTGAGAAACAAAAACAGACCAGTATATGTGGCCATCATAGACAAGATGAAACATACTGTACAACATATGTGGCGCAATGTAAAGGTAGTGGATTTTCTTCTTGCTAAGACACAGTCTACATATTTAGCCCCCTATGTCTATGTTTCATGTAGCGTATTTACATGGGACTACTATGCATTTACTACGCATGGCTAAGTCTCTGCTACTTTCTCTTCACTCCACAAAGCGTCAGAGGTAATATTACATATTTTATAGCGTTACGCTTTTTGACAGCTTTAGAAACTTTGCAAAATCGGATTGATAATAAAAAATACATTTTTAAAAAATAAAACATGATGTGATGAAATTACTGATCCCAGGGAAAACATTAATGTCTGACTTAATAATTTTGTTTATCTGAATGGGTCAGTGACACTGCACCCTAACATCTGTCTAACCTTTGATTATAGCACAGCCTCAGAAAAAGGTCAGAGTCAATCAAAAGTCTTGAAAAAGTAAAACAACACACCCACAATTCACACAAGAGAGAAATAGTTACAATTGTTGCCTTACAACTTACGGACATGGCCAATTCCCAAATTGCCGTGTCCCATGCAAATACGGCCTACAGCCCTATTCACACGGGACTAGTTTTACCTGGGGACCTCCAGTCGTCTGTGATCTTAATCCTGTGCGAATCGGCCACGCCCGTAATTTAAAGTAAAAATTACACCGCAAATTACCTACCCTATTTCACATAACAGAGAGATAATACTAATCCATTTTGTATTATCAATTAGAATTCAAAAAGTAACTAAAGCTGTCATGAAGTGTAAAATGTCCTCTGACATGCAGTGGAATGAAGTGGAAAGTAGCAGAGACATAACTATGCATAGTAAATTAGAGTAAAACACAGAGTTTGCTTATCCCTTGTGAATGCGCCACATGAAACACAGACGTAGGGGGTCGTTTCTCAATCACATGACGTCCCCAGGTAAAGGTAGTCCTGTGCGAATAGGGGACTAATACACTTCAAGTTCTGTGATTGTCCAGTGGTGCTGATAAAATACCAATAATGTTCATTTAAAAGTAAGAGAAACTACTGAAAGTGATGACTGATGTTACCAGGTAACTTATTGATTACTGTTTTGAATCGTTACTGTTTAAGTGGCTATAAAGGTTGCCCTATTCAAACAAAACTAGTTTTACCTGGGGAACTCCAGTAATTTGTAACAATTGCAGAGGTCGTCTGTGATCTTTATCCCATGCAAATCAGGCATATCCACAATTTGTAAAATAAATTAATTATCCACCCTATTTTCTTAACACAGAGGTCCAGTTATAAAACTGAATCAGCGTCACTGTGATTTCTTTCTTCTTGGTTTTTCTTTTTTTTTACTCTCTCAAAAGTTGTTTGATGGTGACAATTTTTTGAGATGTTGCTGACCCATTCACAGAAAAAAATCAAAATCATTAGATGAACTAAACTGGGTTGTCCACTCTGCTTAGAGGCTGCAGCCCTGTATTTGCAGTTTGCAAATGTATAATAATAAATGTAGCATTTTAATAAAAGAAAGTCAACTAGATAACATAGGGATAAATTAACTACAGGCCAATGTTTTTCTAGCTAATCCTGTGATACAAGAGCGATTATTAGTGAAACAGAAGAAAAACTAAATGAAATGGCCTCCAGTAATCCAGCACAACATTTGATATTTCATGGCTTTCTGCCCCATTCACACATTAAGACTGAACTCTGGTCTGATTATGAGATGTACCATTGACAGTAAAAGGAAAAGAATAACCAAAACAGATCCCTCAAACTACAGGTGAGTGTCTGGTCAATAACTTTCTAGTCCTTTTTCTGTAAAACATGTTTCAGAAGGCCATGGACAAAACTAGTTTTGCTCACCTTGTAAGAGAAAGTATCTGGACACTGTTTACACTGGTACATCCTGGTCTTGCAGTGGTCGATCATGTGGTTTTCCAGGTCCTTACTGTCCGAGGCGATGTGCTCACAGATGGGACACTGATAAGGCTGTCTCTGTCTGTGCACTCTCAGGTGCTGCTTAATGTAGCCCTTGTTGCCACTGCTGTAGCGACACAGACGGCACCGGTACGGGCGTTCGCTGCCAGGGATGTAATCCACCAGACCACCGTCAGGAGGGCCAACCAACCCATCCATTCCTGGAATGCTACACATGTAGCTGCCTGCTCCGCTCCCTGTGACCACTCCGGCCACAGCTCCATGCTGGAACTGTGCGTTATCTTGAAGCTCTTTCAAGATGTCTTCATCAGAAGCATTCTGGTCAGAGCGCTCTCTGAGCCGCTCTATCACCGTGAGCAGTGAGAGGCTGATGCCAGCTTTAGTGGCAGGACTCTCCTCATCTCCCTCCCCAAGGCCCAGGGGTGCTAAATCCTCCTCCCTGCCCTCACTATGAAGCTCCAAGTCCAAAAGAGCTGCTGCATCAGAAATCTTCTGTCCAGCTGTAGCCACCTCAAAAAGTTTCTGGTCCATGGGTGCTGTCTGAGTGTGTGCTGTTATGGTCTTCTGACTTACCTTGGTGCTGGAGGTGGGCAACTCAGGAGTCCTCATAGGCATTGCCACAAGGGCCTCAGCAGCCAGTGAGTGCAGGCGGAGAGATTCAGAATGTGTCCTCTTACGACCAGCTGGGGGAATGTTTTCATCCCTTGGAGAGTCGGCACTGTTGACAACGGAGGATTTACTCTCGGTTACTGATGGCTGACTGTCAGTATCAGTACTCTGACTGCATTCAAGGACCCCGTCATCCTTCACGCCTCTTGCATGGTCTAGCTCTTCCTTCTTTGCATCCAGTAAGCTCTTATCCCTGTCCACATCTGGGCTGAGAATTAGAGGGTTGGTTGCCATGACCGTATCCTCAGCTGAAGGAAGGCGTTCGACAATTACATTGATATGACCTGCACTATTGGGACTGCTGTTGATGATTTTTTGAGCTGATGACAGTAAGCTGTCAGTCACAGAGCTTCCATCATGGTGACCATCTAACTCCACCTCAGTCTCTGCTTCAGTTGTCACCTGCACCTCAACCATGTGCTCCTCAGACGTTACATCTCTGGCAGGGTACAAATTTACCTCTTCTTCCTCTTTTATTTTTGGACTTATATTTAGATCAGGAACTGGAAGATCCAAAGCATCCCGTTTGTTCTCAGCAGCCACAGGTATGCAGAGCTGGAGCTTGAAAGCAGTGGGGAGCTTCTGCAAACTCTTGTCTTGAAGACCTGGGGGAAGAACAACTACTTCCTCTCTGGTTGCAGCATTGTTAGCAGCACCTTGCACCTCTCTCTTTGCAGAAGCCCCATCTTCATCTTCAAAGATGGGATAAGAGCAGTCGACTAGGCCAGCATGCTTCCACGCATGGGTCTTGAGCATTCGCTGCTGACTGCACACATAGCTGCAGATCAGGCAACGATACAAACCATACTCCTCATAGCTATACCACTTCTTCTTCTGTGGCAGCTGCTTGGAACTGTCCACTGAGGTTTTGATTACCTCTGTTCCTAAACTGCAATGGTCCTCTGTCCAGTCTCCATCCTGTTTTCTTAAAAGATCTCTCTTCCCCTCACTGCATGTGTCCAAATGAGAGGAATTCCTCTTCAAGTTGCCTCCATTGTCAAAGTGCAACCTGACATGTGCCTCCAGCTGCCCTTGGTCTCTCGAGGTAAAGTGACACTCGGAGCACATGAGGATGAGGTCACTGTGCTGCTCATTGTGCTGCTTCAGGTGTTCTTTCAGCAGGGGCAGTGTTTGGGAGAGATAGGGGCACAGGCTGCACTGATAGCATGTCACTGTCCGCTTGTGGTCGCTGCTATTGACGTTGACGGCCTCCTCCTTTACTGAGGTGATGTTGTTATTGTTACTATCACCCGACACAGACGCAGAAAGAGTGTGCTCAGGTGGGTTGCCATCTAAACTAAAATCCTCCTTCCAGTTACTCTTAATTTTCTTAAAGGGGGAACCTCCACAGCTCCTCCTCGATGTCTCATCATCTCCCTCTACCCCTGCAGAAGAAGAGGCTAGTTGGAGTCCTCTTTTCTGTCCCCCAAAGGTGCAGCGACGCTGCGGGCGCTTTTCTACAATTTTGCTGAGCTTCTCAATGACCTGGATAAGAGAATCATCTGCTTGCCTCGTCCGAAAGTTCTGGGAGGTGTCATCCCCTATAGGTTGCTTGGTTTGGGTTTCAGAGTGTGATCCCAGTGCTAACTGAGTGAAGGAGGACGAGGAGGTGTTGGAGGTATTTGTGATCAGTACAGGCACATTGCCGATCTCCTCCATGACCTGACATAAAACAAGAAACAAAGACTGTTAAATCTGGCTGGTGCTACATGGTATAGTAGGTGTGATGAATTTCTATCATGAATATACACTGTCTGGCCAAAACAAAAGTCGCCACCAAGACAAAAGGTCACACTCTAATATCTAATATACAGACCGCCTTTAGCTTTGATTACAGCACGCACTCTCTGTGGCATTGTTTCCACAAGCTTCTGCTATGTCACCAGATTTCTTTCCATCCAGTGTTGCATTCATTTTTCACCAAGATCTTGTATTGATGATGGGAGAGTCTGACCACTGTACAAAGCCTTCTCCAACTCATCTCAAAGATTCTCAGTGGGGTTAAGGTCTGGACTCTGTGGTGGCCAATCCATGTGTGAATATGATGTCTCATGCTCCCTGAACCATTCTTTCACAATCTGAGCCCCTGAATCCTGGCATTGTCATCTTGGAATATGTCTGTACCATCAGGGAAGAAACAATCATTGATGGAATAACCTGGTCATTCAGTATATTCAGGTAGTCAGCTGACCTCATTCTTTGGACACATAATGTTGCTGAACCTAGACCTGAGCAACTGCAGCAACCCCAGATCATAGCACTGCCCCCACAGGCTTGTACAGTAGACACTAGGCATGATGGGTGCATCACTTCATCTGCCTCTCTTCTTACCCTGATGCCCCCATCACTCTGGAACAGGGTAAATCTGGACTCATCAGACCACATGCCCTTCTTCCATTGCTCCTTAAGTTCCCTTGCATTGTACGTGCAAACATAGCCCTGAGTTATACTCGTTTTTCTTCAATTTGATTTAAACATTTAAGTGATCGCCAATCAAGATCAATCAGGATTCTTTTCTGACCAATTTCCTCCGCAAAGAGGATGGTTCCCCACTATCCTTCCAGTTTTTAATAATGTGTTGGACGGTTCTTAACCCAATTTTAGTCATCTCCTCTGAAATCTCCTTTATATGTTTTCTCTGCTTAATGCATGCCAATGATTTGAACCTTCTCAAACTGCCTAACATATTTTTAACAACCAAGAGATGCATCTTTGGACATGGACATGGTTTAAGAAATGAGATACTACTCATTGCATCAGTTGGGGTTATATAACTTGTTGCCAGCTGAAAGATAATCACCTATGCAGTAATTATCAATAGGAGGATCATACCTATTTGTTTAGTTAAATCCAGGTGGTGACTTTTTTTGAGTCAGGCAGTATATGTCAAAAAATGTTATCCAGACGTTTTTTTGCAACTACTTGCAGTTGAGAATAAAACTGTCAGAGTACATTAGGCAAACACTTTCTCATTATGCAATGTGTTTTTCCAACTAATCATTCCTTAGTTGTCAGTACATTTTTCTTTGCAAAATTATGACAAATGTATGTTGTTCTTTTCAATCTATTCATACTCAGTGCTTCACCGTCACAGTGACAAATCTAACCATTCATTCTCACATGCACGTGCACACCGGCACTGGGAGCAACTCAGGTTTCAGTGCGTTGTTCAAAGACTCTTCGGTAAGTGAATTATTAATTCATTACATTACAAACTCTGTACTAAAAAAGCTTTAGGGGCAAGTTCAAAGACTTCTCTAAGATTTTAAATGTTGTCTTTTGATCAGTTTTAACAGCATTCTGTTTTGCAGAACTGTCAAAATGAAAATGAAGCATTAATCATGGGAAATGGATCACACATTATACAACAAGCTATTGACACAAAACGTTTTTATCACAGAATTGGATTTTTTTTATGTTGCATTTAGAAATAAACAAATTATTGCTGATCAAGTGTGGAGTGGTCAAAAAAAAGTCTATTGAAAATAATGTAAGAATCAACATTCATGAAAACATTCACACACTTTACCAGATTTTTCTGCAAAACTGAAAATAACACTTCTGCATTTACCAGTAATACTAGTAACAACACTTCAGTACATTTTCCACATGGGTACTTGCCTCCACACAGAAAGCAAAATCACTCATATAGTGTTTTGTTGTTGTTTTGAAGCCAAACAACCATGTGATAAGCATGATAGCAGCTTCTTTCATTCATAATGAAAACACATGCACCACGTGCATCTGTGTACAAGCTAAGCCTGAAGGAAATGGTCACAACTCATGTGGTTACATTTCTTTTATTTCTGGGTCCAAGACTTTCTTCTTTCTCACTTTCTGACCACAGTTCACCTTCCTCTTTTTCCTACTTCTGCTTCTGCATGACTGGATCAAAACGTTTCAGGAGCACATTTAAGGAAGGGATACCACATGCAAGAGCTACTGGCATTTATCCAACTCCCTTCTGAATTCTGTGAGGTGGGGCTGAAAAGGTTGTAGTGTACTCCATTCAAGACATAACTCTATTAAGTATAACATACTTCTCCAGTTAGGGGAAATAATATGGAAATATGTCAAATAAATAGCCAATGGTCAAATAATTTAGACTTAGTCACTTTCTAAAATACATTTAATAATTTTTTTTTCAGTCTATAACCATCCATAATGTGCTTTAACCCGTGTCACACGAGCACCTGTTATGTCAGGATCTAAAAATATTTCGTCCACTCTCACTGCCCAGTAGAATGAAGTTGCTCACAGCCTCCAAACTCTCGCAAATGCATCCAGTAACACTTCGTTATATTTACTGCCTAGTGTGAGCTAACACAGATAGAGCTGTCACCAAGGAGACGTTCGCTAGACGTTCGAAAAAAACAAACAAAAAAACAATTAAGAAATGTAAGAAAAAACAGCAGAAGCACACAGCGTTAGCTTCACGGCTAGCTGACCAGCCTGCTGCCTGCTTCTCAAACACACAGAGGTACACACACGAGTCTCACAGTGCTAACAGTTCCACACATGAATGTACAAGGACATTTTACATGTCTTGATGGTTAATAAGTGACTGAGAAGCGCGTGGCCGTATTTAAATGAAAATGTACTTACGGTCACAAAATGTCTCGACGTTCTTTGTCCTCAACACATAAAACTGCTTTGTTTTATACGTTAGCCATAAAAAGTGGCCTCTCTCACTCTTCCACATTGCAAAATGGCGAGGATGGAATATCGGTCACGTGACTCGGAGTTTGAGTCAGGTGACCACAGAGGCCCACTGATTGACAGGCTGCTTAATGATGCATTCATGTGCTGCTCGTAAAATACAGTTTACAAATGAAAGACACCAATACCTATTGTAATTGCTATGTCAAAATAAAAGGAAAGACGTGCTGCGTTTTTAGGCTTCATATTATTAACACAAGTAACATAACAACAATTACTGAAGACTTTTTTAATAAACTGTAGTAAAATACTGAAGGACATTGGTAACAATGTAGTAACGCACAAAGAGTGGAATAAAAACTGAACACAAACATTAACTAAACCTCACCACAAACACTGTGTAGACTACCATGACCTAAACCTTACACTTACTGTACAGTCTTCACCTTAAAATGTGATGATTGGTGCTATGAGTGTTGTGTTTCACCCATAAAGCTGTAAATAGATTTCTGTCATCACAACACAGTAATACAAGTGCACATAGACAAATGCACACACACATCACAGATGTTTCTCATTCCTCTGCGAAAGTTGCAAATTCAGTTCTGATACCTGGATTTAACCCTTTCACTTTCTGCTCACCCAAAAGTCACATCAAAGAAGTATTTAGAAAGCAATCCATTCTCTTGCAAGCTTAGCGTTGATCCTGTGAGAAATATTACAAATGAATACACAGAACTAATCCATGGTGTGAACACTTAAATCCAAAATGTGTTTGGCAAGTGCTTCTTTCAATTTTCTTGTCATTGGCCATGTTTAACTCTGCAAACAAGATTTGACATGGTCATGTCATGGAGTCTAATAAAACCAAGCATTTATTAATCTTACAAAAGAATATACTTATTTTATGTGGTATGAACCTGCAAGTCATTTATAGGTCCTTTCTTTGAAATTTGTATGTTCTCAGTGTGCATAGCTTTTTCCCAAAAGCCCCAGCTTCCTCTCATAGGTTATCTGGTGATTGTAAATGGTTGTAAGTGTAAGCAGGGTTTTCTATACTTCAGTGCTGAGCTTCTTGTCCCTACCTCCTCCTCATAGAGACTGGCTACAATCAGTGACACTGGTGACCCCACCACACAGCCGTGTTTCTGCCTGTAGAACCGTCCATTGGATTGTAAATAGGTGGTCACCAGGCACAGATCAAGCAACAAGCAGAGCTGGTCTGGAGTGAGGTTGGTTCTACTGGCCAAGGTGTCACCCTTTTGTACTCGTTCCCATACCACTTTTGTAGGTTCTCTGGTGGGGATACATGTGAAAAGGGAGGCTGCATCTTAGGATACGGGTTCCTCTGTGCCCAGTATAATGTTACTAACCTTGTTGACGAAATCCCAGGAGTTTTCAAGTTGGTGGGAAGTGTTGCCGAATACACATACATGGTTCTTTGCCTCCATCTAGTGGGCTAATGCTGGTACTACAGATAATAAACAATACAGCTATCTGGTAAGGGGCAGCACAGTGGCGAGGTGGTTAGGACTGATGCCTCACAGCAAGAAGGTCACCGGTTCGAATCCATTCTGGAGTGGAGTTTGCATCTTGTCCCTGTGTCTGCGTGGGTTCTCTCCGGGTACTCCGGCTTCCTCCCACCATCCAAAGACATGCTCATTAGGTTAATTGGTGATTCTAAATTGTGTGAATGTTGTCCCTGCGATGGACTGGCGACCTGTCCAGGGTGTACCCCTGCCTCTCGCCCGATGACAGCTGGGATAGGCTCCAGCAGACCCCCCTGACCCCTAACAGGACCAAACGGGTATAGAAAATGACTGACTGACTGACTATCTGGTAGTGAAAGTTAGCTTAGCACTGATATAGCATGTCTTGGTGATAGTTTCCCTGTTCCCTGTTCACATGTGTGAACAACAGCCACATGGCTGCATAAAAATAAAATCATGTAGTGGGAATCAGTAAATTTGAAGCCAGATTCCCTTTCAAGAGGTAAAAGCCAGAAGTGGCACACTTTGGGTATTTTGGCTCCATATGTCCAAACGGAGAGTCGGTCTTGATCTGTTTTTACTAGAAAATTTGTAGATATGTGTGCTTTGTGGTATTTCTATAAACGCTTGGTCCAGTTCTAGCGAAGGGGTTGTTGAATGAATTGAATGAGAATGAATAGAAGACATTTTAGTTTATCACTAATTAATCAGACATAATAACAGACACAATGTTACTGACACTGGGAATCCATTCTCTGAAGAGTGACTATCCATAGAGACCAGGGTCGAGAACATGGACCTGAGTTCTTAAAATATTTGTGATTTATTCCTGACTGTTTTTTTAGTCATGCTTTATCTCCCAGCACCCCAGGAATGAAGACGTTTAGGAAGATGATTCTCCTTTATATAAACTTGTATCGGGACAACAGAACTAATAGAAATGGAACTTTATTCTTCAGGATGACATGAATGCAAACTGACCTCACAGCCTCCAGTTTATAGTTTGGATTTTTTTATTTTTTTTTATTTTTTTTCAGTCAGGTAGACAGTCAGGTCCAGCTCTCTCAGATTAGAGGACTGGGAGCTGCAACCTGAGAAGAGAACGTTAAGGCATCTACATCTTCAGTCTGAAGAGGTTGTGCCAGACAAAACTTTAACTTTTGTGACTAGCTGACAGATTGTTGTGTATTTATTGATAATGCACTTACAGAGCTTTGTTGGAGGTTTTGACCACTGGCAGCAGCCTACGAAGAGCCTCCTCTGAATTTAAGGTCAAACTCATCCAGATCTTCTTCTAATGACAGTATGATGAAACCCAGAGCTGACCACTGAGGACTGTTGGATCTTCTCCACTAGAGAAAGATTGTTCAGTTTTGCAAGAAAGTAGACCAGATTGATGCTTCTCTCTGCTGACTGCTTCTCTCTGATCTTCTTCTTTATGTACTTGACTGTGTCCTGATTGGTCTGTGGCAGGATGCATCGTAGGAGAGTCTAGGTGAATAGGTGAAAGACCCAGGAAGAAGCAGGGGACCAGAAGTCCAGGTGTCCATTTGGACTTCGTAAGGCTTTTTCCACTGCACTCTGGTAGAAATGTTCCACTTCAGATTTGCTTTGAAAGACCACAGAAATGTTTTTTTTTTTTTAATCTTCCATCAGGTTGTCAGCAGAGTTGATGAAGGTCTGATTGACATAAAGAGCAGCCAGAAACTCCTGAACTCTAAGATGTATGAAACTGAACACCTCATTTAAGTATATTCCTTTCTCCTCTAAAAAGATCTTTGTGAGCACTTCTGAGTCAACTGAGGTTGTTCTGATATTGATGCCACAATCATAGAAGATCAGATTTCCTTTCTGCAGCTGCACAAAAGCCAGTTTTCCCAGAGAATCAAACATCTTCCTCCTCTTTTTTTTTTTTTTTTTTTTTTTTTTTTTTTGTTAGTGTGGGTCTGTCTTAGCTTCTCCTCATACTTACATCTCAGCCAGGGTCTTTGGCAGCTCTCCTTCCTCTCTGGGATGTAGCACATGATGTGGAGGCTCTGTGATGTCTTGATGTGGGAGATTGTCCTACTGGCCTGCTCCTCATTTCTGAATCGCTTCCTGAAATACTCCTCCTTCTGGAGATCAGTGAACCCCCTTGATCTCTGTCACCATGTCAACAGAATCACAAAAGACCTGATTGGCTACTGCAGGTCGTGTGTTTATCCAATGACGAGCAGAGGGAGACAGCTTCCCCTTAATGAGGTTTGCCAGCAGCACATCCACTGAGGTGGACTCTGTAACATCAGTCAGGATCTCAGTGTTGTGGAAGTCCAGAGGAAGTCGACACTCATCCAGACCATCAAAGATGAACACAACCTTGAAATCTCTCAGCTCTCTGAATGGTAATGGAAATGTGAAGTGGATGTCCTGGTTGGCTTTGTCTTCAGCCCAGTCCAGAGTGAACGTCTGTGTTAAGACTGTTTTCCCAATGCCAGCCACTCCCTTAGACTGACTTCTGATTGGTCTATGTCTTCCAGGTGAAGCTTTAAAGAGGTCTTCTTGTCAGATGGTTGTTTCTGGTCTGTCTGGTTTCTTGGATGCTGTTTCAATCTGTCTGACCTCATGTTCATCATTGACCTCTGCAGTTCCCCCCTCTATGATGTAGAGCTCTGCGTAGATCTCATTCAGAATAGTGGACTTTCCTGCTTGCATCATCTTCATGCAGGCCTTCTCTCCCCTTTTTTTTATTTTGTCAATGAAGTAGCGTACCTGGTCTGCTCTGACTGTTTTATATTTCTTCTGTTCCCTGAAGGGATCCCTCAGTCTGACCTGCCTCGTGAAATCTACAGATATCTAAAGGTGGTTACCCAAGTCGCAGTCGCTTGGCTTTAATGGAATCAGTTTGAAACTCTTTTGGCTGGACAAGGATCTGAAACTTCCTGAGATATGCCCCCAGCCTCACTCCAACACTTCTCATCCCTTCAGCCACTCTTCTCACGACCTGTCTACTTATTTGCATCCCCTCTGACACTCATCCCATCCTCATCTCTTTATCCTATCCCTTGATCCTTGTCATCCCTTCAATGCTATTCATGCCATACTCTCAAACCTTTTCATACCATTGCCTTAAACCCTTTGCATCCCATTCCTTGACCCTTGTCATCCCTCAATCAATTTCTCTCGTGACCGGTCTACCGATTAGCTGTGGCTGAATAAAGTAATGTCACCTGCTGAAGAAACTATTAAATAAAGTAATGTTACCTGCTGAAGAAACTTCAGCTGTGACATGTGTTTTGTGTGATATTTTTGATGAATGAATGACAACTGAATCTTCCGACAGATGAATGATACTCGCTACCACAGCAACTGAACCTTGCACAACACTGACAGCTTCATTATATTTTATAGTTATCCTGACAAAGAACATACAGCACAAAACATCAAATATTCCAACCAACATAGAAGCCATTTTATTTTCAAAGGTTCCACAGGAAACAGTGCTACAATTTTGAATTATTTCTGATGAATGTAATAATGAACGAAGCTTGACGTGTGTAGGAATCGGTCTTCACTGGTGGAGCTTTGTCTCCCCCTGGTGGTGAAGTGCACTCCCGTGGTCACTGTCAGTAATTACAACTGTCCACATCTCAATACTGATATTCATTGACTGGCTGCGTTTGGGTGCCATTTATGCCAGAAATGAGGTCCGAGTTGTAAAAAACAGTAGTTCCCTGTTAGTTCCTCTTCCTCTTTCTCCTCTTTGCGTTGACTTATCTCCTCCTTCAACGGCTGAGTGCTTCCTCTTCTCACTTTCTCGTGTCCGAGATTTTTTTCCCATTTTAAGGTAATGAGCAGTTTTTAATGTTTTCCTCATTAAGAGTCTGATCTGAACGTTTTGTCTGGGTGAAGCAGCTGTCTGTTAAACTGTTAGGACATATCTCTGCTTGGGGTAGAGGCTGATGATAGTGGTTGAAGGGACGGTTTTATTGTTTCAGTGACTGAGAGAAACAGGTCTTTGACGTGAGCGTCGACAGATGAAAGAAGTCAGTCAAACTAAACGGAACAAGACCTTTTTGGACCTTCTTTAAAAACACAACCTGAAAAATAAGAACACTGCGAGGCCATGAAACTATAAAGTGATCTATAGGAGTGAAAGCACCTCCAACTCAGATTAGAGATTAGAGCCTGCTCCGCACAATTTTGTTACTTACCGTTTCCTCTTTGTGTCTGCCCACAGTGAGAAGTTTAAATCTCCCCTTTGCTTCATTGAATGTTATGAGTGATACATTTAAAGGGCAGCGAGTGTTAGCAGCAGACTATTTTCATGGTGAAGAGGTGAATGTATGTTACTAACTGAAGCTCCACAGTCGCGTTCCTTGAGTCCGAGTTTGGAGTCATCTGGATGGAGGTTAATCATTAATAATCAGCAGTGCTGACTGAAGTCTGAACTGTGAACTGTGTGTCGTTTTGATCGGATGCGGTGAAATTAACTCAGTACTTTACCTCCACTACTTAATGCTCTATTAAAGAGCTTGTGACTGAAGTGAAGACTCTGACATCTGACATCTTTGAAATGTTGTTAACAGACGTTGAACTAACTGAATATTGCTAGAGCTTCCTGTCAGACTCGGTGTCAGTGAACACATCATTTGTGTGTGTCACCCATAGTTCCACCTAGTGGACTGATATTCGAAGCTTCAAGGAGAGAATAAGAGCCAGTCAGTGGAGGAGCAGCTGAGTTTTTTCCAGCAGACATAGTTTCAGTGGATGTTCAGATGAGTGATGTGTGTTTCCTCTGCAGGTGAAGGAGAAAGTGAGCTGATGTGAATTCAGCGGCATGGACCAGAGTGAGGACGGACAGGAGGAAGTCTGTCCCTCTACGAACACTCTGTGTGGGGAACATGAGAACCAGCGCAAAGCACAGAGGTGAGAGGACCAAATCTAACTGTTAAAGATCAGGGAACTCATGTACAAAGGTTGCGTGCGTACAAAAACGTTCTGTATGTACTCACTCACGGAAAAGTTCAGATGTATCAAGAGTGAAATGTCCGGGAAATTTGTACGTGCCTACTCCAGTGACATAGCTGGCGTACACAGGGCGCCACTAGGGATTGTGGGCCCCATGAAAAGAATCTTTACAGGGCCCCCCAACACAGCGGCGAAAATTTTTGATGCTATTTTACATACAATTATGCATTTTAATGGTATTTTTGACTATCATACCATATTTGTGAAAGAAGAACAACATTTCTGTATTATAATTTCATCATCATTAGGGGCCTCTCTGGGCCCCCCTCAATCATGGGCCCCTAGAATCCGTCTCCTTTACCCCTCCTTTTCGGCGCCCCAGCGTATGCTGGTTTCTACAGATGTCGATCCTTCGGCGACACTTGGAGGTTATGCTGGGAAATTGTTATAAATCGGGATTGTGCCGGTCGACCCTGAGCAGAGCCATGCCATCCGTTTGGGACGGAGTTATCCGCACATTAGTCAGGTATATCAAATTCCCATACAATGCAGCTGAACAGGTGCATTGTATGCACCTTTAATGTTGATTCAAGAGCAATTTGCAGCGAGAGCAGAGGTGGCACAAGTACTCACATTCTGTACTTAGGTAAAAGTATGGATACTTGTGTAAAAAAAATACTCTGGTCAAAGTAAAAGTAATGATTCAACTCCTTTACTCAAGTAAATGTACTTAAGAAAAAATGATTTTGCCAATTCATTCGTTAATAATTTTGCAAAATGAAAAATGTCTCGGAAAATAATCTAGACTCAACTGACCAGATGTCCTGAATCTATTGCATGCTATGGGCATCAGTCTCAAAGTAGAATTATTCACGAATTTTAGACCAATTTCCAAATGTATCGATCAACGTCACACGTGTAGATATGATAAAAATATGGTTTTACTACTAATTTTACTAATGTTATCAGCAGACTAGTTTCTGACAGAAGATTGTAAAGAAAAGATGCCAGACTTCAACTGAACGATTTATGATCACTTTTATTGTGTAGAAACTCCATTCCTCCATAAATGTAATGCACTGTAGGAGCCCTGTTACAAGATGGCCGCCCGGTAGGCACACCGTTCCAGTTGACGGCAGCGCTCAATGGGGTGTCTATGTATATGGCTCTAGTCATGTCCTGTCCGATCATGTGACCTCTTTTAAGTCTTGTCATCCGTGGAGGTTAAAATTTTGCATATTTAAAAGTGGCGTGGACAAGGAGCTGCATATTTAAAAGGGGTGTGGACATGAAGGGTTCTGGTATGCTCGATTGGAATGTACAAAGGAAAAATGCTTCTAAATCTGAGCATGCACCACGTTTTAGAAGGAAATCCATGCAAGTCTTTGTACACGAGGCCCCAGGACACTGGGTAGTAATGTTAAAAGTTCAGGATTATATTTAAGCTTCATAAACCATGAGCAGCAGCCTGATGTTGAACTGTGATCAGTGACATCCAGCTGCCCGCTCACACCAGGATTATTTTACTGTGCATGGTTCAGTCCACTAGTTTTACTTTTGCTTCTACAACAGATTCAAGTTGAATCAAGCTATGTTTATTGTCACTTCCACAAAATGTTCATAAAAAGGTGTGAGATACTGTTTCTCTTGTGCCCATTGTGCTACATACTGTACACAATAACTACTACATCTGCAACTACTGCTGCACTATTGCAACATGTTACAACTAAACAGAAGGTCAACACAGTCTGGTACACAGGATAGCAGGAAGTAAAATAAACAGTGTACAGGCTAACTGTAAGTACAAGACTTAACTAGAGTATTCAGCCTTCTTGCCAGCCTTCTTGACTGCTACTCACTCTGCTACCCGTTAATTCTGTAATTTCGTGGGCAATAATTAATTAATATCTGCTTTGACCCTGTGTGCTACTGTTCTATCTGTGGTGGGATCAATAACGGATGATCTTATCTAAAACTAACTGAAGAAGATCACTCTGTCTATAAAGTCTGTTTAAGCAGAAAGAATGTTAGAGATTCCCCCCAGTATGAGACCAACACCAGAAACTGGAGAGCATATTATTATGGGATGTTGATCTCAAAACAGCTTCATGTGAGGTTAAAGGTCGGCCACTCCCTGCAGAAGTAACAACCTTTAAACAGCTGCTTATAATCAACAGCTGCTTTACTGGAACATTTACCATTCTTCAAGGTTCAAGGGCACAACACAACTGTTCTAAGAGCCTCCATAAGCACAAACTGAGAATAGAATGTCTGAGTTTAGACAGCGTGCTCACATTTTTTCAGAGTTTATGATGTCTGAGTTCACAGAAACTTCTACTCTAGTCATTCACCAGCAAAACCATCTCCCCGACCTCTCTGCAGTCTTCAGCCTCTCAGACCTGAAAATGTGGTATCCGAGGACCATGCTGAACTTCCATTGTTGGGCGATGAAGCCGTCGTAACAGCAGGTATGTTGTTACTATGTTACCTTGAGTTGAAACTGGAACTCAGGTGAGATGTTGGAATGGTTCACAGATAGCTGGGTTGTTTCTTTCTGACTAAAATGAAACGTTCCAACCAGGATTCCAAAAACAAGAGACCTCCAATTAGTATTCACTAGTACATTCAGGGGTGGAATGAAAGAGTCACAGGGGATGGGTCGAAAATAGTCAAGAGAATGGTATGTAAAGGGTCAAGTGTCAATGAAAACAGTCAGAAGAGAGTGGATGAAAAGGCTTGAGGGATGGGATGGAAAGGATTGGAGTGGAAAAGGAGATGGGAGGAAAATCATTAAAGAGGATTGGGATGAAAAGGGTCGAGTGTATAGGTTGAAAAGGGTTGAGTGGATATGATGAAAACTGTCAGAAGAAATGGGATGAAAGAAAAGGGTCAGAGTGGATGGGATGGCAAGGATCAAGGGGATGGGATGAAACGGGCCTGAGAGGATGGGATGAAAAGTGTCGGAGTAAAAGGGGGATGGGATGAAAAATGGTTCCAAATCAAGTGAAGAAATGAAAGGGGCAGAATGCGTAGACTGATGATGGTAGAGGAACCCAGGGAGTGAGGCTCAGTGTGGGGGCATATCTCAGGATGCTTCAGATACATCGAAAAGAGTTTCAGTTTAATTCCATCTAAGCCAAGCGACTGCTCTAGCCACATTTAGATATTTGCAGACGTCATGTGTCAGGTAAAACTGTGGGTTCTCTACAGGTAATACAAGAAATATGACTTCTCTGAAAGTTGAAGAGTGTCTGAGATGCATATGTCCTTGTTTCTGTAGAGGGCTTGGTGGCTGGCGTGTGGATTGAGTTGGTGAAAAGGATGCCAATAGAAGTCCTTACACAGCTCCTCGAGGCCCTCGTAACAGACGGTGTCTTGACTGAGTTGGAGAAAGAATCAATATCTGAGAAGAGCCCTGTCAGAGCAGACAAGGTACGCCATTTCATTGACAATGTAAAGAAAAAGGGAGAGAAGGCCTGCAGGAAGATGATCCAACGTCTTCAGTCCATAGATCCTGCTCTTTCCTCTCAGCTGGGTTTGTCCTCTGATCAAGCTGCTCAGAAAGGTGAGGCCATGTGTTTTTTGGTGATGTATGCATTAATGTTTGCTTGAGCTCTGAGGGAGGAAAGCTCAACTAACATTCACCTGTAACCATAGGATTGGTCTTTAGTGTGTTCAGTATGTTGAATCCTTAACTTGGTGCTGAGATGACTTCAACGCAGTCATTTAAAGCTGAATTCCTTCAATTGTTTGTGTTTTTATTACTTAAAATATATCACATTTGGTTGTACCTGTAACTCAGAAAAAGATCTGACCAGACGTGAGGACACGTTTACGTTTATATGCAAATTATTCCAAAGGATGCAGTTAGTCTTTCATGATGCTGTATACAGTAAAGTGCTGTACAACACATCAGATGGCCTGATTATCTGTTATCTATATCATTCAGATACTCTTGACAGGTGTCGACATAAACTTAAATCTACTCTGAAGGAGAAGTTCCAGTGTGTTTTAGAGGGGATTGCTAAAGCAGGAAAGTCAGACCTTCTGAATGAGATCTACACAGAGCTCTACATCACAGAGGGAGGGACTGCAGAGGTCAGTAATAAACATGAGGTCAGACAGATTGAAACAGCATCCAAAAAAACAGACAGACCAGAAACAACCATCCGACAAGAAGACCTCTTTAAAGCTTCACCTGGAAGACATGGTCCAATCAGAAGAGTGATAACTAAGGGAGTGGCTGGCATTGGGAAAACAGTCTTAACACAGAAGTTCACTCTGGACTGGGCTGAAGACAAAGCCAACCAGGACATCCACTTCACATTTCCATTACCATTCAGAGAGCTGAATGTGTTGAAAGAAAGAAAGTTTAGCTTGGTGGAACTTGTTCATCACTTCTTTACTGAAACCAAAGAAGCAGGAATCTGCAGGTTTGAAGATTTCAAGGTTGTGTTCATCTTTGATGGTCTGGATGAGTGTCGACTTCCTCTGGACTTCCACAACACTGAGATCCTGACTGATGTTACAGAGTCCACCTCAGTGGATGTCTTGCTGACAAACCTCATCAGGGGGAAACTGCTTCCTTCTGCTCACCTCTGGATAACCACACGACCTGCAGCAGCCAAGCAGGTCCTTTGTGACTCGGTTGACATGGTAACAGAGGTCAGAGGGTTCACTGACCTCCAGAAGGAGGAGTATTTCAGGAAGAGATTCAGAGATGAGGAGCAGGCCAGTAGGATAATCTCCCACATCAAGACATCACAGAGCCTTCACATCATGTGTCACATACCAGTCTTCTGCTGGATCACTGCTCGAGTTCTGGAGGATGAGCTGAAAACCAGATCAGGAGGAGAGCTGCCCAAGACCCTGACTGAGATGTACATCCACTTTCTGGTGGTTCAGGCCAAAGTGAAGATGGTCAAGTATGATGGAGGACCTGAGAAAGATCCACACTGGAATAAAAAGAGCAGGAAGATGATTGAGTCTCTGGGAAAACTGGCTTTTGAGCAGCTGCAGAAAGGAAACCTGATCTTCTATGAATCAGACCTGGAAGATTGTGGCATCAATATCAGAACAGCCTCAGTGTACTCGGGAGTGTTCACACAAATCTTTAAAGAGGAAAAAGGGATGTACTTAAATGAGGTATTCAGTTTCATCCATCTGAGCGTTCAGGAGTTTCTGGCTGCTCTTCATGTCCATCAGACTTTCTTCAACTCTGCTGTCAACCTGATGGAAGAGAAAAAAACATCTCTGTTGTCTAAATTCTTTCAAGCCAAATCTGAAGGAAAACATTTCTACCAGGTTGCAGTGGAAAAGGCCTTACAAAGTCCAAATGGACACCTGGACTTGGTCCTCCGCTTCCTCCTTGGTCTTTCACTGGAAACCAATCAGACTCTTCTACGATGTGTGCTGCCACAGACAGGAATTAGCTCACAGACCAATCAGGACACAGTCAAGTACATCAAGAAGAAGATCAGAGAGAAAATGTCTGCAGAGAGAAGCATCAATCTGTTCTATTGTCTGAATGAAATTAATGATGGTTCTTTAGTGGAGGAGATCCAACGTTCCCTGAAATCAGGAAGTCTTTCCACAGATAAACTGTCTCCTACTCAGTGGTCAGCTCTGGCCTTCATCTTACTGTCATCAGAAGACGATCTGGATGAGTTTAACCTGAAGAAATACTCTGCTTCAGAGGAGGCTCTTTGGAGGCTGCTGCCAGTAGTCAAAGCCTCCAGCAAAGCTCTGTAAGTGCATCATCAATAAATATACTGCAACCTGTATAGAGTTTCTTTGAAGTTGCTTTTAAGTTTTTTTTCTTTCATTATCTCTTCAGCCTGACTTACTGTAACCTCTCAAAGAGAAGCTGTGAAGTTCTGTCTTCAGTTCTCAGCTCCCAGTCCTCTAATCTGAAACATCTGAACCTGAGTGGAAACAACCTGGAGGATTCCGGAGTGAAGCTGCTGTCTGTTGGACTGGAGAGTTCAAACTGTAGACTGGAGACTCTGAGGTCAGTTTGCATTTATTTTCTTATCAGGCTTCTGAAGAATGGAAGTCCAGTTTAGATCAGTTCTCTTGTCAGGACTGAAAATGAATCCAAACAGTTTAAATCAGGGGTCACCAACCTTTTTGAAACTGAGAGCTACTTCAAGGGTACCAAGTAATTCGAAGGGCTACCTTTGATACAAAGTTACTGAATAACATAGTCGCAAAGTTCACCTCTAATAATAGTAGTAGTAATAATAATAATAATAATAATAATAAGGCTCAAGCTAGTGATTTCTTATTTAAACATGCAAAGTTATGCATTATTTTTGTTCCTATAATTCAGTTTCAACATTACTCACATCACATGTCTCTCTGACTTAGGTATCATTCTTGACTGCTCTGTATGAATGAACACATTTGCAGCACTTCGTTTAAAGTCGCCTGTTTTATTTTTGTTCAAATTAACACCTTTTGAACAAATCATGAACTTTGTTCCATGTTTGTACAAACTTCCAGTAATGTAATATTAAAAAGACACATTCTTTCACATATTTAAATGAAACATATCACATTTGTACAAATCTGCATTAATGGACTGACAGTACAGTTCACTCAGTGTAGAAGAAGAGCAACAGCATGAACCCGTGGCTCACTAGTGCCCTCTTCCATGAGGCACAAGTAGTGGCTGCCTCATATCTTTTTTCAATGTGGTTTAATGTCAGATAAACAAGACTAAATATGTTACACTCACACATGGAATACATTAATTAGGCTATGGAAGATTGGGACACATGATAACAATGTGGACAACCAATATATTGATGCCATACAGAGAGTCAGCCACAGGCATGCGGACAACTTGCGCAATCCGGGGTGAGGCTTGGCTCGCTTCTGCCTCAGCTCACGTTGCTCCCTGTATTCACACAAGTAATACATAAATTAAGCGATTTTGACTACAAAAATAATCTAAATGATGGGAATCATACATAAATTGCATTTATGTCCGATTTATATCGTCAATCGTCAATTTTATCATCGTCATTACTTTTCCCTTCCTGATTGCACCTCACTGCCTTTAACTCATGGCCATAGTGCGCTGCCAGGTGGGGAGTTAGCAGTTAGCATGGAAGCTAGCGTGACAGTACTGAACTGAAGTGTCTGTCCTCATTGTGCCACTTTGCCGTTGCCACAGTAACCCCATAAATGAGATATACACACGTTTCTTTTACTGTGGTAAAAAAGAACGTTTCTTCCCACTCACTGGGATGTACCACAAAATGGTACGTTTTCTTTTGCTTTTCTTCCACGTTTTTCTGTTGTTATGACCCTCGTCTAGCTCCTCAACATAGCCTCAGACGCCTCCATATGTTGGAAAAAACGAAGATGGCGGTTTGTCTTGTGCGTGATATTGAACTTTGACACCAAATGAGGTCAGAGTTCATATATATATATATATATATATATATATATATATATATAAATATATAAGATTAAATAATACCATGTTCAACTCAGTAGTACAGTAATTCAAGTGTTATGGTTGGTGACCCCTGGTTTAAATGAAGGAGCATCAATTCAGTTCATTTTATTTAAATAACGTCAATAACAATACAAATCGTCTCAAAACGCTTTACAAAAACCCGGCCTGAACCCCCAGAGGAAACCTGAAGGTGATGGTGGCAAGGAAAAACTCCCTTTTAACAGGAAGCAGCCTTGAGCAGAACCCAGCTCATATGGAGGGACCCATCTGCCTAATGCCAGCCGGGTACAGACTGAAGAAAGAGAGAAGAGAACAACAGGATAAACATACATTTGTCATAGATACACATATCTGACTAAAGCGTACATGTGAAATCTTATGATACAAACTGATGATGTTACATGACAATTTGAAAATGTAAGAGGAATCATATTCCTGAACATCAGCAGGTACCTCCTCAGTCATCGGTGGTGGGTCTGCTCACACATTAACAGAGTTTTTGGTATCACTAATCATTCCTTCTGTCCATATTCTTTGTGGAGAAATCCATTCATAGTCTGATTCCAATAAGACTGGCTTGAGGACAGCATCCACATTTTTGTTCTGTGGATGAACGATTGTAAAGTTTGTCTTCTAAACTCACATCTTTATTCTTTGTTCAGAATGAGTTCCTGCAGTTTGACAGAGATCAGCTGTGGTCCTCTGGCCTCAGCTCTGAAGTCCAACCCTTCCCATCTGAAACATCTGGACCTGAGTACCAACAAGCTGAAGGATTCAGGAGTGAAGCAGCTGTGTGGTTTTCTAGAGAGTCCAGATTGTAGACTGGAGACTCTGATGTGAGTTCACGTAATTTCAGAACTGTCCTCCATAAATCTGTAAATTTGATTTAGTTCAAGAAACTGTTGAAAATGTCCACTGTTAGTTGTTAAGGCTTAAAGGCTGTTAGGACACAGTAAGTTTGAGTTGCCCATTTAAAACCTGAACACATCTCAGTGATCATCATCATTTCATCTTTTATTCTTTATTCAGATTGTGGAGCTGCAGTTTGTCAGAGATCAGCTGTGATTATCTGGTCTCAGCTCTGAAGTCCAACCCCTGTTATCTAAAACATCTGTCCCTGACTGGAAATGACCTGAAGGACTCAGGCGTGAATCAGCTGTGTGGTTTTCTGGAGAGTTCAGACTGGAGACTGGAGACTCTGGAGTGAGTTTACTGTCTGTTATTGTCGGAGATTGGATATGTTTAACTGATAATGTCTGATGAGGTCAGCTGCATCTTATTGATCTGTGTTGACACGAATAGTTGTCTAAATGTTGTGTTGACATTTGGATGATGTGTGTAGAAGGCTGACATGATGAAGATCCACAATAACACAAGGACAAAGTCATCCTGCTCGTTTTAGAGGATAGCCCATTGATCAGGCACATTTCAAAAGATTTCAATCATTTCATCTTTTATTCCTCATTCAGATTGATGAGCTGCAGCTTGTCAGGGATGTGCTGTGGTCCTCTGGTCTCAGCTCTGAAGTACAATCCCTCCCATCTGAAACATCTGGACCTAAGTACCAACAAGCTGAAAGATTCAGGAGTGAAGCAGCTGTGTGGTTCTCTGGAGAGTGCAGACTTTAGACTGGAGACTCTGACGTCAGTTCACTGTCTTTTAATGTTGTAGATCTGACATATTTAATCAACAACTGAGTCTAATTCATGTTCATCCAGAACTGTCCTTCATAAATCCTTCAAAACAAGTGTTTGTGGTAGAAACTGTAGAAAACGTCAACTATTAGTTGTTAAAAATCATTGAATGTTTTTGATTCGAGCTGAAGAGTCACATCTGGATCCAGAAGATCCTCTGAACTCACACTTATTTCAACTGATGATCTGACTAACCATCAATCATTTCATCTTTTTTTCTTTATTCAGATTGATGAACTGTAGATTGTCAGAGATCAGCTGTGCGTTTCTGGCCTCAGCTCTAAAGTCCAACCCCTCCCATCTAAAACATCTGGACCTGAGTCTTAACAACCTAAAGGATTCAGGAGTGAAGCAACTGTGTGGATTTCTGGAAAGTCCAGACTGTAGACTGGAGACTCTGGAGTGAGTTCACCATCTTTCAGTAACTGAACTGAAGCTCATTCATGTTCATCCAGAGTCAGTGAAACTTAAATGCTGTGAGAACACAGTTAATGTTGAGCTGCACATTTTAAACCTTAACACATTTAACTGATGTTCAGTCATTTCATCTTTGGTTCTTTATCCAGATTGTGGAACAGCAATTTGTCCAAGATCAGCTGTGATTCTCTGGTCTCAGCTCTAAAGTCCAACCCCTCCCATCTGAAACATCTATTCCTGAGTAGAAACGATCTGAAGGATTTAGGAGTGAAGCATCTGTGTGGCTTTCTGGAGAGTCCAGGCTGTAGATTGGAGACTCTGGAGTGAGTTCATCATCTTTTAGTGTTGTTGTAACTGAACTGACGCTAATTCTTCCCTCCATAAATCTGTAAATATAATTTGATTCTAGACAAACTATAGAACTATAGAACGTTCACTGTTATGAGTTATGGTCACATCTGGATCCACAACTGACTGATCATTAATCATTTAATCTCATTCTTTATTCAGACTGAATCGCTGCAGTTTGTCAAAGATCAGCTGTGATTATTTGGTCTCAGCTCTGAAGTGCAACCCCTCCCATCTGAAGCATCTGTACCTGAACTTCAATAATATTAAGGATTCAGATGTAAAGAAGCTTCTTGACCTTAAGAAGAGTCCAGACTACAAACTGGAGACTGTGAGGTCAGTAGATGGTTCCAGTCATTCCACGCTGCTTTCGTCAGTATTGTCCTAAACGCAATTAGTATCACAGATCCAGTGTTTCCTGTAAACCTGCATCTTGTCAGTGAAAGCTTTGAGAATCAGCCGTTTTAGATGAGCCAAAAGCTTCACAGAACCAGCATTACATTTGGTAACTGTAAGGCAGTGGTCTATTTCTGCCTGTAGGTGGTGCCACTCTACCACTCATTAAGTATAGCGCTCAGTTTGTTCGCTCCCAGGACACGGTAGTTCTAGAGCGTGCTGTACGTAAGATCTCGTTTGGACTTCAGTGTGATCTGTGGAAGCTAAGCAGTGTTAATGCCACACTACTTTAGTACTTTAATACTTATGTATTAAAACCACTCATAAAGTTAATATGTTTATTTGGGTTGGGTTTACTTGGTAACACAGTTCTGTACAAACTTGAGCATTGAGCACTTCCTGTTTGTAATGTTGGCTACCTTCTTGCAGTGGTTGAAGAATTAGATGTTTTTCCTTGTGATGAACACAGTGAGGTAATTCCAGTTGGTTCTGTATCTTTATGTATAACAGTACTGAACTTTTTTAGTTGTGAAAATAATGAGATGTTTCTCTCATCACTCTGGAAGGGCGCCGCTGCCAGGAACCACTGTGTATAACAGCCAGAGCTTGGATGTCATGTAATAAGGGTCTGTTAAGGGTCTCCCATCTACATCAAGAAACACAATGCAGAATACTGGTGTATTTGAACCCCGGAGGCCACATCAGACTCCAACATCACCATCAAGTTTGCTTACGACACCGCTGTTGTGTGACTAATCTCCCACAACAACGAGACAGCCTACAGGAGCCACCTGGAGGACTGGTGCCAGAGAGAACCCCCTCCTTCTGAATGTCAGCAAAACTAGAACTGAAAGTGGACAGCAGAGGGACTTGCATCCAGTTATTATCACTGGCTCTAAGGTGGAAAGAGTGGATACTTTCAGATACTTGTGAGTGACCATCACACACTGTCATGGACTCAGCACCTGAACACCATTTTGAAGAAAGCCAGAGACCTCAGACACCTCAGAGACTCTCTGGGTGCTCTGGAACTTTTACACCTGCACCATAGAGAGCATCTTGTGTGGCAGCATAACCACCTGGATGGGAAATTGCACCAGGCAGGACTTGGGGGTCCTCAAAAGGGTGGTCCTTCAGCGGAGCAGACCATCAACCTGCAGGACATTTGTACTAAAGTTGTAGGTTAAGGGCCAAGAAGATCCTGGAACAACCCAGTCAGTCCGGACACCGTCTTCTCCCTACAGCAGTGGTTCCCAAACTTTTTTGCCAAAAAAAAAAGCTTTTTATTTGAGACATTGTAATTAATACAAATAGCAAACTTTTTTGAACAAATAGTTATGTTCGGTGTAACAGGTTTGCCTTTGCGTGGGAACCGGTCAAAAACTTGTCCATCTCACCCCTGCAGTGTCATTTATTGATTCATTCATTCCGTCTAGACTCTAGAGGGTCACACGAAAATCAATTGTCGCTCCCACTCCATCCCGAGCCCACAAAAATACTCCCGTCATATCCCACCCATCCCGCAAAATCCAGACAGAAAGACTCCCAAATCCCGTCCTACTCCCTATGTTATCTAAAGCTGGACGCACTCAGAGCATTGCAGTGTCATTTGTTTTAATTTAATGAGTAACCACAATACTATACCAGACAAAGTATCACAGTTATGGGTATTGTCGAAATACTGCGGCCTTTTTTTATTATTATTATTTTTATGAATTGCAATGTATTTGTACAAGTTATAAATATGCATTTATTACTTATGTTGTTTGGTTGTATAATGTTGACTTTTGGAGTTTGTTTTTTTGCGCAAAATTAGTGGTGCCACTGATAACGACGTCGTGGCAGACTCGCCCATGTGTTATCTCGTGTTTGTGACTGTAAGCTGTGCACGAGTCTGGGCGAGACAGAACTATAGCTTGTTGTTTCTTTTGAAGCGAATTTCTATCAAAGCCGGCAGAAACACACGGACAGCCAGTCAGCTAACAGACAGGTGGACCCAATGTGCGGAAACATCATATCCCCGGACGTCCCCAGTAACAGGCAAACAGTCAATAATTCATCATCTGTGTAGTTTGGTTGCCGTAATTGCCATGTGAGTTTGTTTACAAGGGAGCCGCATGCAGTGAGAAGCCGTGAGGAGAGTAGAGGCGGAAACTGGCGGAAACTGGCACAGGTAGTATAGTAATCCATGGTACTACTGTTGTGTAGAATTGCTAGTATAGTACGAACCGTTGTGATTTACCATGTGTACCATGGGTACCATGGGTATCCTGCAACTCTACTCAGTTTTACATTTATACTTATTACAATATTGTTTACCTATGTGCAATTATTACTGTTTTACAGTATTACTTTTTTACTACTGGCTGCAGGTACAAAAATACATTTCACTATGCATTGTACTATATATATCTATCTCTGTCTATATCTAATCTTTGTCTTTTAACTGCTCAAGGCATCAGTGGACCCACCCCAATGCAGAGACCCCAGGTCCTGATGTCTCCTTAGGTACCTCCCTCACAAGCTGTCTTCCACCACTTACAACACCCCACTTACAGTGAGACAGGCCACATGAACCAACATGTTACCTCTATCTAGCCTCTAATGGCCATGTTGACAGTGAACGCAGTCAAACTGCCTAGCCATCTTAATTTTTCTTGAGTGGTGAGACTAGGAACCTGGACCTGAATATCCCTGTTCCTTTGAACAATTGTCTGATTTTTATGAGCGTATCCATAGGCCAGGAGAGTCTGCTTGCACTGCTGCATAAGGTGGAAGAGCGTTAATGACAGGGCATGCCTTTCTCCAACTGAGACAGTAAACTCCCATAACAGTATTTAAGAAAGCTTACTGATGCGGTCATACATTCAAGAATTGCACCGACATTTGCGTGAGTTGCAGGCTGAGCTGAAAAACCTGGCAAAACCCAAAACGTTCTAACCCCTGGGTAGAGCTAAGCAATCACTTTCCCAGGTGCATGTCACATCAGAGAGCACTCCCAGTGTGAAGACTGATAGGACAAAGCTCTCCTCATAGCTATCAGAGATGCTGCAGTTGTTGGCTCTTAACCAGGAGATTCTGATGGCTACGCTGTCTCACCTAGAATTGAGAGTAACAAGCCTTACCCCTTGTCCCACGACCAGCAGCTAATCCTTCACAAAAGAGGACAACTCGAGTTCACGTGTCACAGTCAGTTGCCGGTGTGGAAAGCAAGGCCACGTAGCCGATATCTCCCAAGCTGTTTTCCCAGACTCCCTTTAGCTCAGCCTTTAAACCAATAAGGCCCATGGTGGGTCAAGACCTCCACCAACAGATGCCAGAGACAAGAGATGGTGTTAGAGGGACTGAAATATGGAGCACTGATTGATATCGGTTCTCAGATTACCAGTGTTAGACATAATTACTGGTGCAGACAAGACCAGAAGTTACAGTAATACAGGATACTCATAGAGGGTGCAAAATAACCTGCCAGTAATACAGGATACTCATAGAGGGTGCAAAATAACCTGCCATGGTGTCCTGTATGTTAAGCTGAATGTGTGGGAACCAGTGCCATTTGAGCCGCTTACGGCAAGATCCCCACAGAATGGAATACAGGTCTACTGGAGGTTGGAAACTCTGGAAAAAGTGGAAGGGATGACATGGTGGGTCAAGAAACGACATGGCTGGAAGGTGAAAGGTGAAAGCAGGTCCAAATACAAAGTCTTGCACCTCTGTAACTCCCCAGGACCTCCTGGTTGCCAGAGAGGAGGCCTTCCAGTCTTTGAAACAGAAGCTGACGACTGCACCACTTTTGGGATATCCAAACTTACTTGCCTCTTGCTCCAGACTGATGTATCGTGAAAGGGTCACCGGTTGGAATCCATGGGCCGGCTGGCCTTTCTGTGTGGAGTTTGCATGTTCTCCCTGTGTCTGCGTGGGTTCTCTCCGGGTACTCCGGCTTCCTCCCACCATCCAAAGACATGCTCATTAGGTTAACTGGTGATTCTAAATTGCCCGTAGGTGTGCATGTGAGTGTGAATGTTGGCCCTGCGATGGACTGGCGACCTGTCCAGGGTGTACCCCTGCCTCTCGCCCGATGACAGCTGGGATAGGCTCCAGCAGACCCCCGTGACCCCTAACAGGACTTAACGGGTTTAGAAAATGACTGACTGACTGACATTTAGGTTTGTGGTGTTGTTTGTGTTGTGTTTTTCTCATTTTAGAAAAGGTCTTTGTGTTTAGTTTTCATTTGTTTAACCACACCTGTCCAGCCTTAGCCTGCGTGCAACTCACTCACTTTGATTTATGTATGTCTTATGTCGTATAACCACTGACAAGTGAAGTGAATAACACTGACTTGTGACAACACAATGTTCTTCTGGAAAACTTTTGGACATTCCAATGGATGTTACTTACTTGACATGTACCACCCACCTAAACCAGACCTGGCACCCCCACTCCATAGCAATGACACTCCTTGATGGCAGCTGTCAACCCCACCAAGATGCAGCCTGACACAGGCACACACACATAAACAGTTAAGGAACAAAAAAACATGAAAAACTGCACAAGGTTTCTCTATTGTACAAAATTCACTAGATCCCAAACTGATTAAGTATCTGTGGGATGCACTGTATCTGATCCACAGCTGATCCACAAAGGGGCCCTCCCCTCAACCCATAGGACCCAAAGGCCTCCACTAACAACATTCTGCTGCCAGACACCAGAGGACACCCTCCCCATGCCCATGTCCATTCTCAGATGAGTCACGACTGATTCGGAGGCACAAGGAGACCTACACAATATTAGGAAGGGATCATAATGTTAAGCCTCATCAGTGCAGATAGGGATTGTTAGGGATTGTGACACCTAGTCCTCTCAGTAGGTGTAAGACTGCCTGCACTCAAACCCAATGAATGAAGTCTTGAAATACTTGGATTAAGACAAGATTACATTTTCTCTGAAAAAGAAAAAGATAATCTAGAAAATCAGGTGACCTTTTATAGATTCTGTCAAATACGTTTGAACCATATTTATGGCCATCTAGATTGTTTATTTTTTATTGTTCTTTATTATATTTAATATTTATTGTGCTGACACAAACACACACTGTAGTCTTTATCCTAAAACCAAGTCTTAACAAGTTTTAACCATAAGCCCTATTCGCACAGAACTAGTTTTACCTGGGGACCTCCAGTAATTTTTAATAATAGCAGAGTTCGTCTGTGATCTTAATCCCATGTGAATTGACCATGTGTGTAATTTGTAAAGTAAAAATTACACTGCAAATTACCTACCCTATTTCACTTAACACTGAGGTACTGTGATAATACGAATCCAGTGCGAATCAGCATCCCTGTGATTTTGGGCTGTGTTTTTACTTTTTCAAGACTTTTTTTTGATCCACAGCTTTTTTCTGCCACTCGTTACTTAAGAATCATGAAGGATGTGCTGTAAATCAAAATCTGGACAGCGGGAGAAAGGTCATTCGTAATTTTTTTTCCCAGGATCAATAGGGCTAAAGACTGTAAATACTCCAGACATATATACAGTACATAGACACCATAGATGCCGTCTACTGGAGCAGCGTGCCTACAGGGTGGCCATCTTGGAACAGGGACACTCGCTCCTACAGTGCGTTACATCTATGGAGGATTGGTGTTTCTGCACAATAAAAGTGATCATAAATCGCATCTTTTCTTTACAATCTTCTGTCAGAAGCTAGTCTGCTGATAACGTTAACCCTCGTGCTACCCTCTTGCATGCTCTCTATTTGTCTGTCCATTCACTTGGGGACCTCAGGGACCCCAAGATAGCACAAGGGTTAAGTAAAATTTGTATGTGGGTAGTAAAACCATATTTTTATCATAGCTACATGTGTGACGTTTTTAACAGATCAATACGTTCGGAAATCGGTCCAAAATTCAGTGAGTAATTCTGCTTTGAGATTGAGGAGTACCTCTTTCCTTTGTATGTTCATGCACCGCTGCCTCTGTTAGCCCTGTACCAAGATGGCGGCACGTCCCTCCACAGTCGATGCGGTGTCTGTGTATATATGTCTATGCTGCTAAATAGGGGAAGTATAAAGATGGATGACAGAATAGCCCCTCAAACGCGAAGCCAAAGCAAGTAGAGCTCTTCCTGTTGACTGGCTACAGGAATGGATATAAGCTCCACTTCCTCAATGTTAGTGGCTGAGGCCAAAATAAAACACTAAAATACATATGTCAAATATTTTATTTTTTTCCCCCCAATGATAGTTTCTATTGTTTTAGGTAATGTAATGCTGATGCATGTTAATTTTTTTTGGTAAGTTTCATTTTTGTTAGTTTCAGTTGTTATTTGGTGCTATAGAAGTGTGAGTGGGTTATCGATGAAGCAGTTGCACTCTTGGACCATACTGGGCAGACTCTGGTTCCAAACTCACAAGGTGGCACCACTTGTATCCCCAGGAAAGTAACGTCAGTTTAGCCAGTGCAAGGAAGTGAGGACATGTTGTCAATATTCATGTACAGATTATACACATGGTTTTGACCGTAAGAAGTTGACGGAACCCAGAAAAATGGCTTAGTAGTGGCAGAGTGTGTTTTTGTGTTCCATCATTCCACAGAATGTGTCCAACAAAACTTCATAAAAACAAGAACACACATGCATGTGTGCATGCACACACATACACACCACATACGCACAGACACACACTTAATATGATTCAGCCCCAATTGGTGTAAAACAAGCCTGTGCTGAAAATGACATCTTTCATTGTTGGCTATCACCATTCATATGTGATTTTTATGAACTGTAATTCCTTCCACCTCCTATTACCCCTGTTGCCTCTCTGTCATAGGCACACTGAGGCTGTTCTCTAATCTGAAGTGACAGCCCATAGACTTTCACTCACACATTACAGTGTAGCCTCAGGCAACTGAGCCTGCTCTTTTCAAAATGGTGGAGCCAGGTTATTTCTATTGAAGTATTAAAGTAATACTTCAGTTTAAGCTATTATTTCAAGGTTTGTTATTTTTTTTCAACTGCAGGGCTGAGTGTGGATTGAATGGATGACGAAAGGACAGACTGAAGGAGAGACTGAAATAGAGAAATGTTCAAAAGGAAAAGCAGGGGTTCAGGCCACTTTATGTCCAGTGTGAAGGTTTAGATTGTTTAATGTGTGTGTTTAGTGTGTATTAAATTAGTCGCTGAAAAAAGCAAAACCACAAAAATCTCTCTAAAATCTTATATTGGTTAAGAAAACCATGCAATATATATGACGCCCAGAAAGGCATTAAGCTAGAATATTTTTAAAATGAGATAATAACATTGAACTAAAATTTCAGCCCCCTACTCTTAGCGCTGACTCATCTTCATCCCAGGGAGATGTTGCCATAAAACTCCATACTTCCATGTTTGTAACAGGGCTTGGGTCAAAACATTCTAGGTGACATCAACACAGTTATTTTCTCATTTGCTAAAGCAGCTCCAACCATGCAGTACACGTTTCAGCTGTTTCCAAAGAGCTGAGTTTCATGTGTTTCTTTATATTGGCTACCCCAGATAAAAGATAAAAACAACGTTATAATGCCTCTCCATGCTGTTTATTCTCAGAAATCTAAATTAAAATAACCACAGAAGAAATGACAAATAAACCCATTAATTTAGATCCTTGGATGACACTTTTGGGAGTTACTTAAAACAGTGCAGAACAAAATATGGCATAATTTGTCAGTGTGAGTAAAACAGTAAGATATAATATAATAAAACAACTCATCTGCAAACCAAGATCATTCATGAGCAGCGCAATGGTGAGGTGGTTTGCACTGATGCCTAACAGCAAGAAGGTCAGTCAGGTGAATCCATGGACCAGCATGGACTTTAAGCTCAGTTATTTTATATGGACATATGTATTCTGATTATTACGGTTCTGTTAACTTTGGTTATAGTTTTTATTTTGTTTAAATAATTGTACAGACAGATATTCTCGGTTCGCCCCTTATGTCCGTTTTACAGCATGCTATTCCAAAGATGACCACAGGGTGACACTAGTGGCCTTCAAGTCTGCACAGCTGTGAGCTGAGCAGCAGGAACAGATGGAGAGATTTAAAGACAGATTCAGATTGAACCAAATTATTACTGAGTATTCTTATATCATTGATAATATTAGTGTGCAATATTTTCTGTTTAGTTAATGTCAGTAAGCACACGTGTGTGATGATGTGTTTTGTTAACACAAGTAAAAGGTGATATAAATTCAAATACATTATACCAGTGAGACGATAAAAACAAGATAAGTTACTGAGGGACAGAGAGAGGTGTTTTATTATTACTTAAAATCTAGATTTTTGTTATGCAGATGTGGGGCTATGAGAGAGAGGGAAAATGAGGAAATGTTAGCGAGAAATCGTCAATAAAGGTGTGGGGGAGGTAGGGACGTGCAATGTCAATGAAGGAAGTAGCCCAGGGAGAAAAGGGAGGATAGAGAGAGAAGTCAGGCTGTGGATTTGGTTCTTCTCTTATATTATGTGATGATGGACTGAAGGCTTAGAGAAGGTAGAGAAAAATGGCAAAAGGAGGAAGAATATATGAAGAAGGGAAAGATGGGGGTGGGGGTATATTGTTTTTGTAGCAAATTGATGTGATCCATCTGAACCATGTGACTCCTGCAGCACACTCCCCGAGTGACCAACGCCACGCCACACCCAAGGGCAACTGGAATTGCATTGCGGCCCCCCCCCCTTTTTTTTTCCAACTCTTTTTTTTTTTTTTTTTTTTTTTTAAGCAATAAGAGGCGATGTATGTCCTCCATTTTGCCACGGGAGTGAGCAAACGAAACGACAGCCTGTAGTTATATGTATCGCAGTCCTTCTTCTCCTAAAAATATATTCTGCTAATGGACGCACACACAAATCCACACACACACTGAGAGGTCGGCTTGTGGCTTGCTTCCCAGGTCATTTTCTTTGGAGTTGCTGCTTTATTGTGCTCGCTGATCCGATTTCCCTTCCTCGCCGATGTGATTTCTCTTTCTGTTGCCCTGGCCAATCTTACAGCCATGGTTCACCTGGAGAGAAAAATGGTGTGACCGCTACACCAACACACCGGCACTAACAACAACAACATGGCATAATAATGCTTTCACTTGAAGAATGGGGAATAATGCATCTTCATGATCTATCTGGGCCATATCAAATATATGAAATATGTTATTATGGAGGAAGTGGAGGAGACCGGGGCTGCAGCGGAGGTGATTGTAGGGAAAAGTGCCGGTGTGTTTTACCAAGGTGTTTTGGCCATGAATACGACATGAGTTAAGACCTGTTTCACGGCTACGTGTTCTCTGATCAGATTACATTAAATGCTCATCATACACAGCAATAAACAAAACAATAGCTATTACTCCTATGGAAAGACAATGTCCACAGATTGTGATGTGATGATCAAAAAAGGACACTGTTGCATTGTTTGTGTATGTTCATTTATTAAATACAGCATATGGAATACAAACAGACACTGTGGTTCATTTTGAGTACACCTCCCTGCTGGACATCCCTCACTATAGTACTAAATGTATACTAATCCATAGATAAAAATAGCTCCCGATATATTGCTTCTAAAATCTACTCCTGTTTGAATAAAAGCTACAGTCACCTAGCCTGGAAGGATGCCCATGCGCTCCTGCCCACAAATTCTTTAGGTCTAGGGTGGCTCTGTTGGGAACTGATAATGCTCTGCCAAGATCTGCAGGGCCAATCAAATCATCTGCACTGACTTTATGTGGTGATGGACAGAAGAGTATTTTTTCTGCAGTGTAGTCAAACACGTCATCTGAGCACCGTGGAACTTGTTTACAACATAATGGCTCTGATTGGTTGGAGGACTATCCAGTTGCATGCTGAGCTACTTTTTTCTTAATTATATTGTTTGAAACACGACATGTGATGAAATCCAAAGTGGGTGAGGCTGCAAGTCTTCAGTTTTTATAAATCTGGCTTCAGAAAAGTAAGACCATAACATGCATGTATGTATGTGTATGTTTATATACATTTATACATATCATGTAGTTGCATGTTTACAGGTATATGTGTATTTATGCTTTGAATCTAATCTAATGTAACAGATTAGGTAAAGAGAAAAAATCATAAAGTTGCTGAAACAAAACCATGGTTCACATTTACTTGTTAGAGAATAGTCCATTTTCTTTCTGGCAGATAAGTGCATACATTTTTCTTATCCCATTACTTGTCAACATTTACGTATAAGTGTTAGAATATGCAAAATGCTGCAAGGATAGATAGTATTTTCCTGCTAAATAAGATAATTTGTGTTCTTCCGCACATAAAAAGCACATGAAAAGACAGTTGGAAAAAACTGCATACTTTTATGGTACGTAAATAACCTCTGTTTTTTTTTTTTGTTTGTTTTTTTTTTAATGTGGAAATGACAGAATTGCGAAAGTAAAAATCTTATATTGTAGTGGCTTAGAATAAGAAAAAAAAAAAAAAATCAATCCCAGGTCCTGTATAGCCACGATAGAAAAGCAGTAAAAGTTAAAAGACTACAAAGTGACCAAAAAGAAAAAAAAAGGGGGACTCTACCGTAACAGTGAATTAAGTGTACAGTAACTCAATTCAAAGTCGCTCTTTCACTTCTCTGTCCTTGGCTCCCCTCCAACAAAACAACTGCAACATTATCATGAGATGTTGTCCACTATCAGTTAGGGAGAGCAGAGCCAAAGAAACACTTTGCCTTTTCAGAGAAATTGAGGTGAGTGTCATCTATTTATCTCCTTTCCGCTCTTACTTTGAAGGTAAAATTTGAAGTTTTTAAGAGAGAAAAGAAAAATAAAAGTCAGCGGGAGCAGGGAACATTAGAGACATTACAGATTTTCCCTCAGCCGTGGAAATTAATTACTTATTGATCAAGAAAGCGGGTGAATAAAATAAAGCAAATTAATAAATAAGTGAATAGATACAAAGCGGGCCATAGGTGGACTGCTAGTTCACATTTGCAAACATCATGCTTGGCAGATTCCATTTGTTTTCCATTTCATTACAACCAAAGCAAGGCCCTACACACAGTGGAACTCAAGAGTGCATTTGTTCAGATATGAAACCCGGCAATTTCAGGACAACTGTAACATGAAGGTCACCATGCTAATAGTCGAGGATATAATAAGCTAGACAAAATCCTGCAGTGCTACATTAAAATCCATTTTTAAAGGAGGGATTTGAATATTTAATGCCCGCTTTTAATTATTAGTTGTTTTAAATTATACAAATAGAGGCAATAATTTTATCTTTCCTTTTAATTAACAGCCCTGCTGCTTGAAAGTTGTGTGCTGATTGGAACCTCCCTTAAAACTTACTAAGTACACATAATTAGGCCTTGGTACAGGATGGTCTGCTAATAAACAATTATTTATAACAAATTATTGCCTAATGCATCAAATTAACAACGTGCAGCAAGTGAGATTTATACACCATGCTCACCACATTTATTACATTTACTTAAGGTATTCACCGATTCACATTTGGTGTAAAACACTCTTTCTTTATAGATGGTGCTTTATGGTGGAATATGTGAGATTAACAGTGTGAAGTGTGTTTTTGTTTGCTTGATTTATGGACACTATAAAGTCATATTTATTGGGCCGGTGCAAGTAATTAAATGGTGGAGTTTTAAGTGCAATATTCACCTAATGTAAAAAAAGAACGGGTGGAAATATTACCTCATAAAGAAGGAGTTATCTCCAAAGTCAAGGAGTCAAAATATTTACATAGATAAATCTGTCCTTAACAGCTCGCAGCTAACAGGGGTGGACGGCCCGACCAGTTGGCTTTTGTGGCAGCAGGACTGAGATAAATGTTGGGGAACGATACGGCTGTTGTTTTTCACTGCTTCTAATTGTCTCTTTACCCTCCAGTACGGAGAGTTTAGGACAAAGAGGAGGAAAAGTTTCCTAACTACATAAACACACATAAAACACACCCTGAATTAGACATACATTCACATATTTGCAAAAATTCACTGACTTGCTTTACTAAGGTGGCAGCACCTCGATTACATGACCGCCTGGCCACACTCATGCAATACACAGCTCCACATGCAAATACGTATGCACAAGAACACAGGCGCAGATGTATGTGCAGCGCAAGCATTCACCACACACACTCAAATAAACATTCACCCAAGTAGGTCAGAAACAGCGAAGACTGTACACAGCCAGATTGATTCCTTAAGATATTCATAGTAATCTTAAAATTCCTGCTTGTTGGGTAATAAGACACTTTATCATCACATGCTGTGACAAGGTACATTAGTCTTGACCTGCCACAGGGGACGAAAAAAAAAAAAAAAAAAAAAAAAAAAACGGATGCAGTTTGATCACCATAACAACCAGCTTATTGATCATAACAGTGTATGGCTGGGTCATGTATCCGCCACTGATACTGTTTCTGCAGAGAGAAGGTGAAGTGAAGACAAAGAAGCAGGACAGCAGCATTTGTATGTGTGTGTGTTTGCACCTGTGCAACTTGGGTGCATGTGTCTCTCATATGTGCTATTCTCAGGCTCCAGAGAAGAGCCCTCAGAAGGATATGAATGTCTGCTTTCCAGACATCCAAATATATTCAACAGCCAAATCAGAAAAACTTTGTATTGTAAGTCGAGGAGTTGCATGTAGAGAGCGCTATAGGTGATTTGACACTGATGCACAACTGATGAGCACACTGACTATGAAATCATTCACTTGGGCCAAATAAACTGATGGATCCTGTGGCCCTGTGCTTTAGCTTGGATGATAAGGAAGTCCCTTAGGATATTAGTGAGTGACTAACATTAAAGTGTTCTGCCATCCTTAGTTGTATTACATCAGTTTACACATATTCACACATTTTTAAATAAGAAACAAAATATTTTTCAGTCTGATTTTTACATAAGTCAGATATAAGTCATATATTTTATTTCTTGCTTTAACAAAATTCATTTATAGATGTGTGATGTGGAGATTTACCAAATACACCAAATAGTAAGGAACTCTACTAGTAAGGATGAATTTGTATATGACATATGAATGAAATATGTCAAAAACACAGTTCACTCATTTTCAACATGCTTCTTTGATATTTCACAGAATTTCTGCCTTTTTATTTTCATTATTAGTATTGGTGAACTATATCTGGGGATAGAGGACTGGGATAGAGACTGGAAAGGCCGTTACACCGGACAAGAACAATGATATTCATTTATTTAACATTTGTAAAGCATTATTCACGACTGAACACACATTCTATGGTCAAATCCAGTTGAGACTCTATGTCGTGTATCTAGTAAGTTTGTTGCCACGTTGGGTTTTGAGTCTAAATGCTGATACTGATTTATACTTGAGTATTATTTCTACCAATAGATGAACACTTACTTGCCAGTTCATTAGGTACACTAGTGAAAAGGAATCTAATGGTTCTGCAGTAAATGCCCCTTCATGACTGTTCTAATGTTTATTTTGAAACAGAAAAGGCGGTAAACGAAAAAGGTGCTAAATCAACTGTATCACCATTTTGGAGGAAGTAGTTTGTGGTGCTGTTAAAATATGTTAAATTAATTAAGTTAATCTGTTATTTAGCCTAGCCCACTGACTAAAATAGGGTCCTTGAAATAATAGAAACATGAGTTGCATTTCTGTAATACTTTAAACCGCAGCCTCCTAAATGAAAACGCAGTTGAATCAACAACTCACTCTTGGCCATTTGAAACAAATGCCATAACCTTCATGAAGTTAAGATTTAGTGCAGAAATGTCATTGTAGCTTGCATTTATTTTCGGCAGCGTGCACCCAATGAACTGGCTGGTGAATGTATGTTGACATTTGCACAAGAAAAGCATAAAATATCCAAAATTGCATCTTATTCTCGTCACTTAACAGGTGAACAGGCTGATTTCCAGGAAACTTGCTGCATTCCTTTGAGGATTACTGACAGACAAGAAGAAAAAAATGATCTGAGGTACAGCAGACAGACAGTAATGCGGAATCAATGAAGAGCTACATGTGATTTATATTATTTATAACATATACTGAATTAAAGCTAACTGACCCAACAACAGCCGACTGCTGGCAATATGAGAATTTCTGAGTGTGAGTTTGTTTGTGTGTGTACCGTCCATGGCCACACACAGACACATTCTAATGTTCGTGCATCTGTTTGCACACACACACCAGCCGCAGCGTCTGAGCTATGGCCTAATAGGATAATGAATTCAGTGTGTAGAAGCAGTGTAAGGACGGATGGTGCGTGTTTGTGTGTTTGTGCAGGGCAGCAGTGGGGGTTAATACAACATGATAAATATTTGATTTCTGCTGGGGCCAGTCCCCACCTACAGAATGGGAAATGGCTGTAATGCGATTCAGAACAGATTGTCCTTTGGGAGGGCCTTTGTGTGTTTTGCTTGTTATGTGTGTGCGTGAGTGTGTGTTTGTGAGTATAAGGGCCCTGTGACTGCATGTGTATGGCCAGGGGAAATAAGGGAACAAATCGGCTTACAAATCACCAAAGCACCACGGCACCACAGCGAGCAATGGCCCCTGTCTGACTATCACCACCAGCAATGACCCTGAACACAACAATCAAGTTGATACAGGCTCTGACATGACATTATGTACAGGTTCAGGAGGAAGCAGCTCCCTGCAGATGACTAGGACGCACCAGTTACGCTGAGTATTTTGTCTTCATGTAAAGAAAAAGAGAGTCATAAGCATGTGTTTAGTTTGGTTTGAATCATGAAACCAGTCAGATATGGAATACAGCACTCAGGGCTGGCTGTGGCTCCTCAGTAGATAGAGCGCACCAGAAGGTTAGCAGTTCAATCCCTGGTATGTAGTGTCGTTGTGACGTTGGGCGAATGAACCAAATCTATTGACTGGCTATTTTTTCTTCTTTTTTGTCTGTGTTTCACATGTGAGTGCCTTAAGGCTCATTTTAAGTACTTATTTAAAGGTGGATGGCGTAATCTACACATGTAGCATAAGCCAGAGCGAGCCATTTATGCTTGTACGCTTGCCACCCAAATGCTAGTTGCCGCTTTGTCTTTTTTGCCAGTCCAGTTCATTTTTGTTTCTACTTCCCACTTCACTTTCAACAATAGTGACTGAAACTTTTGCCAAATGAGTTGAGTCATTCAAGTATTTGTATCTCTGAATCTCCTCAGTTAACTTTTCCTCAATGTATTCCATCTTTGTTGATCCAAAACAATCAGTTTGAAAATTGCAGAGATGGAGAAGCAGCTGGAAATACTGAAGAGGAAAAACGTTGCTACCAAATGGACCAATAACAGCTCTAGCTGTTACCGTGAAACATAGTTTTTTCTGGAGAGGTGCTTGTTGGGCTACAGCGGTAGGGTCTGCATAGAAGCTTACTGTGAATTAGCATGCAGCACTTTGGTGGTATAGTGGTGAGCATAGTTGCCTTCTAAACAGTTGGCCAGAATCGGAATCGCAGCCAATGTAAGAGTTTTTACCTAATTTCCAACGAGATAAATAAAGTATCTGTCTATAATCACAGTTATTCCGACAATAATTCAAACTCAGTTATCCCACCAAAAGACTATACTGTATACTGCTAATTTAGTAAAGTACTTTTTTGGCAGCTGAGCTGTAACATATAGTTTATTTTTTCTGAAACACGACTCTTCATTTGCTCGATCTGGATTCTTATTAAAGCGAATTGAGATAGCTGTTCAGATTGGTCTCTAATTACGTTGACGTACTGGGAAATTAAGTGTCTAGTGTTTCACGACTAACTGGGTGGTGCTGAATTAAATTTTTTACTGATTAAAACAGATTTGGGTGGGTGAATGGCATTTGGGCTGGTTTGGGCTGGTTTTGGTGATTTTTCAAATTACCTTTTAATGCTGATTTGAAGCAGAACCAAAGTGCATTTACTCTTCCCAACACAGACTACATGATGTCACCAAGTGGCTCTGTTGCAGCTAGATGTGAAAAGAGGATGGAGGATGGGGGGATCCCAGGGAACAGAGCCAATAGGTGGCAAAAGGAGGATAGAAGAGAAATATATTGTCATATAAACAGAAAGAAAAGTGTGAACAGAGGTATAAACGTTAAGTATATTACGTGGTAGAGACTCCTTTTACTTCCTTTCCCTCTGTCTCGCTTGCAGTGTTGCCAGATACAGCTGATGGTTTCAAGCTCTAAAGCTGTTCAAAAACTGATAAAACAAACAAAAGCATATTAGATTTATATGTTGTTTAGTACTTTGACCACATATATTTCTTATACTAGTGCAGCCTTTCATAAAAAAACAAAAAATCAAAACACTAAAGAAATCAGCAAGAAGATTATTTCCTATTTAAATCCAAGATAAAGAGTACTTGTGATTTTAAGCTATATAAATGGAACTGACTTGACTAGTTTTTTAAAAATGTGGTGTGTGTCATGATCATTATGTGATAAACAATTCTCGGCTGGCCTGTCAAAATCCCACTGTATTCAGGTCACCAATCTGTCTCTGGAAAGGCACAAACAAATGTTGACTCCTTAAAGAACCCACAACACACACTACGAACACACACAGAGACTCACACACACAATCATGTTGTGAGAAAGGAAAAAAAAAAAACTCAAACTCAATCCTGCAGAGCGACCAGTCCGTCTGATATATTTATAGACAAGTGTGCTACACAATCAAGAAACATTTTGTCCTCAAGTGGGGGAAATATGGTTTTGGTGATATCGGGTGGCACGGGAGTGAGAGTAATGATTGATTATAGCTAGACAGAACTCTTGTTGCTAATTTAATCATTGCTGAAAAATGACAAGAACTGTTCTGCAACAAACACACACATAGACACACTCCGTCCCAGACACACTCCCACTCCCTTTTCTTTTCTCTTCCTGTTGTGCAATTGTCAGAGCAAATTAATGCAATTAACATGGCCTTGGGCAGAAAGTGAGGGGTTTTGAGTTTGTCACACTGCAATTCTGTTATCTCGAGATGAAAAAAGAAAAAAAAAAAAATACACACAATCTTGTTTCTTCAGCTTGGACTATTTTTCCCATCTTTCAGAGGAGCTATCCCTCTCTCATGTACGTGCATGCTGTCATCGTGTCTCTTCTCATTTGGGATGAGACAGAGACGTTGGCGTCAGCCCCAATGAAAACACAGTTAATGTGTCTTAATGAGTCAGGCACACTGACGTACATGTTGGCCACTTGGATTCACGTCTAGACACACCACACAAGCCAGAGGAAAATGCACATCTACACTAAGCTTGGTGGACAAACGCATGTACGTGCACAGACACAACTGTAATGGCAAGAAGAACAGCACCTGCTCAAGAACGGGGATGTTATTTGTAGAGGAAATGTGGTTAATACTTACACAAGAACTGTGTAATAATACGGCTAACCTTTGAATATTGAATGCATGAATTTTTTTCTCAGCTTTTACCAGTCTACAGTCTACATAGTTGTGTATCCGAAGGCAATCTGAACTTTGACCTTGAATGTTACTGCAGTGCGACACTGGTAAGAAATATCGGTGCCTCTATTCTCATAATTGTCCTTGTAAATGTCAGTATATGACATTTGCCAGGTGACATACGGTCAATATTTTCTACTTCACAGTTTATATTATACGTGATATACAATATGTACATAGCTTAAACTGTGGACGATAAGTGCATAAGCTCTGAAGTGGTGAAGATTTTATCACCCTAAGCTGTGATTCTACTCCTTGCTTGCTCTCACTGACGTTGGCACTGACCCCAGACATGCAGAGCTGACCCTATTAGTGTTGTTTATGACATGTTTAAGACTAGTAAACATAGTAGTAAACACTCCATTAGGCGTCAGAAAAAAACCCTCTGTGCCTTTGCAGCCACCTCATACTGCCATTTTAACCAGGCTTGTATGTGTGTCTAACTATATATTTCCTTATGTAGCCTCTTTGTCGAGCATTGAAATGAACAGACTATTTCTTCCTTGCAGTCCAGCCCATCCTGGTAAGGCTAATTTGTCTCTACAGCAATCTGTGATTTAGTATAAGCAATAACAGCCTCAGATAGAGGGTGTTGCGGCTTTTTAGCTGGTCGTAGAGCAGAAATGTGAAATATGCATTTGATATTTCAATGTGGTATGAAAGGCGGGGATGGAGCCATAGGTGTGTAGGTCAGAGGCCCAGGCTTTTATGTTGCAAGCCAGACGACAATTTTTGAATGAATGGTCCAATAAGACTGTAGGATTATGTGTCGCCAGTTCAAAGGCAGAAGAAATATGTGGCCCATATTTAGACCTGGTTAGGACTTTTTATCAGACCTCACCAGCCATCTCTGAACCACCACTTCCTCAGCTCTCACATTTATGTGCCTCTAAAAGCTCTATATTATATATAAGGTATATTTGAATGAATTGCCATGGAATTATGGAATTTGGTACAATGTTCAATATTCACTGTTTCCACAGGATAAATTATCATGAATATGGTGATTACTACTTGAGTACTTATTCATTACAAACACCTTTAAAAGTAATAACACTTCCATAATCCTAAGATAGAGTCCATGTTTAATGCCGTGTAGCTCTAAACTGCTCTAGCTGCTAACACAGGATGTGTTTGCATGTTCTCCCTGTGTCTGTATGGGTTCTCTCTGAGTTCTCCAGCTTCCTCCCACTGTCCAAAGACATGCTCATTGATTCTAAATTTGCCATAGGTGTGCATGCCAGTGTGAATGGTTGTCTGTCTCTCTGTGTCAGCCCTGCGATGGACTGGCAACCTGTCCAGGGTGTACCCTGCCTCTCACCCGATGACAGCTGGGATAGGCTCCAGCAGACCCTGCGACCCTTAACAGGACTAAGTGGTTACAGAAGATGACTGAATAAATGAATGTATCTATTAAATTATCCAACAAAAACAAGAAGAGAATGATTCTAGATTGTCTTGTTTCTAACTAGTGTTCCATTCTTGATATTTTTAAACACAAAAGTACATCAAAATCTGGACAACATTTCCTCAAAAAGATGTGGTTTGCAGATGTTCCCGTCTGGATCAGTGTTGCCAGATACAAAGCCTAAAGTCTGTTCAGAAACCACCGCAACGCGCACAAAACCACCTAAAATATTAGATAGATCTAAGTAATTTCTCCATGCAGATTGCCTTCACTTGCATAGTCTATCACAACAAACTGCAGCAAGCCAACCCCCTGGCTACTATGAAGCAATTTGGTGAAGTTGTACAGTCTGTTTTTGGAAGAGTAAATGCACTTTGGTTTTGTTTCAAATAATCACTATAAGGTAATTCAGAAATCACCAAAATCATCCCAAACCAGGCCAAACTCTGTCCCACACAAAAATAGTCTAATTAGGTGTGAAGCCACACAATCTTGCAATATTGCCTACTGTAACCCATAATCCTTATGTCCACAATCCACAACTACTGACATCTAGCTACTACAGAGCCATTTAATCATACACACATGCTTTTTTTTTTTTTTTTTTTTTTTTTTGGTTTGTTTCAAACAAGCAGTATTGAGAAATCCATATGTACCCTCAAAGGCAATACTCATGTACGCCCTTGTGTACGAACGTTACGCGCGTACAAAAACGTCACGTACGTACTTGCTCACGTAAAAGTTCCGATGTATCACGAGTGAAATGTCCGGGAACTTTGTACGTGCCAACGACATGGCTGGCATACGTAGGATTCTACAGATGTCGATCCTTTGGCGACACTTAGAGGTGATGCCGGGAAACTGTCATAAATGTGAAAACTATTACTCTGACCAATCGGGACTGAGCCCGTCGACCCTGAGCAGAGCCATAATTATCCTCATGTCAGCCAGGTATATCAGATTCCCATACAATGCAGCTGAACAGGTCAACATTAAAGAGCAATCTGCAGTGAGAGACAGTTTTCTGAATGTAATCGGAGCTATTGCTATAAAAGCGCCATCACATGAATTTGTAAACGTCAACAGGAAACATTTTCATTCGATCAATGTACAGATCATGTGATGCGCAATTGCAAGTAAATATTGTGTCAGCGTGCCAAAGAGGACATTTTTGCGCATCTCCAGTTTCTGTTCTTCTTCTTTCCCGTCTTACTCATTCTTATGTTTTCGTTTTCTTATTTCGCAGAGAAAGGAATCTCAGATGCAGGGTCAATTTAAATAGAATTTGCATGTTTAAAAGGGTTCGAAATGCTTCTAAATCTGAGTTTACGTCATGATTTAGAAGGAAATCTACGCAGCTCTTCGTACATGAGGCCCCTGGAGAAGAAGGGGAGCTATACTAAAAGTAAGTAAATCATGATCAGCGTGGCTATTGGACCAAAATTCAGGTTCATAGTTCATTTGGTAAGTCATGTTACCACCAATGAATTATGTTATTTTGCCAATAACTGTAATCTTATTTGCCAAACAAAAAAACTTTCAAGCTTTTTCCCCCTGGTTAGGGCTACTCAGACAGTAATGTGTTTTTTTGACTCTGGCTTACTTTTCTGTAAAATACTCTACTGTTTTGCTTATTTGTGACAGAGCATGTTCACTATAGCTTTTTCAAAGTAAGATCAGCTCAGTACGCTGCTTTCTAAAATCAGATTTAAGAATTTAAGAAAATAAACCCTGCAAATATGTAAATGCAGCAGAACTGAATGTCATCCAGGTAATAATACAGACAAATTGGCCAGAACCAAATCAGTCTGGAGATTCAGCCCTGCTGCTAATTAGAGCTGGGGTTATTGCTGACTGGAAGAACAGTTAACAGAGAGAGAGAGAGAAGAGAGAGAGAGGTTCTTTCAATTCAATCTTTAGCTTTAATGGTAATGTTTAATTTGTCATGAGGAAGGTGATGTTTCATAAAGGGCATCCAGAGCTCATGTTTAATTGGGGTGAGCTAGGAGGCTGGTAATGAGTGGGAGGAACAGCAATGGTGTGGCAAAATATGATTTTTATTTACCATGAAATAGAAAGGCATCAGGTGCAATCAAACTAGAGGTAAATAATTTGATACATAATATGAGAACATTGGTTGGGCTTTAAGCGACTGAGACTTTTTTCTGCAACCCTTAAACAGTACATTGAGTTGAGCACTGACAAAAGCTGGATGCAAGTGGTAGAACTGAATAAAATAATTACCTTACTTTCCATCAGCAGAGTTTTTTTTATTTCACACTTCTCTGCAATGGAACAAGGTCTGTCGTACAAACTGTAGCAAGTTTCGATGGTGCTCTGGATAGTCTTAAATGGGGAATGTTGTGTTTTTCTTATTTTGTTTTTCCTCCTGTGATTTTGAATATCAAAATATCACAAATTAACTTTGTTCAAGAACCCATTGTGTTTTCTTCCATAGAAACACATCTCACGTTCACCACTGATACGGTTCCCTATAATTAGTTTATTATCTGTATGTAGAAGTTGCATTTGGGTACAATACCAAACAGGTTTAGGGGGGGAAAGGGGGGTTTTGGTAAAAACAGAGGGTGTTGTCAGCCTGGAAGCTAGTCTGGCAAAAGTTTGTGGCAAAGTTGGTGGGTCGCATGATTGGGAACTGATGGTACTTCGGCAACCATTGTCTGGAGGCTGGTCTTATGCAGTGATGGAAAGACAAGTAGAGTTGGTCACAAATTAAACACCTGAGAATTTCAAGCTTTACCTCAGAATGTAATTTTAGTGTTTGTGTTGCTGACCATCAAACTCTTAATCCTTATAAGGGAACACAGAGGTTTTGGCTTGCCAGACCATTGGAAACCAATTATGCCACAGCAAAGATCTGCTGGGCCAACTAATTGTGGAGGACTTTATGCAGGGATGGACAGAAGAGTCCATCATCTAAAAACTCACAGGACTCAGGTTCTACAAAAGGTTAGGACATACTTCTCCATGACATTCCAGTTGAGCAATGACGTACTTCTCCACGCCATTGTAGTCAAGCTGATACGGCAGTGACAAACTTCTCTGCGATGTTGTAATCAAGCTGTTGCAGTAATAGTAACATACATCTCCATGATGTGGAGAGTCAAGCCGCCCTTTTAGCACGAAAATTTCAGACAACATCTCCTTTAGCAGGTAGACTGTGGCACAATCCACTATCCATAGACATACAACAATGCAGTGGGTGACCAGTTGCCTCTTGACAGTAACTGCTGCTGCTCACAGAAGGTGGTAACACAGTTTAAATACCACTCTTTGAATGGCTGCATTTTTCAGTTTGATATTCTAATAATGTCTTATAGATGTAATTGAATTTTAATAGTATTGAATGCTGTTATAATCAATAATTCTATATTCACAATGGATCAGGACGACATTTATCTGAAAGAGGTCACATCTAATAACCAGTTCATAGAAACTCAATTGCTCTGGATTTTTTTCCAGCCCATGTACAATTTATTGTTTATTTGCCTTACTGACTTGCAACCTTATAGGTGCAGTAAGACGTCATGGTAGGTTTTACGATATGCATGTGAGGCTTATCCAGACAGAATATAGCTATGGTTGGGCTTTAGAAGTTAAAATGGTCTCTCCTAAGAGGGCTTTTTATATGCAGATTTCCCTTACAAAAACAGCAAAAATCAGCTATGCTACCTACACATTGCTAGCTTTCAAAGCTCTCATATTGCAGCCAGCCTGCAATGTTTTTCTTGAATGCGCAATGGAATTGCATATAATAAGTGTATCGCTGATGGCTCGTTTCACATGTCATGGCAACCATTTCAAGCTTTTTGTGTTTTTACTGTGCTTTGCTGTTGAAAGACAACCTAGGTGATCAGTGTTAGGTGGCCCTTTATCAAGATTACATGTCATCAAATGAAAAATGTGTTCCGATAACACACAATGACTTGGTGTGTTACTCATATACTGTTAGATAGAAACCAATTGGCACTCTCTTACTACATTGCCTGGTTTGTTAATGTGGTGGGTTGAAGTTAGTCTGTGTTAGACACTGACAGATTCCTTAGATTCCAGTTCCTCCAATCACCTGCCAAGTATTGTTTTGGAAGTAGTACCCTTTCAAAGGATGACTTCCCAAATAGTTCAGAGAGTCAAACCATCAGGTTAGATGTAACCATTCAGCTGCTGGATGCAGCTGCACAAATGTATCATTTGTGGGTGCTGTTACACAGATTTCATTTCAACCCAAATTTATCATCATAATAGGAATGTTCAGAAATGGATTGTAGGTACATTTTACATTGGTAAGATAAAGTCTGGTAATTTAGAGCTTGCTTCCACTGCTCTGCACCAAGGTATACAGGGCAAATAAAGACATAGCTCAACATTTCAGGAAATATGGGTATTTGTTGTCAGTCCACCCACCAGCTCCAATATATATCATACTTTTCCTTTAGTGTTTAACTACTAAGGAGGCTTTCTGGGAACTTTTCTGCTTGCTCCTCTCTCAACCCTTCCTTTCCATCCTTTCTTTGTAATTTCTTTCCCATCTTCTCTCTTATTTTTTCCTTTCATACCTCCCCTCCATTGTCTTCCTTTCCTTTAATATTTGTTTATTTTCCTTCTTCATTCCTTCCTTTCATTATCTGAGAATTTTGTTGTATGTCTTGCAGTGTTGCTTTTCAACATACGCAGACTTTCATCCTTAAAGGGCCTCAGTTTCATCCTTTATTAGCTCCACAATCTAAAGCTTGATTTACAGTGCTGCAGCACTCAGCGTGTGTTGGGGGTTAGGCCGTCGATAGCATTTATACCTGTGCACCGGAGCTGTGTGCAGTTGAAGCGGGGCAATGCTGAAATAAAATGAATCTACCACAATAGCAGAAATGTCAGAAAAACCAGCCTACAGCTAAAATTAAAGGAAGAACAGTTCGGGCAAGTTTACTGATATTGCTCAACACATGCTGTGTTTTTATACATTTCATCATGTTTAGTGTGTTAAAATTATACACACAAAAACACAACTGAATGCAGTCAGATTTGTTTCACCGCAGATCTTAAAACTATCTAGTTCAGATGGTGAATAATAAACATGCTCATTCATATAGGCTTGTATGTATATCTATACTGATGGAGTCACAACCAATTTGGGTGATTCAGAGGAAATACATTGGCCTACATTGCAAACAAATACACACATACGTCCACACACATATGCGTACTTCTCATTAAACCGTGCATGTTAGTGGGACTGGGATCCAGATTTTGTGCCTATTGTTGAGTGTGCTGTAAATGTGTGTGCGTGTGGTGTGTGTGAGACAGAGGGGGTTGGCTCGTTGGCTGCCTGAGGCTAAAGCTCTAAAGTGTGTGAAATGAGGGAGTAGCCAACGGTGGGCCCTTGGCTATGAAGCAGGAATAAGGAGTGTGTGTGTGTGTGTGTATTTATGACTGTCTGTGTTTGTGTTTGTATGTGTTACGGGTGAACACACGGTGTGTGTGTGTGTGTGTGACATACATATCAGATATGTCAAATTCACTGACACATGTGCTGATGTGAGTGACGCTAAGCCTGCAGGCCCTCTCCAACCGTTCCGCCCTACCCACCCCTTGGATTCCTCCTGACATGGAACAGTCCTACATTTGCTCTGTAGGGTAATGAGGCAAACCGATGAGACAGAGGGGTGTGTCAAAATGCACTCAGGTGTCAAACGTACTGAAGGCCTTAACTGCACTACAAGAGGTGATAAAACATACAGCACATCGTTTACATGTTTTTTATACAAAACCTGATTTCAAATGGATGTTTGTCTTAAATGCTTCTTTTTCTTTGCTGCCTCCCTCTTTTTTCCTTTGCTGCTCCCGTTTCATATATTAGCTCTTTATATTAATACATTCTTTTTGCCTTCCAATCTTATCATTTATTCCATTTATCCTTTCTTATCTTGCCTATTTTCCCCATTCTTCAGTGAACTTTCCTTCTTCCTCCACTCTTTACTCTTTCCATCCTGTCTTGGTCATTTCTTTCCCTTATTTGTCTCACTCCCTTCTTCTCTAATCTATTTTCCTTTTCATACCTCTCGTCCAGTGTCTTCCTTTCTGCTTGATTTAATATTTCTTTCTCCAGTCCTTCCTTGCATTAGCTTAGATTTTTGTAGGATTACTTGCATTGTTGCCTGTCAGTTCCAACTTTCACGAAGGCATTCTTCACTTTCTTCCTTTATTCCCCTCTGTTTTTCTTTCTTTCTTTCTTTCTTTCTTTCTTTCTTTCTTTCTTTCTTTCTTTCTTTCTTTCTTTCTTTCTTTCTTCTGTCTTTCTTTAAAAATACAAAACATTTCCTGTCTTGCATCTCTGCTGCCCTCCCTTTATTGTTTTCATAATTTTTAATAATTTTCATTCATCCTTTTTTCCTCGCTCATTGTAAATGCCTGTCTCTGTCCCTTTCTACCTCTGCTACACTCTTTTCAATGATCAGTGTGATTTTAGCTTTTTTTCTTAGTAGCTTCCTTAGACATCCCATAGATGGTGCTGTTACCCATGACTGAAACCTCTCTGCTACCCAGCTCTCATTCTCCTCCGTTGAAGAGGGAAATCGCTTTCATTCTCATCTTCTACTGTACGTGTGATTGCTGGATGCAGCCCAAACAAGAACCGAACTAATGACCTTGCCACAAAACTATATGGAAAGGTGAAGATTCAAAGAAATATTTCCGATAGAGGTTGAGCTTTCTTATCGCAAGACACACTAATATGCTTAAAACAAATGTCTTTCTTTGTGCCTCTTTCATTTGGACATGTGTCGGAAAAGTAACATTTTAAATCAATTATTGTCATTGATGATAATGCACAAAAAACACTGCAGTCAAGATCAATAATTATTAATCCACGAAGTGCATTGTTTATTATGTACTTCTCTGCACTGATGTATCATCGTTCCACTCGTACAGTGAAATCAATAATTTTTGTGCGTTTCATTTTCAGTTTTCTGTTGTTTTGTGTTGTTTTATGCTGGATCAAGTGTTTCTG